>CAKKTE020000245.1:0-592916 GCA_920105625.2 Clusia tigrina | reverse complement strand
CCTTGAGACCCAAATCAAACACTGATAAAACTTCAAATGGCCCTAACTTCAATACGGTACGTCCTACACCTATCAGAGTTTGCAACATACAAATACTTGTAACTTTTTACTGGAGCGTCATAAAACCTTGAAATTTTTGTAACAATAAAGTACTCGAGACTGTTGTCAATTTAAGCTATCGCTCAAAACTATGCTACCCTTGAGTCCCAAATCAAACACTGATAAAACTTCAATTGGCAATAACTTATATACGTCCTACACCTATCGAAGTTTGCAATATACAAATGTTTGTAACTTTTTACTGGAGCGTCATAACACCTTGAAATTTTTGTAACAATAAAGTACTCGAGCATCTTGTCAACTTAAGCCATCGCTCAAAGCTATGCTACGCTTGAGTCCCAAATCAAACACTGATAAAACTTCAATTGACAATAACTTCTATACGGTACGTCCTACACCTATCAAAGTTTGCAATATACAAATGTTTGTAACTTTTTACTGGAGCGTCATAAAAGCTCGAAATTTTGTAACAATAAAGTACTTGAGCCTCTTGTCAATTTTAGCTATCGCTCAAAGCTATGCTACCCTTGAGTCCCAAATCAAACACTGATAAAACTTCAAATGGCCCTAACTTCTGTACAGTACGTCCTAAACCTATCAAAGTTTGCAACATACAAATGCTTGTAAGTTTTTACTGGAGCGTCATAAACCTTGAAATTTTTGTAACGATAAAGTCCTCGAGCCTCTTTTCAATTTAAGCTATCGCTCAAAGCTATGCTACCCTTGAATCCCAAATCAAACACTGAGAAAACTTCAAATGGCCCTAACTTCTATACGGTACGTCCTACACCTATCAAAGTTTGCAACATACAAATGCTTGTAACTTTTTACTGGAGCGTCATAAAACCTTGAAATTTTGTAATAATAAAGTACTCGAACCTATTGTCTATTTAAGCTATCGCTCAAAGCTATGCTACCCTTGAGTCCCAAATCAAACACTGATAAAACTTCAAATGGCTCCAACTTCTATCCGGTACGTCCTACACTTATCAAAGTTTGCAACATACAATTGCTTGTAACTTTTTACTGGAGCGTCATAAAACCTTGAAATTTTGTAACAATAAAGTACTCGAGCCTCTTTTCAATTTAAGCGATCGCTCAAAGCTATGCTACCCTTGAGTCCCAAATCAAACACTGATAAAACTTCAAATGGCCCTAAGTTCTATACGGTACGTCCTACACCTATCAAAGTTTCCAACATACAAATGCTTGTAACTTTTTACTGGAGCGTCATAAAACCTTGAAATTTTGTAACAATAAAGTACTCGAGCCTCTTGTTAATTTAAGCTAACGCTCAAAGCTATGGTGCCCTTGAGTCCCAAATCAAACACTGATAAAACTTCAAATGGCCCTAACTTCTATACGGTACGTCCTACACCTATCAAAGTTTGCAACATACAAAATGCTTGTAACTTTTTACTGGAGCGTCATAAAACCTTGAAATTTGTTAACTATAAAGTACTCGAGCCTCTTGTCAATTTAAGCTATTGCTCAAAGCAATGCTACCCTTGAGTCCCAAATCAAACACTGATAAAACTTCAAATGGCCCTAACTTCTATACGGTACGTCCTACACCTATCAGAGTTTGCAACATACAAATGCTTGTAACTTTTTACTGGAGCGTCATAAAACCTTGAAATTTTTGTGACAAATAAAGTACTCGAGACTCTTGTCAATTTAAGCTATCGCTCAAAACTATGCTACCCTTGAGTCCCAAATCAAACACTGATAAAACTTCAAATGGTCCTAACGTATATACGGTACGTCCTACACCTATCAAAGTTTGCAATATACAAATGCTTGTAACTTTTTACTGGAGCGTCATAAAACCTTGAAATTTTGTAATAATAAAGTACTCGAGCCTCTCGTCAATTTAAGCTATTGCTCAAAGCTATTCTACCCTTGAGTCCCAAATCAAACACTGATAAAACTTCAAATGGACCTAACTTCTATACGGTACGTCCTACACCTATCAAAGTTTGCAATATACAAATGCTTGTAACTTTTTACTGGAGCGTCATAAAACCTTGAAATTTTGTAACAATAAAGTACTTGAGCCTCTTGTCACTTTAAGCTATCGCTCATAGCGATGCTACCCTTGAGTACCAAATCAAACACTGAAAAAACTTCAAATGGCCCTAACTTCTATACGGTACGTCCTACA
The DNA here is from genome assembly GCA_920105625.2 of Clusia tigrina. Lineage (NCBI taxonomy): Eukaryota > Metazoa > Arthropoda > Insecta > Diptera > Clusiidae > Clusia > Clusia tigrina. The sequence continues at coordinate 590,692 of CAKKTE020000245.1, read as the reverse complement.
CCTATCAAAGTTTGCAACATACAAATGCTTGTAACTTTTTACTGGAGCATCATAAAACCTTGAAATTTTCTAACAATAAAGTACTAGAGTCTCTGTCAATTTAAGCTATCGCTCAAACCTATGCTACCCTTGAGACCCAAATCAAACACTGATAAAACTTCAAATGGCCCTAACTTCTATACGGTACGTCCTACACCTATCAAAGTTTGCAACATACAAATGCTTGTAACTTTTTACTGGAGCGTCATAAAACCTTGAAATTTAGTAATAATAAAGTACTCGAGCCTCTTGTCAATTTAAGCTATCGCTCAAAGCTATGCTACCCTTGAGTCCCAAATGAAACACTGATAAAACTTCAAATGGCACTAACTTCTATACGGTACGTCCTACACCTATCAAAGTTTGCAATATACAAATGCTTGTAACTTTTTACTGGAGCGTCATAAAACCTTGAAATTTTGTAACAATAAAGTACTTGAGCCTCTTGTCACTTTAAGCTATCGCTCATAGCGATGCTACCCTTGAGTACCAAATCAAACACTGATAAAACTTCAAATGGCACTAACTTCTATACGGTACGTCCTACACCTATCAAAGTTTGCAACATACAAATGCTTGTAAGTTTTTACTGGAGCGTCATAAACCTTGAAATTTTTGTAACGATAAAGTCCTCGAGCCTCTTTTCAATTTAAGCTATCGCTCAAAGCTATGCTACCCTTGAATCCCAAATCAAACACTGAGAAAACTTCAAATGGCCCTAACTTCTATACGGTACGTCCTACACCTATCAAAGTTTGCAACATACAAATGCTTGTAACTTTTTACTGGAGCGTCATAAAACCTTGAAATTTTGTAATAATAAAGTACTCGAACCTATTGTCTATTTAAGCTATCGCTCAAAGCTATGCTACCCTTGAGTCCCAAATCAAACACTGATGAAACTTCAAATGGCTCCAACTTCTATCCGGTACGTCCTACACTTATCAAAGTTTGCAACATACAATTGCTTGTAACTTTTTACTGGAGCGTCATAAAACCTTGAAATTTTGTAACAATAAAGTACTCGAGCCTCTTTTCAATTTAAGCGATCGCTCAAAGCTATGCTACCCTTGAGTCCCAAATCAAATAATGATAAAACTTCAAATGGCCCTAAGTTCTATACGGTACGTCCTACACCTATCAAAGTTTCCAACATACAAATGCTTGTAACTTTTTACTGGAGCGTCATAAAACCTTGAAATTTTGAAACAATAAAGTACTCGAGCCTCTTGTTAATTTAAGCTAACGCTCAAAGCTATGCTACCCTTGAGTCCCAAATCAAACACTGATAAAACTTCAAATGGCCCTAACTTCTATACGGTACGTCCTACACCTATCAAAGTTTGCAACATACAAAATGCTTGTAACTTTTTACTGGAGCGTCATAAAACCTTGAAATTTGTTAACTATAAAGTACTCGAGACTCTTGTCAATTTAAGCTATTGCTCAAAGCAATGCTACCCTTGAGTCCCAAATCAAACACTGATAAAACTTCAAATGGCCCTAACTTCTATACGGTACGTCCTACACCTATCAGAGTTTGCAACATACAAATGCTTGTAACTTTTTACTGGAGCGTCATAAAACCTTGAAATTTTTGTGACAAATAAAGTACTCGAGACTCTTGTCAATTTAAGCTATCGCTCAAAACTATGCTACCCTTGAGTCCCAAATCAAACACTGATAAAACTTCAAATGGTCCTAACGTATATACGGTACGTCCTACACCTATCAAAGTTTGCAATATACAAATGCTTGTAACTTTTTACTGGAGCGTCATAAAACCTTGAAATTTTGTAATAATAAAGTACTCGAGCCTCTCGTCAATTTAAGATATTGCTCAAAGCTATTCTACCCTTGAGTCCCAAATCAAACACTGATAAAACTTCAAATGGACCTAACTTCTATACGGTACGTCCTACACCTATCAAAGTTTGCAATATACAAATGCTTGTAACTTTTTACTGGAGCGTCATAAAACCTTGAAATTTTGTAACAATAAAGTACTTGAGCCTCTTGTCACTTTAAGCTATCGCTCATAGCGATGCTACCCTTGAGTACCAAATCAAACACTGAAAAAACTTCAAATGGCCCTAACTTCTATACGGTACGTCCTACACCTATCAAAGTTTGCAACATACAAATGCTTGTAACTTTTTACTGGAGCATCATAAAACCTTGAAATTTTCTAACAATAAAGTACTAGAGTCTCTGTCAATTTAAGCTATCGCTCAAACCTATGCTACCCTTGAGACCCAAATCAAACACTGATAAAACTTCAAATGGCCCTAACTTCTATACGGTACGTCCTACACCTATCAAAGTTTGCAACATACAAATGCTTGTAACTTTTTACTGGAGCGTCATAAAACCTTGAAATTTAGTAATAATAAAGTACTCGAGCCTCTTGTCAATTTAAGCTATCGCTCAAAGCTATGCTACCCTTGAGTCCCAAATGAAACACTGATAAAACTTCAAATGGCACTAACTTCTATACGGTACGTCCTACACCTATCAAAGTTTGCAATATACAAATGCTTGTAACTTTTTACTGGAGCGTCATAAAACCTTGAAATTTTGTAACAATAAAGTACTTGAGCCTCTTGTCACTTTAAGCTATCGCTCATAGCGATGCTACCCTTGAGTACCAAATCAAACACTGACAAAACTTCAAATGGCCCTAACTTCTATACGGTACGTCCTACACCTATCAAAGTTTGCAACATACAAATGCTTGTAAGTTTTTACTGGAGCGTCATAAACCTTGAAATTTTTGTAACGATAAAGTCCTCGAGCCTCTTTTCAATTTAAGCTATCGCTCAAAGCTATGCTACCCTTGAATCCCAAATCAAACACTGAGAAAACTTCAAATGGCCCTAACTTCTATACGGTACGTCCTACACCTATCAAAGTTTCCAACATACAAATGCTTGTAACTTTTTACTGGAGCGTCATAAAACCTTGAAATTTTGAAACAATAAAGTACTCGAGCCTCTTGTTAATTTAAGCTAACGCTCAAAGCTATGGTGCCCTTGAGTCCCAAATCAAACACTGATAAAACTTCAAATGGCCCTAACTTCTATACGGTACGTCCTACACCTATCAAAGTTTGCAACATACAAAATGCTTGTAACTTTTTACTGGAGCGTCATAAAACCTTGAAATTTGTTAACTATAAAGTACTCGAGCCTCTTGTCAATTTAAGCTATTGCTCAAAGCAATGCTACCCTTGAGTCCCAAATGAAACACTGATAAAACTTCAAATGGCACTAACTTCTATACGGTACGTCCTACACCTATCAAAGTTTGCAATATACAAATGCTTGTAACTTTTTACTGGAGCGTCATAAAACCTTGAAATTTTGTAACAATAAAGTACTTGAGCCTCTTGTCACTTTAAGCTATCGCTCAAAGCAATGCTACCCTTGAGTCCCAAATGAAACACTGATAAAACTTCAAATGGCACTAACTTCTATACGGTACGTCCTACACCTATCAAAGTTTCCAACATACAAATGCTTGTAACTTTTTACTGGAGCGTCATAAAACCTTGAAATTTTGAAACAATAAAGTACTCGAGCCTCTTGTTAATTTAAGCTAACGCTCAAAGCTATGCTACCCTTGAGTCCCAAATCAAACACTGATAAAACTTCAAATGGCCCTAACTTCTATACGGTACGTCCTACACCTATCAAAGTTTGCAACATACAAAATGCTTGTAACTTTTTACTGGAGCGTCATAAAACCTTGAAATTTGTTAACTATAAAGTACTCGAGCCTCTTGTCAATTTAAGCTATTGCTCAAAGCAATGCTACCCTTGAGTCCCAAATCAAACACTGATAAAACTTCAAATGGCCCTAACTTCTATACGGTACGTCCTACACCTATCAGAGTTTGCAACATACAAATGCTTGTAACTTTTTACTGGAGCGTCATAAAACCTTGAAATTTTTGTGACAAATAAAGTACTCGAGCCTCTCGTCAATTTAAGCTATTGCTCAAAGCTATTCTACCCTTGAGTCCCAAATCAAACACTGATAAAACTTCAAATGGACCTAACTTCTATACGGTACGTCCTACACCTATCAAAGTTTGCAACATACAAATGCTTGTAACTTTTTACTGGAGCGTCATAAAACCTTGAAATTTTGTAACAATAAAGTACTTGAGCCTCTTGTCACTTTAAGCTATCGCTCATAGCGATGCTACCCTTGAGTACCAAATCAAACACTGAAAAAACTTCAAATGGCCCTAACTTCTATACGGTACGTCCTACACCTATCAAAGTTTGCAACATACAAATGCTTGTAACTTTTTACTGGAGCATCATAAAACCTTGAAATTTTCTAACAATAAAGTACTAGAGTCTCTGTCAATTTAAGCTATCGCTCAAACCTATGCTACCCTTGAGACCCAAATCAAACACTGATAAAACTTCAAATGGCCCTAACTTCTATACGGTACGTCCTACACCTATCAAAGTTTGCAACATACAAATGCTTGTAACTTTTTACTGGAGCGTCATAAAACCTTGAAATTTAGTAATAATAAAGTACTCGAGCCTCTTGTCAATTTAAGCTATCGCTCAAAGCTATGCTACCCTTGAGTCCCAAATGAAACACTGATAAAACTTCAAATGGCACTAACTTCTATACGGTACGTCCTACACCTATCAAAGTTTGCAATATACAAATGCTTGTAACTTTTTACTGGAGCGTCATAAAACCTTGAAATTTTGTAACAATAAAGTACTTGAGCCTCTTGTCACTTTAAGCTATCGCTCATAGCGATGCTACCCTTGAGTACCAAATCAAACACTGACAAAACTTCAAATGGCCCTAACTTCTATACGGTACGTCCTACACCTATCAAAGTTTGCAACATACAAATGCTTGTAAGTTTTTACTGGAGCGTCATAAACCTTGAAATTTTTGTAACGATAAAGTCCTCGAGCCTCTTTTCAATTTAAGCTATCGCTCAAAGCTATGCTACCCTTGAATCCCAAATCAAACACTGAGAAAACTTCAAATGGCCCTAACTTCTATACGGTACGTCCTACACCTATCAAAGTTTCCAACATACAAATGCTTGTAACTTTTTACTGGAGCGTCATAAAACCTTGAAATTTTGAAACAATAAAGTACTCGAGCCTCTTGTTAATTTAAGCTAACGCTCAAAGCTATGGTGCCCTTGAGTCCCAAATCAAACACTGATAAAACTTCAAATGGCTCCAACTTCTATACGGTACGTCCTACACCTATCAAAGTTTGCAACATACAAAATGCTTGTAACTTTTTACTGGAGCGTCATAAAACCTTGAAATTTGTTAACTATAAAGTACTCGAGCCTCTTGTCAATTTAAGCTATTGCTCAAAGCAATGCTACCCTTGAGTCCCAAATGAAACACTGATAAAACTTCAAATGGCACTAACTTCTATACGGTACGTCCTACACCTATCAAAGTTTGCAATATACAAATGCTTGTAACTTTTTACTGGAGCGTCATAAAACCTTGAAATTTTGTAACAATAAAGTACTTGAGCCTCTTGTCACTTTAAGCTATCGCTCAAAGCAATGCTACCCTTGAGTCCCAAATGAAACACTGATAAAACTTCAAATGGCACTAACTTCTATACGGTACGTCCTACACCTATCAAAGTTTCCAACATACAAATGCTTGTAACTTTTTACTGGAGCGTCATAAAACCTTGAAATTTTGAAACAATAAAGTACTCGAGCCTCTTGTTAATTTAAGCTAACGCTCAAAGCTATGCTACCCTTGAGTCCCAAATCAAACACTGATAAAACTTCAAATGGCCCTAACTTCTATACGGTACGTCCTACACCTATCAAAGTTTGCAACATACAAAATGCTTGTAACTTTTTACTGGAGCGTCATAAAACCTTGAAATTTGTTAACTATAAAGTACTCGAGCCTCTTGTCAATTTAAGCTATTGCTCAAAGCAATGCTACCCTTGAGTCCCAAATCAAACACTGATAAAACTTCAAATGGCCCTAACTTCTATACGGTACGTCCTACACCTATCAGAGTTTGCAACATACAAATGCTTGTAACTTTTTACTGGAGCGTCATAAAACCTTGAAATTTTTGTGACAAATAAAGTACTCGAGCCTCTCGTCAATTTAAGCTATTGCTCAAAGCTATTCTACCCTTGAGTCCCAAATCAAACACTGATAAAACTTCAAATGGACCTAACTTCTATACGGTACGTCCTACACCTATCAAAGTTTGCAACATACAAATGCTTGTAACTTTTTACTGGAGCGTCATAAAACCTTGAAATTTTGTAACAATAAAGTACTTGAGCCTCTTGTCACTTTAAGCTATCGCTCATAGCGATGCTACCCTTGAGTACCAAATCAAACACTGAAAAAACTTCAAATGGCCCTAACTTCTATACGGTACGTCCTACACCTATCAAAGTTTGCAACATACAAATGCTTGTAACTTTTTACTGGAGCATCATAAAACCTTGAAATTTTCTAACAATAAAGTACTAGAGTCTCTGTCAATTTAAGCTATCGCTCAAACCTATGCTACCCTTGAGACCCAAATCAAACACTGATAAAACTTCAAATGGCCCTAACTTCTATACGGTACGTCCTACACCTATCAAAGTTTGCAACATACAAATGCTTGTAACTTTTTACTGGAGCGTCATAAAACCTTGAAATTTAGTAATAATAAAGTGCTCGAGCCTCTTGTCAATTTAAGCTATCGCTCAAAGCTATGCTACCCTTGAGTCCCAAATGAAACACTGATAAAACTTCAAATGGCACTAACTTCTATACGGTACGTCCTACACCTATCAAAGTTTGCAATATACAAATGCTTGTAACTTTTTACTGGAGCGTCATAAAACCTTGAAATTTTGTAACAATAAAGTACTTGAGCCTCTTGTCACTTTAAGCTATCGCTCATAGCGATGCTACCCTTGAGTACCAAATCAAACACTGACAAAACTTCAAATGGCCCTAACTTCTATACGGTACGTCCTACACCTATCAAAGTTTGCAACATACAAATGCTTGTAAGTTTTTACTGGAGCGTCATAAACCTTGAAATTTTTGTAACGATAAAGTCCTCGAGCCTCTTTTCAATTTAAGCTATCGCTCAAAGCTATGCTACCCTTGAATCCCAAATCAAACACTGAGAAAACTTCAAATGGCCCTAACTTCTATACGGTACGTCCTACACCTATCAAAGTTTGCAACATACAAATGCTTGTAACTTTTTACTGGAGCGTCATAAAACCTTGAAATTTTGTAATAATAAAGTACTCGAACCTATTGTCTATTTAAGCTATCGCTCAAAGCTATGCTACCCTTGAGTCCCAAATCAAACACTGATGAAACTTCAAATGGCTCCAACTTCTATCCGGTACGTCCTACACTTATCAAAGTTTGCAACATACAATTGCTTGTAACTTTTTACTGGAGCGTCATAAAACCTTGAAATTTTGTAACAATAAAGTACTCGAGCCTCTTTTCAATTTAAGCGATCGCTCAAAGCTATGCTACCCTTGAGTCCCAAATCAAACACTGATAAAACTTCAAATGGCCCTAAGTTCTATACGGTACGTCCTACACCTATCAAAGTTTCCAACATACAAATGCTTGTAACTTTTTACTGGAGCGTCATAAAACCTTGAAATTTTGAAACAATAAAGTACTCGAGCCTCTTGTTAATTTAAGCTAACGCTCAAAGCTATGCTACCCTTGAGTCCCAAATCAAACACTGATAAAACTTCAAATGGCCCTAACTTCTATACGGTACGTCCTACACCTATCAAAGTTTGCAACATACAAAATGCTTGTAACTTTTTACTGGAGCGTCATAAAACCTTGAAATTTGTTAACTATAAAGTACTCGAGCCTCTTGTCAATTTAAGCTATTGCTCAAAGCAATGCTACCCTTGAGTCCCAAATCAAACACTGATAAAACTTCAAATGGCCCTAACTTCTATACGGTACGTCCTACACCTATCAGAGTTTGCAACATACAAATGCTTGTAACTTTTTACTGGAGCGTCATAAAACCTTGAAATTTTTGTGACAAATAAAGTACTCGAGACTCTTGTCAATTTAAGCTATCGCTCAAAACTATGCTACCCTTGAGTCCCAAATCAAACACTGATAAAACTTCAAATGGTCCTAACGTATATACGGTACGTCCTACACCTATCAAAGTTTGCAATATACAAATGCTTGTAACTTTTTACTGGAGCGTCATAAAACCTTGAAATTTTGTAACAATAAAGTACTCGAGCCTCTTGTCAATTTAAGCTATCGCTCAAAGCTATGCTACCCTTGAGTCCCAAATCAAACACTGATAAAACTTCAAATGCCCCTAACTTCTATACGGTACGTCCTACACCTATCAAAGTTTGCAACATACAAATGCTTGTAACTTTTTACTGGAGCTTCATAAAACCTTGAAATTTTGTAACAATAAAGTACTCGAGCCTCTTGTCAATTTACGCTATCGCTCAAAGCAATGCTACCCTTGAGTCCCAAATCAAACACTGATAAAACTTCAAATGGCCCTAACTTCTGTACAGTACGTCCTAATCCTATCAATGTTTGCAACATACAAATGCTTGTAAGTTTTTACTGGAGCGTCATAAACCTTGAAATTTTTGTAACAATAAAGTACTCGAGCCTCTTTTCAATTTAAGCTATCGCTCAAAGCTATTCTACCCTTGAGTCCCAAATCAAACACTGATAAAACTTCAAATGGCCCTAACTTCTATACGGTACGTCTTGCACCTATCAAAGTTTTGCAACATACAAATGCTTGTAACTTTTTACTGGAGCGTCATAAAACCTTGAAATTTTGTAATAATAAAGTACTCGAGCCTCTCGTCAATTTAAGCTATTGCTCAAAGCTATTCTACCCTTGAGTCCCAAATCAAACACTGATAAAACTTCAAATGGACCTAACTTCTATACGGTACGTCCTACACCTATCAAAGTTTGCAATATACAAATGCTTGTAACTTTTTACTGGAGCGTCATAAAACCTTGAAATTTTGTAACAATAAAGTACTTGAGCCTCTTGTCACGTTAAGCTATCGCTCATAGCGATGCTACCCTTGAGTACCAAATCAAACACTGACAAAACTTCAAATGGCCCTAACTTCTATACGGTACGTCCTACACCTATCAAAGTTTGCAACATACAAATGCTTGTAACTTTTTACTGGAGCATCATAAAACCTTGAAATTTTCTAACAATAAAGTACTAGAGTCTCTGTCAATTTAAGCTATCGCTCAAACCTATGCTACCCTTGAGACCCAAATCAAACACTGATAAAACTTCAAATGGCCCTAACTTCTATACGGTACGTCCTACACCTATCAAAGTTTGCAACATACAAATGCTTGTAACTTTTTACTGGAGCGTCATAAAACCTTGAAATTTAGTAATAATAAAGTACTCGAGCCTCTTGTCAATTTAAGCTATCGCTCAAAGCTATGCTACCCTTGAGTCCCAAATGAAACACTGATAAAACTTCAAATGGCCCTAACTTCTATACGGTACGTCCTACACCTATCAAAGTTTGCAACATACAAATGCTTGTAACTTTTTACTGGAGCGTCATAAAACCTTGAAATTTTGTAACAATAAAGAACTCGAGCCTCTTGTTAATTTAAGTTATCGCTCAAAGCTATGCTACCCTTGAGTCCCAAATCAAACACTGATAAAACTTCAAATGGCCCTAACTTCTATACGGTACGTCCTACACCTATCAAAGTTTCCAACATACAAATGCTTGTAACTTTTTACTGGAGCGTCATAAAACCTTGAAATTTTGAAACAATAAAGTACTCGAGCCTCTTGTTAATTTAAGCTAACGCTCAAAGCTATGCTACCCTTGAGTCCCAAATCAAACACTGATAAAACTTCAAATGGCCCTAACTTCTATACGGTACGTCCTACACCTATCAAAGTTTGCAACATACAAAATGCTTGTAACTTTTTACTGGAGCGTCATAAAACCTTGAAATTTGTTAACTATAAAGTACTCGAGCCTCTTGTCAATTTAAGCTATTGCTCAAAGCAATGCTACCCTTGAGTCCCAAATCAAACACTGATAAAACTTCAAATGGCCCTAACTTCTATACGGTACGTCCTACACCTATCAGAGTTTGCAACATACAAATGCTTGTAACTTTTTACTGGAGCGTCATAAAACCTTGAAATTTTTGTGACAAATAAAGTACTCGAGACTCTTGTCAATTTAAGCTATCGCTCAAAACTATGCTACCCTTGAGTCCCAAATCAAACACTGATAAAACTTCAAATGGTCCTAACGTATATACGGTACGTCCTACACCTATCAAAGTTTGCAATATACAAATGCTTGTAACTTTTTACTGGAGCGTCATAAAACCTTGAAATTTTGTAACAATAAAGTACTCGAGCCTCTTGTCAATTTAAGCTATCGCTCAAAGCTATGCTACCCTTGAGTCCCAAATCAAACACTGATAAAACTTCAAATGCCCCTAACTTCTATACGGTACGTCCTACACCTATCAAAGTTTGCAACATACAAATGCTTGTAACTTTTTACTGGAGCTTCATAAAACCTTGAAATTTTGTAACAATAAAGTACTCGAGCCTCTTGTCAATTTACGCTATCGCTCAAAGCAATGCTACCCTTGAGTCCCAAATCAAACACTGATAAAACTTCAAATGGCCCTAACTTCTGTACAGTACGTCCTAATCCTATCAATGTTTGCAACATACAAATGCTTGTAAGTTTTTACTGGAGCGTCATAAACCTTGAAATTTTTGTAACAATAAAGTACTCGAGCCTCTTTTCAATTTAAGCTATCGCTCAAAGCTATTCTACCCTTGAGTCCCAAATCAAACACTGATAAAACTTCAAATGGCCCTAACTTCTATACGGTACGTCTTGCACCTATCAAAGTTTTGCAACATACAAATGCTTGTAACTTTTTACTGGAGCGTCATAAAACCTTGAAATTTTGTAATAATAAAGTACTCGAGCCTCTCGTCAATTTAAGCTATTGCTCAAAGCTATTCTACCCTTGAGTCCCAAATCAAACACTGATAAAACTTCAAATGGACCTAACTTCTATACGGTACGTCCTACACCTATCAAAGTTTGCAACATACAAATGCTTGTAACTTTTTACTGGAGCGTCATAAAACCTTGAAATTTTGTAACAATAAAGTACTTGAGCCTCTTGTCACGTTAAGCTATCGCTCATAGCGATGCTACCCTTGAGTACCAAATCAAACACTGACAAAACTTCAAATGGCCCTAACTTCTATACGGTACGTCCTACACCTATCAAAGTTTGCAACATACAAATGCTTGTAACTTTTTACTGGAGCATCATAAAACCTTGAAATTTTCTAACAATAAAGTACTAGAGTCTCTGTCAATTTAAGCTATCGCTCAAACCTATGCTACCCTTGAGACCCAAATCAAACACTGATAAAACTTCAAATGGCCCTAACTTCTATACGGTACGTCCTACACCTATCAAAGTTTGCAACATACAAATGCTTGTAACTTTTTACTGGAGCGTCATAAAACCTTGAAATTTAGTAATAATAAAGTACTCGAGCCTCTTGTCAATTTAAGATATCGCTCAAAGCTATGCTACCCTTGAGTCCCAAATGAAACACTGATAAAACTTCAAATGGCCCTAACTTCTATACGGTACGTCCTACACCTATCAAAGTTTGCAATATACAAATGCTTGTAACTTTTTACTGGAGCGTCATAAAACCTTGAAATTTTGTAACAATAAAGTACTTGAGCCTCTTGTCACTTTAAGCTATCGCTCATAGCGATGCTACCCTTGAGTACCAAATCAAACACTGACAAAACTTCAAATGGCCCTAACTTCTATACGGTACGTTCTACACCTATCAAAGTTTGCAACATACAAATGCTTGTAACTTTTTACTGGAGCGTCATAAAACCTTGAAATTTTGTAACAATAAAGTACTCGAGCCTCTTGTTAATTTAAGTTATCGCTCAAAGCTATGCTACCCTTGAGTCCCAAATGAAACACTGATAAAACTTCAAATGGCCCTAACTTCTATACGGTACGTCCTGCACCTATCAAAGTTTTGCAATATACAAATGCTTGTAACTTTTTACTGGAGCGTCAAAAAACCTTGAAATTTTGTAACAATAAAGTACTTGAGCCTCTTGTCACTTTAAGCTATCGCTCATAGCGATGCTACCCTTGAGTACCAAATCAAACACTGACAAAACTTCAAATGGCCCTAACTTCTATACGGTACGTCCTACACCTATCAAAGTTTGCAACATACAAATGCTTGTAACTTTTTACTGGAGCGTCATAAAACCTTGAAATTTTGTAACAATAAAGTACTCGAGCCTCTTGTTAATTTAAGTTATCGCTCAAAGCTATGCTACCCTTGAGTTCCAAATGAAACACTGATAAAACTTCAAATGGCCCTAACTTCTATACGGTACATCCTGCACCTATCAAAGTTTTGCAACATACAAATGCTTGTAACTTTTTACTGGAGCGTCATAAAACTTTTAAATTTTGTAATAATAAAGTACTCGAGCCTCTTGTCAATTTAAGCTATTGCTCAAAGCTATTCTACCCTTGAGTCCCAAATCAAACACTGATAAAACTTCAAATGGCCCTAACTTCTATACGGTACGTCCTACACCTATCAAAGTTTGCAATATACAAATGCTTGTAACTTTTTACTGGAGCGTCATAAAACCTTGAAATTTTGTAACAATAAAGTACTTGAGCCTCTTTTCAATTTAAGCTATCGCTCAAAGCTATGCTACCCTTGAGTCCCAAATCAAACACTGGTAAAACTTCAAATGGCCCTAAATTCTATACGGTACGTCCTACACCTATCAAAGTTTGCAACATACAAATGCTTGTAACTTTTTACTGGAGCGTCATAAAACCTTGAAATTTTGTAACAATAAAGTACTCGAGCCTCTTGTTAATTTAAGTTATCGCTCAAAGCTATGCTACCCTTGAGTCCCAAATGAAACACTGATAAAACTTCAAATGGCCCTAACTTCTATACGGTACGTCCTACACCTATCAAAGTTTGCAATATACAAATGCTTGTAACTTTTTACTGGAGCGTCATAAAACCTTGAAATTTTGTAACAATAAAGTACTTGAGCCTCTTGTCACTTTAAGCTATCGCTCATAGCGATGCTACCCTTGAGTACCAAATCAAACACTGACAAAACTTCAAATGGCCCTAACTTCTATACGGTACGTCCTACACCTATCAAAGTTTGCAACATACAAATGCTTGTAACTTTTTACTGGAGCGTCATAAAACCTTGAAATTTTGTAACAATAAAGTACTCGAGCCTCTTGTTAATTTAAGTTATCGCTCAAAGCTATGCTACCCTTGAGTCCCAAATGAAACACTGATAAAACTTCAAATGGCCCTAACTTCTATACGGTACGTCCTGCACCTATCAAAGTTTTGCAATATACAAATGCTTGTAACTTTTTACTGGAGCGTCATAAAACCTTGAAATTTTGTAACAATAAAGTACTTGAGCCTCTTGTCACTTTAAGCTATCGCTCATAGCGATGCTACCCTTGAGTACCAAATCAAACACTGACAAAACTTCAAATGGCCCTAACTTCTATACGGTACGTCCTACACCTATCAAAGTTTGCAACATACAAATGCTTGTAACTTTTTACTGGAGCGTCATAAAACCTTGAAATTTTGTAACAATAAAGTACTCGAGCCTCTTGTTAATTTAAGTTATCGCTCAAAGCTATGCTACCCTTGAGTCCCAAATGAAACACTGATAAAACTTCAAATGGCCCTAACTTCTATACGGTACGTCCTGCACCTATCAAAGTTTTGCAACATACAAATGCTTGTAACTTTTTACTGGAGCGTCATAAAACCTTTAAATTTTGTAATAATAAAGTACTCGAGCCTCTTGTCACTTTAAGCTATCGCTCATAGCGATGCTACCCTTGAGTACCAAATCAAACACTGACAAAACTTCAAATGGCCCTAACTTCTATACGGTACGTCCTACACCTATCAAAGTTTGCAACATACAAATGCTTGTAACTTTTTACTGGAGCATCATAAAACCTTGAAATTTTCTAACAATAAAGTACTAGAGCCTCTGTCAATTTAAGCTATCGCTCAAACCTATGCTACCCTTGAGACCCAAATCAAACACTGATAAAACTTCAAATGGCCCTAACTTCTACACGGTACGTCCTACACCTATCAAAGTTTGCAACATACAAATGCTTGTAACTTTTTACTGGAGCGTCATAAAACCTTGAAATTTAGTAATAATAAAGTACTCGAGCCTCTTGTCAATTTAAGCTATCGCTCAAAGCTATGCTACCCTTGAGTCCCAAATCAAACACTGATAAAACTTCAAATGGCTCCAACTTCTATACGGTACGTCCTACACTTATCAAAGTTTGCAACATACAAATGCTTGTAACTTTTTACTGGAGCGTCATAAAACCTTGAAATTTTGTAACAATAAAGTACTCGAGCCTCTTTTCAATTTAAGCTATCGCTCAAAGCTATGCTACCCTTGAGTCCCAAATCAAACACTGATAAAACTTCAAATGGTCCTAACGTATATACGGTACGTCCTACACCTATCAAAGTTTGCAATATACAAATGCTTGTAACTTTTTACTGGAGCGTCATAAAACCTTGAAATTTTGTAACAATAAAGTACTCGAGCCTCTTGTCAATTTAAGCTATCGCTCAAAGCTATGCTACCCTTGAGTCCCAAATCAAACACTGATAAAACTTCAAATGCCCCTAACTTCTATACGGTACGTCCTACACCTATCAAAGTTTGCAACATACAAATGCTTGTAACTTTTTACTGGAGCTTCATAAAACCTTGAAATTTTGTAACAATAAAGTACTCGAGCCTCTTGTCAATTTACGCTATCGCTCAAAGCAATGCTACCCTTGAGTCCCAAATCAAACACTGATAAAACTTCAAATGGCCCTAACTTCTGTACAGTACGTCCTAAACCTATCAAAGTTTTGCAACATACAAATGCTTGTAACTTTTTACTGGAGCGTCATAAAACCTTGAAATTTTGTAATAATAAAGTACTCGAGCCTCTTGTCAATTTAGGCTATCGCTCAAAGCTATGCTACCCTTGAGTCCCAAATCAAACACTGATAAAACTTCAGATGGCTCCAACTTCTATACGGTACGTCCTACACTTATCAAAGTTTGCAACATACAAATGCTTGTAACTTTTTACTGCAGCGTCATAAAACCTTGAAATTTTGTAACAATAAAGTACTCGAGCCTCTTTTCAATTTAAGCTATCGCTCAAAGCTATGCTACACTTGAGTCCCAAATCAAACACTGATAAAACTTCAAATAGCCCTAAGTTCTATACAGTACGTCCTACACCTATCAAAGTTTGCAACATACAAATGCTTGTAAATTTTTACTGGAGCGTCATAAAACCTTGAAATTTTGTAACAATAAAGTACTCGAGCCTCTTGTTAGTTTAAGCTATCGCTCAAAGCTATGCTACCCTTGAGTCCCAAATCAAACACTGATAAAACTTCACATGGCCCTAACTTATATACGGTACGTCCTACACCTATCAAAGTTTGCAACATACAAATGCTTGTAACTTTTTACTGGAGCGTCATAATACCTTGAAATTTTGTAACAATAAAGTACTCGAGCCTCTTGTCAATTTAAGCTATCGCTCAAAGCTATGCTACCCTTGACTCCCAAATCAAACACTGATAAAACTTCAAATGGCCCTAACTTCTATACGGTACGTCCTACACCTATGAAAGTTTGCAACATACAAATGCTTGTAACTTTTTACTGGAGCTTCATAAAACCTTGAAATTTTGTAACAATAAAGTACTCGAGCCTCTTTTCAATTTAAGCTATCGCTCAAAGCTATGCTACCCTTGAGTCCCAAAGCAAACACTGATAAAACTTCAAATGGCCCTAACTTCTATACGGTACGTCCTACACCTATCAAAGTTTGCAACATACAAATGCTTGTAACTTTTTACTGGAGCGTCATAAAACCTTGAAATTTTGTAATAATAAAGTACTCGAGCCTCTTGTCAATTTAAGCTATCGCTCAAAGCTATGCTACTCTTGAGTCCCAAATCAAACACTGATAAAACTTCAAATGGCCCTAACTTCTATACGGTACGTCCTACACCTATCAAAGTTTGCAACATACAAATGCTTGTAACTTTTTACTGGAGCGTCATAAAACCTTGAAATTTTGTAACAATAAAGTACTCGAGCCTCTTGTTAATTTAAGTTATCGCTCAAAGCTATGCTACCCTTGAGTCCCAAATGAAACACTGATAAAACTTCAAATGGCCCTAACTTCTATACGGTACGTCCTACACCTATCAAAGTTTGCAATATACAAATGCTTGTAACTTTTTACTGGAGCGTCATAAAACCTTGAAATTTTGTAACAATAAAGTACTTGAGCCTCTTGTCACTTTAAGCTATCGCTCATAGCGATGCTACCCTTGAGTACCAAATCAAACACTGACAAAACTTCAAATGGCCCTAACTTCTATACGGTACGTCCTACACCTATCAAAGTTTGCAACATACAAATGCTTGTAACTTTTTACTGGAGCGTCATAAAACCTTGAAATTTTGTAACAATAAAGTACTCGAGCCTCTTGTTAATTTAAGTTATCGCTCAAAGCTATGCTACCCTTGAGTCCCGAATGAAGCACTGATAAAACTTCAAATGGCCCTAACTTCTATACGGTACGTCCTGCACCTATCAAAGTTTTGCAATATACAAATGCTTGTAACTTTTTACTGGAGCGTCATAAAACCTTGAAATTTTGTAACAATAAAGTACTTGAGCCTCTTGTCACTTTAAGCTATCGCTCATAGCGATGCTACCCTTGAGTACCAAATCAAACACTGACAAAACTTCAAATGGCCCTAACTTCTATACGGTACGTCCTACACCTATCAAAGTTTGCAACATACAAATGCTTGTAACTTTTTACTGGAGCGTCATAAAACCTTGAAATTTGGTAACAATAAAGTACTCGAGCCTCTTGTTAATTTAAGTTATCGCTCAAAGCTATGCTACCCTTGAGTCCCAAATGAAACACTGATAAAACTTCAAATGGCCCTAACTTCTATACGGTACGTCCTGCACCTATCAAAGTTTTGCAACATACAAATGCTTGTAACTTTTTACTGGAGCGTCATAAAACCTTTAAATTTTGTAATAATAAAGTACTCGAGCCTCTTGTCACTTTAAGCTATCGCTCATAGCGATGCTACCCTTGAGTACCAAATCAAACACTGACAAAACTTCAAATGGCCCTAACTTCTATACGGTACGTCCTACACCTATCAAAGTTTGCAACATACAAATGCTTGTAACTTTTTACTGGAGCATCATAAAACCTTGAAATTTTCTAACAATAAAGTACTAGAGCCTCTGTCAATTTAAGCTATCGCTCAAACCTATGCTACCCTTGAGACCCAAATCAAACACTGATAAAACTTCAAATGGCCATAACTTCTACACGGTACGTCCTACACCTATCAAAGTTTGCAACATACAAATGCTTGTAACTTTTTACTGGAGCGTCATAAAACCTTGAAATTTAGTAATAATAAAGTACTCGAGCCTCTTGTCAATTTAAGCTATCGCTCAAAGCTATGCTACCCTTGAGTCCCAAATCAAACACTGATAAAACTTCAAATGGCTCCAACTTCTATACGGTACGTCCTACACTTATCAAAGTTTGCAACATACAAATGCTTGTAACTTTTTACTGGAGCGTCATAAAACCTTGAAATTTTGTAACAATAAAGTACTCGAGGCTCTTTTCAATTTAAGCTATCGCTCAAAGCTATGCTACCCTTGAGTCCCAAATCAAACACTGGTAAAACTTCAAATGGCCCTAAATTCTATACGGTACGTCCTACACCTATCAAAGTTTGCAACATACAAATGCTTGTAACTTTTTACTGGAGCGTCATAAAACCTTGAAATTTTGTAACAATAAAGTACTCGAGCCTCTTGTTAATTTAAGTTATCGCTCAAAGCTATGCTACCCTTGAGTCCCAAATGAAACACTGATAAAACTTCAAATGGCCCTAACTTCTATACGGTACGTCCTACACCTATCAAAGTTTGCAACATACAAATGCTTGTAACTTTTTACTGGAGCGTCATAAAACCTTGAAATTTGTTAACTATAAATTACTCGAGCCTCTTGTCAATTTAAGCTATTGCTCAAAGCAATGCTACCCTTGAGTCCCAAATCAAACACTGATAAAACTTCAAATGGCCCTAACTTCTATACGGTACGTCCTACACCTATCAAAGTTTGCAATATACAAATGCTTGTAACTGTTTACTGGAGCGTCATAAAACCTTGAAATTTTGTAAAAAAAAGTACTCGAGCCTCTTGTCAATTTAAGCTATCGCTGAAAACTATGCTACCCTTGAGTCCCAAATCAAACACTGATAAAACTTCAAATGGTCCTAACGTATATACGGTACGTCCTACACCTATCAAAGTTTGCAATATACAAATGCTTGTAACTTTTTACTGGAGCGTCATAAAACCTTGAAATTTTGTAACAATAAAGTACTCGAGCCTCTTGTCAATTTAAGCTATCGCTCAAAGCTATGCTACCCTTGAGTCCCAAATCAAACACTGATAAAACTTCAAATGCCCCTAACTTCTATACGGTACGTCCTACACCTATCAAAGTTTGCAACATACAAATGCTTGTAACTTTTTACTGGAGCTTCATAAAACCTTGAAATTTTGTAACAATAAAGTACTCGAGCCTCTTGTCAATTTACGCTATCGCTCAAAGCAATGCTACCCTTGAGTCCCAAATCAAACACTGATAAAACTTCAAATGGCCCTAACTTCTGTACAGTACGTCCTAAACCTATCAAAGTTTTGCAACATACAAATGCTTGTAACTTTTTACTGGAGCGTCATAAAATCTTGAAATTTTGTAATAATAAAGTACTCGAGCCTCTTGTCAATTTAGGCTATCGCTCAAAGCTATGCTACCCTTGAGTCCCAAATCAAACACTGATAAAACTTCAGATGGCTCCAACTTCTATACGGTACGTCCTACACTTATCAAAGTTTGCAACATACAAATGCTTGTAACTTTTTACTGGAGCGTCATAAAACCTTGAAATTTTGTAACAATAAAGTACTCGAGCCTCTTTTCAATTTAAGCTATCGCTCAAAGCTATGCTACACTTGAGTCCCAAATCAAACACTGATAAAACTTCAAATAGCCCTAAGTTCTATACAGTACGTCCTACACCTATCAAAGTTTGCAACATACAAATGCTTGTAAATTTTTACTGGAGCGTCATAAAACCTTGAAATTTTGTAACAATAAAGTACTCGAGCCTCTTGTTAGTTTAAGCTATCGCTCAAAGCTATGCTACCCTTGAGTCCCAAATCAAACACTGATAAAACTTCAAATGGCCCTAACTTATATACGGTACGTCCTACACCTATCAAAGTTTGCAACATACAAATGCTTGTAACTTTTTACTGGAGCGTCATAATACCTTGAAATTTTGTAACAATAAAGTACTCGAGCCTCTTGTCAATTTAAGCTATCGCTCAAAGCTATGCTACCCTTGACTCCCAAATCAAACACTGATAAAACTTCAAATGGCCCTAACTTCTATACGGTACGTCCTACACCTATGAAAGTTTGCAACATACAAATGCTTGTAACTTTTTACTGGAGCTTCATAAAACCTTGAAATTTTGTAACAATAAAGTACTCGAGCCTCTTTTCAATTTAAGCTATCGCTCAAAGCTATGCTACCCTTGAGTCCCAAATCAAACACTAATAAAACTTCAAATGGCCCTAACTTCTATACGGTAAGTCCTACACCTATGAAAGTTTGCAATATACAAATGCTTGTAACTTTTTACTGGAGCGTCATAAAACCTTGAAATTTTTGTAACAATAAAGTACTCGAGACTCTTGTCACTTTAAGCTATCGCTCATAGCGATGCTACCCTTGAGTACCAAATCAAACACTGACAAAACTTCAAATGGCCCTAACTTCTATACGGTACGTCCTACACCTATCAAAGTTTGCAACATACAAATGCTTGTAACTTTTTACTGGAGCATCATAAAACCTTGAAATTTTCTAACAATAAAGTACTAGAGTCTCTGTCAATTTAAGCTATCGCTCAAACCTATGCTACCCTTGAGACCCAAATCAAACACTGATAAAACTTCAAATGGCCCTAACTTCTATACGGTACGTCCTACACCTATCAAAGTTTGCAACATACAAATGCTTGTAAGTTTTTACTGGAGCGTCATAAAACCTTGAAATTTAGTAATAATAAAGTACTCGAGCCTCTTGTCAATTTAAGCTATCGCTCAAAGCTATGCTACCCTTGAGTCCCAAATGAAACACTGATAAAACTTCAAATGGCCCTAACTTCTATACGGTACGTCCTACACCTATCAAAGTTTGCAATATACAAATGCTTGTAACTTTTTACTGGAGCGTCATAAAACCTTGAAATTTTGTAACAATAAAGTACTTGAGCCTCTTGTCACTTTAAGCTATCGCTCATAGCGATGCTACCCTTGAGTACCAAATCAAACACTGACAAAACTTCAAATGGCCCTAACTTCTATACGGTACGTCCTACACCTATCAAAGAATGCAACATACAAATGCTTGTAACTTTTTACTGGAGCGTCATAAAACCTTGAAATTTTGTAACAATAAAGTACTCGAGCCTCTTGTTAATTTAAGTTATCGCTCAAAGCTATGCTACCCTTGAGTCCCAAATGAAACACTGATAAAACTTCAAATGGCCCTAACTTCTATACGGTACGTCCTGCACCTATCAAAGTTTTGCAATATACAAATGCTTGTAACTTTTTACTGGAGCGTCATAAAACCTTGAAATTTTGTAACAATAAAGTACTTGAGCCTCTTGTCACTTTAAGCTATCGCTCATAGCGATGCTACCCTTGAGTACCAAATCAAACACTGACAAAACTTCAAATGGCCCTAACTTCTATACGGTACGTCCTACACCTATCAAAGTTTGCAACATACAAATGCTTGTAACTTTTTACTGGAGCGTCATAAAACCTTGAAATTTTGTAACAATAAAGTACTCGAGCCTCTTGTTAATTTAAGTTATCGCTCAAAGCTATGCTACCCTTGAGTCCCAAATGAAACACTGATAAAACTTCAAATGACCCTAACTTCTATACGGTACGTCCTGCACCTATCAAAGTTTTGCAACATACAAATGCTTGTAACTTTTTACTGGAGCGTCATAAAACCTTTAAATTTTGTAATAATAAAGTACTCGAGCCTCTTGTCAATTTAAGCTATTGCTCAAAGCTATTCTACCCTTGAGTCCCAAATCAAACACTGATAAAACTTCAAATGGCCCTAACTTCTATACGGTACGTCCTACACCTATCAAAGTTTGCAATATACAAATGCTTGTAACTTTTTACTGGAGCGTCATAAAACCTTGAAATTTTGTAACAATCAAGTACTTGAGCCTCTTTTCAATTTAAGCTATCGCTCAAAGCTATGCTACCCTTGAGTCCCAAATCAAACACTGGTAAAACTTCAAATGGCCCTAAATTCTATACGGTACGTCCTACACCTATCAAAGTTTGCAACATACAAATGCTTGTAACTTTTTACTGGACCGTCATAAAACTTTGAAATTTTATAACAATAAAGTACTCGAGCCTCTTGTTAATTTAAGTTATCGCTCAAAGCTATGCTACCCTTGAGTCCCAAATGAAACACTGATAAAACTTCAAATGGCCCTAACTTCTATACGGTACGTCCTACACCTATCAAAGTTTGCAATATACAAATGCTTGTAACTTTTTACTGGAGCGTCATAAAACCTTGAAATTTTATAACAATAAAGTACTTGAGCCTCTTGTCACTTTAAGCTATCGCTCATAGCGATGCTACCCTTGAGTACCAAATCAAACACTGACAAAACTTCAAATGGCCCTAACTTCTATACGGTACGTCCTACACCTATCAAAGTTTGCAACATACAAATGCTTGTAACTTTTTACTGGAGCGTCATAAAACCTTGAAATTTTGTAACAATAAAGTACTCGAGCCTCTTGTTAATTTAAGTTATCGCTCAAAGCTATGCTACCCTTGAGTCCCAAATGAAACACTGATAAAACTTCAAATGGCCCTAACTTCTATACGGTACGTCCTGCACCTATCAAAGTTTTGCAATATACAAATGCTTGTAACTTTTTACTGGAGCGTCATAAAACCTTGAAATTTTGTAACAATAAAGTACTTGAGCCTCTTGTCACTTTAAGCTATCGCTCATAGCGATGCTACCCTTGAGTACCAAATCAAACACTGACAAAACTTCAAATGGCCCTAACTTCTATACGGTACGTCCTACACCTATCAAAGTTTGCAACATACAAATGCTTGTAACTTTTTACTGGAGCGTCATAAAACCTTGAAATTTTGTAACAATAAAGTACTCGAGCCTCTTGTTAATTTAAGTTATCGCTCAAAGCTATGCTACCCTTGAGTCCCAAATGAAACACTGATAAAACTTCAAATGGCCCTAACTTCTATACGGTACGTCCTGCAACTATCAAAGTTTTGCAACATACAAATGCTTGTAACTTTTTACTGGAGCGTCATAAAACCTTTAAATTTTGTAACAATAAAGTACTCGAGCCTCTTGTCACTTTAAGCTATCGCTCATAGCGATGCTACCCTTGAGTACCAAATCAAACACTGACAAAACTTCAAATGGCCCTAACTTCTATACGGTACGTCCTACACCTATCAAAGTTTGCAACATACAAATGCTTGTAACTTTTTACTGGAGCATCATAAAACCTTGAAATTTTCTAACAATAAAGTACTAGAGCCTCTGTCAATTTAAGCTATCGCTCAAACCTATGCTACCCTTGAGACCCAAATCAAACACTGATAAAACTTCAAATGGCCCTAACTTCTACACGGTACGTCCTACACCTATCAAAGTTTGCAACATACAAATGCTTGTAACTTTTTACTGGAGCGTCATAAAACCTTGAAATTTAGTAATAATAAAGTACTCGAGCCTCTTGTCAATTTAAGCTATCGCTCAAAGCTATGCTACCCTTGAGTCCCAAATCAAACACTGATAAAACTTCAAATGGCTCCAACTTCTATACGGTACGTCCTACACTTATCAAAGTTTGCAACATACAAATGCTTGTAACTTTTTACTGGAGCGTCATAAAACCTTGAAATTTTGTAACAATAAAGTACTCGAGCCTCTTTTCAATTTAAGCTATCGCTCAAAGCTATGCTACCCTTGAGTCCCAAATCAAACACTGGTAAAACTTCAAATGGCCCTAAATTCTATACGGTACGTCCTACACCTATCAAAGTTTGCAACATACAAATGCTTGTAACTTTTTACTGGAGCGTCATAAAACCTTGAAATTTTGTAACAATAAAGTACTCGAGCCTCTTGTTAATTTAAGTTATCGCTCAAAGCTATGCTACCGTTGAGTCCCAAATGAAACTCTGATAAAACTTCAAATGGCCCTAACTTCTATACGGTACGTCCTACACCTATCAAAGTTTGCAATATACAAATGCTTGTAACTGTTTACTGGAGCGTCATAAAACCTTGAAATTTTGTAAAAAAAAGTACTCGAGCCTCTTGTCAATTTAAGCTATCGCTGAAAACTATGCTACCCTTGAGTCCCAAATCAAACACTGATAAAACTTCAAATGGTCCTAACGTATATACGGTACGTCCTACACCTATCAAAGTTTGCAATATACAAATGCTTGTAACTTTTTACTGGAGCGTCATAAAACCTTGAAATTTTGTAACAATAAAGTACTCGAGCCTCTTGTCAATTTAAGCTATCGCTCAAAGCTATGCTACCCTTGAGTCCCAAATCAAACACTGATAAAACTTCAAATGCCCCTAACTTCTATACGGTACGTCCTACACCTATCAAAGTTTGCAACATACAAATGCTTGTAACTTTTTACTGGAGCTTCATAAAACCTTGAAATTTTGTAACAATAAAGTACTCGAGCCTCTTGTCAATTTACGCTATCGCTCAAAGAAATGCTACCCTTGAGTCCCAAATCAAACACTGATAAAACTTCAAATGGCCCTAACTTCTGTACAGTACGTCCTAAACCTATCAAAGTTTTGCAACATACAAATGCTTGTAACTTTTTACTGGAGCGTCATAAAACCTTGAAATTTTGTAATAATAAAGTACTCGAGCCTCTTGTCAATTTAGGCTATCGCTCAAAGCTATGCTACCCTTGAGTCCCAAATCAAACACTGATAAAACTTCAGATGGCTCCAACTTCTATACGGTACGTCCTACACTTATCAAAGTTTGCAACATACAAATGCTTGTAACTTTTTACTGCAGCGTCATAAAACCTTGAAATTTTGTAACAATAAAGTACTCGAGCCTCTTTTCAATTTAAGCTATCGCTCAAAGCTATGCTACACTTGAGTCCCAATTCAAACACTGATAAAACTTCAAATAGCCCTAAGTTCTATACAGTACGTCCTACACCTATCAAAGTTTGCAACATACAAATGCTGTAAATTTTTACTGGAGCGTCATAAAACCTTGAAATTTTGTAACAATAAAGTACTCGAGCCTCTTGTTAGTTTAAGCTATCGCTCAAAGCTATGCTACCCTTGAGTCCCAAATCAAACACTGATAAAACTTCACATGGCCCTAACTTATATACGGTACGTCCTACACCTATCAAAGTTTGCAACATACAAATGCTTGTAACTTTTTACTGGAGCGTCATAATACCTTGAAATTTTGTAACAATAAAGTACTCGAGCCTCTTGTCAATTTAAGCTATCGCTCAAAGCTATGCTACCCTTGACTCCCAAATCAAACACTGATAAAACTTCAAATGGCCCTAACTTCTATACGGTACGTCCTACACCTATCAAAGTTTGCAACATACAAATGCTTGTAACTTTTTACTGGAGCTTCATAAAACCTTGAAATTTTGTAACAATAAAGTACTCGAGCCTCTTTTCAATTTAAGCTATCGCTCAAAGCTATGCTACCCTTGAGTCCCAAAGCAAACACTGATAAAACTTCAAATGGCCCTAACTTCTATACGGTACGTCCTACACCTATCAAAGTTTGCAACATACAAATGCTTGTAACTTTTTACTGGAGCGTCATAAAACCTTGAAATTTTGTAATAATAAAGTACTCGAGCCTCTTGTCAATTTAAGCTATCGCTCAAAGCTATGCTACTCTTGAGTCCCAAATCAAACACTGATAAAACTTCAAATGGCCCTAACTTCTATACGGTACGTCCTACACCTATCAAAGTTTGCAACATACAAATGCTTGTAACTTTTTACTGGAGCGTCATAATACCTTGAAATTTTGTAACAATAAAGTACTCGAGCCTCTTGTCAATTTAAGCTATCGCTCAAAGATATGCTACCCTTGAGCCCCAAATCAAACACTGATAAAACTTCAAATGGCCCTAACTTCTATACGGTACGTTCTACACCTATGAAAGTTTGCAACATACAAATGCTTGTAACTTTTTACTGGAGCTTCATAAAACCTTGAAATTTTGTAACAATAAAGTACTCGAGCCAATTGTCAATTTAAGCTATCGCTCAAAGCTATGCTACCCTTGAGTCCCAAATCAAACACTGATAAAACTTCAAATGGCCCTAACTTCTGTACAGTATGTCCTAAACCTATCAAAGTTTGCAACATACAAATGCTTGTAAGTTTTTACTGGAGCGTCATAAACCTTGAAATTTTTGTAACAATAATGTACTCGAGCCTCTTTTCAACTTAAGCTATCGCTCAAAGCTATGCTACCCTGGAGTCCCAAATCAAACACTGATAAAACTTCAAATGGCTCCAACTTCTATACGGTACGTCCTACACTTATCAAAGTTTGCAACATACAAATGCTTGTAACTTTTTACTGGAGCGTCATAAAACCTTGAAATTTTGTAACAATAAAGTACTCGAGCCTCTTGTCAATTTAAGCTATCGCTCAAAGCTATGCTACCCTTGAGTCCCAAATCAAACACTGATAAAACTTCAAATGGCCCTAACTTCTGTACAGTATGTCCTAAACCTATCAAAGTTTGCAACATACAAATGCTTGTAAGTTTTTACTGGAGCGTCATAAACCTTGAAATTTTTGTAACAATAATGTACTCGAGCCTCTTTTCAATTTAAGCTATCGCTCAAAGCTATGCTACCCTGGAGTCCCAAATCAAACACTGATAAAACTTCAAATGGCCCTAACTTTTATACGGTACGTCCTACACCTATCAAAGTTTGCAACATACAAATGCTTGTAACTTTTTACTGGAGCGTCATCAAACCTTGAAATTTTGTAATAATAAAGCACTCGAGCCTCTTGTCAATTTAAGCTATCGCTCAAAGCTATGCTACCCTTGAGTCCCAAATCAAACACTGATAAAACTTCAAATGGCTCCAACTTCTATACGGTACGTCCTACACTTATCAAAGTTTTGCAACATACAAATGCTTGTAACTTTTTACTGGAGCGTCATAAAACCTTTAAATTTTGTAATAATAAAGTACTCGAGCTTCTTGTCACTTTAAGCTATCGCTCATAGCGATGCTACCCTTGAGTACCAAATCAAACACTGACAAAACTTCAAATGGCCCTAACTTCTATACGGTACTTCCTACACCTATCAAAGTTTGCAACATACAAATGCTTGTAACTTTTTACTGGAGCATCATAAAACCTTGAAATTTTCTAACAATAAAGTACTAGAGCCTCTGTCAATTTAAGCTATCGCTCAAACCTATGCTACCCTTGAGACCCAAATCAAACACTGATAAAACTTCAAATGGCCCTAACTTCTACACGGTACGTCCTACACCTATCAAAGTTTGCAACATACAAATGCTTGTAACTTTTTACTGGAGCGTCATAAAACCTTGAAATTTAGTAATAATAAAGTACTCGAGCCTCTTGTCAATTTAAGCTATCGCTCAAAGCTATGCTACCCTTGAGTCCCAAATCAAACACTGATAAAACTTCAAATGGCTCCAACTTCTATACGGTACGTCCTACACTTATCAAAGTTTGCAACATACAAATGCTTGTAACTTTTTACTGGAGCGTCATAAAACCTTGAAATTTTGTAGCAATAAAGTACTCGAGCCTCTTTTCAATTTAAGCTATCGCTCAAAGCTATGCTACCCTTGAGTCCCAAATCAAACACTGGTAAAACTTCAAATGGCCCTAAATTCTATACGGTACGTCCTACACCTATCAAAGTTTGCAACATACAAATGCTTGTAACTTTTTACTGGAGCGTCATAAAACCTTGAAATTTTGTAACAATAAAGTACTCGAGCCTCTTGTTAATTTAAGTTATCGCTCAAAGCTATGCTACCCTTGAGTCCCAAATGAAACACTGATAAAACTTCAAATGGCCCTAACTTCTATACGGTACGTCCTACACCTATCAAAGTTTGCAACATACAAATGCTTGTAACTTTTTACTGGAGCGTCATAAAACCTTGAAATTTGTTAACTATAAAGTACTCGAGCCTCTTGTCAATTTAAGCTATTGCTCAAAGCAATGCTACCCTTGAGTCCCAAATCAAACACTGATAAAACTTCAAATGGCCCTAACTTCTATACGGTACGTCCTACACCTATCAAAGTTTGCAATATACAAATGCTTGTAACTTTTTACTGGAGCGTCATAAAACCTTGAAATTTTGTAAAAAAAAGTACTCGAGCCTCTTGTCAATTTAAGCTATCGCTGAAAACTATGCTACCCTTGAGTCCCAAATCAAACACTGATAAAACTTCAAATGGTCCTAACGTATATACGGTACGTCCTACACCTATCAAAGTTTGCAATATACAAATGCTTGTAACTTTTTACTGGAGCGTCATAAAACCTTGAAATTTTGTAGCAATAAAGTACTCGAGCCTCTTGTCAATTTAAGCTATCGCTCAAAGCTATGCTACCCTTGAGTCCCAAATCAAACACTGATAAAACTTCAAATGCCCCTAACTTCTATACGGTACGTCCTACACCTATCAAAGTTTGCAACATACAAAAGCTTGTAACTTTTTACTGGAGCTTCATAAAACCTTGAAATTTTGTAACAATAAAGTACTCGAGCCTCTTGTCAATTTACGCTATCGCTCAAAGCAATGCTACCCTTGAGTCCCAAATCAAACACTGATAAAACTTCAAATGGCCCTAACTTCTGTACAGTACGTCCTAAACCTATCAAAGTTTGCAATATACAAATGCTTGTAACTTTTTACTGGAGCGTCATAAAACCTTGAAATTTTGTAAAAAAAAGTACTCGAGCCTCTTGTCAATTTAAGCTATCGCTGAAAACTATGCTACCCTTGAGTCCCAAATCAAACACTGATAAAACTTCAAATGGTCCTAACGTATATACGGTACGTCCTACACCTATCAAAGTTTGCAATATACAAATGCTTGTAACTTTTTACTGGAGCGTCATAAAACCTTGAAATTTTGTAACAATAAAGTACTCGAGCCTCTTGTCAATTTAAGCTATCGCTCAAAGCTATGCTACCCTTGAGTCCCAAATCAAACACTGATACAACTTCAAATGCCCCTAACTTCTATACGGTACGTCCTACACCTATCAAAGTTTGCAACATACAAATGCTTGTAACTTTTTACTGGAGCTTCATAAAACCTTGAAATTTTGTAACAATAAAGTACTCGAGCCTCTTGTCAATTTACGCTATCGCTCAAAGCAATGCTACCCTTGAGTCCCAAATCAAACACTGATAAAACTTCAAATGGCCCTAACTTCTGTACAGTACGTCCTAAACCTATCAAAGTTTTGCAACATACAAATGCTTGTAACTTTTTACTGGAGCGTCATAAAATCTTGAAATTTTGTAATAATAAAGTACTCGAGCCTCTTGTCAATTTAGGCTATCGCTCAAAGCTATGCTACCCTTGAGTCCCAAATCAAACACTGATAAAACTTCAGATGGCTCCAACTTCTATACGGTACGTCCTACACTTATCAAAGTTTGCAACATACAAATGCTTGTAACTTTTTACTGGAGCGTCATAAAACCTTGAAATTTTGTAACAATAAAGTACTCGAGCCTCTTTTCAATTTAAGCTATCGCTCAAAGCTATGCTACACTTGAGTCCCAAATCAAACACTGATAAAACTTCAAATAGCCCTAAGTTCTATACAGTACGTCCTACACCTATCAAAGTTTGCAACATACAAATGCTGGTAAATTTTTACTGGAGCGTCATAAAACCTTGAAATTTTGTAACAATAAAGTACTCGAGCCTCTTGTTAGTTTAAGCGATCGCTCAAAGCTATGCTACCCTTGAGTCCCAAATCAAACACTGATAAAACTTCAAATGACCCTAACTTATATACGGTACGTCCTACACCTATCAAAGTTTGCAACATACAAATGCTTGTAACTTTTTACTGGAGCGTCATAATACCTTGAAATTTTGTAACAATAAAGTACTCGAGCCTCTTGTCAATTTAAGCTATCGCTCAAAGCTATGCTACCCTTGACTCCCAAATCAAACACTGATAAAACTTCAAATGGCCCTAACTTCTATACGGTACGTCCTACACCTATGAAAGTTTGCAACATACAAATGCTTGTACCTTTTTACTTTCATAAAACCTTGAAATTTTGTAACAATAAAGTACTCGAGCCTCTTGTCAATTTAAGCTATCGCTCAAGGCTATGCTACCCTTGAGTCCCAAATCAAACACTGATAAAACTTCAAATGGCCCTAACTTCTGTACAGTATGTCCTAAACCTATCAAAGTTTGCAACATACAAATGCTTGTAAGTTTTTACTGGAGCGTCATAAACCTTGAAATTTTTGTAACAATAAAGTACTCGAGCCTCTTTTCAATTTAAGCTATCGCTCAAAGCTATGCTACCCTTGAGTCCCAAATCAAACACTGATAAAACTTCAAATGGCCCTAACTTCTATACGGTACGTCCTACACCTATCAAAGTTTGCAACATACAAATGCTTGTAACTTTTTACTGGAGCGTCATAAAACCTTGAAATTTTGTAATAATAAAGTACTCGAGCCTCTTGTCAATTTAAGCTATCGCTCAAAGCTATGCTACTCTTGAGTCCCAAATCAAACACTGATAAAACTTCAAATGGCCCTAACTTCTATACGGTACGTCCTACACCTATCAAAGTTTGCAACATACAAATGCTTGTAACTTTTTACTGGAGCGTCATAATACCTTGAAATTTTGTAACAATAAAGTACTCGAGCCTCTTGTCAATTTAAGCTATCGCTCAAAGCTATGCTATCCTTGAGCCCCAAATCAAACACTGATAAAACTTCAAATGGCCCTAACTTCTATACGGTACGTTCTACACCTATGAAAGTTTGCAACACACAAATGCTTGTAACTTTTTACTGGAGCTTCATAAAACCTTGAAATTTTGTAACAATAAAGTACTCGAGCCTCTTGTCAATTTAAGCTATCGCTCAAAGCTATGCTACCCTTGAGTCCCAAATCAAACACTGATAAAACTTCAAATGGCCCTAACTTCTGTACAGTATGTCCTAAACCTATCAAAGTTTGCAACATACAAATGCTTGAAGTTTTTACTGGAGCGTCATAAACCTTGAAATTTTTGTAACAATAATGTACTCGAGCCTCTTTTCAATTTAAGCTATCGCTCAAAGCTATGCTACCCTGGAGTCCCAAATCAAACACTGATAAAACTTCAAATGGCCCTAACTTTTATACGGTACGTCCTACACCTATCAAAGTTTGCAACATACAAATGCTTGTAACTTTTTACTGGAGCGTCATAAAACCTTGAAATTTTGTAATAATAAAGCACTCGAGCCTCTTGTCAATTTAAGCTATCGGTCAAAGCTATGCTACCCTTGAGTCCCAAATCAAACACTGATAAAACTTCAAATGGCTCCAACTTCTATACGGTACGTCCTACACTTATCAAAGTTTGCAACATACAAATGCTTGTAACTTTTTACTGGAGCGTCATAAAACCTTGAAATTTTGTAACAATAAAGTACTCGAGCCTCTTTTCAATTTAAGCTATCGCTCAAAGCTATGCTACCCTTGAGTCCCAAATCAAAAACTGATAAAACTTCAAATGGCCCTACGTTCTATACGGTACGTCCTACACCTATCAAAGTTTGCAACATACAAATGCTTGTAACTTTTTACTGGAGCGTCATAAAACCTTGAAATTTTGTAACAATAAAGTACTCGAGCCTCTTGTTAATTTAAGCTATCGCTCAAAGCTATGCTACCCTTGAGTCCCAAATCAAACACTGATAAAACTTCAAATGGCCCTAACTTCTATACGGTACGTCCTACACCTATCAAAGTTTGCTACATACAAATGCTTGTAACTTTTTACTGGAGCGTCATAAAACCTTGAAATTTGTTAACTATAAAGTACTCGAGCCTCTTGTCAATTTAAGCTATTGCTCCAAGCAATGCTACCCTTGAGTCCCAAATCAAACACTGATAAAACTTCAAATGGCCCTAACTTCTATACGGTACGTCCTACACCTATGAAAGTTTTCAATATACAAATGCTTGTAACTTTTTACTGGAGCGTCATAAAACCTTGAAATTTTGTAAAAAAAAAAGTACTCGAGCCTCTTGTCAATTTAAGCTATCGCTCATAGCTATGCTACCCTTGAGTCCCAAATCAAACACTGACAAAACTTCAAATGGCCCTAACTTCTATACGGTACGTCCTACACCTATGAAAGTTTGCAACATACACATGCTTGTAAATTTTTACTGGAGCTTCATAAAACCTTGAAATTTTGTAACAATAAAGTACTCGAGCCTCTTGTCAATTTAAGCTATCGCTCAAAGCTATGCTACCCTTGAGTCCCAAATCAAACACTGATAAAACTTCAAATGGCCCTAACTTCTGTACAGTATGTCCTAAACCTATCAAAGTTTGCAACATACAAATGCTTGTAAGTTCTTACTGGAGCGTCATAAACCTTGAAATTTTTGTAACAATAAAGTACTCGAGCCTCTTTTCAATTTAAGCTATCGCTCAAAGCTATGCTACCCTTGAGTCCCAAATCAAACACTGACAAAACTTCAAATGGCCCTAACTTCTATACGATCCGTCCTGCACCTATCAAAGTTTTGCAACATACAAATGCTTGTAACTTTTTACTGGAGCGTCATAAAACCTTGAAATTTTGTAAAAAAAAAGTACTCGAGCCTCTTGTCAATTTAAGCTATCGCTCATAGCTATGCTACCCTTGAGTCCCAAATCAAACACTGACAAAACTTCAAATGGCCCTAACTCCTATACGGTACGTCCTACACCTATCAAAGTTTGCAACATACAAATGCTTGTAACTTTTTACTGGAGCGTCATAATACCTTGAAATTTTGTAACAATAAAGTACTCGAGCCTCTTGTCAATTTAAGCTATCGCTCAAAGCTATGCTATCCTTGAGCCCCAAATCAAACACTGATAAAACTTCAAATGGCCCTAACTTCTATACGGTACGTTCTACACCTATGAAAGTTTGCAACACACAAATGCTTGTAACTTTTTACTGGAGCTTCATAAAACCTTGAAATTTTGTAACAATAAAGTACTCGAGCCTCTTGTCAATTTAAGCTATCGCTCAAAGCTATGCTACCCTTGAGTCCCAAATCAAACACTGATAAAACTTCAAATGGCCCTAACTTCTGTACAGTATGTCCTAAACCTATCAAAGTTTGCAACATACAAATGCTTGAAGTTTTTACTGGAGCGTCATAAACCTTGAAATTTTTGTAACAATAATGTACTCGAGCCTCTTTTCAATTTAAGCTATCGCTCAAAGCTATGCTACCCTGGAGTCCCAAATCAAACACTGATAAAACTTCAAATGGCCCTAACTTTTATACGGTACGTCCTACACCTATCAAAGTTTGCAACATACAAATGCTTGTAACTTTTTACTGGAGCGTCATAAAACCTTGAAATTTTGTAATAATAAAGCACTCGAGCCTCTTGTCAATTTAAGCTATCGGTCAAAGCTATGCTACCCTTGAGTCCCAAATCAAACACTGATAAAACTTCAAATGGCTCCAACTTCTATACGGTACGTCCTACACTTATCAAAGTTTGCAACATACAAATGCTTGTAACTTTTTACTGGAGCGTCATAAAACCTTGAAATTTTGTAACAATAAAGTACTCGAGCCTCTTTTCAATTTAAGCTATCGCTCAAAGCTATGCTACCCTTGAGTCCCAAATCAAAAACTGATAAAACTTCAAATGGCCCTACGTTCTATACGGTACGTCCTACACCTATCAAAGTTTGCAACATACAAATGCTTGTAACTTTTTACTGGAGCGTCATAAAACCTTGAAATTTTGTAACAATAAAGTACTCGAGCCTCTTGTTAATTTAAGCTATCGCTCAAAGCTATGCTACCCTTGAGTCCCAAATCAAACACTGATAAAACTTCAAATGGCCCTAACTTCTATACGGTACGTCCTACACCTATCAAAGTTTGCTACATACAAATGCTTGTAACTTTTTACTGGAGCGTCATAAAACCTTGAAATTTGTTAACTATAAAGTACTCGAGCCTCTTGTCAATTTAAGCTATTGCTCCAAGCAATGCTACCCTTGAGTCCCAAATCAAACACTGATAAAACTTCAAATGGCCCTAACTTCTATACGGTACGTCCTACACCTATGAAAGTTTTCAATATACAAATGCTTGTAACTTTTTACTGGAGCGTCATAAAACCTTGAAATTTTGTAAAAAAAAAAGTACTCGAGCCTCTTGTCAATTTAAGCTATCGCTCAAAGCTATGCTACCCTTGAGTCCCAAATCAAACACTGACAAAACTTCAAATGGCCCTAACTTCTATACGGTACGTCCTACACCTATGAAAGTTTGCAACATACACATGCTTGTAAATTTTTACTGGAGCTTCATAAAACCTTGAAATTTTGTAACAATAAAGTACTCGAGCCTCTTGTCAATTTAAGCTATCGCTCAAAGCTATGCTACCCTTGAGTCCCAAATCAAACACTGATAAAACTTCAAATGGCCCTAACTTCTGTACAGTATGTCCTAAACCTATCAAAGTTTGCAACATACAAATGCTTGTAAGTTCTTACTGGAGCGTCATAAACCTTGAAATTTTTGTAACAATAAAGTACTCGAGCCTCTTTTCAATTTAAGCTATCGCTCAAAGCTATGCTACCCTTGAGTCCCAAATCAAACACTGACAAAACTTCAAATGGCCCTAACTTCTATACGATCCGTCCTGCACCTATCAAAGTTTTGCAACATACAAATGCTTGTAACTTTTTACTGGAGCGTCATAAAACCTTGAAATTTTGTAAAAAAAAAGTACTCGAGCCTCTTGTCAATTTAAGCTATCGCTCATAGCTATGCTACCCTTGAGTCCCAAATCAAACACTGACAAAACTTCAAATGGCCCTAACTTCTATACGGTACGTCCTACACCTATGAAAGTTTGCAACATACACATGCTTGTAAATTTTTACTGGAGCTTCATAAAACCTTGAAATTTTGTAACAATAAAGTACTCGAGCCTCTTGTCAATTTAAGCTATCGCTCAAAGCTATGCTACCCTTGAGTCCCAAATCAAACACTGATAAAACTTCAAATGGCCCTAACTTCTGTACAGTATGTCCTAAACCTATCAAAGTTTGCAACATACAAATGCTTGTAAGTTCTTACTGGAGCGTCATAAACCTTGAAATTTTTGTAACAATAAAGTACTCGAGCCTCTTTTCAATTTAAGCTATCGCTCAAAGCTATGCTACCCTTGAGTCCCAAATCAAACACTGACAAAACTTCAAATGGCCCTAACTTCTATACGATCCGTCCTGCACCTATCAAAGTTTTGCAACATACAAATGCTTGTAACTTTTTACTGGAGCGTCATAAAACCTTGAAATTTTGTAATAATAAAGTACTCGAGCCTCTTGTCAATTTAAGCTATCGCTCAAAGCTATGCTACCCTTGAGTCCCAAATCAAACACTGATACAACTTCAAGTGGCTCCAACTTCTATACGGTACGTCCTACACTTATAAAAGTTTGCAACATACAAATGCTTGTAACTTTTTACTGGAGCGTCATAAAACCTTGAAATTTTGTAACAATAAAGTACTCGAGCCTCTTTTCAATTTAAGTTATCGCTCAAAGCTATGCTACACTTGAGTCCCAAATCAAACACTGATAAAACTTCAAATGGCCCTAAGTTCTATACGGTACCTCCTACACCTATCAAAGTTTGCAACATACAAATGCTTGTAAATTTTTACTGGAGCGTCATAAAACCTTGAAATTTTGTAACAATAAAGTACTCGAGCCTCTTGTTAATATAAGCTATCGCTCAAAGCTATGCTACCCTTGAGTCCCAAATCAAACACTGATAAAACTTCAAATGGCCCAAAGTTATATACGGTACGTCCTCCACCTATCAAAGTTTGCAACATACAAATGCTTGTAACTTTTTACTGGAGCGTCATAATACCTTGAAATTTTGTAACAATAAAGTACTCGAGCCTCTTGTCAATTTAAGCTATCGCTCAAAGCTATGCTACCCTTGAGTCCCAAATCAAACACTGATAAAACTTCAAATGGCCCTAACTCCTATACGGTACGTCCTACACCTATGAAAGTTTGCAGCATACAAATGCTTGTAACTTTTTACTGGAGCTTCATAAAACCTTGAAATTTTGTAACAATAAAGTACTCGAGCCTCTTGTCAATTTAAGCTATCGCTCAAAGTTATGCTACCCTTGAGTCCCAAATCAAACACTGATAAAACTTCAAATGGCCCTAACTTCTGTACAGTATGTCCTAAACCTATCAAAGTTTGCAACATACAAATGCTTGTAAGTTTTTACTGGAGCGTCAGAAACCTTGAAATTTTTGTAACAATAAAGTACTCGAGCCTCTTTTCAATTTAAGCTATCGCTCAAAGCTATGCTACCCTTGAGTCCCCAATCAAACACTGATAAAACTTCAAATGGCCCTAACTTCTGTACAGTATGTCCTAAACCTATCAAAGTTTGCAACATACAAATGCTTGTAAGTTCTTACTGGAGCGTCATAAAACTTGAAATTTTTGTAACAATAAAGTACTCGAGCCTCTTTTCAATTTAAGCCATCGCTCAAAGCTATGCTACCCTTGAGTTCCAAATCAAACACTGACAAAACTTCAAATGGCCCTAACTTCTATACGGTACGTCCTACACCTATCAAAGTTTGCAACATACAAATGCTTGTAACTTTTTACTGGAACGTCATAATACCTTGAAATTTTGTAACAATAAAGTACTCGAGCCTCTTGTCAATTTAAGCTATCGCTCAAAGCTATGCTACCCTTGAGTCCCAAATCAAACACTGATAAAACTTCAAATGGCCCTAACTTCTATACGGTACGTCCTACACCTATGAAAGTTTGCAACATACAAATGCTTGTAACTTTTTACTGGAGCTTCATAAAACCTTGAAATTTTGTAACAATAAAGTACTCGAGCCTCTTGTCAATTTAAGCTATCGCTCAAAGCTATGCTACCCTTGAGTCCCAAATCAAACACTGATAAAACTTCAAATGGCTCCAACTTCTATACGGTACGTCCTACACTTATCAAAGTTTGCAACATACAAATGCTTGTAACTTTTTACTGGAGCGTCATAAAACCTTGAAATTTTGTAACAAAAAAGTACTCGAGCCTCTTTTCAATTTAAGCTATCGCTCAAAGCTATGCTACACTTGAGTCCCAAATCAAACACTGATAAAACTTCAAATGGCCCTAAGTTCTATACGGTACGTCCTACACCTATCAAAGTTTGCAACATACAAATGCTTGTAAATTTTTACTGGAGCGTCATAAAACCTTGAAATTTTGTAACAATAAATTACTCGAGCCTCTTGTTAATTTAAGCTATCGCTCAAAGCTATGCTACCCTTGAGTCCCAAATCAAACACTGATAAAACTTCAAATGGCCCTAACTTCTATACGGTACGTCCTACACCTATCAAAGTTTGCAACATACAAATGCTTGTAACTTTTTACTGGAGCGTCATAATACCTTGAAATTTTGTAACAATAAAGTACTCGAGCCTCTTTTCAATTTAAGCTATCGCTCAAAGCTATGCTACCCTTGAGTCCCAAATCAAACACTGACAAAACTTCAAATGGCCCTAACTTCTATACGATCCGTCCTGCACCTATCAAAGTTTTGCAACATACAAATGCTTGTAACTTTTTACTGGAGCGTCATAAAACCTTGAAATTTTGTAAGAATAAAGTACTCGAGCCTCTTGTCAATTTAAGCTATCGCTCAAAGCTATGCTACCCTTGAGTCCCAAATCAAACACTGATAAAACTTCAAGTGGCTCCAACTTCTATACGGTACGTCCTACACTTATAAAAGTTTGCAACATACAAATGCTTGTAACTTTTTACTGGAGCGTCATAAAACCTTGAAATTTTGTAACAATAAAGTACTCGAGCCTCTTTTCAATTTAAGTTATCGCTCAAAGCTATGCTACACTTGAGTCCCAAATCAAACACTGATAAAACTTCAAATGGCCCTAAGTTCTATACGGTACCTCCTACACCTATCAAAGTTTGCAACATACAAATGCTTGTAACTTTTTACTGGAGCGTCATAAAACCTTGAAATTTTGTAACAATAAAGTACTCGAGCCTCTTGTTAATATAAGCTATCGCTCAAAGCTATGCTACCCTTGAGTCCCAAATCAAACACTGATAAAACTTCAAATGGCCCTAAGTTCTATACGGTACGTCCTACACCTATCAAAGTTTGCAACATACAAATGCTTGTAAATTTTTACTGGAGCGTCATAAAACCTTGAAATTTTGTAACAATAAATTACTCGAGCCTCTTGTTAATTTAAGCTATCGCTCAAAGCTATGCTACCCTTGAGTCCCAAATCAAACACTGATAAAACTTCAAATGGCCCTAACTTCTATACGGTACGTCCTACACCTATCAAAGTTTGCAACATACAAATGCTTGTAACTTTTTACTGGAGCGTCATAATACCTTGAAATTTTGTAACAATAAAGTACTCGAGCCTCTTTTCAATTTAAGCTATCGCTCAAAGCTATGCTACCCTTGAGTCCCAAATCAAACACTGACAAAACTTCAAATGGCCCTAACTTCTATACGATCCGTCCTGCACCTATCAAAGTTTTGCAACATACAAATGCTTGTAACTTTTTACTGGAGCGTCATAAAACCTTGAAATTTTGTAATAATAAAGTACTCGAGCCTCTTGTCAATTTAAGCTATCGCTCAAAGCTATGCTACCCTTGAGTCCCAAATCAAACACTGATAAAACTTCAAGTGGCTCCAACTTCTATACGGTACGTCCTACACTTATAAAAGTTTGCAACATACAAATGCTTGTAACTTTTTACTGGAGCGTCATAAAACCTTGAAATTTTGTAACAATAAAGTACTCGAGCCTCTTTTCAAGTTAAGTTATCGCTCAAAGCTATGCTACACTTGAGTCCCAAATCAAACACTGATAAAACTTCAAATGGCCCTAAGTTCTATACGGTACCTCCTACACCTATCAAAGTTTGCAACATACAAATGCTTGTAACTTTTTACTGGAGCGTCATAAAACCTTGAAATTTTGTAACAATAAAGTACTCGAGCCTCTTGTTAATATAAGCTATCGCTCAAAGCTATGCTACCCTTGAGTCCCAAATCAAACACTGATAAAACTTCAAATGGCCCAAACTTATATACGGTACGTCCTCCACCTATCAAAGTTTGCAACATACAAATGCTTGTAACTTTTTACTGGAGCGTCATAATACCTTGAAATTTTGTAACAATAAAGTACTCGAGCCTCTTGTCAATTTAAGCTATCGCTCAAAGCTATGCTACCCTTGAGTCCCAAATCAAACACTGATAAAACTTCAAATGGCCCTAACTTCTATACGGTACGTCCTACACCTATGAAAGTTTGCAACATACAAATGTTTGTAACTTTTTACTGGAGCTTCATAAAACCTTGAAATTTTGTAACAATAAAGTACTCGAGCCTCTTGTCAATTTAAGCTATCGCCCAAAGCTATGCTACCCTTGAGTCCCAAATCAAACACTGATAAAACATCAAATGGCCCTAACTTCTGTACAGTATGTCCTAAACCTATCAAAGTTTGCAACATACAAATGCTTGTAAGTTTTTACTGGAGCGTCATAAACCTTGAAATTTTTGTAACAATAAAGTACTCGAGCCTCTTTTCAATTTAAGCTATCGCTCAAAGCTATGCTACCCTTGAGTCCCCAATCAAACACTGATAAAACTTCAAATGGCCCTAACTTCTGTACAGTATGTCCTAAACCTATCAAAGTTCGCAACATACAAATGCTTGTAAGTTCTTACTGGAGCGTCATAAAACTTGAAATTTTTGTAACAATAAAGTACTCGAGCCTCTTTTCAATTTAAGCCATCGCTCAAAGCTATGCTACCCTTGAGTTCCAAATCAAACACTGACAAAACTTCAAATGGCACTAACTTCTATACGGTACGTCCTACACCTATCAAAGTTTGCAACATACAAATGCTTGTAACTTTTTACTGGAGCGTCATAATACCTTGAAATTTTGTAACAATAAAGTACTCGAGCCTCTTGTCAATTTAAGCTATCGCTCAAAGCTATGCTACCCTTGAGTCCCAAATCAAACACTGATAAAACTTCAAATGGCCCTAACTTCTATACGGTACGTCCTACACCTATGAAAGTTTGCAACATACAAATGCTTGTAACGTTTTACTGGAGCTTCATAAAACCTTGAAATTTTGTAACAATAAAGTACTCGAGCCTCTTGTCAATTTAAGCTATCGCTCAAAGCTATGCTACCCTTGAGTCCCAAATCAAACACTGATAAAACTTCAAATGGCTCCAACTTCTATACGGTACGTCCGACACTTATCAAAGTTTGCAACATACAAATGCTTGTAACTTTTTACTGGAGCGTCATAAAACCTTGAAATTTTGTAACAAAAAAGTACTCGAGCCTCTTTTCAATTTAAGCTATCGCTCAAAGCTATGCTACACTTGAGTCCCAAATCAAACACTGATAAAACTTCAAATGGCCCTAAGTTCTATACGGTATGTCCTACACCTATCAAAATTTGCAACATACAAATGCTTGTAAATTTTTACTGGAGCGTCATAAAACCTTGAAATTTTGTAACAATAAAGTACTCGAGCCTCTTGTTAATTTAAGCTATCGCTCAAAGCTATGCTACCCTTGAGTCCCAAATCAAACACTGATAAAACTTCAAATGGCCCTAACTTCTATACGGTACGTCCTACACCTATCAAAGTTTGCAACATACAAATGCTTGTAACTTTTTACTGGAGCGTCATAATACCTTGAAATTTTGTAACAATAAAGTACTCGAGCCTCTTGTCAATTTAAGCTATCGCTCAAAGCTATGCTACCCTTGAACCCCAAATCAAACACTGATAAAACTTCAAATGGCCCTAACTTCTATACGATACGTCCTGCACCTATCAAAGTTTTGCAACATACAAATGCTTGTAACTTTTTACTGGAGCGTCATAAAACGTTGAAATTTTGTAACAATAAAGTACTCGAGCCTCTTTTCAATTTAAGCTATCGCTCAAAGCTATGCTACACTTGAATCCCAAATCAAACACTGATAAAACTTCAAATGGCCCTAAGTTCTATACGGTACGTCCTACACTTATCAAAGTTTGCAACATACAAATGCTTGTAAATTTTTACTGGAGCGTCATAAAACCTTGAAATTTTGTAACAATAAAGTACTCGAGCCTCTTGTTAATATAAGCTATCGCTCAAAGCTATGCTACCCTTGAGTCCCAAATCAAACACTGATAAAACTTCAAATGGCCCAAACTTCTATACGGTACGTCCTACACCTATTAAAGTTTGCAACAGACGCATGCTTGTAACTTTTTACTGGAGCTTCATAAAACCTTGAAATTTTGTAACAATAAAGTACTCGAGCCTCTTGTCAATTTAAGCTATCGCTCAAAGCTATGCTACCCTTGAGTCCCAAATCAAACACTGATAAAACTTCAAATGGCCCTAACTTCTGTACAGTATGTCCTAAACCTATCAAAGTTTGCAACATACAAATGCTTGTAAGTTCTTACTGGAGCGTCATAAACCTTGAAATTTTTGTAACAATAAAGTACTCGAGCCTCTTTTCAATTTAAGCTATCGCTCAAAGCTATGCTACCCTTGAGTCCCAAATCAAACACTGACAAAACTTCAAATGGCCCTAACTTCTATACGATACGTCCTGCACCTATCAAAGTTTTGCAACATACAAATGCTTGTAACTTTTTACTGGAGCGTCATAAAACCTTGAAATTTTGTAATAATAAAGCACTCGAGCCTCTTGTCAATTTAAGCTATCGCTCAAAGCTATGCTACCCTTGAGTCCCAAATCAAAAACTGATAAAACTTCAAATGGCCCTAAGTTCTATACGGTACGTCCTACACCTATCAAAGTTTGCAACATACAAATGCTTGTAACTTTTTACTGGAGCGTCATAAAACCTTGAAATTTTGTAACAATAAAGTACTCGAGCCTCTTGTTAATTTAAGCTATCGCTCAAAGCTATGCTACCCTTGAGTCCCAAATCAAACACTGATAAAACTTCAAATGGCCCTAACTTCTATACGGTACGTCCTACACCTATCAAAGTTTGCTACATACAAATGCTTGTAACTTTTTACTGGAGCGTCATAAAACCTTGAAATTTGTTAACTATAAAGTACTCGAGCCTCTTGTCAATTTAAGCTATTGCTCAAAGCAATGCTACCCTTGAGTCCCAAATCAAACACTGATAAAACTTCAAATGGCCCTAACTTCTATACGGTACGTCCTACACCTATGAAAGTTTTCAATATACAAATGCTTGTAACTTTTTACTGGAGCGTCATAAAACCTTGAAATTTTGTAAAAAAAAGTACTCGAGCCTCTTGTCAATTTAAGCTATCGCTCATAGCTATGCTACCCTTGAGTCCCAAATCAAACACTGACAAAACTTCAAATGGCCCTAACTTCTATACGGTACGTCCTACACCTATGAAAGTTTGCAACATACGCATGCTTGTAACTTTTTACTGGAGCTTCATAAAACCTTGAAATTTTGTAACAATAAAGTTCTCGAGCCTCTTGTCAATTTAAGCTATCGCTCAAAGCTATGCTACCCTTGAGTCCCAAATCAAACACTGATAAAACTTCAAATGGCCCTAACTTCTGTACAGTATGTCCTAAACCTATCAAAGTTTGCAACATACAAATGCTTGTAAGTTCTTACTGGAGCGTCATAAACCTTGAAATTTTTGTAACAATAAAGTACTCGATCCTCTTTTCAATTTAAGCTATCGCTCAAAGCTATGCTACCCTTGAGTCCCAAATCAAACACTGACAAAACTTCAAATGGCCCTAACTTCTATACGATACGTCCTGCACCTATCAAAGTTTTGCAACATACAAATGCTTGTAACTTTTTACTGGAGCGTCATAAAACCTTGAAATTTTGTAATAATAAAGTACTCGAGCCTCTTGTCAATTTAAGCTATCGCTCAAAGCTATGCTACCCTTGAGTCCCAAATCAAACACTCATAAAACTTCAAGTGGCTCCAACTTCTATACGGTACGTCCTACACTTATCAAAGTTTGCAACATACAAATGTTTGTAACTTTTTACTGGAGCGTCATAAAACCTTGAAATTTTGTAACAATAAAGTACTCGAGCCTCTTTTCAATTTAAGCTATCGCTCAAAGCTATGCTACACTTGAGTCCCAAATCAAACACTGATAAAACTTCAAATGGCCCTAAGTTCTATACGGTACGTCCTACACTTATCAAAGTTTGCAACATACAAATGCTTGTAAATTTTTACTGGAGCGTCATAAAACCTTGAAATTTTGTAACAATAAAGTACTCGAGCCTCTTGTTAATATAAGCTATCGCTCAAAGCTATGCTACCCTTGAGTCCCAAATCAAACACTGATAAAACTTCAAATGGCCCAAACTTCTATACGGTACGTCCTACACCTATCAAAGTTTGCAACATACGCATGCTTGTAACTTTTTACTGGAGCTTCATAAAACCTTGAAATTTTGTAACAATAAAGTACTCGAGCCTCTTGTCAATTTAAGCTATCGCTCAAAGCTATGCTACCCTTGAGTCCCAAATCAAACACTGATAAAACTTCAAATGGCCCTAACTTCTGTACTGTATGTCCTAAACCTATCAAAGTTTGCAACATACAAATGCTTGTAAGTTCTTACTGGAGCGTCATAAACCTTGAAATTTTTGTAACAATAAAGTACTCGAGCCTCTTTTCAATTTAAGCTATCGCTCAAAGCTATGCTACCCTTGAGTCCCAAATCAAACACTGACAAAACTTCAAATGGCCCTAACTTCTATACGGTACGTCCTACACCTATGAAAGTTTTCAATATACAAATGCTTGTAACTTTTTACTGGAGCGTCATAAAACCTTGAAATTTTGTAAAAAAAAGTACTCGAGCCTCTTGTCAATTTAAGCTATCGCTCATAGCTATGCTACCCTTGAGTCCCAAATCAAACACTGACAAAACTTCAAATGGCCCTAACTTCTATACGGTACGTCCTACACCTATGAAAGTTTGCAACATACGCATGCTTGTAACTTTTTACTGGAGCTTCATAAAACCTTGAAATTTTGTAACAATAAAGTACTCGAGCCTCTTGTCAATTTAAGCTATCGCTCAAAGCTATGCTACCCTTGAGTCCCAAATCAAACACTGATAAAACTTCAAATGGCCCTAACTTCTGTACGGTACGTCCTACACCTATCAAAGTTTGCAACAGACGCATGCTTGTAACTTTTTACTGGAGCTTCATAAAACCTTGAAATTTTGTAACAATAAAGTACTCGAGCCTCTTGTCAATTTAAGCTATCGCTCAAAGCTATGCTACCCTTGAGTCCCAAATCAAACACTGATAAAACTTCAAATGGCCCTAACTTCTGTACAGTATGTCCTAAACCTATCAAAGTTTGCAACATACAAATGCTTGTAAGTTCTTACTGGAGCGTCATAAACCTTGAAATTTTTGTAACAATAAAGTACTCGAGCCTCTTTTCAATTTAAG
The DNA here is from genome assembly GCA_920105625.2 of Clusia tigrina. Taxonomy (NCBI): domain Eukaryota; kingdom Metazoa; phylum Arthropoda; class Insecta; order Diptera; family Clusiidae; genus Clusia; species Clusia tigrina. The sequence continues at coordinate 546,270 of CAKKTE020000245.1, read as the reverse complement.
CTATCGCTCAAAGCTATGCTACCCTTGAGTCCCAAATCAAACACTGACAAAACTTCAAATGGCCCTAACTTCTATACGATACGTCCTGCACCTATCAAAGTTTTGCAACATACAAATGCTTGTAACTTTTTACTGGAGCGTCATAAAACCTTGAAATTTTGTAATAATAAAGTACTCGAGCCTCTTGTCAATTTAAGCTATCGCCCAAAGCTATGCTACCCTTGAGTCCCAAATCAAACACTGATAAAACTTCAAGTGGCTCCAACTTCTATACGGTACGTCCTACACTTATCAAAGTTTGCAACATACAAATGTTTGTAACTTTTTACTGGAGCGTCATAAAACCTTGAAATTTTGTAACAATAAAGTACTCGAGCCTCTTTTCAATTTAAGCTATCGCTCAAAGCTATGCTACACTTGAGTCCCAAATCAAACACTGATAAAACTTCAAATGGCCCTAAGTTCTATACGGTACGTCCTACACCTATCAAAGTTTGCAACATACAAATGCTTGTAAATTTTTACTGGAGCGTCATAAAACCTTGAAATTTTGTAACAATAAAGTACTCGAGCCTCTTGTTAATATAAGCTATCGCTCAAAGCTATGCTACCCTTGAGTCCCAAATCAAACACTGATAAAACTTCAAATGGCCCAAACTTCTATACGGTACGTCCTACACCTATCAAAGTTTGCAACATACAAATCCTTGTAACTTTTTACTGGAGCGTCATAAACCTTGAAATTTTTGTAACAATAAAGTACTCGAGCCTCTTTTCAATTTAAGCTATCGCTCAAAGCTATGCTACCCTTGAGTCCCAAATCAAACACTGATAAAACTTCAAATGGCCCTAACTTCTGTACAGTATGTCCTAAACCTATCAAAGTTTGCAACATACAAATGCTTGTAAGTTCTTACTGGAGCGTCATAAAACTTGAAATTTTTGTAACAATAAAGTACTCGAGCCTCTTTTCAATTTAAGCTATCACTCAAAGCTATGCTACCCTTGAGTTCCAAATCAAACACTGACAAAACTTCAAATGGCCCTAACTTCTATACGATACGTCCTGCACCTATCAAAGTTTTGCAATATACAAATGCTTGTAACTTTTTACTGGAGCGTCATAAAACCTTGAAATTTTGTAATAATAAAGTACTCGAGCCTCTTGTCAATTTAAGCTATCGCTCAAAGCTATACTACCCTTGAGTCCCAAATCAAACACTGATAAAACTTCAAATGGCTCCAACTTCTATACGGTACGTCCTACACTTATCAAAGTTTGCAACATACAAATGCTTGTAACTTTTTACTGGAGCGTCATAAAACCTTGAAATTTTGTAACAATAAAGTACTCGAGCCTCTTTTCAATTTAAGCTATCGCTCAAAGCTATGCTACACTTGAGTCCCAAATCAAACACTGATAAAACTTCAAATGGCCCTAAGTTCTATACGGTACGTCCTACACCTATCAAAGTTTGCAACATACAAATGCTTGTAAATTTTTACTGGAGCGTCATAAAACCTTGAAATTTTGTAACAATAAAGTACTCGAGCCTCTTGTTAATATAAGCTATCGCTCAAAGCTATGCTACCCTTGAGTCCCAAATCAAACACTGATAAAACTTCAAATGGCTCCAACTTCTATACGGTACGTCCTACACCTATCAAAGTTTGCAACATACAAATGCTTGTAACTTTTTACTGGAGCGTCATAAAACCTTGAAATTTTGTAACAATAAAGTACTCGAGCCTCTTGTTAATTTAAGCTATCGCTCAAAGCTATGCTACCCTTGAGTTCCAAATCAAACACTGATAAAACTTCAAATGGCCCTAACTTCTATACGGTACGTCCTACACCTATCAAAGTTTGCTACATACAAATGCTTGTAACTTTTTACTGGAGCGTCATAAAACCTTGAAATTTTTGTAACAATAAAGTACTCGAGACTCTTGTCAATTTAAGCTATCGCTCAAAACTATGCTACCCTTGAGTCCCAAATCAAACACTGATAAAACTTCAAATGGCTCTAACGTCTATACGGTACGTCCTACACCTATCAAAGTTTGCAATATACAAATGCTTGTAACTTTTTACTGGAGCGTCATAAAACCTTGAAATTTTGTAACAATAAAGTACTCGAGCCTCTTGTTAATATAAGCTATCGCTCAAAGCTATGCTAACCTTGAGTCCCAAATCAAACACTGATAAAACTTCAAATGGCCCAAACTTCTATACGGTACGTCCTACACCTATCAAAGTTTGCTACATACAAATGCTTGTAACTTTTTACTGGAGCGTCATAATACCTTGAAATTTTGTAACAATAAAGTACTCGAGCCTCTTGTCAATTTAAGCTATCGCTCAAAGCTATGCTAACCTTGAGTCCCAAATCAAACACTGATAAAACTTCAAATGGCCCTAACTTCTGTACAGTATGTCCTAAACCTATCAAAGTTTGCAACATACAAATGCTTGTAAGTTCTTACTGGAGCGTCATAAAACTTGAAATTTTTGTAACAATAAAGTACTCGAGCCTCTTTTCAATTTAAGCTATCGCTCATAGCTATGCTACCCTTGAGTCCCAAATCAAACACTGACAAAACTTCAAATGGCCCTATCTTCTAGACGGTACGTCCTACACCTATGAAAGTTTGCAACATACGCATGCTTGTAACTTTTTACTGGAGCTTCATAAAACCTTGAAATTTTGTAACAATAAAGCACTCGAGCCTCTTGTCAATTTAAGCTATCGCTCAAAGCTATGCTACCCTTGAGTCCCAAATCAAACACTGATAAAACTTCAAATGGCCCTAACTTCTGTACAGTATGTCCTAAACCTATCAAAGTTTGCAACATACAAATGCTTGTAAGTTCTTACTGGAGCGTCATAAACCTTGAAATTTTTGTAACAATAAAGTACTCGAGCCTCTTTTCAATTTAAGCTATCGCTCAAAGCTATGCTACCCTTGAGTCCCAAATCAAACACTGACAAAACTTCAAATGGCCCTAACTTCTATACGATACGTCCTGCACCTATCAAAGTTTTGCAACATACAAATGCTTGTAACTTTTTACTGGAGCGTCATAAAACCTTGAAATTTTGTAATAATAAAGTACTCGAGCCTCTTATCAATTTAAGCTATCGCTCAAAGCTATGCTACCCTTGAGTCCCAAATCAAACACTGATAAAACTTCAAGTGGCTCCAACTTCTATACGGTACGTCCTACACTTATCAAAGTTTGCAACATACAAATGTTTGTAACTTTTTACTGGAGCGTCATAAAACCTTGAAATTTTGTAACAATAAAGTACTCGAGCCTCTTTTCAATTTAAGCTATCGCTCAAAGCTATGCTACACTTGAGTCCCAAATCAAACACTGATAAAACTTCAAATGGCCCTAAGTTCTATACGGTACGTCCTACACTTATCAAAGTTTGCAACATACAAATGCTTGTAAATTTTTACTGGAGCGTCATAAAACCTTGAAATTTTGTAACAATAAAGTACTCGAGCCTCTTGTTAATATAAGCTATCGCTAAAAGCTATGCTACCCTTGAGTCCCAAATCAAACACTGATAAAACTTCAAATGGCCCAAACTTCTATACGGTACGTCCTACACCTATCAAAGTTTGCAACATACGCATGCTTGTAACTTTTTACTGGAGCTTCATAAAACCTTGAAATTTTGTAACAATAAAGTACTCGAGCCTCTTGTCAATTTAAGCTATCGCTCAAAGCTATGCTACCCTTGAGTCCCAAATCAAACACTGATAAAACTTCAAATGGCCCTAACTTCTGTACAGTATGTCCTAAACCTATCAAAGTTTGCAACATACAAATGCTTGTAAGTTCTTACTGGAGCGTCATAAACCTTGAAATTTTTGTAACAATAAAGTACTCGAGCCTCTTTTCAATTTAAGCTATCGCTCAAAGCTATGCTACCCTTGAGTCCCAAATCAAACACTGACAAAACTTCAAATGGCCCTAACTTCTATACGATACGTCCTGCACCTATCAAAGTTTTGCAACATACAAATGCTTGTAACTTTTTACTGGAGCGTCATAAAACCTTGAAATTTTGTAATAATAAAGTACTCGAGCCTCTTGTCAATTTAAGCTATCGCCCAAAGCTATGCTACCCTTGAGTCCCAAATCAAACACTGATAAAACTTCAAGTGGCTCCAACTTCTATACGGTACGTCCTACACTTATCGAAGTTTGCAACATACAAATGCTTGTAACTTTTTACTGGAGCGTCATAAAACCTTGAAATTTTGTAACAATAAAGTACTCGAGCCTCTTTTCAATTTAAGCTATCGCTCAAAGCTATGCTACACTTGAGTCCCAAATCAAACACTGATAAAACTTCAAATGGCCCTAAGTTCTATACGGTACGTCCTACACCTATCAAAGTTTGCAACATACAAATGCTTGTAAATTTTTACTGGAGCGTCATAAAACCTTGAAATTTTGTAACAATAAAGTACTCGAGCCTCTTGTCAATTTAAGCTATCGCTCAAAGCTATGCTACCCTTGAGTCCCAAATCAAACACTGATAAAACTTCAAATGGCCCTAACTTCTGTACAGTATGTCCTAAACCTATCAAAGTTTGCAACATACAAATGCTTGTAAGTTCTTACTGGAGCGTCATAAACCTTGAAATTTTTGTAACAATAAAGTACTCGAGCCTCTTTTCAATTTAAGCTATCGCTCAAAGCTATGCTACCCTTGAGTCCCAAATCAAACACTGATAAAACTTCAAATGGCCCTAACTTCTGTACAGTATGTCCTAAACCTATCAAAGTTTGCAACATACAAATGCTTGTAAGTTCTTACTGGAGCGTCATAAAACTTGAAATTTTTGTAACAATAAAGTACTCGAGCCTCTTTTCAATTTAAGCTATCACTCAAAGCTATGCTACCCTTGAGTTCCAAATCAAACACTGACAAAACTTCAAATGGCCCTAACTTCTATACGATACGTCCTGCACCTATCAAAGTTTTGCAACATACAAATGCTTGTAACTTTTTACTGGAGCGTCATAAAACCTTGAAATTTTGTAATAACAAAGTACTCGAGCCTCTTGTCAATTTAAGCTATCGCTCAAAGCTATACTACCCTTGAGTCCCAAATCAAACACTGATAAAACTTCAAATGGCTCCAACTTCTATACGGTACGTCCTACACTTATCAGAGTTTGCAACATACAAATGCTTGTAACTTTTTACTGGAGCGTCATAAAACCTTGAAATTTTGTAACAATAAAGTACTCGAGCCTCTTTTCAATTTAAGCTATCGCTCAAAGCTATGCTACACTTGAGTCCCAAATCAAACACTGATAAAACTTCAAATGGCCCTAAGTTCTATACGGTACGTCCTACACCTATTAAAGTTTGCAACATACAAATGCTTGTAAATTTTTACTGGAGCGTCATAAAACCTTGAAATTTTGTAACAATAAAGTACTCGAGCCTCTTGTTAATATAAGCTATCGCTCAAAGCTATGCTACCCTTGAGTGCCAAATCAAACACTGATAAAACTTCAAATGGCTCCAACTTCTATACGGTACGTCCTACACCTATCAAAGTTTGCAACATACAAATGCTTGTAACTTTTTACTGGAGCGTCATAAAACCTTGAAATTTTGTAACAATAAAGTACTCGAGCCTCTTGTTAATTTAAGCTATCGCTCAAAGCTATGCTACCCTTGAGTTCCAAATCAAACACTGATAAAACTTCAAATGGCCCTAACTTCTATACGGTACGTCCTACACCTATCAAAGTTTGCTACATACAAATGCTTGTAACTTTTTACTGGAGCGTCATAAAACCTTGAAATTTTTGTAACAATAAAGTACTCGAGACTCTTGTCAATTTAAGCTATCGCTCAAAACTATGCTACCCTTGAGTCCCAAATCAAACACTGATAAAACTTCAAATGGCTCTAACGTCTATACGGTACGTCCTACACCTATCAAAGTTTGCAATATACAAATGCTTGTAACTTTTTACTGGAGCGTCATAAAACCTTGAAATTTTGTAACAATAAAGTACTCGAGCCTCTTGTTAATATAAGCTATCGCTCAAAGCTATGCTAACCTTGAGTCCCAAATCAAACACTGATAAAACTTCAAATGGCCCAAACTTCTATACGGTACGTCCTACACCTATCAAAGTTTGCTACATACAAATGCTTGTAACTTTTTACTGGAGCGTCATAATACCTTGAAATTTTGTAACAATAAAGTACTCGAGCCTCTTGTCAATTTAAGCTATCGCTCAAAGCTATGCTAACCTTGAGTCCCAAATCAAACACTGATAAAACTTCAAATGGCCCTAACTTCTGTACAGTATGTCCTAAACCTATCAAAGTTTGCAACATACAAATGCTTGTAAGTTCTTACTGGAGCGTCATAAAACTTGAAATTTTTGTAACAATAAAGTACTCGAGCCTCTTTTCAATTTAAGCTATCGCTCAAAGCTATGCTACCCTTGAGTTCCAAATCAAACACTGACAAAACTTCAAATGGCCCTAACTTCTATACGATACGTCCTGCACCTATCAAAGTTTTGCAACATACAAATGCTTGTAACTTTTTACTGGAGCGTCATAAAACCTTGAAATTTTGTAATAATAAAGTACTCGAGCCTCTTGTCAATTTAAGCTATCGCTCAAAGCTATACTACCCTTGAGTCCCAAATCAAACACTGATAAAACTTCAAATGGCTCCAACTTCTATACGGTACGTCCTACACCTATGAAAGTTTGCAACATACAAATGCTTGTAACTTTTTACTGGAGCGTCATAAAACCTTGAAATTTTGTAACAATAAAGTACTCGAGCCTCTTGTTAATATAAGCTATCGCTCAAAGCTATGCTACCCTTGAGTCCCAAATCAAACACTGATAAAACTTCAAATGGCTCCAACTTCTATACGGTACGTCCTACACCTATGAAAGTTTGCAACATACAAATGCTTGTAACTTTTTACTGGAGCGTCATAAAACCTTGAAATTTTGTAACAATAAAGTACTCGAGCCTCTTGTCAATTTAAGCTATCGCTCAAAGCTATGCTACCCTTGAGTCCCAAATCAAACACTGATAAAACTTCAAATGGCCCTAAGTTCTATACGGTACGTCCTACACCTATTAAAGTTTGCAACATACAAATGCTTGTAAATTTTTACTGGAGCGTCATAAAACCTTGAAATTTTGTAACAATAAAGTACTCGAGCCTCTTGTTAATATAAGCTATCGCTCAAAGCTATGCTACCCTTGAGTCCCAAATCAAACACTGATAAAACTTCAAATGGCTCCAACTTCTATACGGTACGTCCTACACCTATCAAAGTTTGCAACATACAAATGCTTGTAACTTTTTACTGGAGCGTCATAAAACCTTGAAATTTTGTAACAATAAAGTACTCGAGCCTCTTGTTAATTTAAGCTATCGCTCAAAGCTATGCTACCCTTGAGTTCCAAATCAAACACTGATAAAACTTCAAATGGCCCTAACTTCTATACGGTACGTCCTACACCTATCAAAGTTTGCTACATACAAATGCTTGTAACTTTTTACTGGAGCGTCATAAAACCTTGAAATTTTTGTAACAATAAAGTACTCGAGACTCTTGTCAATTTAAGCTATCGCTCAAAACTATGCTACCCTTGAGTCCCAAATCAAACACTGATAAAACTTCAAATGGCTCTAACGTCTATACGGTACGTCCTACACCTATCAAAGTTTGCAATATACAAATGCTTGTAACTTTTTACTGGAGCGTCATAAAACCTTGAAATTTTGTAACAATAAAGTACTCGAGCCTCTTGTTAATATAAGCTATCGCTCAAAGCTATGCTAACCTTGAGTCCCAAAACAAACACTGATAAAACTTCAAATGGCCCAAACTTCTATACGGTACGTCCTACACCTATCAAAGTTTGTTACATACAAATGCTTGTAACTTTTTACTGGAGCGTCATAATACCTTGAAATTTTGTAACAATAAAGTACTCGAGCCTCTTGTCAATTTAAGCTATCGCTCAAAGCTATGCTAACCTTGAGTCCCAAATCAAACACTGATAAAACTTCAAATGGCCCTAACTTCTGTACAGTATGTCCTAAACCTATCAAAGTTTGCAACATACAAATGCTTGTAAGTTCTTACTGGAGCGTCATAAAACTTGAAATTTTTGTAACAATAAAGTACTCGAGCCTCTTTTCAATTTAAGCTATCGCTCAAAGCTATGCTACCCTTGAGTTCCAAATCAAACACTGACAAAACTTCAAATGGCCCTAACTTCTATACGATACGTCCTGCACCTATCAAAGTTTTGCAACATACAAATGCTTGTAACTTTTTACTGGAGCGTCATAAAACCTTGAAATTTTGTAATAATAAAGTACTCGAGCCTCTTGTCAATTTAAGCTATCGCTCAAAGCTATACTACCCTTGAGTCCCAAATCAAACACTGATAAAACTTCAAATGGCTCCAACTTCTATACGGTACGTCCTACACTTATCAAAGTTTGCAACATACAAATGCGTGTAACTTTTTACTGGAGCGTCATAAAACCTTGAAATTTTGTAACAATAAAGTACTCGAGCCTCTTTTCAATTTAAGCTATCGCTCAAAGCTATGCTACACTTGAGTCCCAAATCAAACACTGATAAAACTTCAAATGGCCCTAAGTTCTATACGGTACGTCCTACACCTATCAAAGTTTGCAACATACAAATGCTTGTAAATTTTTACTGGAGCGTCATAAAACCTTGAAATTTTGTAACAATAAAGTACTCGAGCCTCTTGTTAATATAAGCTATCGCTCAAAGCTATGCTACCCTTGAGTCCCAAATCAAACACTGATAAAACTTCAAATGGCTCCAACTTCTATACGGTACGTCCTACACCTATGAAAGTTTGCAACATACAAATGCTTGTAACTTTTTACTGGAGCGTCATAAAACCTTGAAATTTTGTAACAATAAAGTACTCGAGCCTCTTGTCAATTTAAGCTATCGCTCAAAGCTATGCTACCCTTGAGTCCCAAATCAAACACTGATAAAACTTCAAATGGCCCTAATTTCTATACGGTACGTCCTACACCTATCAAAGTATGCAACATACAAATGCTTGTAACTTTTTACTGGAGCTTCATAAAACCTTGAAATTTTGTAACAATAAAGTACTCGAGCCGCTTGTCAATTTAAGCTATCGCTGAAAGCTATGCTACCCTTGAGTCCCAAATCAAACACTAATAAAACTTCAAATGGCCCTAACTTCTATATGGTAAGTCCTACACCTATGAAAGTTTGCAATATACAAATGCTTGTAACTTTTTACTGGAGCGTCATAAAACCTTGAAATTTTTGTAACAATAAAGTACTCGAGACTCTTGTCAATTTAAGCTATCGCTCAAAACTATGCTACCCTTGAGTCCCAAATCAAACACTGACAAAACTTCAAATGTCCCTAACTTCTATACGGTACGTCCTGCACCTATCAAAGTTTGCAACATACAAATGCTTGTAACTTTTTACTGGAGCGTCATACAACCTTGCAATTTTGTAACAATAAAGTACCCGAGCCTCTGTCAATTTAAGCTATCGCACAAAGGTATGCTACCCTTGAGTCCCAAATCAAACATTGACAAAACTTCAAATGGCCCTAACTTCTATACGGTACATCCCACACCTATCAAAGTTTGCAACATACAAATGCTTGTAACTTTTTACTGGAGCATCATAAAACCTTGAAATTTTGTAACAATATTGTACTCGAGCCTCTTGTCAATTTAAGCTATCACTCAAAACTATGCTACCCTTGAGTCCCAAATCAAACACTGATAAACCATCAAAAGGCCCTAACTTCTATACGGTACGTCCTACACCTATCAAAGTTTGCAATATACAAATGCTTGTAACTTTTTACTGGAGCGTCATAAAGCCTTGAAATTTTGTAACAATAAAGTACTCGAGCCTCTTGTCAATTTATGCTATCGCTCAAAGCTATGCTACCCTCGAGCCCCAATTCAAACACTGATAAAGCTTCAAATGGCCCTAACTTCTATACGGTACGTCCTACATCTATCAAAGTTTTCAACATACAAATGCTTGTAACTTTTTACTGGAGCGTCATAAAATCTTGAAATTTTGTAATAATAAAGTGCTCGAGCCTCTTGTCAATTTAAGCTATCGCTCAAAGCTATACTACCCTTGAGTCGCAAATCAAACACTGATAAAACTTCAAATGGCTCCAACTTCTATACGGTACGTCCTACACTTATCAAAGTTTGCAACATACAATTGCTTGTAACTTTTCCTGGAGCGTCATAAAACCTTGAAATTTTGTAACAATAAAGTACTCGAGCCTCTTTTCAATTTAAGCTATCGCTCAAAGCTATGCTACCCTTGAGTCCCAAATCAACCACTGATAAAACTTCAAATGGCCCTAAGTTCTATACGGTACGTCCTACACCTATCAAAGTTTGCAACATACAAATGCTTGTAACTTTTTACTGGAGCGTCATAAAACCTTGAAATTTTGTAACAATAAAGTACTCGAGCCTCTTGTTAATTTAAGCTATCGCTCAAAGCTATGCTACCCTTGAGTCCCAAATCAAACACTAATAAAACTTCAAATGGCCCTAACTTCTATACGGTACGTCCTACACCTATCAAAGTTTGCAACATATAAATGCTTGTAACTTTTTACTGGAGCGTCATAAAACCTTGAAATTTGTTAACTATAAAGTACTCGAGCCTCTTGTCAATTTAAGCTATTGCTCAAAGCAATGCTACCCTTGAGTCCCAAATCAAACACTGACAAAACTTCAAATGGCCCTAACTTCTATACGGTACGTCCTACACCTATCAAAGTTTGCAATATACAAATGCTTGTAACTTTTTACTGGAGCGTCATAAAACCTTGAAATTTTGTAAAAAAAAAGTACTCGAGCCTCTTGTCAATTAAAGCTATCGCTCATAGCTATGCTACCCTTGAGTCCCAAATCAAACACTGACAAAACTTCAAATGGCGCTAACTTCTATACGGTACGTCCTACACCTATCAAAGTTTGCAACATACAAATGCTTGTAACTTTTTACTGGAGCATCATAAAACCTTGAAATTTTCTAACAATAAAGTACTAGAGCCTCGGTCAATTTAAGCTATCGCTCACACCTATGCTACCCTTGAGTCCCAAATCAAACACTGATAAAACTTCAAATGGCTTAAACTTCTATACGGTACGTCCTACACCTATCAAAGTTTGCGACATACAAATGCTTGTAAATTTTTACTGGAGCGTCATAATACCTTGAAATTTTGTAACAATAAAGTACTCGAGCCTCTTGTCAATTTAAGCTATCGCTCAAAGCTATGCTACCCTTGAGTCCCAAATCAAACACTGATAAAACTTCAAATGGCCCTAGCTTCTATACGGTACGTCCTACACCTATGAAAGTTTGCAACATACAAATGCTTGTAACTTTTTACTGGAGCTTCATAAAACCTTGAAATTTTGTAACAATAAACTACTCGAGCCTCTTATCAATTTAAGCTATCGCTCAAAGCTATGCTACCCTTGAATCCCAAATCAAACACTGATAAAACTTCAAATGGCCCTAACTTCTGTACAGTATGTCCTAAACCTATCAAAGTTTGCAACATACAAATGCTTGTAAGTTTTTACTGGAGCGTCATAAACCTTGAAATTTTTGTAACAATAAAGTACTCGAGACTCTTTTCAATTTAAGCTATCGCTCAAAGCTAAGCTACCCTTGAGTCCCAAATCAAACACTGATAAAACTTCAAATGGCCCTAACTTTTATACGGTACGTCCTACACCTATCAAAGTTCGCAACATACAAATGCTTGTAACTTTTTACTGGAGCGTCATAAAACCTTGAAATTTTTTAATAATAAAGTACTCGAGCCTCTTGTCAATTTAAGCTATCGCTCAAAGCTATGCTACCCTTGAGTCCCAAATCAAACACTGATAAAACTTCAAATGGCTCCAACTTCTATACGGTACGTCCTACACTTATCAAAGTTTGCAACATACAAATGCTTGTAACTTTTTACTGGAGCGTCATAAAACCTTGAAATTTTGTAACAACTCGAGCCTCTTTTCAATTTAAGCTATCGCTCAAAGCTATGCTACCCTTGAGTCAAATCAAACACTGATAAAACTTCAAATGGCCCTAAGTTCTATACGGTACGTCCTACACCTATCAAAGTTTGCAACATACAAATGCTTGTAACTTTTTACTGGAGCGTCATAAAACCTTGAAGTTTTGTAACAATAAAGTACTCGAGCCTCTTGTTAATTTAAGCTATCGCTCAAAGCTATGCTACCCTTGAGTCCCAAATCAAACACTGATCTATCAAAGTTTGCAATATACAAATGCTTGTAACTTTTTACTGGAGCGTCATAAAACCTTGAAATTTTGTAAAAAAAAAGTACTCGAGCCTCTTGTCAATTAAAGCTATCGCTCATAGCTATGCTACCCTTGAGTCCCAAATCAAACACTGACAAAACTTCAAATGGCCCTAACTTCTATACGGTACGTCCTACACCTATCAAAGTTTGCAACATACAAATGCTTGTAAATTTTTACTGGAGCGTCATAAAACCTTGAAATTTTGTAACAATAAAGTACTCGAGCCTCTTGTTAATATAAGCTATCGCTCAAAGCTATGCTACCCTTGAGTCCCAAATCAAACACTGATAAAACTTCAAATGGCCCAAACTTCTATACGGTAAGTCCTACACCTATCAAAGTTTGCAACATACAAATGCTTGTAACTTTTTACTGGAGCGTCATAATACCTTGAAATTTTGTAACAATAAAGTACTCGAGCCTCTTGTCAATTTAAGCTATCGCTCAAAGTTATGCTACCCTTGAGTCCCAAATCAAACACTGATAAAACTTCAAATGGCCCTAACTTCTATACGGTACGTCCTACACCTATGAAAGTTTGCAACATACAAATGCTTGTAACTTTTTACAGGAGCATCATAAAACCTTGAAATTTTGTAACAATAAAGTACTCGAGCCTCTTGTCAATTTAAGCTATCGCTAAAAGCTATGCTACCCTTGAGTCCCAAATCAAACACTGATAAAACTTCAAATGGCCCTAACTTCTGTACAGTATGTCCTAAACCTATCAAAGTTTGCAACATACAAATGCTTGTAAGTTTTTACTGGAGCGTCATAAACCTTGAAATTTTTGTAACAATAAAGTACTCGAGCCTCTTTTCAATTTAAGCTATCGCTCAAAGCTAAGCTACCCTTGAGTCCCAAATCAAACACTGATAAAACTTCAAATGGCCCTAACTTTTATACGGTACGTCCTACACCTATCAAAGTTCGCAACATACAAATGCTTGTAACTTTTTACTGGAGCGTCATAAAACCTTGAAATTTTGTAATAATAAAGTACTCGAGCCTCTTGTAAATTTAAGCTATCGCTCAAAGCTATGCTACCCTTGAGTCCCAAATCAAACACTGATAAAACTTCAAATGGCTCCAACTTCTATACGGTACGTCCTACACTTATCAAAGTTTGCAACATACAAATGCTTGTAACTTTTTACTGGAGCGTCATAAAACCTTGAAATTTTGTAACAACTCGAGCCTCTTTTCAATTTAAGCTATCGCTCAAAGCTATGCTACCCTTGAGTCCCAAATCAAACACAGATAAAACTTCAAATGGCCCTAAGTTCTATACGGTACGTCCTACACCTATCAAAGTTTGCAACATACAAATGCTTGTAACTTTTTACTGGAGCGTCATAAAACCTTGAAATTTTGTAACAATAAAGTACTCGAGCCTCTTGTTAATTTAAGCTATCGTTCAAAGCTATGCTACCCTTGAGTCCCAAATCAAACACTGATCTATCAAAGTTTGCAATATACAAATGCTTGTAACTTTTTACTGGAGCGTCATAAAACCTTGAAATTTTGAAAAAAAAAGTACTCGAGCCTCTTGTCAATTAAAGCTATCGCTCATAGCTATGCTACCCTTGAGTCCCAAATCAAACACTGACAAAACTTCAAATGGCCCTAACTTCTATACGGTACGTCCTACACCTATCAAAGTTTGCAACATACAAATGCTTGTAAATTTTTACTGGAGCGTCATAAAACCTTGAAATTTTGTAACAATAAAGTACTCGAGCCTCTTGTTAATATAAGCTATCGCCCAAAGCTATGCTACCCTTGAGTCCCAAATCAAACACTGATAAAACTTCAAATGGCCCAAACTTCTATACGGTAAGTCCTACACCTATCAAAGTTTGCAACATACAAATTCTTGTAACTTTTTACTGGAGCGTCATAATACCTTGAAATTTTGTAACAATAAAGTACTCGAGCCTCTTGTCAATTTAAGCAATCGCTCAAAGCTATGCTACCCTTGAGTCCCAAATCAAACACTGATAAAACTTCAAATGGCCCTAACTTCTATACGGTACGTCCTACACCTATGAAAGTTTGCAACATACAAATGCTTGTAACTTTTTACAGGAGCATCATAAAACCTTGAAATTTTGTAACAATAAAGTACTCGAGCCTCTTGTCAATTTAAGCTATCGCTAAAAGCTATGCTACCCTTGAGTCCCAAATCAAACACTGATAAAACTTCAAATGGCCCTAACTTTTATACGGTACGTCCTACACCTATCAAAGTTCGCAACATACAAATGCTTGTAACTTTTTACTGGAGCGTCATAAAACCTTGAAATTTTGTAATAATAAAGTACTCGAGCCTCTTGTAAATTTAAGCTATCGCTCAAAGCTATGCTACCCTTGAGTCCCAAATCAAACACTGATAAAACTTCAAATGGCTCCAACTTCTATACGGTACGTCCTACACTTATCAAAGTTTGCAACATACAAATGCTTGTAACTTTTTACTGGAGCGTCATAAAACCTTGAAATTTTGTAACAACTCGAGCCTCTTTTCAATTTAAGCTATCGCTCAAAGCTATGCTACCCTTGAGTCCCAAATCAAACACTGATAAAACTTCAAATGGCCCTAAGTTCTATACGGTACGTCCTACACCTATCAAAGTTTGCAACATACAAATGCTTGTAACTTTTTACTGGAGCGTCATAAAACCTTGAAATTTTGTAACAATAAAGTACTCGAGCCTCTTGTTAATTTAAGCTATCGCTCAAAGCTAAGCTACCCTTGAGTCCCAAATCAAACACTGATAAAACTTCAAATGGCCCTAACTTTTATACGGTACGTCCTACACCTATCAAAGTTCGCAACATACAAATGCTTGTAACTTTTTACTGGAGCGTCATAAAACCTTGAAATTTTGTAATAATAAAGTACTCGAGCCTCTTGTAAATTTAAGCTATCGCTCAAAGCTATGCTACCCTTGAGTCCCAAATCAAACACTGATAAAACTTCAAATGGCTCCAACTTCTATACGGTACGTCCTACACTTATCAAAGTTTGCAACATACAAATGCTTGTAACTTTTTACTGGAGCGTCATAAAACCTTGAAATTTTGTAACAACTCGAGCCTCTTTTCAATTTAAGCTATCGCTCAAAGCTATGCTACCCTTGAGTCCCAAATCAAACACTGATAAAACTTCAAATGGCCCTAAGTTCTATACGGTACGTCCTACACCTATCAAAGTTTGCAACATACAAATGCTTGTAACTTTTTACTGGAGCGTCATAAAACCTTGAAATTTTGTAAAAAAAAAGTACTCGAGCCTCTTGTCAATTAAAGCTATCGCTCATAGCTATGCTACCCTTGAGTCCCAAATCAAACACTGACAAAACTTCAAATGGCCCTAACTTCTATACGGTACGTCCTACACCTATCAAAGTTTGCAACATACAAATGCTTGTAAATTTTTACTGGAGCGTCATAAAACATTGAAATTTTGTAACAATAAAGTACTCGAGCCTCTTGTTAATATAAGCTATCGCTCAAAGCTATGCTACCCTTGAGTCCCAAATCAAACACTGATAAAACTTCAAATGGCCCAAACTTCTATACGGTAAGTCCTACACCTATCAAAGTTTGCAACATACAAATGCTTGTAACTTTTTACTGGAGCGTCATAATACCTTGAAATTTTGTAACAATAAAGTACTCGAGCCTCTTGTCAATTTAAGCAATCGCTCAAAGCTATGCTACCCTTGAGTCCCAAATCAAACACTGATAAAACTTCAAATGGCCCTAACTTCTATACGGTACGTCCTACACCTATGAAAGTTTGCAACATACAAATGCTTGTAACTTTTTACAGGAGCATCATAAAACCTTGAAATTTTGTAACAATAAAGTACTCGAGCCTCTTGTCAATTTAAGCTATCGCTAAAAGCTATGCTACCCTTGAGTCCCAAATCAAACACTGATAAAACTTCAAATGGCCCTAACTTCTGTACAGTATGTCCTAAACCTATCAAAGTTTGCAACATACAAATGCTTGTAAGTTTTTACTGGAGCGTCATAAACCTTGAAATTTTTGTAACAATAAAGTACTCGAGCCTCTTTTCAATTTAAGCTATCGCTCAAAGCTAAGCTACCCTTGAGTCCCAAATCAAACACTGATAAAACTTCAAATGGCCCTAACTTTTATACGGTACGTCCTACACCTATCAAAGTTCGCAACATACAAATGCTTGTAACTTTTTACTGGAGCGTCATAAAACCTTGAAATTTTGTAATAATAAAGTACTCGAGCCTCTTGTCAATTTAAGCTATCGCTCAAAGCTATGCTACCCTTGAGTCCCAAATCAAACACTGATAAAACTTCAAATGGCTCCAACTTCTATACGGTACGTCCTACACTTATCAAAGTTTGCAACATACAAATGCTTGTAACTTTTTACTGGAGCGTCATAAAACCTTGAAATTTTGTAACAACTCGAGCCTCTTTTCAATTTAAGCTATCGCTCAAAGCTATGCTACCCTTGAGTCCCAAATCAAACACTGATAAAACTTCAAATGGCCCTAAGTTCTATACGGTACGTCCTACACCTATCAAAGTTTGCAACATACAAATGCTTGTAACTTTTTACTGGAGCGTCATAAAACCTTGAAATTTTGTAACAATAAAGTACTCGAGCCTCTTGTTAATTTAAGCTATCGCTCAAAGCTATGCTACCCTTGAGTCCCAAATCAAACACTGATCTATCAAAGTTTGCAATATACAAATGCTTGTAACTTTTTACTGGAGCGTCATAAAACCTTGAAATTTTGTAAAAAAAAAGTACTCGAGCCTCTTGTCAATTAAAGCTATCGCTCATAGCTATGCTACCCTTGAGTCCCAAATCAAACACTGACAAAACTTCAAATGGCCCTAACTTCTATACGGTACGTCCTACACCTATCAAAGTTTGCAACATACAAATGCTTGTAACTTTTTACTGGAGCATCATAAAACCTTGAAATTTTCTAACAATAAAGTACTAGAGCCTCTGTCAATTTAAGCTATCGCTCAAACCTATGCTACCCTTGAGTCCCAAATCAAACACTGATAAAACTTCAAATGGCTCCAACTTCTATACGGTAAGTCCTACACCTATCAAAGTTTGCAACATACAAATGCTTGTAAATTTTTACTGGAGCGTCATAAAACCTTGAAATTTTGTAACAATAAAGTACTCGAGCCTCTTGTTAATATAAGCTATCGCTCAAAGCTATGCTACCCTTGAGTCCCAAATCAAACACTGATAAAACTTCAAATGGCCCAAACTTCTATACGGTAAGTCCTACACCTATCAAAGTTTGCAACATACAAATGCTTGTAACTTTTTACTGGAGCGTCATAATACCTTGAAATTTTGTAACAATAAAGTACTCGAGCCTCTTGTCAATTTAAGCTATCGCTCAAAGCTATGCTACCCTTGAGTCCCAAATCAAACACTGATAAAACTTCAAATGGCCCTAACTTCTATACGGTACGTCCTACACCTATGAAAGTTTGGAACATACAAATGCTTGTAACTTTTTACTGGAGCTTCATAAAACCTTGAAATTTTGTAACAATAAAGTACTCGAGCCTCTTGTCAATTTAAGCTATCGCTCAAAGCTATGCTACCCTTGAGTCCCAAATCAAACACTGATAAAACTTCAAATGGCCCCAACTTCTGTACAGTATGTCCTAAACCTATCAAAGTTTGCAACATACAAATGCTTGTAAGTTTTTACTGGAGCGTCATAAACCTTGAAATTTTTGTAACAATAAAGTACTCGAGCCTCTTTTCAATTTAAGCTATCGCTCAAAGCTATGCTACCCTTGAGTCCCAAATCAAACACTGATAAAACTTCAAATGGCCCTAATTTTTATACGGTACGTCCTACACCTATCAAAGTTTGCAACATACAAATGCTTGTAACTTTTTACTGGAGCGTCATAAAACCTTGAAGTTTTGTAATAATAAAGTACTCGAGCCTCTTGTCAATTTAAGCTATCGCTCAAAGCTATGCTACCCTTGAGTCCCAAATCAAACACTGATAAAAGTTCAAATGGCTCCAACTTCTATACGGTACGTCCTACACTTATCAAAGTTTGCAACATACAAATGCTTGTAACTTTTTACTGGAGCGTCATAAAACCTTGAAATTTTGTAACAACTCGAGCCTCTTTTCAATTTAAGCTATCGCTCAAAGCTATGCTACCCTTGAGTCCCAAATCAAACACTGATAAAACTTCAAATGGCCCTAAGTTCTATACGGTACGTCCTACACCTATAAAAGTTTGCAACATACAAATGCTTGTAACTTTTTACTGGAGCGTCATAAAACCTTGAAATTTTGTAACAATAAAGTACTCGAGCCTCTTGTTAATTTAAGCTATCGCTCAAAGCTATGCTACCCTTGAGTCCCAAATCAAACACTGATAAAACTTCAAATGGCCCTAACTTCTATACGGTACGTCCTACACCTATCAAAGTTTGCAATATACAAATGCTTGTAACTTTTTACTGGAGCGTCATAAAACCTTGAAATTTTGTAACAATAAAGTACTCGAGCCTCTTGTTAATATAAGCTATCGCTCAAAGCTATGCTACCCTTGAGTCCCAAATCAAACACGGATAAAACTTCAAATGGCCCTAACTTCTGTACAGTATGTCCTAAACCTATCAAAGTTTGCAACATACAAATGCTTGTAAGTTCTTACTGGAGCGTCATAAAACTTGAAATTTTTGTAACAATAAAGTACTCGAGCCTCTTTTCAATTTAAGCTATCGCTCAAAGCTATGCTACCCTTGAGTTCCAAATCAAACACTGACAAAACTTCAAATGGCCCTAACTTCTATACGATACGTCCTGCACCTATCAAAGTTTTGCAACATACAAATGCTTGTAACTTTTTACTGGAGCGTCATAAAACCTTGAAATTTTGTAATAATAAAGTACTCGAGCCTCTTGTCAATTTAAGCTATCGCTCAAAGCTATGCTACCCTTGAGTCCCAAATGAAACACTGATAAAACTTCAAATGGCTCCAACTTCTATACGGTACGTCCTACACCTATGAAAGTTTGCAACATACAAATGCTTGTACCTTTTTACTGGAGCTTCATAAAACCTTGAAATTTTGTAACAATAAAGTACTCGAGCCTCTTGTCAATTTAAGCTATCGCTCAAAGCTATGCTACCCTTGAGTCCCAAATCAAACACTGATAAAACTTCAAATGGCCCTAACTAATGTACAGTATGTCCTAAACCTATCAAAGTTTGCAACATACAAATGCTTGTAAGTTTTTACTGGAGCGTCATAAACCTTGAAATTTTTGTAACAATAAAGTACTCGAGCCTCTTTTCAATTTAAGCTATCGCTCAAAGCTATGCTACCCTTGAGTCCCAAATCAAACACTGATAAAACTTCAAATGGCCCTAACTTTTATACGGTACGTCCTACACCTATCAAAGTTTGCAACATACAAATGCTTGTAACTTTTTACTGGAGCGTCATAAAACCTTGAAATTTTGTAATAATAAAGTACTCGAGCCTCTTGTCAATTTAAGCTATCGCTCAAAGCTATGCTACCCTTGAGTCCCAAATCAAACACAGATAAAACTTCAAATGGCTCCAACTTCTATACGGTACGTCCTACACCTATCAAAGTTTGCAACATACAAATGCTTGTAACTTTTTACTGGAGCGTCATAATACCTTGAAATTTTGTAACAACTCGAGCCTCTTTTCAATTTAAGCTATCGCTCAAAGCTATGCTACCCTTGAGTCCCAAATCAAACACTGATAAAACTTCAAATGGCCCTAAGTTCTATACGGTACGTCCTACACCTATAAAAGTTTGCAAAATACAAATGCTTGTAACTTTTTACTGGAGCGTCATAAAACCTTGAAATTTTGTAACAATAAAGTACTCGAGCCTCTTGTTAATTTAAGCTATCGCTCAAAGCTATGCTACCCTTGAGTCCCAAATCAAACACTGATAAAACTTCAAATGGCCCTAACTTCTATACGGTACGTCCTACACCTATCAAAGTTTGCTACATACAAATGCTTGTAACTTTTTACTGGAGCGTCATAAAACCTTGAAATTTTTGTAACAATAAAGTACTCGAGACTCTTGTCAATTTAAGCTATCGCTCAAAACTATGCTACCCTTGAGTCCCAAATCAAACACGGATAAAACTTCAAATGGCCCTAACTTCTGTACAGTATGTCCTAAACCTATCAAAGTTTGCAACATACAAATGCTTGTAAGTTTTTACTGGAGCGTCATAAACCTTGAAATTTTTGTAACAATAAAGTACTCGAGCCTCTTTTCAATTTAAGCTATCGCTCAAAGCTATGCTACCCTTGAGTCCCAAATCAAACACTGATAAAACTTCAAATGGCCCTAACTTCTGTACAGTATGTCCTAAACCTATCAAAGTTTGCAACATACAAATGCTTGTAAGTTCTTACTGGAGCGTCATAAAACTTGAAATTTTTGTAACAATAAAGTACTCGAGCCTCTTTTCAATTTAAGCTATCGCTCAAAGCTATGCTACCCTTGAGTTCCAAATCAAACACTGACAAAACTTCAAATGGCCCTAACTTCTATACGATACGTCCTGCACCTATCAAAGTTTTGCAACATACAAATGCTTGTAACTTTTTACTGGAGCGTCATAAAACCTTGAAATTTTGTAATAATAAAGTACTCGAGCCTCTTGTCAATTTAAGCTATCGCTCAAAGCTATGCTACCCTTGAGTCCCAAATCAAACACTGATAAAACTTCAAATGGCTCCAACTTCTATACGGTACGTCCTACACCTATGAAAGTTTGCAACATACAAATGCTTGTACCTTTTTACTGGAGCTTCATAAAACCTTGAAATTTTGTAACAATAAAGTACTCGAGCCTCTTGTCAATGTAAGCTATCGCTCAAAGCTATGCTACCCTTGAGTCCCAAATCAAACACTGATAAAACTTCAAATGGCCCTAACTAATGTACAGTATGTCCTAAACCTATCAAAGTTTGCAACATACAAATTCTTGTAAGTTTTTACTGGAGCGTCATAAACCTTGAAATTTTTGTAACAATAAAGTACTCGAGCCTCTTTTCAATTTAAGCTATCGCTCAAAGCTATGCTACCCTTGAGTCCCAAATCAAACACTGATAAAACTTCAAATGGCCCTAACTTTTATACGGTACGTCCTACACCTATCAAAGTTTGCAACATACAAATGCTTGTAACTTTTTACTGGAGCGTCATAAAACCTTGAAATTTTGTAATAATAAAGTACTCGAGCCTCTTGTCAATTTAAGCTATCGCTCAAAGCTATGCTACCCTTGAGTCCCAAATCAAACATTGATAAAAGTTCAAATGGCTCCAACTTCTATACGGTACGTCCTACACTTATCAAAGTTTGCAACATACAAATGCTTGTAACTTTTTACTGGAGCGTCATAAAACCTTGAAATTTTGTAACAACTCGAGCCTCTTTTCAATTTAAGCTATCGCTCAAAGCTATGCTACCCTTGAGTCCCAAATCAAACACTGATAAAACTTCAAATGGCCCTAAGTTCTATACGGTACGTCCTACACCTATAAAAGTTTGCAACATACAAATGCTTGTAACTTTTTACTGGAGCGTCATAAAACCTTGAAATTTTGTAACAATAAAGTACTCGAGCCTCTTGTTAATTTAAGCTATCGCTCAAAGCTATGCTACCCTTGAGTCCCAAATCAAACACTGATAAAACTTCAAATGGCCCTAACTTCTATACGGTACGTCCTACACCTATCAAAGTTTGCTACATACAAATGCTTGTAACTTTTTACTGGAGCGTCATAAAACCTTGAAATTTTTGTAACAATAAAGTACTCGAGACTCTTGTCAATTTAAGCTATCGCTCAAAACTATGCTACCCTTGAGTCCCAAATCAAACACTGATAAAACTTCAAATGGCTCTAACGTCTATACGGTACGTCCTACACCTATCAAAGTTTGCAATATACAAATGCTTGTAACTTTTTACTGGAGCGTCATAAAACCTTGAAATTTTGTAACAATAAAGTACTCGAGCCTCTTGTTAATATAAGCTATCGCTCAAAGCTATGCTACCCTTGAGTCCCAAATCAAACACGGATAAAACTTCAAATGGCCCTAACTTCTGTACAGTATGTCCTAAACCTATCAAAGTTTGCAACATACAAATGCTTGTAAGTTCTTACTGGAGCGTCATAAAACTTGAAATTTTTGTAACAATAAAGTACTCGAGCCTCTTTTCAATTTAAGCTATCGCTCAAAGCTATGCTACCCTTGAGTTCCAAATCAAACACAGATAAAACTTCAAATGGCTCCAACTTCTATACGGTACGTCCTACACTAATCAAAGTTTGCAACATACAAATGCTTGTAACTTTTTACTGGAGTCCCAAATCAAACACTGATAAAACTTCAAATGGCTCTAACTTCTATACGGTACGTCCTACACCTATCAAAGTTTGCAATATACAAATGCTTGTAACTTTCTACTGGAGCGTCATAATACCTTGAAATTTTGTAACAATAAAGTACTCGAGCCTCTTGTCAATTTAAGCTATCGCTCAAAGCTATGCTACCCTTGAGTCCCAAATCAAACACTGATAAAACTTCAAATGGCCCTAACTTCTATACGGTACGTCCTACACCTATGAAAGTTTGCAACATACAAATGCTTGTAACTTTTTACTGGAGATTCATAAAACCTTGAAATTTTGTAACAATAAAGTACTCGAGCCTCTTGTCAATTTAAGCTATCGCTCAAAGCTATGCTACCCTTGAGTCCCAAATCAAACACTGATAAAACTTCAAATGGCCCTAACTTCTGTACAGTATGTCCTAAACCTATCAAAGTTTGCAACATACAAATGCTTGTAAGTTTTTACTGGAGCGTCATAAAACCTTGAAATTTTGTAACAATAAAGTACTCGAGCCTCTTGTTAATATAAGCTATCGCTCAAAGCTATGCTACCCTTGAGTTCCAAATCAAACACAGATAAAACTTCAAATGGCTCCAACTTCTATACGGTACGTCCTACACTAATCAAAGTTTGCAACATACAAATGCTTGTAACTTTTTACTGGAGTCCCAAATCAAACACTGATAAAACTTCAAATGGCTCTAACTTCTATACGGTACGTCCTACACCTATCAAAGTTTGCAACATACAAATGCTTGTAACTTTCTACTGGAGCGTCATAATACCTTGAAATTTTGTAACAATAAAGTACTCGAGCCTCTTGTCAATTTAAGCTATCGCTCAAAGCTATGCTACCCTTGAGTCCCAAATCAAACACTGATAAAACTTCAAATGGCCCTAACTTCTATACGGTACGTCCTACACCTATCAAAGTTTGCAACATACAAATGCTTGTAACTTTTTACTGGAGATTCATAAAACCTTGAAATTTTGTAACAATAAAGTACTCGAGCCTCTTGTCAATTTAAGCTATCGCTCAAAGCTATGCTACCCTTGAGTCCCAAATCAAACACTGATAAAACTTCAAATGGCCCTAACTTCTGTACAGTATGTCCTAAACCTATCAAAGTTTGCAACATACAAATGCTTGTAAGTTTTTACTGGAGCGTCATAAACCTTGAAATTTTTGTAACAATAAAGTACTCGAGCCTCTTTTCAATTTAAGCTATCGCTCAAAGCTATGCTACCCTTGAGTCCCAAATCAAACACTGATAAAACTTCAAATGGCCCTAACTTTTATACGGTACGTCCTACACCTATCAAAGTTTGCAACATACAAATGCTTGTAACTTTTTACTGGAGCGTCATAAAACCTTGAAATTTTGTAATAATAAAGTACTCGAGCCTCTTGTCAATTTAAGCTATCGCTCAAAGCTATGCTACCCTTGAGTCCCAAATCAAACACTGATAAAATTTCAAATGGCTCCAACTTCTATACGGTACTTCAAATGGCTCCAACTTCTATACACTTATCAAAGTTTGCAACATACAAATGCTTGTAACTTTTTACTGGAGCGTCATAAAACCTTGAAATTTTTGTAACAATAAAGTACTCGAGCCTCTTTTCAATTTAAGCTATCGCTCAAAGCTATGCTACCCTTGAGTCCCAAATCAAACACTGATAAAACTTCAAATGGCCCTAAGTTCTATACGGTACGTCCTACACCTATCAAAGTTTGCAATATACAAATGCATGTAACTTTTTACTGGAGCGTCATAAAGCCTTGAAATTTTGTAACAATAAAGTACTCGAGCCTCTTGTTAATTTAAGCTATCGCTCAAAGCTATGCTACCCTTGAGTCCCAAATCAAACACTGATAAAACTTCAAATGGCCCTAACTTCTATACGGTACGTCCTACACCTATCAAAGTTTGCTACATACAAATGCTTGTAACTTTTTACTGGAGCGTCATAAAATCTTGAAATTTTTGTAACAATAAAGTACTCGAGACTCTTGTCAATTTAAGCTATCGCTCAAAACTATGCTACCCTTGAGTCCCAAATCAAACACTGATAAAACTTCAAATGGCTCTAACGTCTATACGGTACGTCCTACACCTATCAAAGTTTGCAATATACAAATGCTTGTAACTTTTTACTGGAGCGTCATAAAACCTTGAAATTTTGTAACAATAAAGTACTCGAGCCTCTTGTCAATTTACGCTATCGCTCAAAGCTCTGCTACCCTTGAGTCCCATATCAAACACTGATAAAACTTCAAATGGCCCTAATTTCTATACGGTACGTCCTACACCTATCAAAGTTTGCAACATACAAATGCTTGTAACTTTTTACTGGAGCTTCATAAAACCTTGAAATTTTGTAACAATAAAGTACTCGAGCCGCTTGTCAATTTAAGCTATCGCTGAAAGCTATGCTACCCTTGAGTCCCAAATCAAACACTAATAAAACTTCAAATGGCCCTAACTTCTATACGGTAAGTCCTACACCTATGAAAGTTTGCAATATACAAATGCTTGTAAATTTTACTGGAGCGTCATAAAACCTTGAAATTTTTGTAACAATAAAGTACTCGAGACTCTTGTCAATTTAAGCTATCGCTCAAAACTATGCTACCCTTGAGTCCCAAATCAAACACTGACAAAACTTCAAATGGCACTTCTATACGGTACGTCCTGCACCTATCAAAGTTTGCAACATACAAATGCTTGTAACTTTTTACTGGAGCGTCATACAACCTTGCAATTTTGTAACAATAAAGTACCCGAGCCTCTTGTCAATTTAAGCTATCGCACAAAGGTATGCTACCCTTGAGTCCCAAATCAAACATTGACAAAACTTCAAATGGCCCTAACTTCTATACGGTACATCTTACACCTATCAAAGTTTGCAACATACAAATGCTTGTAACTTTTTACTGGAGCATCATAAAACCTTGAAAATTTGTAACAATATTGTACTCGAGCCTCTTGTCAATTTAAGCTATCGCTCATACCTATGCTACCCTTGAGTCCCAATTCAAACACTGATAAAACTTCAAATGGCCCTAACTTCTATACGGTACGTTCTAAACCTATCAAAGTTTGCAACATACAAATGCTTGTAACTTTTTACTGGAGCGTCATAAAACCTTGAAATTTTGTAATAATAAAGTACTCGAGCCTCTTGTCAATTTAAGCTATCGCTCAAAGCTATGCTACCCTTGAGTCCCAAATCAAACACAGATAAAACTTCAAATGGCTCCAACTTCTATACGGTACGTCCTACACTAATCAAAGTTTGCAACATACAAATGCTTGTAACTTTTTACTGGAGCGTCATAAAACCTTGAAATTTTGTAACAATGAAGTACTCGAGCCTCTTTTCAATTTAAGCTATCGCTCAAAGCTATGCTACCCTTGAGTCCCAAATCAAACACTGATAAAACTTCAAATGGCCCTAAGTTCTATACGGTACGTCCTACACCTGTCAAAATTTGCAACATACAAATGCTTGTAACTTTTTACTGGAGCGTCATAAAACCTTGAAATTTTGTAACAATAAAGTACTCGAGCCTCTTGTTAATTTAAGCTATCGCTCAAAGCTATGCTACCCTTGAGTTCCAAATCAAACACTGATAAAACTTCAAATGGCCCTAACTTCTATACGGTACGTCCTACACCTATCAAAGTTTGCTACATACAAATGCTTGTAACTTTTTACTGGAGCGTCATAAAACCTTGAAATTTTTGTAACAATAAAGTACTGGAGACTCTTGTCAATTTAAGCTATCGCTCAAAACTATGCTACCCTTGAGTCCCAAATCAAACACTGATAAAACTTCAAATGGCTCTAACGTCTATACGGTACATCCTACACCTATCAAAGTTTGCAATATACAAATGCTTGTAACTTTCTACTGGAGCGTCATAAAACCTTGAAATTTTGTAACAATAAAGTACTCGAGCCTCTTGTTAATATAAGCTATCACTCAAAGCTATGCTACCCTTGAGTCCCAAATCAAACACTGATAAAACTTCAAATGGCCCAAACTTCTATACGGTACGTCCTACACCTATCAAAGTTTGCAACATACAAATGCTTGTAACTTTTTACTGGAGCGTCATAATACCTTGAAATTTTGTAACAATAAAGTACTCGAGCCTCTTGTCAATTTAAGCTATCGCTCAAAGCTATGCTACCCTTGAGTCCCAAATCAAACACTGATAAAACTTCAAATGGCCCTAACTTCTATACGGTACGTCCTACACCTATGAAAGTTTGCAACATACAAATGCTTGTAACTTTTTACTGGAGCTTCATAAAACCTTGAAATTTTGTAACAATAAAGTACTCGAGCCTCTTGTCAATTTAAGCTATCGCTCAAAGCTATGCTACCCTTGAGTCCCAAATCAAACACTGATAAAACTTCAAATGGCCCTAACTTCTGTACAGCATGTCCTAAACCTATCAAAGTTTGCAACATACAAATGCTTGTAAGTTTTTACTGGAGCGTCATAAACCTTGAAATTTTTGTAACAATAAAGTACTCGAGCCTCTTTTCAATTTAAGCTATCGCTCAAAGCTATGCTACCCTTGAGTCCCAAATCAAACACTGATAAAACTTCAAATGGCTCCAACTTCTATACGGTACGTCCTACACTTATCAAAGTTTGCAACATACAAATGCTTGTAACTTTTTACTGGAGCGTCATAAAACCTTGAAATTTTTGTAACAATAAAGTACTCGAGCCTCTTTTCAATTTAAGCTATCGCTCAAAGCTATGCTACCCTTGAGTCCCAAATCAAACACTGATAAAACTTCAAATGGCCCTAAGTTCTATACGGTACGTCCTACACCTATCAAAGTTTGCAATATACAAATGCTTGTAACTTTTTACTGGAGCGTCATAAAGCCTTGAAATTTTGTAACAATAAAGTACTCGAGCCTCTTGTTAATTTAAGCTATCGCTCAAAGCTATGCTACCCTTGAGTCCCAAATCAAACACTGATAAAACTTCAAATGGCCCTAACTTCTATACGGTACGTCCTACACCTATCAAAGTTTGCTACATACAAATGCTTGTAACTTTTGACTGGAGCGTCATAAAACCTTGAAATTTTTGTAACAATAAAGTACTCGAGACTCTTGTCAATTTAAGCTATCGCTCAAAACTATGCTACCCTTGAGTCCCAAATCAAACACTGATAAAACTTCAAATGGCTCTAACGTCTATACGGTACGTCCTACACCTATCAAAGTTTGCAATATACAAATGCTTGTAACTTTTTACTGGAGCGTCATAAAACCTTGAAATTTTGTAACAATAAAGTACTCGAGCCTCTTGTCAATTTAAGCTATCGCTCAAAGCTCTGCTACCCTTGAGTCCCATATCAAACACTGATAAAACTTCAAATGGCCCTAATTTCTATACGGTACGTCCTACACCTATCAAAGTTTGCAACATCCAAATGCTTGTAACTTTTTACTGGAGCTTCATAAAACCTTGAAATTTTGTAACAATAAAGTACTCGAGCCGCTTGTCAATTTAAGCTATCGCTGAAAGCTATGCTACCCTTGAGTCCCAAATCAAACACTAATAAAACTTCAAATGGCCCTAACTTCTATACGGTAAGTCCTACACCTATGAAAGTTTGCAATATAAAAATGCTTGTAACTTTTTACTGGAGCGTCATAAAACCTTGAAATTTTTGTAACAATAAAGTACTCGAGACTCTTGTCAATTTAAGCTATCGCTCAAAACTATGCTACCCTTGAGTCCCAAATCAAACACTGACAAAACTTCAAATGGCACTTCTATACGGTACGTCCTGCACCTATCAAAGTTTGCAACATACAAATGCTTGTAACTTTTTACTGGAGCGTCATACAACCTTGCAATTTTGTAACAATAAAGTACCCGAGCCTCTTGTCAATTTAAGCTATCGCACAAAGGTATGCTACCCTTGAGTCCCAAATCAAACACTGACAAAACTTCAAATGGCCCTAACTTCTATACGGTACATCCCACACCTATCAAAGTTTGCAACATACAAATGCTTGTAACTTTTTACTGGAGCATCATAAAACCTTGAAATTTTGTAACAATATTGTACTCGAGCCTCTTGTCAATTTAAGCTATCGCTCAAAGCTATGCTACCCTTGAGCCCCAATTCAAACACTGATAAAACTTCAAATGGCCCTAACTTCTATACGGTACGTCCTACACCTATCAAAGTTTTCAACATACAAATGCTTGTAACTTTTTACTGGAGCGTCATAAAATCTTGAAATTTTGTAATAATAAAGTGCTCGAGCCTCTTGTCAATTTAAGCTATCGCTCAAAGCTATACTACCCTTGAGTCGCAAATCAAACACTGATAAAACTTCTATTGGCTCCAACTTCTATACGGTACGTCCTACACTTATCAAAGTTTGCAACATACAATTGCTTGTAACTTTTTACTGGAGCGTCATAAAACCTTGAAATTTTGTAAGAATAAAGTACTCGAGCCTCTTTTCAATTTAAGTTATCGCTCAAAGCTATGCTACCCTTGAGTCCCAAATCAACCACTGATAAAACTTCAAATGGCCCTAAGTTCTATACGGTACGTCCTACACCTATCAAAGTTTGCAACATACAAATGCTTGTAACTGTTTACTGGAGCGTCATAAAACCTTGAAATTTTGTAACAATAAAGTACTCGAGCCTCTTGTTAATTTAAGCTATCGCTCAAAGCTATGCTACCCTTGAGTCCCAAATCAAACACTGATAAAACTTCAAATGGCCCTAACTTCTATACGGTACGTCCTACACCTATCAAAGTTTACAACATACAAATGCTTGTAACTTTTTACTGGAGCGTCATAAAACCTTGAAATTTGTTAACTATAAAGTACTCGAGCCTCTTGTCAATTTAAGCTATTGCTCAAAGCAATGCTACCCTTGAGTCCCAAATCAAACACTGATAAAACTTGAAATGGCCCTAACTTCTATACGGTACGTCCTACACCTATCAAAGTTTGCAATATACAAATGCTTGTAACTTTTTACTGGAGCGTCATAAAACCTTGAAATTTTGTAAAAAAAAGTACTCGAGCCTCTTGTCAATTAAAGCTATCGCTCATAGTTATGCTACCCTTGAGTCCCAAATCAATCACTGACAAAACTTCAAATGGCCCTAACTTCTATACGGTACGTCCTACACCTATTAAAGTTTGCAACATACAAATGCTTGTAACTTTTTACTGGAGCATCATAAAACCTTGAAATTTTCTAACAATAAAGTACTAGAGCCTCTGTCAATTTAAGCTATCGCTCAAACCTATGCTACCCTTTTGACCCAAATCAAACACTGATAAAACTTCAAATGGCCATAACTTCTATACGGTACGTCCTACATCTATCAGAGTTTGCAACATACAAATGCTTGTAACTTTTTACTGGAGCGTCATAAAACCTTGAAATTTTTGTAACAATAAAGTACTCGAGACTCTTGTCAATTTAAGCTATCGCTCAAAGCTATGCTACCCTTGATTCACAAATCAAACACTGATAAAACTTCAAATGGCCCTAACGTCTATACGGTACGTCCTACACCTATCAAAGTTTGCAATATACAAATGCTTGTAACTTTTTACTGGAGCGTCATAAAACCTTGAAATTTTGTAAAAAAAAGTACTCGAGCCTCTTGTCAATTTAAGCTATCGCTCATAGCTATGCTACCCTTGAGTCCCAAATCAAACACTGACAAAACTTCAAATGGCCCTAACTTCTATACGGTACGTCTTACACCTATCAAAGTTTGCAACATACAAATGCTTGTAACTTTTTACTGGAGCATCATAAAACCTTGAAATTTTCTAAGTACTAGAGCCTCTGTCAATTTAAGCTATCGCTCAAACCTATGCTACCCTTGAGACCCAAATCAAACACTGATAAAACTTCAAATGGCCATAACTTCTATACGGTACGTCATACACCTATCAGAGTTTGCAACATACAAATGCTTGTAACTTTTTACTGGAGCATCATAAAACCTTGAAATTTTCTAACAATAAAGTACTAGAGCCTCTGTCAATTTAAGCTATCGCTCAAACCTATGCTACCCTTGAGTCCCAAATCAAACACTGAAAAACTTCAAATGGCCCTAACTTCTATACGGTACGTCCTACACTTATCAAAGTTTGCAACATACAAATGCTTGTAACTTTTTACTGGAGCTTCATAAAACCTTGAAATTTTGTAACAATAAACTACTCGAGCCTCTTATCAATTTAAGCTATCGCTCAAAGCTATGCTACCCTTGAGTCCCAAATCAAACACTGATAAAACTTCAAATGGCCCTAACTTCTATACGGTACGTCCTACACCTATCAAAGTTTGCAATATACAAATGCTTGTAACTTTTTACTGGAGCGTCATAAAACCTTGAAATTTTGTAAAAAAAAGTACTCGAGCCTCTTGTCAATTAAAGCTATCGCTCATAGTTATGCTACCCTTGAGTCCCAAATCAATCACTGACAAAACTTCAAATGGCCCTAACTTCTATACGGTACGTCCTACACCTATTAAAGTTTGCAACATACAAATGCTTGTAACTTTTTACTGGAGCATCATAAAACCTTGAAATTTTCTAACAATAAAGTACTAGAGCCTCTGTCAATTTAAGCTATCGCTCAAACCTATGCTACCCTTGAGACCCAAATCAAACACTGATAAAACTTCAAATGGCCATAACTTCTATACGGTACGTCCTACATCTATCAGAGTTTGCAACATACAAATGCTTGTAACTTTTTACTGGAGCGTCATAAAACCTTGAAGATTTTGTAACAATAAAGTACTCGAGACTCTTGTCAATTTAAGCTATCGCTCAAAGCTATGCTACCCTTGATTCACAAATCAAACACTGATAAAACTTCAAATGGCCCTAACGTCTATACGGTACGTCCTACACCTATCAAAGTTTGCAACATACAAATGCTTGTAACTTTTTACTGGAGCGTCATAAAACCTTGAAATTTTGTAAAAAAAAGTACTCGAGCCTCTTGTCAATTTAAGCTATCGCTCATAGCTATGCTACCCTTGAGTCCCAAATCAAACACTGACAAAACTTCAAATGGCCCTAACTTCTATACGGTACGTCTTACACCTATCAAAGTTTGCAACATACAAATGCTTGTAACTTTTTACTGGAGCATCATAAAACCTTGAAATTTTCTAAGTACTAGAGCCTCTGTCAATTTAAGCTATCGCTCAAACCTATGCTACCCTTGAGACCCAAATCAAACACTGATAAAACTTCAAATGGCCATAACTTCTATACGGTACGTCATACACCTATCAGAGTTTGCAACATACAAATGCTTGTAACTTTTTACTGGAGCATCATAAAACCTTGAAATTTTCTAACAATAAAGTACTAGAGCCTCTGTCAATTTAAGCTATCGCTCAAACCTATGCTAACCTTGAGTCCTAAATCAAACACTGATAAAACTTCAAATGGCTCCACCTTCTATACGGTACGTCCTACACTTATCAAAGTTTGCAACATACAATTGCTTGTAACTTTTTACTGGAGCGTCATAAAACCTTGAAATTTTGTAACAATAAAGTACTCGAGCCTCTTTTCAATTTAAGCTATCGCTCAAAGCTATGCTACCCTTGAGTCCCAAATCAACCACTGATAAAACTTCAAATGGCCCTAAGTTCTATACGGTACGTCCTACACCTATCAAAGTTTGCAACATACAAATGCTTGTAACTTTTTACTGGAGCGTCATAAAACCTTGAAATTTTGTAACAATAAAGTACTCGAGCCTCTTGTTAATTTAAGCTATCGCTCAAAGCTATGCTACCCTTGAGTCCCAAATCAAACTCTAATAAAACTTCGAATGGCCCTAACTTCTATACGGTACGTCCTACACCTATCAAAGTTTGCAACATACAAATGCTTGTAACTTTTTACTGGAGCGTCATAAAACCTTGAAATTTGTTAACTATAAAGTACTCGAGCCTCTTGTCAATTTAAGCTATTGCTCAAAGCAATGCTACCCTTGAGTCCCAAATCAAACACTGATAAAACTTCAAATGGCCCTAACTTCTATACGGTACGTCCTACACCTATCAAAGTTTGCAATATACAAATGCTTGTAACTTTTTACTGGAGCGTCATAAAACCTTGAAATTTTGTAAAAAAAAAGTACTCGAGCCTCTTGTCAATTAAAGCTATCGCTTATAGCTATGCTACCCTTGAGTCCCAAATCAAACACTGACAAAACTTCAAATGGCCCTAACCTCTATACGGTACGTCCTACACCTATCAAAGTTTGCAACATACAAATGCTTGTAACTTTTTACTGGAGCATCATAAAACCTTGAAATTTTCTAACAATAAAGTACTAGAGCCTCTGTCAATTTATGCTACCCTTGAGTCCCAAATCAAACACTGATAAAACTTCAAATGGCTCCAACTTCTATACGGTACGTCCTACACCTATCAAAGTTTGCAACATACAAATGCTTGTAAATTTTTACTGGAGCGTCATAAAACCTTGAAATTTTGTAACAATAAAGTACTCGAGCCTCTTGTTAATATAAGCTATCGCTCAAAGCTATGCTACCCTTGAGTCCCAAATCAAACACTGATAAAACTTCAAATGGCTTAAACTTCTATACGGTACGTCCTACACCTATCAAAGTTTGCAACATACAAATGCTTGTAACTTTTTACTGGAGCGTCATAATACCTTGAAATTTTGAAACAATAAAGTACTCGAGCCTCTTGTCAATTTAAGCTATCGCTCAAAGCTATGCTACCCTTGAGTTCCAAATCAAACACTGAAAAACTTCAAATGGCCCTAACTTCTATACGGTACGTCCTACACCTATGAAAGTTTGCAACATACAAATGCTTGTAACTTTTTACTGGAGCTTCATAAAACCTTGAAATTTTGTAACAATAAACTACTCGAGCCTCTTATCAATTTAAGCTATCGCTCAAAGCTATGCTACCCTTGAGTCCCAAATCAAACACTGATAAAACTTCAAATGGCCCTAACTTCTGTACAGTATGTCCTAAACCTATCAAAGTTTGCAACATACAAATGCTTGTAAGTTTTTACTGGAGCGTCATAAACCTTGAAATTTTTGTAACAATAAAGTACTCGAGCCTCTTTTCAATTTAAGCTATCGCTCAAAGCTAAGCTACCCTTGAGTCCCAAATCAAACACTGATAAAACTTCAAATGGCCCTAACTTTTATACGGTACGTCCTACACCTATCAAAGTTCGCAACATACAAATGCTTGTAACTTTTTACTGGAGCTTCATAAAACCTTGAAATTTTGTAATAATAAAGTACTCGAGCCTCTTGTCAATTTAAGCTATCGCTCAAAGCTATGCTACCCTTGAGTCCCAAATCAAACACTGATAAAACTTCAAATGGCTCCAACTTCTATACGGTACGTCCTACACTTATCAAAGTTTGCAACATACAAATGCTTGTAACTTTTTACTGGAGCGTCATAAAACCTTGAAATTTTGTAACAACTTGAGCCTCTTTTCAATTTAAGCTATCGCTCAAAGCTATGCTACCCTTGAGTCCCAAATCAAACACTGATAAAACTTCAAATGGCCCTAAGTTCTATACGGTACGTCCTACACCTATCAAAGTTTGCAACATACAAATGCTTGTAACTTTTTACTGGAGCGTCATAAAACCTTGAAATTTTGTAACAATAAAGTACTCGAGCCTCTTGTTAATTTAAGCAATAGCTCAAAGCTATGCTACCCTTGAGTCCCAAATCAAACACTGATCTATCAAAGTTTGCAATATACAAATGCTTGTAACTTTTTACTGGAGCGTCATAAAACCTTGAAACTTTGTAAAAAAAAGTACTCGAGCCTCTTGTCAATTAAAGCTATCGCTCATAGCTATGCTACCCTTGAGTCCCAAATCAAACACTGACAAAACTTCAAATGGCCCTAACTTCTATACGGTACGTCCTACACCTATCAAAGTTTGCAACATACAAATGCTTGTAACTTTTTACTGGAGCATCATAAAACCTTGAAATTTTCTAACAATAAAGTACTAGAGCCTCTGTCAATTTAAGCTATCGCTCAAACCTATGCTACCCTTGAGTCCCAAATCAAACACTGATAAAACTTCAAATGGCTCCAACTTCTATACGGTACGTCCTACACCTATCAAAGTTTGCAACATACAAATGCTTGT
This sequence comes from Clusia tigrina, assembly GCA_920105625.2. Taxonomy (NCBI): domain Eukaryota; kingdom Metazoa; phylum Arthropoda; class Insecta; order Diptera; family Clusiidae; genus Clusia; species Clusia tigrina. The sequence goes on along the minus strand of CAKKTE020000245.1, from coordinate 511,105 downwards.
AAATTTTTACTGGAGCGTCATAAAACCTTGAAATTTTGTAACAATAAAGTACTGGAGCCTCTTGTTAATATAAGCTATCGCTCAAAGCTATGCTACCCTTGAGTCCCAAATCAAACACTGATAAAACTTCAAATGGCTCTAACGTCTATACGGTACGTCCTACACCTATCAAAGTTTGCAATATACAAATGCTTGTAACTTTTTACTGGAGCGTCATAAAACCTTGAAATTTTGTAACAATAAAGTACTCGAGCCTCTTGTTAATATAAGCTATCGCTCAAAGCTATGCTACCCTTGAGTCCGAAATCAAACACTGATAAAACTTCAAATGGCCCAAACTTCTGTACAGTATGTCCTAAACCTATCAAAGTTTGCAACATACAAATGCTTGTAAGTTTTTACTGGAGCGTCATAAACCTTGAAATTTTTGTAACAATAAAGTCCTCTTTTCAATTTAAGCTATCGCTCAAAGCTATGCTACCCTTGAGTCCCTAATCAAACACTGATAAAACTTCAAATAGCCCTAACTTTTATACGGTACGTCCTACACCTATCAAAGTTTGCAACATACAAATGCTTGTAAGTTTTTACTGGAGCGTCATAAACCTTGAAATTTTTGTAACAATAAAGTACTCGAGCCTCTTTTCAATTTAAGCTATCGCTCAAAGCTAAGCTACCCTTGAGTCCCAAATCAAACACTGATAAAACTTCAAATGGCCCTAACTTTTATACGGTACGTCCTACACCTATCAAAGTTCGCAACATACAAATGCTTGTAACTTTTTACTGGAGCTTCATAAAACCTTGAAATTTTGTAATAATAAAGTACTCGAGCCTCTTGTCAATTTAAGCTATCGCTCAAAGCTATGCTACCCTTGAGTCCCAAATCAAACACTGATAAAACTTCAAATGGCTCCAACTTCTATACGGTACGTCCTACACTTATCAAAGTTTGCAACATACAAATGCTTGTAACTTTTTACTGGAGCGTCATAAAACCTTGAAATTTTGTAACAACTCGAGCCTCTTTTCAATTTAAGCTATCGCTCAAAGCTATGCTACCCTTGAGTCCCAAATCAAACACTGATAAAACTTCAAATGGCCCTAAGTTCTATACGGTACGTCCTACACCTATCAAAGTTTGCAACATACAAATGCTTGTAACTTTTTACTGGAGCGTCATAAAACCTTGAAATTTTGTAACAATAAAGTACTCGAGCCTCTTGTTAATTTAAGCAATCGCTCAAAGCTATGCTACCCTTGAGTCCCAAATCAAACACTGATCTATCAAAGTTTGCAACATTCAAATGCTTGTAACTTTTTACTGGAGCGTCATAAAACCTTGAAATTTTGTAAAAAAAAAGTACTCGAGCCTCTTGTCAATTAAAGCTATCGCTCATAGCTATGCTACCCTTGAGTCCCAAATCAAACACTGACAAAACTTCAAATGGCCCTAACTTATATACGGTACGTCCTACACCTATCAAAGTTTGCAACATACAAATACTTGTAACTTTTTACTGGAGCATCATAAAACCTTGAAATTTTCTAACAATAAAGTACTAGAGCCTCTGTCAATTTAAGCTATCGCTCAAACCTATGCTACCCTTGAGTCCCAAATCAAACACTGATAAAACTTCAAATGGCTCCAACTTCTATACGGTACGTCCTACACCTATCAAAGTTTGCAACATACAAATGCTTGTAAATTTTTACTGGAGCGTCATAAAACCTTGAAATTTTGTAACAATAAAGTACTGGAGCCTCTTGTTAATATAAGCTATCGCTCAAAGCTATGCTACCCTTGAGTCCCAAATCAAACACTGATAAAACTTCAAATGGCCCAAACTTCTATACGGTAAGTCCTACACCTATCAAAGTTTGCAACATACAAATGCTTGTAACTTTTTACTGGAGCGTCATAATACCTTGAAATTTTGTAACAATAAAGTACTCGAGCCTCTTGTCAATTTAAGCTATCGCTCAAAACTATGCTACCCTTGAGTCCCAAATCAAACACTGATAAAACTTCAAATGGCTCTAACGTCTATACGGTACGTCCTACACCTATCAAAGTTTGCAATATACAAATGCTTGTAACTTTTTACTGGAGCGTCATAAAACCTTGAAATTTTGTAACAATAAAGTACTCGAGCCTCTTGTTAATATAAGCGATCGCTCAAAGCTATGCTACCCTTGAGTCCGAAATCAAACACTGATAAAACTTCAAATGGCCCAAACTTCTGTACAGTATGTCCTAAACCTATCAAAGTTTGCAACATACAAATGCTTGTAAGTTTTTACTGGAGCGTCATAAACCTTGAAATTTTTGTAACAATAAAGTCCTCTTTTCAATTTAAGCTATCGCTCAAAGCTATGCTACCCTTGAGTCCCAAATCAAACACTGATAAAACTTCAAATAGCCCTAACTTTTATACGGTACGTCCTACACCTATCAAAGTTTGCAACATACAAATGCTTGTGACTTTTTACTGGAGCGTCATAAAACCTTGAAATTTTGTAATAATAAAGTACTCGAGCCTCTTGTCAATTTAAGCTATCGCTCAGCGCTATGCTACCCTTGAGTCCCAAATCAAACACTGATAAAACTTCAAATGGCTCCAACTTCTATACGGTACGTCCTACACTTATCAAAGTTTGCAACATACAAATGCTTGTAACTTTTTACTGGAGCGTCATAAAACCTTGAAATTTTGTAACAATAAAGTACTCGAGCCTCTTTTCAATTTATGCTATCGCTCAAAGCTATGCTACCCTTGAGTCCCAAATCAAACACTGATAAAACTTCAAATGGCCCTAAGTTCTATACGGTACGTCCTACACCTATCAAAGTTTGCAACATACAAATGCTTGTAACTTTTTACTGGAGCGTCATAAAACCTTCAAATTTTGTAACAATAAAGTACTCGAGCCTCTTGTTAATTTAAGCTATCGCTCAAAGCTATGCTACCCTTGAGTCCCAAATCAAACACTGATAAAACTTCAAATGGCCCTAACTTCTATACGGTACGTCCTACACCTATGAAAGTTTGCAATATACAAATGCTTGTAACTTTTTACTGGAGCGCCATAAAACCTTGAAATTTTTGTAACAATAAAGTACTCGAGACTCTTGTCAATTTAAGCTATCGCTCAAAACTATGCTACCCTTGAGTCCCAAATCAAACACTGACAAAACTTCAAATGGCCCTAACTTCTATACGGTACGTCCTGCACCTATCAAAGTTTGCAACATACAAATGCTTGTAACTTTTTACTGGAGCGTCATACAACCTTGCAATTTTGTAACAATAAAGTACCCGAGCCTCTTGTCAATTTAAGCTATCGCACAAAGGTATGCTACCCTTGAGTCCCAAATCAAACATTGACAAAACTTCAAATGGCCCTAACTTCTATACGGTACATCTTACACCTATCAAAGTTTGCAACATACAAATGCTTGTAACTTTTTACTGGAGCATCATAAAACCATGAAATTTTGTAACAATATTGTACTCGAGCCTCTTGTCAATTTAAGCTATCGCTCATACCTATGCTACCCTTGAGTCCCAATTCAAACACTGATAAAACTTCAAATGGCCCTAACTTCTATACGGTACGTTCTAAACCTATCAAAGTTTGCAACATACAAATGCTTGTCACTTTTTACTTGAGCGTCATAAAACCTTGAAATTTTTGTAACAATAAAGTACTCGATCCTCTTGTCAATTTAAGCTATCGCTCAAAACTATGCTACCCTTGAGTCCCAAATCAAACACTGATAAACCATCAAAAGGCCCTAACTTCTATACGGTACGTCCTACACCTATCCAAGTTTGCAATATACAAATGCTTGTAACTTTTTACTGGAGCGTCATAAAGCCTTGAAATTTTGTAACAATAAAGTACTCGAGCCTCTTGTCAATTTAAGCTATCGCTCAAAGCTATGCTACCCTTGAGCCCCAATTCAAACACTGATAAAACTTCAAATGGCCCTAACTTCTATACGGTATGTCCTACACCTATCAAAGTTTTCAACATACAAATGCTTGTAACTTTTTACTGGAGCGTCATAAAATCTTGAAATTTTGTAATAATAAAGTGCTCGAGCCTCTTGTCAATTTAAGCTATCGCTCCAAGCTATACTACCCTTGAGACGCAAATCAAACACTGATAAAACTTCAAATGGCTCCAACTTCTATACGGTACGTCCTACACTTATCAAAGTTTGCAACATACAATTGGTTGTAACTTTTTACTGGAGCGTCATAAAACCTTGAAATTTTGTAACAGTAAAGTACTCGAGCCTCTTTTCAATTTAAGTTATCGCTCAAAGCTATGCTACCCTTGAGTCTCAAATCAACCACTGATAAAACTTCAAATGGCCCTAAGTTCTATACGGTACGTCCTGCACCTATCAAAGTTTGCAACATACAAATGCTTGTAAGTTTTTACTGGAGCGTCATAAAACCTTGAAATTTTGTAACAATAAAGTACTCGAGCCTCTTGTTAATTTAAGCTATCGCTCAAAGCTATGCTACCCTTGAGTCCCAAATCAAACACTGATAAAACTTCAAATGGCCCTAACTTCTATACGGTACGTCCTACACCTATCAAAGTTTGCAACATACAAATGCTTGTAACTTTTTACTGGAGCGTCATAAAACCTTGAAATTTGTTAACTATAAAGTACTCGAGCCTCTTGTCAATTTAAGCTATTGCTCAAAGCAATGCTACCCTTGAGTCCCAAATCAAACACTGATAAAACTTCAAATGGCCCTAACTTCTATACGGTACGTCCTACACCTATCAAAGTTTGCAATATACAAATGCTTGTAACTTTTTACTGGAGCGTCATAAAACCTTGAAATTTTGTAAAAAAAAGTACTCCAGCCTCTTGTCAATTAAAGCTATCGCTCATAGCTATGCTACCCTTGAGTCCCAAATCAATCACTGACAAAACTTCAAATGGCCCTAACTTCTATACGGTACGTCCTACACCTATTAAAGTTTGCAACATACAAATGCTTGTAACTTTTTACTGGAGCGTCATAAAACCTTGAAATTTTCTAACAATAAAGTACTAGAGCCTCTGTCAATTTAAGCTATCGCTCAAACCTATGCTACGCTTGAGACCCAAATCAAACACTGATAAAACTTCAAATGGCCATAACTTCTATACGGTACGTCCTACATCTATCAGAGTTTGCAACATACAAATGCTTGTAACTTTTTACTGGAGCGTCATAAAACCTTGAAATCTTTGTAACAATAAAGTACTCGAGACTCTTGTCAATTTAAGCTATCGCTCAAAGCTATGCTACCCTTGAGTCACAAATCAAACACTGATAAAACTTCAAATGGCCCTAACGTCTATACGGTACGTCCTACACCTATCAAAGTTTGCAATATACAAATGCTTGTAACTTTTTACTGGAGCGTCATAAAACCTTGAAATTTTGTAAAAAAAAGTACTCGAGCCTCTTGTCAATTTAAGGTATCGCTCATAGCTATGCTACCCTTGAGTCCCAAATCAAACACTGACAAAACTTCAAATGGCCCTAACTTCTATACGGTACGTCTTACACCTATCAAAGTTTGCAACATACAAATGCTTGTAACTTTTTACTGGAGCATCATAAAATCTTGAAATTTTCTAAGTACTAGAGCCTCTGTCAATTTAAGCTATCGCTCAAACCTATGCTACCCTTGAGACCCAAATCAAACACTGATAAAACTTCAAATGGCCATAACTTCTATACGGTACGTCCTACACCTATCAGAGTTTGCAACATACAAATGCTTGTAACTTTTTACTGGAGCATCATAAAACCTTGAAATTTTCTAACAATAAAGTACTAGAGCCTCTGTCAATTTAAGCTATCGCTCAAACCTATGCTACCCTTGAGTCCCAAATCAAACACTGATAAAACTTCAAATGGCTCCAACTTATATACGGTACGTCCTACACTTATCAAAGTTTGCAACATACAATTGCTTGTAACTTTTTACTGGAGCGTCATAAAACCTTGAAATTTTGTAACAATAAAGTACTCGAGCCTCTTTTCAATTTAAGCTATCGCTCAAAGCTATGCTACCCTTGAGTCCCAAATCAACCACTGATAAAACTTCAAATGGCCCTAAGTTCTATACGGTACGTCCTACACCTATCAAAGTTTGCAACATACAAATGCTTGTAACTTTTTACTGGAGCGTCATAAAACCTTGAAATTTTGTAACAATAAAGTACTCGAGCCTCTTGTTAATTTAAGCTATCGCTCAAAGCTATGCTACCCTTGAGTCCCAAATCAAACACTGATAAAACTTCAAATGGCCCTAACTTCTATACGGTACGTCCTACACCTATCAAAGTTTGCAACATACAAATGCTTGTAACTTTTTACTGGAGCGTCATAAAACCTTGAAATTTGTTAACTATAAAGTACTCGAGCCTCTTGTCAATTTAAGCTATTGCTCAAAGCAATGCTACCCTTGAGTCCCAAATCAAACACTGATAAAACTTCAAATGGCCCTAACTTCTATACGGTACGTCCTACACCTATCAAAATTTGCAATATACAAATGCTTGTAACTTTTTACTGGAGCGGCATAAAACCTTGAAATTTTGTCAAAAAAAAGTACTCGAGCATCTTGTCAATTTAAGCTATCGCTCATAGCTATGCTACCCTTGAGTCCCAAATCAAACACTGACAAAACTTCAAATGGCCCTAACTTCTATACGGTACGTCTTACACCTATCAAAGTTTGCAACATACAAATGCTTGTAACTTTTTACTGGAGCGTCATAAAACCTTGAAATTTTCTAACAATAAAGTACTAGAGCCTCTGTCAATTTAAGCTATCGCTCAAACCTATGCTACCCTTGAGACCCAAATCAAACACTGATAAAACTTCAAATGGCCATAACTTATATACGGTATGTCCTACACCTATCAGAGTTTGCAACATACAAATGCTTGTAACTTTTTACTGGAGCGTTATAAAACCTTGAAATTTTTGTAACAATAAAGTACTCGAGACTCTTGTCAATTTAAGCTATCGCTCAAAACTATGGTACCCTTGAGTCCCAAATCAAACACTGATAAAACTTCAAATGGCCCTAACTTCTATACGGTACGTCCTACACCTATCAAAGTTTGCAATATACAAATGCTTGTAACTTTTTACTGGAGCGACATAAAACCTTGAAATTTTGTAAAAAAAAGTACTCGAGCCTCTTGTCAATTTAATCTATCGCTCATAGCTATGCTACCCTTGAGTCCCAAATCAAACACTGACAAAACTTCAAATGGCCCTAACTTCTATACGGTACGTCCTACACCTATCAAAGTTTGCAACATACAAATGCTTGTAACTTTTTACTGGAGCATCATAAAACCTTGAAATTTTCTAACAATAAAGTACTAGAGCCTCTGTCAATTTAAGCTATCGCTCAAACCGATGCTACCCTTGAGACCCAAATCAAACACTGATAAAACTTCAAATGGCCATAACTTCTATACGGTACGTCTTACACCTATCAAAGTTTGCAACATACAAATGCTTGTAACTTTTTACTGGAGCATCATAAAACCTTGAAATTTTCTAACAATAAAGTACTCGAGCCTCTTGTTAATTTAAGCTATCGCTCAAAGCTATGCTACCCTTGAGTCCCAAATCAAACACTGATAAAACTTCAAATGGCCCTAACTTCTATACGGTACGTCCTACACCTATCAAAGTTTGCAACATACAAATGCTTGTAACTTTTTACTGGAGCGTCATAAAACCTTGAAATTTGTTAACTATAAAGTACTCGAGCCTCTTGTCAATTTAAGCTATTGCTCAAAGCAATGCTACCCTTGAGTCCCAAATCAAACACTGATAAAACTTCAAATGGCCCTAACGTCTATACGGTACGTCCTACACCTATCAAAGTTTGCAATATACAAATGCTTGTAACTTTTTACTGGAGCGTCATAAAACCTTGAAATTTTGTAACAATAAAGTACTCGAGCCGCTTGTCAATTTAAGCTATCGCCCAAGTTATGATATCCTTGAGTCCCAAATCAAACACTGATAAAACTTCAAATGGCCCTAACGTCTATACGGTATGTCCTACACCTATCAAAGTTTGCAATATACAAATGCTTGTAACTTTTTACTGGAGCGTCATAAAACCTTGAAATTTTGTAACAATAAAGTACTCGAGCCTCTTGTCAATTTAAGCTATCGCTCAAAGCTATGATATCCTTGAGTCCCAAATCAAACACTGATAAAACTTCAAATGGCCCTAACTTCTATACGGTACGTCCTACACCTATCAAAGTTTGCAACATACAAAAGCTTGTAACTTTTTACTGGAGCGTCATAAAACCTTGAAATTTTGTAACAATAAAGTACTCGAGCCTCTTGTTAATTTAAGCTATCGCTCAAAGCAATGCTACCCTTGAGTCCCAAATCAAACACTGATAAAACTTCAAATGGCCCTAACTTCTATACGGTACGTCCTACACCTATCAAAGTTTGCAATATACAAATGCTTGTAACTTTTTACTGGAGCATCATAAAAGCTTGAAATTTTCTAACAATAAAGTACTAGAGCCTCTGTCAATTTAAGCTATCGCTCAAAACTATGCTACCCTTGAGTCCCAAATCAAACACTGATAAAACTTCAAATGGCCCTAACGTCTATACGGTACGTCCTACACCTATCAAAGTTTGCAATATACAAATGCTTGTAACTTTTTACTGGAGCGTCATAAAACCTTGAAATTTTGTAACAATAAAGTACTCGAGCCTCTTGTCAATTTAAGCTATCGCTCAAAGCTATGATATCCTTGAGTCCCAAATCAAACACTGATAAAACTTCAAATGGCCCTAACTTCTATACGGTACGTCCTACACCTATCAAAGTTTGCAACATACAAAAGCTTGTAACTTTTTACTGGAGCGTCATAAAACCTTGAAATTTTGTAACAATAAAGTACTCGAGCCTCTTGTTAATTTAAGCTATCGCTCAAAGCAATGCTACCCTTGAGTCCCAAATCAAACACTGATAAAACTTCAAATGGCCCTAACGTCTATACGGTACATCCTACACCTATCAAAGTTTGCAATATACAAATGCTTGTAACTTTTTACTGGAGCGTCATAAAACCTTGAAATTTTGTAATAATAAAGTACTCGAGCCGCTTGTCAATTTAAGCTATCGCTCAAAGCTATGATATCCCTATATATCCTTGAGTCCCAAATCAAACACTGATAAAACTTCAAATGGCCCTAACGTCTATACGGTACGTCCTACACCTATCAAAGTTTGCAATATACAAATGCTTGTAACTTTTTACTGGAGCGTCATAAAACCTTGAAATTTTGTAACAATAAAGTACTCGAGCCTCTTGTCAATTTAAGCTATCGCTCAAAGCTGTGATATCCTTGAGTCCCAAATCAAACACTGATAAAACTTCAAATGGCCCTAACTTCTATACGGTACGTCCTACACCTATCAAAGTTTGCAACATACAAATGCTTGTAACTTTTTACTGGAGCGTCATAAAACCTTGAAATTTTGTAACAATAAAGTACTCGAGCCTCTTGTTAATTTAAGCTATCGCTCAAAGCAATGCTACCCTTGAGTCCAAATCAAACACTGATAAAACTTCAAATGGCCCTAACTTCTATACGGTACGTCCTACACCTATCAAAGTTTGCAACATACAAATGCTTGTAACTTTTTACTGGAGCGTCATAAAACCTTGAAATTTGTTAACTATAAAGTACTCGAGCCTCTTGTCAATTTAAGCTATTGCTCAAAGCAATGCTACCCTTGAGTCCCAAATCAAATACTGATAAAACTTCAAATGGCCCTAACTTCTATACGGTACGTCCTACACCTATCAAAGTTTGCAATATACAAATGCTTGTAACTTTTTACTGGAGCGTCATAAAACCTTGAAATTTTGTAAAAAAAAGTACTCGAGCCTCTTGTCAATTTAAGCTATCGCTCATAGCTAAGCTACCCTTGAGTCCCAAATCAAACACTGACAAAACTTCAAACGGCCCTAACTTCTATACGGTACGTCTTACACCTATCAAAGTTTGCAACATACAAATGCTTGTAACTTTTTACTGGAGCATCATAAAACCTTGAAATTTTCTAACAATAAAGTACTAGAGCCTCTGTCAATTTAAGCTATCGCTCAAACCTATGCTACCCTTGAGACCCAAATCAAACACTGATAAAACTTCAAATGGCCATAACTTCTATACGGTACGTCCTACACCTATCAGAGTTTGCAACATACAAATGCTTGTAACTTTTTACTGCAGCGTCATAAAACCTTGAAATTTTTGTAACAATAAAGTACTCGAGACTCTTCTCAATTTAAGCTATCGCTCAAAACTATGCTACCCTTGAGTCCCACATCAAACACTGATAAAACTTCAAATGGGCCTAACGTCTATACGGTACGTCCTACACCTATCAAAGTTTGCAATATACAAATGCTTGTAACTTTTTACTGGAGCGTCATAAAACCTTGAAATTTTGTAACAATAAAGTACCCGAGCCTCTTGTCAATTTAAGCTATCGCTCAAAGCTATGATATCCTTGAGTCCCAAATCAAACACTGATAAAACTTCAAATGACCCTAACTTCTATACGGTACGTCCTACACCTATCAAAGTTTGCAACATACAAATGCTTGTAACTTTTTACTGGAGCTTCATAAAACCTTGAAATTTTGTAACAATAAAGTACTCGAGCCGCTTGTCAATTTGAGGTATCGCTGAAAGCTATGCTACCCTTGAGTCCCAAATCAAACACTGATAAAACTTCAAATGACCCTAACTTCTGTACAGTACGTCCTAAACCTATCAAAGTTTGCAACATACAAATGCTTGTAAGTTTTTACTGGAGCGTCATAAACCTTGAAATTTTTGTAACAATAAAGTACTCGAGCCTCTTTTCAATTTAAGCTATCGCTCAAAGCTGTGCTACCCTTGAGTCCCAAATCAAACACTGATAAAACTTCAAATGGCCCTAACTTCTATACGGTACGTCCTACACCTATCAAAGTTTGCAACATACAAATGCTTGTAACTTTTTACTGGAGCGCCATAAAACCTTGAAATTTGTTGACTATAAAGTACTCGAGCCTCTTGCCAATTTAAGCTATTGCTCAAAGCAATGCTACCCTTGAGTCCCAAATCAAACACTGATAAAACTTCAAAGGGCCCTAACTTCCATACGGTACGTCCTACACCTATCAAAGTTTGCAATATACAAATGCTTGTAACTTTTTACTGGAGCGTCATAAAACCTTGAAATTTTGTAACAAAAAAGTACTCGAGCCTCTTTTCCCTCTTGTCAATTTAAGCTATCGCTCATAGCTATGCTACCCTTGAGTCCCAAATCAAACACTGACAAAACTTCAAATGGCCCTAACTTCTATACGGTACGTCCTACACCTATCAAAGTTTGCAACATACAAATGCTTGTAAGTTTTTACTGGAGCATCATAAAACCTTGAAATTTTCTAACAATAAAGTACTAGAGCCTCTGTCAATTTAAGCTATCGCTCAAACCTATGCTACCCTTGAGACCCAAATCAAACACTGATAAAACTTCAAATGGCCCTAACTTCTCTACGGTACGACCTACACCTATCAGAGTTTGCAACATACAAATGCTTGTAACCTTTTACTGGAGCGTCATAAAACCTTGAAATTTTTGTAATAATAAAGTACTCGAGACTCTTGTCAATTTAAGCTATCGCTCAAAACTATGGTACCCTTGAGTCCCAAATCAAACACTGATAAAACTTCAAATGGCCCTAACGTCTATACGGTACGTCCTAAACCTATCAAAGTTTGCAATATACAAATGCTTGTAACTTTTTACTGGAGCATCATAAAACCTTGAAATTTTGTAACAATAAAGTACTCCAGCCTCTTGTCAATTTAAGCCATCGCTCAAAGCTATGCTATCCTTGAGTCCCAAATCAAAAACTGATAAAACTTCAAATGGCTTTAACTTCTATACGGTACGTCCTACAACTATCAAAGTTTGCAACATACAAATGCCTGTAACTTTTTACTGGAGCGTCATAAAACCTTGAAATTTTGTAACAATAAAGTACTCGAGCCTCTTGACAATTTAAGCTATCGCTCATAGCTATGCTACCCTTGAGTCCCAAATCAAACACTGACAAAACTTCAAATGGCCCTAACTTCTATACGGTACGTCTTACACCTATCAAAGTTTGCAACATACAAATGCTTGTAACTTTTTACTGGAGCATCATAAAACCTTGAAATTTTCTAACAATAAAGTACTAGAGCCTCTGTCAATTTAAGCTATCGCTCAAACCTATGCTACCCTTGAGACCCAAATCAAATACTGATAAAACTGCAAATGGCCATAACTTCTATACGGTACGTCCTACACCTATCAGAGTTTGCAACATACAAATGCTTGTAACTTTTTACTGGAGCGTCATAAAACCTTGAAATTTTTGTAACAATAAAGTACTCGAGACTCTTCTCAATTTAAGCTATCGCTCAAAACTATGCTACCCTTGAGTCCCACATCAAACACTGATAAAACTTCAAATGGGCCTAACGTCTATACGGTACGTCCTACACCTATCAAAGTTTGCAATATACAAATGCTTGTAACTTTTTACTGGAGCGTCATAAAACCTTGAAATTTTGTAACAATAAAGTACCCGAGCCTCTTGTCAATTTAAGCTATCGTTCAAAGCTATGATATCGTTGAGTCCCAAATCAAACACTGATAAAACTTCAAATGGCCCTAACTTCTATACGGTACATCCTACACCTATCAAAGTTTGCAACATACAAATGCTTGTAACTTTTTACTGGAGCTTCATAAAACCTTGAAATTTTGTAACAATAAAGTACTCGAGCCGCTTGTCAATTTGAGCTATCGCTGAAAGCTATGCTACCCTTGAGTCCCAAATCAAACACTGATAAAACTTCAAATGGCCCTAACTTCTGTACAGTACGTCCTAAACCTATCAAAGTTTGCAACATACAAATGCTTGTAAGTTTTTACTGGAGCGTCATAAACCTTGAAATTTTTGTAACAATAAAGTACTCGAGCCTCTTTTCAATTTAAGCTATCGCTCAAAGCTGTGCTACCCTTGAGTCCCAAATCAAACACTGATAAAACTTCAAATGGCCCTAACTTCTATACGGTACGTCCTACACCTATCAAAGTTTGCAACATACAAATGCTTGTAACTTTTTACTGGAGCGCCATAAAACCTTGAAATTTGTTGACTATAAAGTACTCGAGCCTCTTGTCAATTTAAGCTATTGCTCAAAGCAATGCTACCCTTGAGTCCCAAATCAAACACTGGTAAAACTTCAAATGGCCCTAACTTCTATACGGTACGTCCTACACCTATCAAAGTTTGCAATATACAAATGCTTGTAACTTTTTACTGGAGCGTCATAAAACCTTGAAATTTTGTAAAAAAAAGTACTCGAGCCTCTTGTCAATTTAAGCTATCGCTCATAGCTAAGCTACCCTTGAGTCCCAAATCAAACACTGACAAAACTTCAAACGGCCCTAACTTCTATACGGTACGTCCTACACCTATCAAAGTTTGCAACATACAAATGCTTGTAACTTTTTACTGGAGCTTCATAAAACCTTGAAATTTTGTAACAATAAAGTACTCGAGCCGCTTGTCAATTTGAGCTATCGCTGAAAGCTATGCTACCCTTGAGTCCCAAATCAAACACTGATAAAACTTCAAATGGCCCTAACTTCTGTACAGTACGTCCTAAACCTATCAAAGTTTGCAACATACAAATGCTTGTAAGTTTTTACTGGAGCGTCATAAACCTTGAAATTTTTGTAACAATAAAGTACTCGAGCCTCTTTTCAATTTAAGCTATCGCTCAAAGCTGTGCTACCCTTGAGTCCCAAATCAAACACTGATAAAACTTCAAATGGCCCTAACTTCTATACGGTACGTCCTACACCTATCAAAGTTTGCAATATACAAATGCTTGTAACTTTTTACTGGAGCGTCATAAAACCTTGAAATTTTGTAACAATAAAGTACTCGAGCCTCTTGTCAATTTAAGCTATCGCTCAAAGCTGTGATATCCTTGAGTCCCAAATCAAACACTGATAAAACTTCAAATGGCCCTAACTTCTATACGGTACGTCCTACACCTATCAAAGTTTGCAACATACAAATGCTTGTAACTTTTTACTGGAGCGTCATAAAACCTTGAAATTTTGTAACAATAAAGTACTCGAGCCTCTTGTTAATTTAAGCTATCGCTCAAAGCAATGCTACCCTTGAGTCCAAATCAAACACTGATAAAACTTCAAATGGCCCTAACTTCTATACGGTACGTCCTACACCTATCAAAGTTTGCAACATACAAATGCTTGTAACTTTTTACTGGAGCGTCATAAAACCTTGAAATTTGTTAACTATAAAGTACTCGAGCCTCTTGTCAATTTAAGCTATTGCTCAAAGCAATGCTACCCTTGAGTCCCAAATCAAATACTGATAAAACTTCAAATGGCCCTAACTTCTATACGGTACGTCCTACACCTATCAAAGTTTGCAATATACAAATGCTTGTAACTTTTTACTGGAGCGTCATAAAACCTTGAAATTTTGTAAAAAAAAGTACTCGAGCCTCTTGTCAATTTAAGCTATCGCTCATAGCTAAGCTACCCTTGAGTCCCAAATCAAACACTGACAAAACTTCAAACGGCCCTAACTTCTATACGGTACGTCTTACACCTATCAAAGTTTGCAACATACAAATGCTTGTAACTTTTTACTGGAGCATCATAAAACCTTGAAATTTTCTAACAATAAAGTACTAGAGCCTCTGTCAATTTAAGCTATCGCTCAAACCTATGCTACCCTTGAGACCCAAATCAAACACTGATAAAACTTCAAATGGCCATAACTTCTATACGGTACGTCCTACACCTATCAGAGTTTGCAACATACAAATGCTTGTAACTTTTTACTGCAGCGTCATAAAACCTTGAAATTTTTGTAACAATAAAGTACTCGAGACTCTTCTCAATTTAAGCTATCGCTCAAAACTATGCTACCCTTGAGTCCCACATCAAACACTGATAAAACTTCAAATGGGCCTAACGTCTATACGGTACGTCCTACACCTATCAAAGTTTGCAATATACAAATGCTTGTAACTTTTTACTGGAGCGTCATAAAACCTTGAAATTTTGTAACAATAAAGTACCCGAGCCTCTTGTCAATTTAAGCTATCGCTCAAAGCTATGATATCCTTGAGTCCCAAATCAAACACTGATAAAACTTCAAATGACCCTAACTTCTATACGGTACGTCCTACACCTATCAAAGTTTGCAACATACAAATGCTTGTAACTTTTTACTGGAGCTTCATAAAACCTTGAAATTTTGTAACAATAAAGTACTCGAGCCGCTTGTCAATTTGAGGTATCGCTGAAAGCTATGCTACCCTTGAGTCCCAAATCAAACACTGATAAAACTTCAAATGACCCTAACTTCTGTACAGTACGTCCTAAACCTATCAAAGTTTGCAACATACAAATGCTTGTAAGTTTTTACTGGAGCGTCATAAACCTTGAAATTTTTGTAACAATAAAGTACTCGAGCCTCTTTTCAATTTAAGCTATCGCTCAAAGCTGTGCTACCCTTGAGTCCCAAATCAAACACTGATAAAACTTCAAATGGCCCTAACTTCTATACGGTACGTCCTACACCTATCAAAGTTTGCAACATACAAATGCTTGTAACTTTTTACTGGAGCGCCATAAAACCTTGAAATTTGTTGACTATAAAGTACTCGAGCCTCTTGCCAATTTAAGCTATTGCTCAAAGCAATGCTACCCTTGAGTCCCAAATCAAACACTGATAAAACTTCAAAGGGCCCTAACTTCCATACGGTACGTCCTACACCTATCAAAGTTTGCAATATACAAATGCTTGTAACTTTTTACTGGAGCGTCATAAAACCTTGAAATTTTGTAACAAAAAAGTACTCGAGCCTCTTTTCCCTCTTGTCAATTTAAGCTATCGCTCATAGCTATGCTACCCTTGAGTCCCAAATCAAACACTGACAAAACTTCAAATGGCCCTAACTTCTATACGGTACGTCCTACACCTATCAAAGTTTGCAACATACAAATGCTTGTAAGTTTTTACTGGAGCATCATAAAACCTTGAAATTTTCTAACAATAAAGTACTAGAGCCTCTGTCAATTTAAGCTATCGCTCAAACCTATGCTACCCTTGAGACCCAAATCAAACACTGATAAAACTTCAAATGGCCCTAACTTCTCTACGGTACGACCTACACCTATCAGAGTTTGCAACATACAAATGCTTGTAACCTTTTACTGGAGCGTCATAAAACCTTGAAATTTTGTAACAATAAAGTACTCCAGCCTCTTGTCAATTTAAGCCATCGCTCAAAGCTATGCTATCCTTGAGTCCCAAATCAAAAACTGATAAAACTTCAAATGGCTTTAACTTCTATACGGTACGTCCTACAACTATCAAAGTTTGCAACATACAAATGCCTGTAACTTTTTACTGGAGCGTCATAAAACCTTGAAATTTTGTAACAATAAAGTACTCGAGCCTCTTGACAATTTAAGCTATCGCTCATAGCTATGCTACCCTTGAGTCCCAAATCAAACACTGACAAAACTTCAAATGGCCCTAACTTCTATACGGTACGTCTTACACCTATCAAAGTTTGCAACATACAAATGCTTGTAACTTTTTACTGGAGCATCATAAAACCTTGAAATTTTCTAACAATAAAGTACTAGAGCCTCTGTCAATTTAAGCTATCGCTCAAACCTATGCTACCCTTGAGACCCAAATCAAACACTGATAAAACTGCAAATGGCCATAACTTCTATACGGTACGTCCTACACCTATCAGAGTTTGCAACATACAAATGCTTGTAACTTTTTACTGGAGCGTCATAAAACTTTGAAATTTTTGTAACAATAAAGTACTCGAGACTCTTCTCAATTTAAGCTATCGCTCAAAACTATGCTACCCTTGAGTCCCACATCAAACACTGATAAAACTTCAAATGGGCCTAACGTCTATACGGTACGTCCTACACCTATCAAAGTTTGCAATATACAAATGCTTGTAACTTTTTACTGGAGCGTCATAAAACCTTGAAATTTTGTAACAATAAAGTACCCGAGCCTCTTGTCAATTTAAGCTATCGCTCAAAGCTATGATATCGTTGAGTCCCAAATCAAACACTGATAAAACTTCAAATGGCCCTAACTTCTATACGGTACATCCTACACCTATCAAAGTTTGCAACATACAAATGCTTGTAACTTTTTACTGGAGCTTCATAAAACCTTGAAATTTTGTAACAATAAAGTACTCGAGCCGCTTGTCAATTTGAGCTATCGCTGAAAGCTATGCTACCCTTGAGTCCCAAATCAAACACTGATAAAACTTCAAATGGCCCTAACTTCTGTACAGTACGTCCTAAACCTATCAAAGTTTGCAACATACAAATGCTTGTAAGTTTTTACTGGAGCGTCATAAACCTTGAAATTTTTGTAACAATAAAGTACTCGAGCCTCTTTTCAATTTAAGCTATCGCTCAAAGCTGTGCTACCCTTGAGTCCCAAATCAAACACTGATAAAACTTCAAATGGCCCTAACTTCTATACGGTACGTCCTACACCTATCAAAGTTTGCACCATACAAATGCTTGTAACTTTTTACTGGAGCGCCATAAAACCTTGAAATTTGTTGACTATAAAGTACTCGAGCCTCTTGTCAATTTAAGCTATTGCTCAAAGCAATGCTACCCTTGAGTCCCAAATCAAACACTGGTAAAACTTCAAATGGCCCTAACTTCTATACGGTACGTCCTACACCTATCAAAGTTTGCAATATACAAATGCTTGTAACTTTTTACTGGAGCGTCATAAAACCTTGAAATTTTGTAACAAAAAAGTACTCGAGCCTCTTGTCCCTCTTGTCAATTTAAGCTATCGCTCATAGCTATGCTACCCTTGAGTCCCAAATCAAACACTGACAAAACTTCAAATGGCCCTAACTTCTATACGGTACGTCCTACACCTATCAAAGTTTGCAACATACAAATGCTTGTAACTTTTTACTGGAGCATCATAAAACCTTGAAATTTTCTAACAATAAAGTACTAGAGCCTCTGTCAATTTAAGCTATCGCTCAAACCTATGCTACCCTTGAGACCCAAATCAAACACTGATAAAACTTCAAATGGCCCTAACTTCTCTACGGTACGACCTACACCTATCAGAGTTTGCAACATACAAATGCTTGTAACCTTTTACTGGAGCGTCATAAAACCTTGATATTTTTGTAATAATAAAGTACTCGAGACTCTTGTCAATTTAAGCTATCGCTCAAAACTATGGTATCCTTGAGTCCCAAATCAAAAACTGATAAAACTTCAAATGGCTTTAACTTCTATACGGTACGTCCTACAACTATCAAAGTTTGCAACATACAAATGCCTGTAACTTTTTACTGGAGCGTCATAAAACCTTGAAATTTTGTAACAATAAAGTACTCGAGCCTCTTGACAATTTAAGCTATCGCTCAAAGCTATGCTACCCTTGAGTCCCAAATCAAACACTGATAAAATTTCAAATGACCCTAACTTCTATACGGTACGTCCTACACCTATCAAAGTTTGCAACATACAAATGCTTGTAACTTTTTACTGAAGCTATCGATGAAAGCTATGCTATCCTTGAGTCCCAAATCAAACACTAATAAAACTTCAAATGGCCCTAACTTCTATACGGTACGTCCTACACCTATCAAAGTTTGCAACATACAAATGCGTGTAACTTTTTACTGGAGCGTCATAAAACCTTGAAATTTTGTAACAATAAAGTACTCGAGCCTCTTGTCAATTTAAGCCATCGCTCAAAACTATGCTACCCTTGAGTCCCAAATCAACCACTGATTCCACTTCAAATAGCCCTAATTTCTATAAGGTACGTCCTACACCTATCAAAGTTTGCAATATACAAATGCTTGTAACTTTTTACTGGAGCGTCATAAACCCTTGAAATTTTGTAACAATGAAGTATTCGAACCTCTTGTCAATTTAAGCCATCGCTCAAAACTATGCTACCCTTGAGTCCCAAATCAAACACTGATAAAACTTCGAATGGCCCTAACTTCTATATGGTACGTCCTACACCTATCAAAGTTTGCAACATACAAATGCTTGTAACTTTTTACTGGAGCGTCATAAAACCTTGAAATTTTGTTACAATAAAGTAGCCTCTTGTCAATTTAAGCTATCGCTCAAAGCTATGCTACCCTTGAATCCCAAATCAACCACTGATTCCACTTCAAATAGCCCTAACTTCTATACGGTACGTCCTACACCTATCAAAGTTTGCAATATACAAATGCTTGTAACTTTTTACTGGAGCGTCATAAAACCTTGAAATTTTGTAAGAATAAAGTACTCGAGCCTCTTCTCAATTTAAGCTATCGCTCAAAGCTATGATATCCTTGAGTCCCAAATCAAACACTGATAAAACTTCAAATGGCCCTAACTTCTATACGGTACGTCCTACACCTATCAAAGTTTGCAACATACAAATGCTTGTAACTTTTTACTGGAGCTACATAAAACCTTGAAATTTTGTAACAATAAAGTACTCGAGCCGCTTGTCAACTTGAGCTATCGCTGAAAGCTATGCTACCCTTGAGTCCCAAATCAAACACTAATAAAACTTCAAATGGCCCGAACTTCTATACGGTACGTCCTACACCTATCAAAGTTTGCAACATCCAAATGCTTGTAACTTTTTACTGGAGCGTCATAAAACCTTGAAATTTTGTAACAATAAAGTACTCGAGCCTCTTGTCAATTTAAGCCATCGCTCAAAGCTATGCTACCCTTGAATCCAAAATCAAACACTGATAAAACTTCAATTGGCAATAACTTCTATACGGTACGTCCTACACCTATCAAAGTTTGCAATATACAAATGCATGTAACTTTTTACTGGAGCGTCATAAAACCTTGAAATTTTGTAACAATAAAGTACTTGAGCCTCTTGTCAATTTAAGCTATCGCTCAAAGCTATGCTACCCTTGAGTCCCAAATCAAACACTGATAAAACTTCAAATGGCCCTAACTTCTGTACAGTACGTCCTAAACCTATCAAAGTTTGCAACATACAAATGCTTGTAAATTTTTACTGGAGCGTCATAAACCTTGAAATTTTTGTAACAATAAAGTACTCGAGCCTCTTTTCAATTTAAGCTATCGCTCAAAGCTATGCTACCCTTGAGTCCCAATTCAAATACTGATAAAACTTCAAATGGCCCTAACTTCTATACGGTACGTCCTACACCTATCAAAGTTTGCAACATACAAATGCTTGTAACTTTTTACTGGAGCGCCGTAAAACCTTGAAATTTGTTGACTATAAACTACTCGAGCCTCTTGTCAATTTAAGCTATTGCTCAAAGCAATGCTACCCTTGACTCCCAAATCAAACACTGATAAAACTTCAAATGGCCCTAACTTCTATACGGTACGTCCTACACCTATCAAAGTTTGCAATATACAAATGCTTGTAACTTTTTACTGGAGCGTCATAAAGCCTTGAAATTTTCTAACAATAAAGTACTAGAGCCTCTGTCAATTTAAGCTATCGCTCAAACCTATGCTACCCTTGAGACCCAAATCAAACACTGATAAAACTTCAAATGGCCCTAACTTCTCTACGGTACGTCCTACACCTATCAGAGTTTGCAACATACAAATGCTTGTAACCTTTTACTGGAGCGTCATAAAACCTTGAAATTTTTGTAATAATAAAGTACTCGAGACTCTTGTCAATTTAAGCTATCGCTCAAAACTATGGTACCCTTGAGTCCCAAATCAAACACTGATAAAACTTCAAATGGCCCTAACGTCTATACGGTACGTCCTAAACCTATCAAAGTTTGCAATATACAAATGCTTGTAACTTTTTACTGGAGCATCATAAAACCTTGAAATTTTGTAACAATAAAGTACTCGAGCCTCTTGTCAATTTAAGCCATCGCTCAAAGCTATGCTATCCTTGAGTCCCAAATCAAAAACTGATAAAACTTCAAATGGCTTTAACTTCTATACGGTACGTCCTACAACTATCAAAGTTTGCAACATACAAATGCCTGTAACTTTTTACTGGAGCGTCATAAAACCTTGAAATTTTGTAACAATAAAGTACTCGAGCCTCTTGACAATTTAAGCTATCGCTCAAAGCTATGCTACCCTTGAGTCCCAAATCAAACACTGATAAAATTTCAAATGACCCTAACTTCTATACGGTACGTCCTACACCTATCAAAGTTTGCAATATACAAATGCTTGTAACTTTTTACTGGAGCGTCATAAAACCTTGAAATTTTGTAACAATAAAGTACTCGAGCCTCTTGTTAATTTAAGCTATCGCTAAAAGCTATGCTACCCTTGAGTCCCAAATCAAACACTGATAAAACTTCAAGTGGCCCTAACTTCTATACGGTACGTCCTACACCTATCAAAGTTTGCAACATACAAATGCTTGTAACTTTTTACTGAAGCTATCGCTGAAAGCTATGCTATCCTTGAGTCCCAAATCAAACACTAATAAAACTTCAAATGGCCCTAACTTCTATACGGTACGTCCTACACCTATCAAAGTTTGCAACATACAAATGCGTGTAACTTTTTACTGGAGCGTCATAATACCTTGAATTTTGTAACAATAAAGTACTCGAGCCTCTTGTCAATTTAAGCCATCGCTCAAAACTATGCTACCCTTGAGTCCCAAATCAACCACTGATTCCACTTCAAATAGCCCTAACTTCTATACGGTACGTCCTACACCTATCAAAGTTTGCAATATACAAATGCTTGTAACTTTTTACTGGAGCGTCATAAAACCTTTAAATTTTGTAACAATAAAGTATTCGAACCTCTTGTCAATTTAAGCCATCGCTCAAAACTATGCTACCCTTGAGTCCCAAATCAAGCACTGATAAAACTTCGAATGGCCCTAACTTCTATATGGTACGTCCTACACCTATCAAAGTTTGCAACATACAAATGCTTGTAACTTTTTACTGGAGCGTCATAAAACCTTGAAATTTTGTTACAATAAAGTAGCCTCTTGTCAATATAAGCTATCGCTCAAAGCTATGCTACCCTTGAGTCCCAAATCAAACACTGATAAAACTTCAAATGGCCCTAACTTCTATACCGTACGTCCTACACCTATCAAAGTTTGCAATATACAAATGCTTGTAACTTTTTACTGGAGCGTCATAAAACCTTGAAATTTTGTAACAATAAAGTACTCGAGCCTCTTGTCAATTTAAGCTATCGCTCAAAGCTATGCTACCCTTGAGTCCCAAATCAAACACTGATAAAACTTCAAATGGCCCTAACTTCAATACGGTACGTCCTACACCTATCAAAGTTTACAATATACAAATGCTTTAACTTTTTACTGGAGCGTCATAAAACCTTGAAATTTGTAACAATAAAGTACTCGAGCCTCTTGTCAATTTAAGCTATCGCTCAAAACTATACTACCCTTGAGTCTCAAATCAAACACTGATAAAACTTCAAATGGCAATAACTTCTATACGGTACGTCCTACACCTATCAAAGTTTGCAATATATGTACAAATGCTTGTAACTTTTTACTGGAGCGCCATAAAACCTTGAAATTTTGTAACAATAAAGTACTTGAGCCTCTTGTCAATTTAAGCTATCGCTCAAAGCTATGCTACCCTTGAGTCCCAAATCAAACACTCATAAAACTTCAAATGGCCCTAACTTTTGTACAGTACGTCCTAAACCTATCAAAGTATGCAACATACAAATGCTTGTAAGTTTTTACTGGAGCGTCATAAAACCTTGAAATTTTTGTAACAATAAAGTACTTGAGCCTCTTTTCAATTTAAGTTATCGCTGAAAGCTATGCTACCCTTGATTTCCAAATCAAACACTAATAAAACTTCAAATGGTCCTAACTTCTATACGGTACGTCCTACACCTATCAAAGTTTGCAACATACAAATGCTTGTAACTTTTACTGGAGCGTCATAAAACCTTGAAACTTTGTAACAATAAAGTACTCGAGCCGCTTGTCAATTTAAGCCATCGCCCAAGCTATGCTACCCTTGAGTCCCAAATCAAACACTGATAAATCTTCAAATGGCTTTAACTTCTATACGGTACGTCCTACAACTATCAAAGTTTGCAACACTGTAACTTTTTACTGGAGCGTCATAAAACCTTGAAATTTTGTAACAATAAAGTACTCGAGCCTCTTGACAATTTAAGCTATCGCTCAAAGCTATGCTACCCTTGAGTCCCAAATCAAACACTGATAAAATTTCAAATGACCCTAACTTGTATACGGTACGTCCCACTCCTATCAAAGTTTGCAATATACAAATGCTTGTAACTTTTTACTGGAGCGTCATAAAACCTTGAAATTTTGTAACAATAAAGTATTCAAACCTCTTGTCAATTTAAGCCATCGCTCAAAACTATGCTACCCTTGAGTCCCAAATCAAACACTGATAAAACTTCGAATGGCCCTAACTTATATATGGTACGTCCTACACCTATCAAAGTTTGCAACATACAAATGCTTGTAACTTTTTACTGGAGCGTCATAAAACCTTGAAATTTTGTTACAATAAAGTAGCCTCTTGTCAATTTAAGCTATCGCTCAAAGCTATGCTACCCTTGAGTCCCAAATCAAACACTGATAAAACTTCAAATGGCCCTAACTTCTATACGGTACGTCCTACACCTATCAAAGTTTGCAATATACAAATGCTTGTAACTTTTTACTGGAGCGTCATAAAACCTTGAAATTTTGTAACTATAAAGTACTTGAGCCTCTTGTCAATTTAAGCTATCGCTCAAAGCTATGCTGCCCTTGAGTCCCAAATCAAACACTGATAAAACTTCAAATTGCCCTAACTTCAATACGGTACGTCCTACACCTATCAAAGTTTACAATATACAAATGCTTTAACTTTTTACTGGAGCGTCATAAAACCTTGAAATTTGTAACAATAAAGTACTCGAGCCTCTTGTCAATTTAAGCTATCGCTCAAAACTATACTACCCTTGAGTCCCAAATCAAACACTGATAAAACTTCAAATGGCAATAACTTCTATACGGTACGTCCTACACCTATCAAAGTTTGCAATATACAAATGCTTGTAACTTTTTACTGGGGCGTCATAAAACCTAGAAATTTTTGTAACAATAAAGTACTTGAGCCTCTTTTCAATTTAAGCTATCGCTGAAAGCTATGCTACCCTTGATTCCCAAATCAAACACTAATAAAACTTCAAATGGTCCTAACTTCTATACGGTACGTCCTACACCTATCAACTTTTGCAACATACAAATGCTTGTAACTTTTACTGGAGCGTCATAAAACCTTGAAATTTTGTAACAATAAAGTACTCGAGCCGCTTGTCAATTTAAGCCATCGCCCCAGCTATGCTACCCTTGAGTCCCATATCAAAAACTGATAAATCTTCAAATGGCCCTAACTTCTATACCGTACGTCCTACACCTATCAAAGTTTGTAACATACAAATGCTTGTAACTTTTTACTGGAGCGTCATAAAACCTTGAAATTTTGTAACAATAAAGTAGCCTCTTGTCAATTTAAGCTATCGCTCAAAGCTATGCTACCCTTGAGTCCCAAATGAAACACTGATAAAACTTCAAATGGCCCCAACTTCTATACGGTACGTCCTACACCTATCAAAGTTTGCAACATACAAATGCTTGTAACTTATTACTGGAGCGTCATAAAACCTTGAAATTTTGTAACAATAAAGTACTCGAGCCTCTTGTCAATTTAAGTTATCGCTCAAAACTATGCTACCCTTGAGTCCCAAATCAAACACTGATAAAACTTCAAATGGCAATAATTTCTATACGGTACGTCCTACACCTATCAAAGTTTGCAATATACAAATGCTTGTAACTTTTTACTGGAGCGTCATAAAACCTTGAAATTTTGTAACAATAAAGTACTTGAGCCTCTTGTCAATTTAAGCTATCGCTCAAAGCTATGCTACCCTTGAGTCCCAAATCAAACACTGATAAAACTTCAAATGGCCCTAACTTCTGTACAGTACGTCCTAAACCTATCAAAGTTTGCAACATACAAATGCTTGTAAGTTTTTACTGGAGCGTCATAAAACCTTGAATTTTTTGTAAGAATAAAGTACTCGAGCCTCTTTTCAATTTAAGCTATCGCTCAAAGCTATGCTACCCTTGAGTCCCAAATCAAACACTGATAAAACTTCGAATGCCCCTAACTTCTATACGGTACGTCATACACCTATCAAAGTTTGCAACATACAAATGCTTGAAACTTTTTACTGGAGCGTCATAAAACCTTGAAATTTTGTAACAATAAAGTACTCGAGCCTCTTGTCAATTTAAGCTATCGCTCAAAGCTATGCTACCCTTGAGTCCCAAATCAAACACTGATAAAACTTCAAATGGCTTTAACTTCTATACGGTACGTCCTACACCTATCAAAGTTTGCAACATACAAATGCCTGTAACTTTTTACTGGTGCGTCATAAAACTTTGAAATTTTGTAACAATAAAGTACTCGAGCCTCTTGTCAATTTAAGCTATCGCTCAAAGCTATGCTACCCTTGAGTCCCAAATCAAACACTGATAAAACTTCAAATGGCTTTAACTTCTATACGGTACGTCCTACACCTATCAAAGTTTGCAACATACAAATGCCTGTAACTTTTTACTGGTGCGTCATAAAACTTTGAAATTTTGTAACTATAAAGTACTCGAGCCTCTTGTCAATTTAAGCTATCGCTCAAAGCTATGCTACCCTTGAGTGCCAAATCAAACACTGATAAATTTTAAATGACCCTACCTTCTATACGGTACGTCCTACACCTATCAAAGTTTGCAATATACAAATGCTTGTAACTTTTTACTGGAGCGTCATAAAACCTTGAAATTTTGTAACAATAAAGTATTCGAACCTCTTGTCAATTTAAGCCATCGCTCAAAACTATGCTACCCTTGAGTCCCAAATCAAACACTGATAAAACTTCGAATGGCCCTAACTTCTATATGGTACGTCCTACACCTATCAAAGTTTGCAACATACAAATGCTTGTAACTTTTTACTGGAGCGTCATAAAACCTTGAAATTTTGTAACAATAAAGTATTCGAACCTCTTGTCAATTTAAGCCATCGCTCAAAACTATGCTACCCTTGAGTCCCAAATCAAACACTGATAAAACTTCGAATGGCCCTAACTTCTATATGGTACGTCCTACACCTATCAAAGTTTGCAACATACAAATGCTTGTAAATTTTTACTGGAGCGTCATAAACCTTGAAATTTTTGTAACAATAAAGTACTCGAGCCTCTTTTCAATTTAAGCTATCGCTCAAAGCTATGCTACCCTTGAGTCCCAATTCAAACACTGATAAAACTTCAAATGGCCCTAACTTCTATACGGTACGTCCTACACCTATCAAAGTTTGCAACATACAAATGCTTGTAACTTTTTACTGGAGCGCCATAAAACCTTGAAATTTGTTGACTATAAACTACTCGAGCCTCTTGTCAATTTAAGCTATTGCTCAAAGCAATGCTACCCTTGACTCCCAAATCAAACACTGATAAAACTTCAAATGGCCCTAACTTCTATACGGTACGTCCTACACCTATCAAAGTTTGCAATATACAAATGCTTGTAACTTTTTACTGGAGCGTCATAAAGCCTTGAAATTTTCTAACAATAAAGTACTAGAGCCTCTGTCAATTTAAGCTATCGCTCAAACCTATGCTACCCTTGAGACCCAAATCAAACACTGATAAAACTTCAAATGGCCCTAACTTCTCTACGGTACGTCCTACACCTATCAGAGTTTGCAACATACAAATGCTTGTAACCTTTTACTGGAGCGTCATAAAACCTTGAAATTTTTGTAATAATAAAGTACTCGAGACTCTTGTCAATTTAAGCTATCGCTCAAAACTATGGTACCCTTGAGTCCCAAATCAAACACTGATAAAACTTCAAATGGCCCTAACGTCTATACGGTACGTCCTAAACCTATCAAAGTTTGCAATATACAAATGCTTGTAAATTTTTACTGGAGCGTCATAAACCTTGAAATTTTTGTAACAATAAAGTACTCGAGCCTCTTTTCAATTTAAGCTATCGCTCAAAGCTATGCTACCCTTGAGTCCCAATTCAAACACTGATAAAACTTCAAATGGTCCTAACTTCTATACGGTACGTCCTACACCTATCAACTTTTGCAACATACAAATGCTTGTAACTTTTACTGGAGCGTCATAAAACCTTGAAATTTTGTAACAATAAAGTACTCGAGCCGCTTGTCAATTTAAGCCATCGCCCAAGCTATGCTACCCTTGAGTCCCAAATCAAACACTGATAAATCTTCAAATGGCCCTAACTTCTATACCGTACGTCCTACACCTATCAAAGTTTGTAACATACAAATGCTTGTAACTTTTTACTGGAGCGTCATAAAACCTTGAAATTTTGTAACAATAAAGTAGCCTCTTGTCAATTTAAGCCATCGCTCAAAACTATGCTACCCTTGAGTCCCAAATCAAACACTGATAAAACTTCGAATGGCCCTAACTTATATATGGTACGTCCTACACCTATCAAAGTTTGCAACATACAAATGCTTGTAACTTTTTACTGGAGCGTCATAAAACCTTGAAATTTTGTTACAATAAAGTAGCCTCTTGTCAATTTAAGCTATCGCTCAAAGCTATGCTACCCTTGAGTCCCAAATCAAACACTGATAAAACTTCAAATGGCCCTAACTTCTATACGGTACGTCCTACACCTATCAAAGTTTGCAATATACAAATGCTTGTAACTTTTTACTGGAGCGTCATAAAACCTTGAAATTTTGTAACTATAAAGTACTTGAGCCTCTTGTCAATTTAAGCTATCGCTCAAAGCTATGCTGCCCTTGAGTCCCAAATCAAACACTGATAAAACTTCAAATTGCCCTAACTTCAATACGGTACGTCCTACACCTATCAAAGTTTACAATATACAAATGCTTTAACTTTTTACTGGAGCGTCATAAAACCTTGAAATTTGTAACAATAAAGTACTCGAGCCTCTTGTCAATTTAAGCTATCGCTCAAAACTATACTACCCTTGAGTCCCAAATCAAACACTGATAAAACTTCAAATGGCAATAACTTCTATACGGTACGTCCTACACCTATCAAAGTTTGCAATATACAAATGCTTGTAACTTTTTACTGGGGCGTCATAAAACCTAGAAATTTTTGTAACAATAAAGTACTTGAGCCTCTTTTCAATTTAAGCTATCGCTGAAAGCTATGCTACCCTTGATTCCCAAATCAAACACTAATAAAACTTCAAATGGTCCTAACTTCTATACGGTACGTCCTACACCTATCAACTTTTGCAACATACAAATGCTTGTAACTTTTACTGGAGCGTCATAAAACCTTGAAATTTTGTAACAATAAAGTACTCGAGCCGCTTGTCAATTTAAGCCATCGCCCCAGCTATGCTACCCTTGAGTCCCAAATCAAAAACTGATAAATCTTCAAATGGCCCTAACTTCTATACCGTACGTCCTACACCTATCAAAGTTTGTAACATACAAATGCTTGTAACTTTTTACTGGAGCGTCATAAAACCTTGAAATTTTGTAACAATAAAGTAGCCTCTTGTCAATTTAAGCTATCGCTCAAAGCTATGCTACCCTTGAGTCCCAAATGAAACACTGATAAAACTTCAAATGGCCCCAACTTCTATACGGTACGTCCTACACCTATCAAAGTTTGCAACATACAAATGCTTGTAACTTATTACTGGAGCGTCATAAAACCTTGAAATTTTGTAACAATAAAGTACTCGAGCCTCTTGTCAATTTAAGTTATCGCTCAAAACTATGCTACCCTTGAGTCCCAAATCAAACACTGATAAAACTTCAAATGGCAATAATTTCTATACGGTACGTCCTACACCTATCAAAGTTTGCAATATACAAATGCTTGTAACTTTTTACTGGAGCGTCATAAAACCTTGAAATTTTGTAACAATAAAGTACTTGAGCCTCTTGTCAATTTAAGCTATCGCTCAAAGCTATGCTACCCTTGAGTCCCAAATCAAACACTGATAAAACTTCAAATGGCCCTAACTTCTGTACAGTACGTCCTAAACCTATCAAAGTTTGCAACATACAAATGCTTGTAAGTTTTTACTGGAGCGTCATAAAACCTTGAATTTTTTGTAAGAATAAAGTACTCGAGCCTCTTTTCAATTTAAGCTATCGCTCAAAGCTATGCTACCCTTGAGTCCCAAATCAAACACTGATAAAACTTCGAATGCCCCTAACTTCTATACGGTACGTCATACACCTATCAAAGTTTGCAACATACAAATGCTTGAAACTTTTTACTGGAGCGTCATAAAACCTTGAAATTTTGTAACAATAAAGTACTCGAGCCTCTTGTCAATTTAAGCTATCGCTCAAAGCTATGCTACCCTTGAGTCCCAAATCAAACACTGATAAAACTTCAAATGGCTTTAACTTCTATACGGTACGTCCTACACCTATCAAAGTTTGCAACATACAAATGCCTGTAACTTTTTACTGGTGCGTCATAAAACTTTGAAATTTTGTAACAATAAAGTACTCGAGCCTCTTGTCAATTTAAGCTATCGCTCAAAGCTATGCTACCCTTGAGTCCCAAATCAAACACTGATAAAACTTCAAATGGCTTTAACTTCTATACGGTACGTCCTACACCTATCAAAGTTTGCAACATACAAATGCCTGTAACTTTTTACTGGTGCGTCATAAAACTTTGAAATTTTGTAACTATAAAGTACTCGAGCCTCTTGTCAATTTAAGCTATCGCTCAAAGCTATGCTACCCTTGAGTGCCAAATCAAACACTGATAAATTTTAAATGACCCTACCTTCTATACGGTACGTCCTACACCTATCAAAGTTTGCAATATACAAATGCTTGTAACTTTTTACTGGAGCGTCATAAAACCTTGAAATTTTGTAACAATAAAGTATTCGAACCTCTTGTCAATTTAAGCCATCGCTCAAAACTATGCTACCCTTGAGTCCCAAATCAAACACTGATAAAACTTCGAATGGCCCTAACTTCTATATGGTACGTCCTACACCTATCAAAGTTTGCAACATACAAATGCTTGTAACTTTTTACTGGAGCGTCATAAAACCTTGAAATTTTGTAACAATAAAGTATTCGAACCTCTTGTCAATTTAAGCCATCGCTCAAAACTATGCTACCCTTGAGTCCCAAATCAAACACTGATAAAACTTCGAATGGCCCTAACTTCTATATGGTACGTCCTACACCTATCAAAGTTTGCAACATACAAATGCTTGTAAATTTTTACTGGAGCGTCATAAACCTTGAAATTTTTGTAACAATAAAGTACTCGAGCCTCTTTTCAATTTAAGCTATCGCTCAAAGCTATGCTACCCTTGAGTCCCAATTCAAACACTGATAAAACTTCAAATGGCCCTAACTTCTATACGGTACGTCCTACACCTATCAAAGTTTGCAACATACAAATGCTTGTAACTTTTTACTGGAGCGCCATAAAACCTTGAAATTTGTTGACTATAAACTACTCGAGCCTCTTGTCAATTTAAGCTATTGCTCAAAGCAATGCTACCCTTGACTCCCAAATCAAACACTGATAAAACTTCAAATGGCCCTAACTTCTATACGGTACGTCCTACACCTATCAAAGTTTGCAATATACAAATGCTTGTAACTTTTTACTGGAGCGTCATAAAGCCTTGAAATTTTCTAACAATAAAGTACTAGAGCCTCTGTCAATTTAAGCTATCGCTCAAACCTATGCTACCCTTGAGACCCAAATCAAACACTGATAAAACTTCAAATGGCCCTAACTTCTCTACGGTACGTCCTACACCTATCAGAGTTTGCAACATACAAATGCTTGTAACCTTTTACTGGAGCGTCATAAAACCTTGAAATTTTTGTAATAATAAAGTACTCGAGACTCTTGTCAATTTAAGCTATCGCTCAAAACTATGGTACCCTTGAGTCCCAAATCAAACACTGATAAAACTTCAAATGGCCCTAACGTCTATACGGTACGTCCTAAACCTATCAAAGTTTGCAATATACAAATGCTTGTAAATTTTTACTGGAGCGTCATAAACCTTGAAATTTTTGTAACAATAAAGTACTCGAGCCTCTTTTCAATTTAAGCTATCGCTCAAAGCTATGCTACCCTTGAGTCCCAATTCAAACACTGATAAAACTTCAAATGGTCCTAACTTCTATACGGTACGTCCTACACCTATCAACTTTTGCAACATACAAATGCTTGTAACTTTTACTGGAGCGTCATAAAACCTTGAAATTTTGTAACAATAAAGTACTCGAGCCGCTTGTCAATTTAAGCCATCGCCCAAGCTATGCTACCCTTGAGTCCCAAATCAAACACTGATAAATCTTCAAATGGCCCTAACTTCTATACCGTACGTCCTACACCTATCAAAGTTTGTAACATACAAATGCTTGTAACTTTTTACTGGAGCGTCATAAAACCTTGAAATTTTGTAACAATAAAGTAGCCTCTTGTCAATTTAAGCTATCGCTCAAAGCTATGCTACCCTTGAGTCCCAAATGAAACACTGATAAAACTTCAAATGGCCCCAACTTCTATACGGTACGTCCTACACCTATCAAAGTTTGCAACATACAAATGCTTGTAACTTATTACTGGAGCGTCATAAAACCTTGAAATTTTGTAACAATAAAGTACTCGAGCCTCTTGTCAATTTAAGTTATCGCTCAAAACTATGCTACCCTTGAGTCCCAAATCAAACACTGATAAAACTTCAAATGGCAATAATTTCTATACGGTACGTCCTACACCTATCAAAGTTTGCAATATACAAATGCTTGTAACTTTTTACTGGAGCGTCATAAAACCTTGAAATTTTGTAACAATAAAGTACTTGAGCCTCTTGTCAATTTAAGCTATCGCTCAAAGCTATGCTACCCTTGAGTCCCAAATCAAACACTGATAAAACTTCAAATGGCCCTAACTTCTGTACAGTACGTCCTAAACCTATCAAAGTTTGCAACATACAAATGCTAGTAAGTTTTTACTGGAGCGTCATAAAACCTTGAATTTTTTGTAAGAATAAAGTACTCGAGCCTCTTTTCAATTTAAGCTATCGCTCAAAGCTATGCTACCCTTGAGTCCCAAATCAAACACTGATAAAACTTCGAATGCCCCTAACTTCTATACGGTACGTCATACACCTATCAAAGTTTGCAACATACAAATGCTTGAAACTTTTTACTGGAGCGTCATAAAACCTTGAAATTTTGTAACAATAAAGTACTCGAGCCTCTTGTCAATTTAAGCTATCGCTCAAAGCTATGCTACCCTTGAGTCCCAAATCAAACACTGATAAAACTTCAAATGGCTTTAACTTCTATACGGTACGTCCTACACCTATCAAAGTTTGCAACATACAAATGCCTGTAACTTTTTACTGGTGCGTCATAAAACTTTGAAATTTTGTAACAATAAAGTACTCGAGCCTCTTGTCAATTTAAGCTATCGCTCAAAGCTATGCTACCCTTGAGTCCCAAATCAAACACTGATAAAACTTCAAATGGCTTTAACTTCTATACGGTACGTCCTACACCTATCAAAGTTTGCAACATACAAATGCCTGTAACTTTTTACTGGTGCGTCATAAAACTTTGAAATTTTGTAACTATAAAGTACTCGAGCCTCTTGTCAATTTAAGCTATCGCTCAAAGCTATGCTACCCTTGAGTGCCAAATCAAACACTGATAAATTTTAAATGACCCTACCTTCTATACGGTACGTCCTACACCTATCAAAGTTTGCAATATACAAATGCTTGTAACTTTTTACTGGAGCGTCATAAAACCTTGAAATTTTGTAACAATAAAGTATTCGAACCTCTTGTCAATTTAAGCCATCGCTCAAAACTATGCTACCCTTGAGTCCCAAATCAAACACTGATAAAACTTCGAATGGCCCTAACTTCTATATGGTACGTCCTACACCTATCAAAGTTTGCAACATACAAATGCTTGTAACTTTTTACTGGAGCGTCATAAAACCTTGAAATTTTGTAACAATAAAGTATTCGAACCTCTTGTCAATTTAAGCCATCGCTCAAAACTATGCTACCCTTGAGTCCCAAATCAAACACTGATAAAACTTCGAATGGCCCTAACTTCTATATGGTACGTCCTACACCTATCAAAGTTTGCAACATACAAATGCTTGTAAATTTTTACTGGAGCGTCATAAACCTTGAAATTTTTGTAACAATAAAGTACTCGAGCCTCTTTTCAATTTAAGCTATCGCTCAAAGCTATGCTACCCTTGAGTCCCAATTCAAACACTGATAAAACTTCAAATGGCCCTAACTTCTATACGGTACGTCCTACACCTATCAAAGTTTGCAACATACAAATGCTTGTAACTTTTTACTGGAGCGCCATAAAACCTTGAAATTTGTTGACTATAAACTACTCCAGCCTCTTGTCAATTTAAGCTATTGCTCAAAGCAATGCTACCCTTGACTCCCAAATCAAACACTGATAAAACTTCAAATGGCCCTAACTTCTATACGGTACGTCCTACACCTATCAAAGTTTGCAATATACAAATGCTTGTAACTTTTTACTGGAGCGTCATAAAGCCTTGAAATTTTCTAACAATAAAGTACTAGAGCCTCTGTCAATTTAAGCTATCGCTCAAACCTATGCTACCCTTGAGACCCAAATCAAACACTGATAAAACTTCAAATGGCCCTAACTTCTCTACGGTACGTCCTACACCTATCAGAGTTTGCAACATACAAATGCTTGTAACCTTTTACTGGAGCGTCATAAAACCTTGAAATTTTTGTAATAATAAAGTACTCGAAACTCTTGTCAATTTAAGCTATCGCTCAAAACTATGGTACCCTTGAGTCCCAAATCAAACACTGATAAAACTTCAAATGGCCCTAACGTCTATACGGTACGTCCTAAACCTATCAAAGTTTGCAATATACAAATGCTTGTAACTTTTTACTGGAGCATCATAAAACCTTGAAATTTTGTAACAATAAAGTACTCGAGCCTCTTGTCAATTTAAGCCATCGCTCAAAGCTATGCTATCCTTGAGTCTCAAATCAAAAACTGATAAAACTTCAAATGGCTTTAACTTCTATACGGTACGTCCTACAACTATCAAAGTTTGCAACATACAAATGCCTGTAACTTTTTACTGGAGCGTCATAAAACCTTGAAATTTTGTAACAATAAAGTACTCGAGCCTCTTGACAATTTAAGCTATCGCTCAAAGCTATGCTACCCTTGAGTCCCAAATCAAACACTGATAAAGTTTCAAATGACCCTAACTTCTATACGGTACGTCCTACACCTATCAAAGTTTGCAATATACAAATGCTTGTAACTTTTTACTGGAGCGTCATAAAACCTTGAAATTTTGTAACAATAAAGTACTCGAGCCTCTTGTTAATTTAAGCTATCGCTAAAAGCTATGCTACCCTTGAGTCCCAAATCAAACACTGATAAAACTTCAAGTGGCCCTAACTTCTATACGGTACGTCCTACACCTATCAAAGTTTGCAACATACAAATGCTTGTAACTTTTTACTGAAGCTATCGCTGAAAGCTATGCTGTCCTTGAGTCCCAAATCAAACACTAATAAAACTTCAAATGGCCCTAACTTCTATACGGTACGTCCTACACCTATCAAAGTTTGCAACATACAAATGCGTGTAACTTTTTACTGGAGCGTCATAATACCTTGAAATTTTGTAACAATAAAGTACACGAGCCTCTTGTCAATTTAAGCCATCGCTCAAAACTATGCTACCCTTGAGTCCCAAATCAACCACTGATTCCACTTCAAATAGCCCTAACTTCTATACGGTACGTCCTACACCTATCAAAGTTTGCAATATACAAATGCTTGTAACTTTTTACTGGAGCGTCATAAAACCTTTAAATTTTGTAACAATAAAGTATTCGAACCTCTTGTCAATTTAAGCTATCGCTCAAAACTATGCTACCCTTGAGTCCCAAATCAAGCACTGATAAAACTTCGAATGGCCCTAACTTCTATATGGTACGTCCTACACCTATCAAAGTTTGCAACATACAAATGCTTGTAACTTTTTACTGGAGCGTCATAAAACCTTGAAATTTTGTTACAATAAAGTAGCCTCTTGTCAATATAAGCTATCGCTCAAAGCTATGCTACCCTTGAGTCCCAAATCAAACACTGATAAAACTTCAAATGGCCCTAACTTCTATACCGTACGGCCTACACCTATCAAAGTTTGCAATATACAAATGCTTGTAACTTTTTACTGGAGCGTCATAAAACCTTGAAATTTTGTAACAATAAAGTACTCGAGCCTCTTGTCAATTTAAGCTATCGCTCAAAGCTATGCTACCCTTGAGTCCCAAATCAAACACTGATAAAACTTCAAATGGCCCTAACTTCAATACGGTACGTCCTACACCTATCAAAGTTTACAATATACAAATGCTTTAACTTTTTACTGGAGCGTCATAAAACCTTGAAATTTGTAACAATAAAGTACTCGAGCCTCTTGTCAATTTAAGCTATCGCTCAAAACTATACTACCCTTGAGTCTCAAATCAAACACTGATAAAACTTCAAATGGCAATAACTTCTATACGGTACGTCCTACACCTATCAAAGTTTGCAATATATGTACAAATGCTTGTAACTTTTTACTGGAGCGCCATAAAACCTTGAAATTTTGTAACAATAAAGTACTTGAGCCTCTTGTCAATTTAAGCTATCGCTCAAAGCTATGCTACCCTTGAGTCCCAAATCAAACACTCATAAAACTTCAAATGGCCCTAACTTTTGTACAGTACGTCCTAAACCTATCAAAGTATGCAACATACAAATGCTTGTAAGTTTTTACTGGAGCGTCATAAAACCTTGAAATTTTTGTAACAATAAAGTACTTGAGCCTCTTTTCAATTTAAGTTATCGCTGAAAGCTATGCTACCCTTGATTTCCAAATCAAACACTAATAAAACTTCAAATGGTCCTAACTTCTATACGGTACGTCCTACACCTATCAAAGTTTGCAACATACAAATGCTTGTAACTTTTACTGGAGCGTCATAAAACCTTGAAACTTTGTAACAATAAAGTACTCGAGCCGCTTGTCAATTTAAGCCATCGCCCAAGCTATGCTACACTTGAGTCCCAAATCAAACACTGATAAATCTTCAAATGGCTTTAACTTCTATACGGTACGTCCTACAACTATCAAAGTTTGCAACATACAAATGCCTGTAACTTTTTACTGGAGCGTCATAAAACCTTGAAATTTTGTAACAATAAAGTACTCGAGCCTCTTGACAATTTAAGCTATCGCTCAAAGCTATGCTACCCTTGAGTCCCAAATCAAACACTGATAAAATTTCAAATGACCCTAACTTGTATACGGTACGTCCCACTCCTATCAAAGTTTGCAATATACAAATGCTTGTAACTTTTTACTGGAGCGTCATAAAACCTTGAAATTTTGTAACAATAAAGTATTCGAACCTCTTGTCAATTTAAGCCATCGCTCAAAACTATGCTACCCTTGAGTCCCAAATCAAACACTGATAAAACTTCGAATGGCCCTAACTTATATATGGTACGTCCTACACCTATCAAAGTTTGCAACATACAAATGCTTGTAACTTTTTACTGGAGCGTCATAAAACCTTGAAATTTTGTTACAATAAAGTAGCCTCTTGTCAATTTAAGCTATCGCTCAAAGCTATGCTACCCTTGAGTCCCAAATCAAACACTGATAAAACTTCAAATGGCCCTAACTTCTATACGGTACGTCCTACACCTATCAAAGTTTGCAATATACAAATGCTTGTAACTTTTTACTGGAGCGTCATAAAACCTTGAAATTTTGTAACTATAAAGTACTTGAGCCTCTTGTCAATTTAAGCTATCGCTCAAAGCTATGCTGCCCTTGAGTCCCAAATCAAACACTGATAAAACTTCAAATTGCCCTAACTTCAATACGGTACGTCCTACACCTATCAAAGTTTACAATATACAAATGCTTTAACTTTTTACTGGAGCGTCATAAAACCTTGAAATTTGTAACAATAAAGTACTCGAGCCTCTTGTCAATTTAAGCTATCGCTCAAAACTATACTACCCTTGAGTCCCAAATCAAACACTGATAAAACTTCAAATGGCCCTAACTTCTATACGGTACGTCCTACACCTATCAAAGTTTGCAATATACAAATGCTTGTAACTTTTTACTGGAGCGTCATAAAACCTAGAAATTTTTGTAACAATAAAGTACTTGAGCCTCTTTTCAATTTAAGCTATCGCTGAAAGCTATGCTACCCTTGATTCCCAAATCAAACACTAATAAAACTTCAAATGGTCCTAACTTCTATACGGTACGTCCTACACCTATCAACTTTTGCAACATACAAATGCTTGTAACTTTTACTGGAGCGTCATAAAACCTTGAAATTTTGTAACAATAAAGTACTCGAGCCGCTTGTCAATTTAAGCCATCGCCCAAGCTATGCTACCCTTGAGTCCCAAATCAAACACTGATAAATCTTCAAATGGCCCTAACTTCTATACCGTACGTCCTACACCTATCAAAGTTTGTAACATACAAATGCTTGTAACTTTTTACTGGAGCGTCATAAAACCTTGAAATTTTGTAACAATAAAGTAGCCTCTTGTCAATTTAAGCTATCGCTCAAAGCTATGCTACCCTTGAGTCCCAAATGAAACACTGATAAAACTTCAAATGGCCCCAACTTCTATACGGTACGTCCTACACCTATCAAAGTTTGCAACATAAAAATGCTTTTAACTTATTACTGGAGCGTCATAAAACCTTGAAATTTTGTAACAATAAAGTACTCGAGCCTCTTGTCAATTTAAGTTATCGCTCAAAACTATGCTACCCTTGAGTCCCAAATCAAACACTGATAAAACTTCAAATGGCAATAATTTCTATACGGTACGTCCTACACCTATCAAAGTTTGCAATATACAAATGCTTGTAACTTTTTACTGGAGCGTCATAAAACCTTGAAATTTTGTAACAATAAAGTACTTGAGCCTCTTGTCAATTTAAGCTATCGCTCAAAGCTATGCTACCCTTGAGTCCCAAATCAAACACTGATAAAACTTCAAATGGCCCTAACTTCTGTACAGTACGTCCTAAACCTATCAAAGTTTGCAACATACAAATGCTTGTAAGTTTTTACTGGAGCGTCATAAAACCTTGAATTTTTTGTAAGAATAAAGTACTCGAGCCTCTTTTCAATTTAAGCTATCGCTCAAAGCTATGCTACCCTTGAGTCCCAAATCAAACACTGATAAAACTTCGAATGCCCCTAACTTCTATACGGTACGTCATACACCTATCAAAGTTTGCAACATACAAATGCTTGAAACTTTTTACTGGAGCGTCATAAAACCTTGAAATTTTGTAACAATAAAGTACTCGAGCCTCTTGTCAATTTAAGCTATCGCTCAAAGCTATGCTACCCTTGAGTCCCAAATCAAACACTGATAAAACTTCAAATGGCTTTAACTTCTATACGGTACGTCCTACACCTATCAAAGTTTGCAACATACAAATGCCTGTAACTTTTTACTGGTGCGTCATAAAACTTTGAAATTTTGTAACAATAAAGTACTCGAGCCTCTTGTCAATTTAAGCTATCGCTCAAAGCTATGCTACCCTTGAGTCCCAAATCAAACACTGATAAAACTTCAAATGGCTTTAACTTCTATACGGTACGTCCTACACCTATCAAAGTTTGCAACATACAAATGCCAGTAACTTTTTACTGGTGCGTCATAAAACTTTGAAATTTTGTAACTATAAAGTACTCGAGCCTCTTGTCAATTTAAGCTATCGCTCAAAGCTATGCTACCCTTGAGTGCCAAATCAAACACTGATAAATTTTAAATGACCCTACCTTCTATACGGTACGTCCTACACCTATCAAAGTTTGCAATATACAAATGCTTGTAACTTTTTACTGGAGCGTCATAAAACCTTGAAATTTTGTAACAATAAAGTATTCGAACCTCTTGTCAATTTAAGCCATCGCTCAAAACTATGCTACCCTTGAGTCCCAAATCAAACACTGATAAAACTTCGAATGGCCCTAACTTCTATATGGTACGTCCTACACCTATCAAAGTTTGCAACATACAAATGCTTGTAACTTTTTACTGGAGCGTCATAAAACCTTGAAATTTGTAACAATAAAGTACTCGAGCCTCTTGTCAATTTAAGCTATCGCTCAAAACTATGCTACCCTTGAGTCCCAAATCAAACACTGATAAAACTTCGAATGGCCCTAACTTATATATGGTACGTCCTACACCTATCAAAGTTTGCAACATACAAATGCTTGTAACTTTTTACTGGAGCGTCATAAAACCTTGAAATTTTGTTACAATAAAGTAGCCTCTTGTCAATTTAAGCTATCGCTCAAAGCTATGCTACCCTTGAGTCCCAAATCAAACACTGATAAAACTTCAAATGGCCCTAACTTCTATACGGTACGTCCTACACCTATCAAAGTTTGGAACATACAAATGCTTGTAACTTTTTACTGGAGCGTCATAAAACCTAGAAATTTTGTAACTATAAAGTACTTGAGCCTCTTGTCAATTTAAGCTATCGCTCAAAGCTATGCTGCCCTTGAGTCCCAAATCAAACACTGATAAAACTTCAAATGGCCCTAACTTCAATACGGTACGTCCTACACCTATCAAAGTTTACA
The DNA here is from genome assembly GCA_920105625.2 of Clusia tigrina. Classification (NCBI taxonomy): domain Eukaryota; kingdom Metazoa; phylum Arthropoda; class Insecta; order Diptera; family Clusiidae; genus Clusia; species Clusia tigrina. The sequence continues at coordinate 471,051 of CAKKTE020000245.1, read as the reverse complement.
ATATACAAATGCTTTAACTTTTTACTGGAGCGTCATAAAACCTTGAAATTTGTAACAATAAAGTACTCGAGCCTCTTGTCAATTTAAGCTATCGCTCAAAACTATACTACCCTTGAGTCCCAAATCAAACACTGATAAAACTTCAAATGGCAATAACTTCTATACGGTACGTCCTACACCTATCAAAGTTTGCAATATACAAATGCTTGTAACTTTTTACTGGAGCGTCATAAAACCTAGAAATTTTTGTAACAATAAAGTACTTGAGCCTCTTTTCAATTTAAGCTATCGCTGAAAGCTATGCTACCCTTGATTCCCAAATCAAACACTAATAAAACTTCAAATGGTCCTAACTTCTATACGGTACGTCCTACACCTATCAACTTTTGCAACATACAAATGCTTGTAACTTTTACTGGAGAGTCATAAAACCTTGAAATTTTGTAACAATAAAGTACTCGAGCCGCTTGTCAATTTAAGCCATCGCCCAAGCTATGCTACCCTTGAGTCCCAAATCAAACACTGATAAATCTTCAAATGGCCCTAACTTCTATACCGTACGTCCTACACCTATCAAAGTTTGTAACATACAAATGCTTGTAACTTTTTACTGGAGCGTCATAAAACCTTGAAATTTTGTAACAATAAAGTAGCCTCTTGTCAATTTAAGCTATCGCTCAAAGCTATGCTACCCTTGAGTCCCAAATGAAACACTGATAAAACTTCAAATGGCCCCAACTTCTATACGGTACGTCCTACACCTATCAAAGTTTGCAACATACAAATGCTTGTAACTTATTACTGGAGCGTCATAAAACCTTGAAATTTTGTAACAATAAAGTACTCGAGCCTCTTGTCAATTTAAGTTATCGCTCAAAACTATGCTACCCTTGAGTCCCAAATCAAACACTGATAAAACTTCAAATGGCAATAATTTCTATACGGTACGTCCTACACCTATCAAAGTTTGCAATATACAAATGCTTGTAACTTTTTACTGGAGCGTCATAAAACCTTGAAATTTTGTAACAATAAAGTACTTGAGCCTCTTGTCAATTTAAGCTATCGCTCAAAGCTATGCTACCCTTGAGTCCCAAATCAAACACTGTTAAAACTTCAAATGGCCCTAACTTCTGTACAGTACGTCCTAAACCTATCAAAGTTTGCAACATACAAATGCTTGTAAGTTTTTACTGGAGCGTCATAAAACCTTGAATTTTTTGTAAGAATAAAGTACTCGAGCCTCTTTTCAATTTAAGCTATCGCTCAAAGCTATGCTACCCTTGAGTCCCAAATCAAACACTGATAAAACTTCGAATGCCCCTAACTTCTATATGGTACGTCCTACACCTATCAAAGTTTGCAACATACAAATGCTTGTAACTTTTTACTGGAGCGTCATAAAACCTTGAAATTTTGTAACAATAAAGTATTCGAACCTCTTGTCAATTTAAGCCATCGCTCAAAACTATGCTACCCTTGAGTCCCAAATCAAACACTGATAAAACTTCGAATGGCCCTAACTTCTATATGGTACGTCCTACACCTATCAAAGTTTGCAACATACAAATGCTTGTAACTTTTTACTGGAGCGTCATAAAACCTTGAAATTTTGTAACAATAAAGTATTCGAACCTCTTGTCAATTTAAGCCATCGCTCAAAACTATGCTACCCTTGAGTCCCAAATCAAACACTGATAAAACTTCGAATGGCCCTAACTTCTATATGGTACGTCCTACACCTATCAAAGTTTGCAACATACAAATGCTTGTAACTTTTTACTGGAGCGTCATAAAACCTTGAAATTTTGTTACAATAAAGTAGCCTCTTGTCAATTTAAGCTATCGCTCAAAGCTATGCTACCCTTGAGTCCCAAATCAAACACTGATAAAACTTCAAATGGCCCTAACTTCTATACGGTACGTCCTACACATATCAAAGTTTGCAATATACAAATGCTTGTAACTTTTTACTGGAGCGTCATAAAACCTTGAAATTTTGTAACAATAAAGTACTCGAGCCTCTTGTCAATTTAAGCTATCGCTCAAAGCTATGCTACCCTTGAGTCCCAAATCAAACACTGATAAAACTTCAAATTGCCCTAACTTCAATACGGTACGTCCTACACCTATCAAAGTTTACAATATACAAATGCTTTAACTTTTTACTGGAGCGTCATAAAACCTTGAAATTTGTAACAATAAAGTACTCGAGCCTCTTGTCAATTTAAGCTATCGCTCAAAACTATACTACCCTTGAGTCCCAAATCAAACACTGATAAAACTTCAAATGGCAATAACTTCTATACGGTACGTCCTACACCTATCAAAGTTTGCAATATACAAATGCTTGTAACTTTTTACTGGAGCGCCATAAAACCTTGAAATTTTGTAACAATAAAGTACTTGAGCCTCTTGTCAATTTAAGCTATCGCTCAAAGCTATGCTACCCTTGAGTCCCAAATCAAACACTGATAAAACTTCAAATGGCCCTAACTTTTGTACAGTACGTCCTAAACCTATCAAAGTTTGCAACATACAAATGCTTGTAAGTTTTTACTGGAGCGTCATAAAACCTTGAAATTTTTGTAACAATAAAGTACTTGAGCCTCTTTTCAATTTAAGCTATCGCTGAAAGCTATGCTACCCTTGATTCCCAAATCAAACACTAATAAAACTTCAAATGGTCCTAACTTCTATACGGTACGTCCTACACCTATCAAAGTTTGCAACATACAAATGCTTGTAACTTTTACTGGAGCGTCATAAAACCTTGAAATTTTGTAACAATAAAGTACTCGAGCCGCTTGTCAATTTAAGCCATCGCCCAAGCTATGCTACCCTTGAGTCCCAAATCAAACACTGATAAATCTTCAAATGGCTTTAACTTCTATACCGTACGTCCTACACCTATCAAAGTTTGTAACATACAAATGCTTGTAACTTTTTACTGGAGCGTCATAAAACCTTGAAATTTTGTAACAATAAAGTAGCCTCTTGTCAATTTAAGCTATCGCTCAAAGCTATGCTACCCTTGAGTCCCAAATCAAACACTGATAAAACTTCAAATGGCCCTAACTTCTATACGGTACGTCCTACACCTATCAAAGTTTGCAACATACAAATGCTTGTAACTTTTTACTGGAGCGTCATAAAACCTTGAAATTTTGTAACAATAAAGTACTCGAGCCTCTTGTCAATTTAAGTTATCGCTCAAAACTATGCTACCCTTGAGTCCCAAATCAAACACTGATAAAACTTCAAATGGCAATAATTTTTATACGGTACGTCCTACACCTATCAAAGTTTGCAATATACAAATGCTTGTAACTTTTTACTGGAGCGTCATAAAACCTTCAAATTTTGTAACAATAAAGTACTTGAGCCTCTTGTCAATTTAAGCTATCGCTCAAAGCTATGCTACCCTTGAGTCCCAAATCAAACACTGATAAAACTTCAAATGGCCCTAACTTCTGTACAGTACGTCCTAAACCTATCAAAGTTTGCAACATACAAATGCTTGTAAGTTTTTACTGGAGCGTCATAAAACCTTGAAATTTTTGTAAGAATAAAGTACTCGAGCCTCTTTTCAATTTAAGCTATCGCTCAAAGCTATGCTACCCTTGAGTCCCAAATCAAACACTGATAAAACTTCGAATGCCCCTAACTTCTATACGGTACGTCCTACACCTATCAAAGTTTGCAACATACAAATGCTTTTAGCTTTTTACTGGAGCGTCATAAAACCTTGAAATTTTGTAACAATAAAGTACTCGAGAATCTTGTCAATTTAATCCATCTCTCAAAACTATGCTACCCTTGAGTCCCAAATCAACCACTGATAAAACTTCAAATGGCCCTAACTTCTATACGGTACGTCCTACACCTATCAAAGTTTGCAATATACAAATGCTTGTAACTTTTTACTGGAGCGTCATAAAACCTTGAAATTTTGTAACAATAAAGTACTCGAGCCTCTTGTCAATTTAAGCTATCGCTCAAAGCTATGCTACCCTTGAGTCCCAAATCAAACACTGATAAAACTTCAAGTGGCCCTAACTTCTATACGGTACGTCCTACACCTATCAAAGTTTTCAACATACATGTGCTTGTAACTTTTTACTGGAGCTTCATAAAACCTTGAAATTTTGTAACAATAAAGTACTCGAGCCTCTTGTCAATTTAAGCTACCGCTGTAAGCCATGCTACCCTTGAGTCCCAAATCAAACACTGATAAAACTTCGAATGGCCCTAACTTCTATATGGTACGTCCTACACCTATCAAAGTTTGCAACATACAAATGCTTGTAACTTTTTACTGGAGCGTCATAAAACCTTGAAATTTTGTAATAATAAAGTACTCTAGCCTGTTGTCAATTTAAGCTATCGCTCAAAGCTATGCTACCCTTGAGTCCCAAATCAAACACTGATAAAACTTCAAATGGCCCTAACTTCTATACGGTACGTCCTACACCTCTCAAAGTTTGCAACATACAAATGCTTGTAACTTTTTACTGGAGCGTCATAAAACCTTGAAATTTTGTAACAATAAAGTACTCGAGTTTCTTGTCAATTTAAGCTATCGCTCAAATCTATGCTACCGTTGAGTCCCAAATCAAACACTGATCAAATTTCAAATTACCCTAACTTCTATACGGTACGTCCTACACTTATCAAAGTTTGCAACATACAAATGCTTGTAACTTTTTACTGGAGCGTCATAAAACCTTGAAATTTTGTAACAATAAAGTACTCGAGCCTCTTGTCAATTTAAGCTATCGCTCAGAGCTATGCTACCCTTGAGTCCCAAATCAAACACTGATAAAACTTCAAATGGCCCTAACTTCTATACGGTACGTCCTACACCTATCAAAGTTTGCAACAGACAAATGCTTGCAACTTTTTACTGGAGCGTCATAAAACCTTGAAATTTTGTAACAAAAAAGTACTCGAGCCTCTTGTCAATTTAAGGTATCGCTCAAAGCTATGCTACCCTTGAGTCCCAAATCAAACACTGAAAAAACTTCAAATGGCCATAACTTCTATACGGTACATCCTACACCTATCAAAGTTTGCAACATACAAATGCTTGTAACTTTTTACTGGAGCATCATAAAACTTGAAATTTTGTAACAATAAAGTACTCGAGCCTCTTGTCAATTTAAGCTATCGCTCAAACCTATGCTACCCTTGAGTCCCAAATCAAACACTGATAAAACATCAAATTACCCTAACTTCTATACGGTACGTCCTACACCTATCAGAGTTTGCAACATACAAATGCTTGTAACATTTTACTGGAGCGTCATAAAACCTTGAAATTTTTGTAACAATAAAGTACTCGAGCCTCTTGTCAATTTAAGCTATCGCTCAAAACTATGCTACCCTTGGGTCCCAAATCAAACACTGATAAAACTTCAAATGGCCCTAACTTCTATACGGTACGTCCTACACCTATCAAAGTTTGCAACATACAAATGCATGAAACTTTTTACTGGAGCGTCATAAAACCTTGAAATTTTGTAACAATAAAGTACTCGAGCCTCTTGTCAATTTAAGCTATCGCTCAAAGCTATGCTACCCTTGAGTCCCAAATCAAACACTGATAAAACTTCAAATGGCTTTAACTTCTATACGGTACGTCCTACACCTATCAAAGTTTGCAACATACAAATGCCTGTAACTTTTTACTGGTGCGTCATAAAACTTTGAAATTTTGTAACAGTAAAGTACTCGAGCCTCTTGTCAATTTAAGCTATCGCTCAAAGCTACGCTACCCTTGAGTGCCAAATCAAACACTGATAAATTTTAAATGACCCTAACTTCTATACGGTACGTCCTACACCTATCAAAGTTTGCAATATACAAATGCTTGTAACTTTTTACTGGAGCGTCATAAAACCTTGAAATTTTGTAACAATAAAGTACTCGGGCCTCTTGTCAATTTAAGCTATCGCTCAAAGCTATGCTACCCTTGAGTCCCAAATCAAACACTGATAAAACTTCAAGTGGCCCTAACTTCTATACGGTACGTCCTACACCTATCAAAGTTTGCAACATACAAATGCTTTTAACTTTTTACTGGAGCGTCATAAAACCTTGAAATTTTGTAACAATAAAGTACTCGAGAATCTTGTCAATTTAATCCATCTCTCAAAACTATGCTACCCTTGAGTCCCAAATCAACCACTGATAAAACTTCAAATGGCCCTAACTTCTATACGGTACGTCCTAAACCTATCAAAGTTTGCAATATACAAATGCTTGTAACTTTTTACTGGAGCGTTATAAAACCTTGAAATTTTGTAACAATAAAGTACTCGAGCCTCTTGTCAATTTAAGCTATCGCTCAAAGCTATGCTACCCTTGAGTCCCAAATCAAACACTGATAAAACTTCAAGTGGCCCTAACTTCTATACGGTACGTCCTACACCTATCAAAGTTTTCAACATACAAATGCTTGTAACTTTTTACTGGAGCTTCATAAAACCTTGAAATTTTGTAACAATAAAGTACTCGAGCCTCTTGTCAATTTAAGCTACCGCTGTAAGCCATGCTACCCTTGAGTCCCAAATCAAACACTGATAAAACTTCGAATGGCCCTGACTTCTATATGGTACGTCCTACACCTATCAAAGTTTGCAACATACAAATGCTTGTAACTTTTTACTGGAGCGTCATAAAACCTTGAAATTTTTTAATAATAAAGTACTCGAGCCTGTTGTCAATTTAAGCTATCGCTCAAAGCTATGCTACCCTTGAGTCCCAAATCAAACACTGATAAAACTTCAAATGGCCCTAACTTCTATACGGTACGTCCTACACCTCTCAAAGTTTGCAACATACAAATGCTTGTAACTTTTTACTGGAGCGTCATAAAACCTTGAAATTTTGTAACAATAAAGTACTCGAGTTTCTTGTCAATTTAAGCTATCGCTCAAATCTATGCTACCGTTGAGTCCCAAATCAAACACTGATCAAATTTCAAATTACCCTAACTTCTATACGGTACGTCCTACACCTATCAAAGTTTGCAACATACAAATGCTTGTAACTTTTTACTGGAGCGTCATAAAACCTTGAAATTTTGTAACAATAAAGTACTCGAGCCTCTTGTCAATTTAAGCTATCGCTCAGAGCTATGCTACCCTTGAGTCCCAAATCAAACACTGATAAAACTTCAAATGGCCCTAACTTCTATACGGTACGTCCTCCACCTATCAAAGTTTGCAACAGACAAATGCTTGCAACTTTTTACTGGAGCGTCATAAAACCTTGAAATTTTGTAACAAAAAAGTACTCGAGCCTCTTGTCAATTTAAGGTATCGCTCAAAGCTATGCTACCCTTGAGTCCCAAATCAAACACTGAAAAAACTTCAAATGGCCATAACTTCTATACGGTACATCCTACACCTATCAAAGTTTGCAACATACAAATGCTTGTAACTTTTTACTGGAGCATCATAAAACCTTGAAATTTTGTAACAATAAAGTACTCGAGCCTCTTGTCAATTTAAGCTATCGCTCAAACCTATGCTACCCTTGAGTCCCAAATCAAACACTGATAAAACATCAAATGGCCCTAACTTCTATACGGTACGTCCTACACCTATCAGAGTTTGCAACATACAAATGCTTGTAACATTTTACTGGAGCGTCATAAAACCTTGAAATTTTTGTAACAATAAAGTACTCGAGCCTCTTGTCAATTTAAGCTATCGCTCAAAACTATGCTACCCTTGGGTCCCAAATCAAACACTGATAAAACTTCAAATGGCCCTAACTTCTATACGGTACGTCCTACACCTATCAAAGTTGGCAACAGACAAATGCTTGCAACTTTTTACTGGAGCGTCATAAAACCTTGAAATTTTGTAACAAAAAAGTACTCGAGCCTCTTGTCAATTTAAGGTATCGCTCAAAGCTATGCTACCCTTGAGTCCCAAATCAAACACTGAAAAAACTTCAAATGGCCATAACTTCTATACGGTACATCCTACACCTATCAAAGTTTGCAACATACAAATGCTTGTAACTTTTTACTGGAGCATCATAAAACCTTGAAATTTTGTAACAATAAAGTACTCGAGCCTCTTGTCAATTTAAGCTATCGCTCAAACCTATGCTACCCTTGAGTCCCAAATCAAACACTGATAAAACATCAAATGGCCCTAACTTCTATACGGTACGTCCTACACCTATCAGAGTTTGCAACATACAAATGCTTGTAACATTTTACTGGAGCGTCATAAAACCTTGAAATTTTTGTAACAATAAAGTACTCGAGCCTCTTGTCAATTTAAGCTATCGCTCAAAACTATGCTACCCTTGGGTCCCAAATCAAACACTGATAAAACTTCAAATGGCCCTAACTTCTATACGGTACGTCCTACACCTATCAAAGTTTGCAACATACAAATGCTTGAAACTTTTTACTGGAGCGTCATAAAACCTTGAAATTTTGTAACAATAAAGTACTCGAGCCTCTTGTCAATTTAAGCTATCGCTCAAAGCTATGCTACCCTTGAGTCCCAAATCAAACACTGATAAAACTTCAAATGGCTTTAACTTCTATACGGTACGTCCTACACCTATCAAAGTTTGCAACATACAAATGCCTGTAACTTTTTACTGGTGCGTCATAAAACTTTGAAATTTTGTAACAATAAAGTACTCGAGCCTCTTGTCAATTTAAGCTATCGCTCAAAGCTACGCTACCCTTGAGTGCCAAATCAAACACTGATAAATTTTAAATGACCCTAACTTCTATACGGTACGTCCTACACCTATCAAAGTTTGCAATATACAAATGCTTGTAACTTTTTACTGGTGCGTCATAAAACTTTGAAATTTTGTAACAATAAAGTACTCGAGCCTCTTGTCAATTTAAGCTATCGCTCAAAGCTACGCTACCCTTGAGTGCCAAATCAAACACTGATAAATTTTAAATGACCCTAACTTCTATACGGTACGTCCTACACCTATCAAAGTTTGCAATATACAAATGCTTGTAACTTTTTACTGGAGCGTCATAAAACCTTGAAATTTTGTAATAATAAAGTACTCGAGCCTGTTGTCAATTTAAGCTATCGCTCAAAGCTATGCTACCCTTGAGTCCCAAATCAAACACTGATAAAACTTCAAATGGCCCTAACTTCTATACGGTACGTCCTACACCTCTCAAAGTTTGCAACATACAAATGCTTGTAACTTTTACTGGAGCGTCATAAAACCTTGAAATTTTGTAACAATAAAGTACTCGAGTTTCTTGTCAATTTAAGCTATCTCTCAAATCTATGCTACCGTTGAGTCCCAAATCAAACACTGATCAAATTTCAAATTACCCTAACTTCTATACGGTACGTCCTACACCTATCAAAGTTTGCAACATACAAATGCTTGTAACTTTTTACTGGAGCGTCATAAAACCTTGAAATTTTGTAACAATAAAGTACTCGAGCCTCTTGTCAATTTAAGCTATCGCTCAGAGCTATGCTACCCTTGAGTCCCAAATCAAACACTGATAAAACTTCAAATGGCCCTAACTTCTATACGGTACGTCCTACACCTATCAAAGTTTGCAACAGACAAATGCTTGCAACTTTTTACTGGAGCGTCATAAAACCTTGAAATTTTGTAACAAAAAAGTACTCGAGCCTCTTGTCAATTTAAGGTATCGCTCAAAGCTATGCTACCCTTGAGTCCCAAATCAAACATTGAAAAAACTTCAAATGGCCATAACTTCTATACGGTACATCCTACACCTATCAAAGTTTGCAACATACAAATGCTTGTAACTTTTTACTGGATCATCATAAAACCTTGAAATTTTGTAACAATAAAGTACTCGAGCCTCTTGTCAATTTAAGCTATCGCTCAAACCTATGCTACCCTTGAATCCCAAATCAAACACTGATAAAACATCAAATGGCCCTAACTTCTATACGGTACGTCCTACACCTATCAGAGTTTGCAACATACAAATGCTTGTAACATTTTACTGGAGCGTCATAAAACCTTGAAATTTTTGTAACAATAAAGTACTCGAGCCTCTTGTCAATTTAAGCTATCGCTCAAAACTATGCTACCCTTGGGTCCCAAATCAAACACTGATAAAACTTCAAATGGCCCTAACTTCTATACGGTACGGCCTACACCAATCAAAGTTTGCAATATACAAATGGTTGTAACTTTTTACTGGAGCGTCATAAAACCTTGAAATTTTGTAACAATAAAGTACTCGAGCCTCTTGTCAATTTAAGCTATCGCTCAAAGCTATGCTACCCTTGAGATCCAAATCAAACACTGACAAAGCTTCAAATGGCCCTAACTTCTATACGGTATGTCCTACACCTATCAAAGTTTGCAACATACAAATGCTTGCAACTTTTTACTGGAGAGTCATAAAACCTTGAAATTTTGTAACAATAAAGTACTCGAGCCTCTTGTCAATTTAAGCCATCGCTCAAAGCTATGCTACCCTTGAGTCCCAAATCAAACACTGATAAAACTTCAAATGGCCCTAACTTCTATACGGTACGTCCTACACCTATCAAAGTTTACAACATACAAATGCTTGTAACTTTTTACTGGAGCATCATAAAACCTTGAAATTTTGTAACAATAAAGTACTCGAGCCTCTTGTCAATTTAAGCTATCGATCAAACCTATGCTACCCTTGAGTCCCAAATCAAACACTGATAAAACTTCAAGTGGCCCTAACTTCTATACGGTACGTCCTACACCTATCAAAGTTTGCAACATACAAATGCTTTTAACTTTTTACTGGAGCGTCATAAAACCTTGAAATTTTGTAACAATAAAGTACTCGAGAATCTTGTCAATTTAATCCATCTCTCAAAACTATGCTACCCTTGAGTCCCAAATCAACCACTGATAAAACTTCAAATGGCCCTAACTTCTATACGGTACGTCCTACACCTATCAAAGTTTGCAATATACAAATGCTTGTAACTTTTTACTGGAGCGTCATAAAACCTTGAAATTTTGTAACAATAAAGTACTCGAGCCTCTTGTCAATTTAAGCTATCACTCAAAGCTATGCTACCCTTGAGTCCCAAATCAAACACTGATAAAACTTCAAGTGGCCCTAACTTCTATACGGTACGTCCTACACCTATCAAAGTTTTCAACATACAAATGCTTGTAACTTTTTACTGGAGCTTCATAAAACCTTGAAATTTTGTAACAATAAAGTACTCGAGCCTCTTGTCAATTTAAGCTACCGCTGTAAGCCATGCTACCCTTGAGTCCCAAATCAAACACTGATAAAACTTCGAATGGTCCTAACTTCTATATGGTACGTCCTACACCAATTAAAGTTTGCAACATACAAATGCTTGTAACTTTTTACTGGAGCGTCATAAAACCTTGAAATTTTGTAATAATAAAGTACTCGAGCCTGTTGTCAATTTAAGCTATCGCTCAAAGCTATGCTACCCTTGAGTCCCAAATCAAACAATGATAAAACTTCAAATGGCCCTAACTTCTATACGGTACGTCCTACACCTCTCAAAGTTTGCAACATACAAATGCTTGTAACTTTTTACTGGAGCGTCATAAAACCTTGAAATTTTGTAACAATAAAGTACTCGAGTTTCTTGTCAATTTAAGCTATCGCTCAAATCGATGCTACCGTTGAGTCCCAAATCAAACACTGATCAAATTTCAAATTACCCTAACTTCTATACGGTACGTCCTACACCTATCAAAGTTTGCAACATACAAATGCTTGTAACTTTTTACTGGAGCGTCATAAAACCTTGAAATTTTGTAACAATAAAGTACTCGAGCCTCTTGTCAATTTAAGCTATCGCTCAGAGCTATGCTACCCTTGAGTCCCAAATCAAACACTGATAAAACTTCAAATGGCCTTAACTTCTATACGGTACGTCCTACACCTATCAAAGTTTGCAACAGACAAATGCTTGCAACTTTTTACTGGAGCGTCATAAAACCTTGAAATTTTGTAACAAAAAAGTACTCGAGCCTCTTGTCAATTTAAGGTATCGCTCAAAGCTATGCTACCCTTGAGTCCCAAATCAAACACTGAAAAAACTTCAAATGGCCATAACTTCTATACGGTACATCCTACACCTATCAAAGTTTGCAACATACAAATGCTTGTAACTTTTTACTGGAGCATCATAAAACCTTGAAATTTTGTAACAATAAAGTACTCGAGCCTCTTGTCAATTTAAGCTATCGCTCAAACCTATGCTACCATTGAGTCCCAAATCAAACACTGATAAAACATCAAATGGCCCTAACTTCTATACGGTACGTCCTACACCTATCAGAGTTTGCAACATACAAATGCTTGTAACATTTTACTGGAGCGTCATAAAACCTTGAAATTTTTGTAACAATAAAGTACTCGAGCCTCTTGTCAATTTAAGCTATCGCTCAAAACTATGCTACCCTTGGGTCCCAAATCAAACACTGATAAAACTTCAAATGGCCCTAACTTCTATACGGTACGGCCTACACCAATCAAAGTTTGCAATATACAAATGGTTGTAACTTTTTACTGGAGCGTCATAAAACCTTGAAATTTTGTAACAATAAAGTACTCGAGCCTCTTGTCAATTTAAGCTATCGCTCAAAGCTATGCTACCCTTGAGATCCAAATCAAACACTGACAAAGCTTCAAATGGCCCTAACTTCTATACGGTACGTCCTACACCTATCAAAGTTTGCAACATACAAATGCTTGTAACTCTTTACTGGAGCATCATAAAACCTTGAAATTTTCTAACAATAAAGTACTCGAGCCTCTGTCAATTTAAGCTATCGCTCAAACCTATGCTACCCTTGAGTCCCAAATCAAACACTAACAAAACTTCAAATGGCCCTAACTTCTATACGGTACGTCCTACACCTAGCAAAGTTTGCAACATACAAATGCTTGTAACTTTTTACTGGAGCGTCATAAAACCATGAAATTTTGTAACAATAAAGTACTCGAGCCTCTTGTCAATTTAAGGCATCGCTCAAAGCTATGCTACCCTTGAGTCCCAAATCAAACACTGATAAAGCTTCAAATGGCCCTAACTTCAATACGGTACGTCCTACACCTATCACAGTTTACAACATACAAATGCTTGTAACTTTTTACTGGAGCGTCATAAAACCTTGAAATTTTGTAACAATAAAGTACTCGAGAATCTTGTCAGTTTAATCCATCTCTCAAAACTATGCTACCCTTGAGTCCCAAATCAACCACTGATAAAACTTCAAATGGCCCTAACTTCTATACGGTACGTCCTACACCTATCAAAGTTTGCAATATACAAATGCTTGTAACTTTTTACTGGAGCGTCATAAAACCTTGAAATTTTGTAACAATAAAGTACTCGAGCCTCTTGTCAATTTAAGCTATCGCTCAAAGCTATGCTACCCTTGAGTCCCAAATCAAACACTGATAAAACTTCAAGTGGCCCTAACTTCTATACGGTACGTCCTACACCTATCAAAGTTTTCAACATACAAATGCTTGTAACTTTTTACTGGAGCTTCATAAAATCTTGAAATTTTGTAACAATAAAGTACTCGAGCCTCTTGTCAATTTAAGCTACCGCTGAAAGCCATGCTACCCTTGAGTCCCAAATCAAACACTAATAAAACTTCAAATGGTCCTAACTTCTATACGGTACGTCCTACACCGATTAAAGTTTGCAACATACAAATGCTTGTAACTTTTTACTGGAGCGTCATAAAACCTTGAAATTTTGTAACAATAAAGTACTCGAGCCTCTTGTCAATTTAAGCTATCGCTCAGAGCTATGCTACCCTTGAGTCCCAAATCAAACACTGATAAAACTTCAAATGGTCCTAACTTCTATACGGTACGTCCTACACCGATTAAAGTTTGCAACATACAAATGCTTGTAACTTTTTACTGGAGCGTCATAAAACCTTGAAATTTTGTAACAATAAAGTAATCGAGCCGCTTGTCAATTTAAGCCATCGCCCAAGCTATGCTACCCTTGACTCCCAAATCAAACACTGATAAATCTTCAAATGGCCCTAACTTCTATACGGTACTTCCTACACCTATCAAAGTTTGCAACATACAAATGCTTGTAACTTTTTACTGGAGCGTCATAAAACCTTGAAATTTTGTAACAATAAAGTATTCGAGCCTCTTGTCAATTTAAGCCATCGCTCAAAACTATGCTACCCTTGAGTCCCAAATCAAACACTGATAAAACTTCGAATGGCCCTAACTTCTATATGGTACGTCCAACACCTATCAAAGTTTGCAACATACAAATGCTTGTAACTTTTTACTGGAGCGTCATAAAACCTTAAAATTTTGTAACAATAAAGTACTCGAGCATATTGTCAATTTAAGCTATCGCTCAAAGCTATGCTACCCTTGAATCCCAAATCAAACACTGATAAAACTTCAAATGGCCATAACTTCTATACGGTACATCCTACACCTATCAAAGTTTGTAACATACAAATGCTTGTAACTTTTTACTGCAGCATCATAAAACCTTGAAATTTTGTAACAATAAAGTACTCGAGCCTTTTGTCAATTTAAGCTATCGCTCAAACCTATGCTCCCCTTGAGTCCCAAATCAACCACTGATAAAACATCAAATGGCCCTAACTTCTATACGGTATGTCCTACACCTATCAGAGTTTGCAACATACAAATGTTTGTAACATTTTACTGGAACGTCATAAAACCTTGAAATTTTTGTAACAATAAAGTACTCGAGCCTCTTGTCAATTTAAGCTATCGCTCAAACCTATGCTCCCCTTGAGTCCCAAATCAACCACTGATAAAACATCAAATGGCCCTAACTTCTATATGGTATGTCCTACACCTATCAGAGTTTGCAACATACTAATGCTTGTAACATTTTACTGGAACGTCATAAAACCTTGAAATTTTTGTAACAATAAAGTACTCGAGCCTCTTGTCAATTTAAGCTATCGCTCAAAACTATGCTACCCTTGGGTCCCAAATAAAACACTGATAAAGCTTCAAATGGCCCTAATTTCTATACGGTACGGCCTACACCTATCAAAGTTTGCAATATACAAATGCTTGTAACTTTTTACTGGAGCGTCATAAAAACTTGAAATTTTGTAACAATAAAGTACTCGAGCCTCTTGTCAATTTAAGCTATCGCTCAAAGCTATGCTACCCTTGAGTCCCAAATCAAACACTGACAAAACTTCAAACGGGCCTAACTTCTATACGGTACGTCCTACACCTATCAAAGTTTGC
The DNA here is from genome assembly GCA_920105625.2 of Clusia tigrina. NCBI lineage: Eukaryota > Metazoa > Arthropoda > Insecta > Diptera > Clusiidae > Clusia > Clusia tigrina. Next base: position 455,783 of record CAKKTE020000245.1, on the reverse strand, counting down.
AACATACAAATGCTTGTAACTTTTTACTAGAACACCATAAAACCTTGAAATTTTGTAACAAAAAAGTACTCGAGCCTCTTGTCAATTTAAGGTATCGCTCAAAGCTATGCTATCCTTGAGTCCCAAATCAAACACTGAAAAAACTTCAAATGGCCATAACTTCTATACGGTACATCCTACATCTATCAAAGTTTGCAACATACAAATGCTTGTAACTTTTTACTGGAGCGTCATAAAACCGTGAAATTTTGTAACAATAAAATACTCGAGCCGCTTGTCAATTTAAGCCATCGCCCAAGCTATGCTACCCTTGAGTCCCAAATCAAACACTGATAAATCTTCAAATGGCCCTAACTTCTATACGGTACTTCCTACACCTATCAAAGTTTGCAACATACAAATGCTTGTAACTTTTTACTGGAGCGTCATAAAACCTTGATATTTTGTAACAATAAAGTATTCGAGCCTCTTGTCAATTTAAGCCATCGCTCAAAACTAAGCTACCCTTGAGTCCCAAATCAAACACTGATAAAACTTAGAATGGCCCTAACTTCTATATGGTACGTCCTACACCTATCAAAGTTTGCAACATACAAATGCTTGTAACTTTTTACTGGAGCGTCATAAAACCTTGAAATTTTGTAACCATAATGTACTCGAGCCTCTTGTCAATTTAAGCTATCGCTCAAAGCTATGCTACCCTTGAGTCCCAAATCAAACACTGATAAAACTTCAAATGGCCCTAACTTCTATACGGTACATCCTACACCTATCAAAGTTTGCAACATACAAATGCTTGTAACTTTTTACTGGAGCATCATAAAACCTTGAAATTTTCTAACAATAAAGTACTCGAGCCTCTTGTCAATTAAAGCTATCGCTCAAATCTATGCTACCCTTGAGTCCCAAATCAAACACTGATAAAATTTCAAATCACCCTAACTTTTATACGGTACGTCCTACACCTATCAAAGTTTGCAACATACAAATGCTTGTACCTTTTTACTGGGGCGTCATAAAACCTTGAAATTTTGTAACAATAAAGTACTCGAGCTTCTTGTCAATTTAAGCTATCGCTCAGAGCTATGCTACCCTTGAGTCCTAAATCAAACATTGATAAAACTTCAAATGGCCCTAACTTCTATACGGTACGTCCTACAGCTATCAAAGTTTGCAACATACAAATGCTTGCAACTTTTTACTGGAGCATCATAAAACCTTGAAATTTTGTAACAAAAAAGTACTCGAGCCTCTTGTCAATTTAAGGTATCGCTCAAAGCTATGCTACCCTTGAGTCCCAAATCAAACACTGAAAAAACTTAAAATGGCCATAACTTCTATACCGTACATCCTACACCTATCAAAGTTTGCAACATACAAATGCTTGTAACTTTTTACTGGAGCATCATAAAACCTTGAAATTTTGTAACAATAAAGTATCTCGAGCCTCTTGTCAATTTAAACTATCGCTCAAACCTATGCTACCCTTGAGTCCCAAATCAAACACTGATAAAACATCAAATGGCCCTAACTTCTATACGATACGTCCTACACCTATCAGAGTTTGCAACATACAAATGCTTGTAACATTTTACTGGAGCGTCATAAAACCTTGAAATTTTTGTAACAATAAGGTACTCGAGCCTCTTGTCAATTTAAGCTATCGCTCAAAACTATGCTACCCTTGGGTCCCAAATCAAACACTGATAAAACTTCAAATGGCCCTAACTTCTATACGGTACGGCCTACACCTATCAAAGTTTGCAATATACAAATGCTTTTAACTTTTTACTGGCGCGTCATAAAACCTTGAAATTTTGTAACAATAAAGTACTCGAGCCTCTTGTCAATTTAAGCTATCGCTCTAAGCTATGCTACCCTTGAGTCCCAAATCAAACACTGACAAAACTTCAAATGGCCCTAACCTCTATACGGTACGTCCTACACCTATCAAAGTTTGCAACATACAAATGCTTATAACTCTTTACTGGAGCATCATAAAACCTTGAAAATTTCTAACAATAAAGTACTCGAGCCTCTGTCAATTTAAGCTATCGCTCAAACCTATGCTACCCTTGAGTCCCAAATCAAACACTGATAAAACTTCAAATGGTCCTAACTTCTAGACGGTACGTCCTAGACCTATCAGAGTTTGCAACATACAAATGCTTGTAACTTTTTACTGGGGCGTCATAAAACCTTAAAATTTTGTAACAATAAAGTACTCGAGCATATTGTCAATTTAAGCTATCGCTCAAAGCTATGCTACCCTTGAGTCCCAAATCAAACACTGATAAAACTTCAAATGGTCCTAACTTCTATACGGTACGTCCTACACCGATTAAAGTTTGCAACATACAAATGCTTGTAACTTTTTACTGGAGCGTCATAAAACCTTGAAATTTTGTAACAATAAAGTAATCGAGCCGCTTGTCAATTTAAGCCATCGCCCAAGCTATGCTACCCTTGACTCCCAAATCAAACACTGATAAATCTTCAAATGGCCCTAACTTCTATACGGTACTTCCTACACCTATCAAAGTTTGCAACATACAAATGCTTGTAACTTTTTACTGGAGCGTCATAAAACCTTGAAATTTTGTAACAATAAAGTATTCGAGCCTCTTGTCAATTTAAGCCATCGCTCAAAACTATGCTACCCTTGAGTCCCAAATCAAACACTGATAAAACTTCGAATGGCCCTAACTTCTATATGGTACGTCCAACACCTATCAAAGTTTGCAACATACAAATGCTTGTAACTTTTTACTGGAGCGTCATAAAACCTTAAAATTTTGTAACAATAAAGTACTCGAGCATATTGTCAATTTAAGCTATCGCTCAAAGCTATGCTACCCTTGAATCCCAAATCAAACACTGATAAAACTTCAAATGGCCATAACTTCTATACGGTACATCCTACACCTATCAAAGTTTGTAACATACAAATGCTTGTAACTTTTTACTGCAGCATCATAAAACCTTGAAATTTTGTAACAATAAAGTACTCGAGCCTTTTGTCAATTTAAGCTATCGCTCAAACCTATGCTCCCCTTGAGTCCCAAATCAACCACTGATAAAACATCAAATGGCCCTAACTTCTATACGGTATGTCCTACACCTATCAGAGTTTGCAACATACAAATGTTTGTAACATTTTACTGGAACGTCATAAAACCTTGAAATTTTTGTAACAATAAAGTACTCGAGCCTCTTGTCAATTTAAGCTATCGCTCAAACCTATGCTCCCCTTGAGTCCCAAATCAACCACTGATAAAACATCAAATGGCCCTAACTTCTATATGGTATGTCCTACACCTATCAGAGTTTGCAACATACTAATGCTTGTAACATTTTACTGGAACGTCATAAAACCTTGAAATTTTTGTAACAATAAAGTACTCGAGCCTCTTGTCAATTTAAGCTATCGCTCAAAACTATGCTACCCTTGGGTCCCAAATAAAACACTGATAAAGCTTCAAATGGCCCTAATTTCTATACGGTACGGCCTACACCTATCAAAGTTTGCAATATACAAATGCTTGTAACTTTTTACTGGAGCGTCATAAAAACTTGAAATTTTGTAACAATAAAGTACTCGAGCCTCTTGTCAATTTAAGCTATCGCTCAAAGCTATGCTACCCTTGAGTCCCAAATCAAACACTGACAAAACTTCAAACGGCCCTAACTTCTATACGGTACGTCCTACACCTATCAAAGTTTGCAACATACAAATGCTTGTAACTTTTTACTAGAACACCATAAAACCTTGAAATTTTGTAACAAAAAAGTACTCGAGCCTCTTGTCAATTTAAGGTATCGCTCAAAGCTATGCTATCCTTGAGTCCCAAATCAAACACTGAAAAAACTTCAAATGGCCATAACTTCTATACGGTACATCCTACATCTATCAAAGTTTGCAACATACAAATGCTTGTAACTTTTTACTGGAGCGTCATAAAACCGTGAAATTTTGTAACAATAAAATACTCGAGCCGCTTGTCAATTTAAGCCATCGCCCAAGCTATGCTACCCTTGAGTCCCAAATCAAACACTGATAAATCTTCAAATGGCCCTAACTTCTATACGGTACTTCCTACACCTATCAAAGTTTGCAACATACAAATGCTTGTAACTTTTTACTGGAGCGTCATAAAACCTTGATATTTTGTAACAATAAAGTATTCGAGCCTCTTGTCAATTTAAGCCATCGCTCAAAACTAAGCTACCCTTGAGTCCCAAATCAAACACTGATAAAACTTCGAATGGCCCTAACTTCTATATGGTACGTCCTACACCTATCAAAGTTTGCAACATACAAATGCTTGTAACTTTTTACTGGAGCGTCATAAAACCTTGAAATTTTGTAACAATAAAGTACTCGAGCCTCTTGTCAATTTAAGCTATCGCTCAAAGCTATGCTACCCTTGAGTCCCAAATCAAACACTGATAAAACTTCAAATGGCCCTAACTTCTATACGGTACATCCTACACCTATCAAAGTTTGCAACATACAAATGCTTGTAACTTTTTACTGGAGCATCATAAAACCTTGAAATTTTCTAACAATAAAGTACTCGAGCCTCTTGTCAATTAAAGCTATCGCTCAAATCTATGCTACCCTTGAGTCCCAAATCAAACACTGATAAAATTTCAAATCACCCTAACTTTTATACGGTACGTCCTACACCTATCAAAGTTTGCAACATACAAATGCTTGTACCTTTTTACTGGGGCGTCATAAAACCTTGAAATTTTGTAACAATAAAGTACTCGAGCTTCTTGTCAATTTAAGCTATCGCTCAGAGCTATGCTACCCTTGAGTCCTAAATCAAACATTGATAAAACTTCAAATGGCCCTAACTTCTATACGGTACGTCCTACAGCTATCAAAGTTTGCAACATACAAATGCTTGCAACTTTTTACTGGAGCATCATAAAACCTTGAAATTTTGTAACAAAAAAGTACTCGAGCCTCTTGTCAATTTAAGGTATCGCTCAAAGCTATGCTACCCTTGAGTCCCAAATCAAACACTGAAAAAACTTAAAATGGCCATAACTTCTATACCGTACATCCTACACCTATCAAAGTTTGCAACATACAAATGCTTGTAACTTTTTACTGGAGCATCATAAAACCTTGAAATTTTGTAACAATAAAGTATCTCGAGCCTCTTGTCAATTTAAACTATCGCTCAAACCTATGCTACCCTTGAGTCCCAAATCAAACACTGATAAAACATCAAATGGCCCTAACTTCTATACGATACGTCCTACACCTATCAGAGTTTGCAACATACAAATGCTTGTAACATTTTACTGGAGCGTCATAAAACCTTGAAATTTTTGTAACAATAAGGTACTCGAGCCTCTTGTCAATTTAAGCTATCGCTCAAAACTATGCTACCCTTGGGTCCCAAATCAAACACTGATAAAACTTCAAATGGCCCTAACTTCTATACGGTACGGCCTACACCTATCAAAGTTTGCAATATACAAATGCTTTTAACTTTTTACTGGCGCGTCATAAAACCTTGAAATTTTGTAACAATAAAGTACTCGAGCCTCTTGTCAATTTAAGCTATCGCTCTAAGCTATGCTACCCTTGAGTCCCAAATCAAACACTGACAAAACTTCAAATGGCCCTAACCTCTATACGGTACGTCCTACACCTATCAAAGTTTGCAACATACAAATGCTTATAACTCTTTACTGGAGCATCATAAAACCTTGAAAATTTCTAACAATAAAGTACTCGAGCCTCTGTCAATTTAAGCTATCGCTCAAACCTATGCTACCCTTGAGTCCCAAATCAAACACTGATAAAACTTCAAATGGTCCTAACTTCTAGACGGTACGTCCTAGACCTATCAGAGTTTGCAACATACAAATGCTTGTAACTTTTTACTGGGGCGTCATAAAACTTTGAAATTTTTGTAACAATAAAGTACTCGAGATTCTTGTCAATTTAAGCTATCGCTCAAAACTATGCTACCCTTGAGTCCCAAATCAAACACTGATAAAACTTCAAATGGCCCTAACTTCTATACGGTACGTCCTACACCTATCAAAGTTTGCAATATACAAATGCTTGTAACTTTTTACTGGAGCGTCATAAAGCCTTCAAATTGTGTAACAATAAAGTTCTCGAGCCTCTTGTCAATTTAAGCTATCGCTCAAACCTATGCTACCCTTGAGTCCCAAATCAAACACTGATAAAACTTCAAATGGTCCTAACTTCTAGACGGTACGTCCTAGACCTATCAGAGTTTGCAACATACAAATGCTTGTAACTTTTTACTGGGGCGTCATAAAACTTTGAAATTGTTGTAACAATAAAGTACTCGAGATTCTTGTCAATTTAAGCTATCGCTCAAAACTATGCTACCCTTGAGTCCCAAATCAAACACTGATAAAACTTCAAATGGCCCTAACTTCTATACGGTACGTCCTACACCTATCAAAGTTTGCAACATACAAATGCTTGTAACTTTTTACTGGAGCGTCATAAAACCTTGAAATTTGTAACAATAAAGGACTCGAGCCTCTTGTCAATTTAAGCTATCGCTCAGACATTTGCTACCCTTGAGTTCCAAATCAAACACTGATACAACTTCAAATGGCCTTACCTACTATACGGTACGTCCTACATCTATCAAAGTTTGCAACATACAAATGCTAGTAACTTTTTACTGGAGCATCATAAAACCTTGAAATTTTGTAACAACAAAGTACTCGAGGCTCTTGTCAATTTAAGCTATCGCTCAAAGCTATGCTACCCTTGAGTCCCAAATCAAACACTGATAAAACTTCAAATGGCTTTGACTTCTATAGGTACGTCCTACACCTATCAAAGTTTGCAACATACAAATGCCTGTAACTTTTTACTGGAGCGTCACAAAACTTTGAAATTTTGTAACAATAAAGTACTCGAGCTTCTTGTCAATTTAAGCTATCGCTCAAAGCTATGCTACCCTTGAGTCCCAAATCAAACACTGATAAAACTTCAAATGTCCCTAACTTCTATAGGGTACGTCCTACACCTATCAAAGTTTGCAACAGACAAATGCTTGTATCTTTTTACTGGAGCGTCATAAATCCTTGAAATTTTGTAACAATAAAGTATTCGAGCCCCTTGTCAATTAAAGCTATTGCTCAAAGCTATGCTACCCTTGAGTCAAAAATCAAACACTGATAAAACTTCAAAAGGCCCTAACTTCTATACGGTACATCCAACACCTATCAGAGTTTGCAACATACAAATGCTTGTAACTTTTTACTGGAGCGTCATAAAACCTTGAAATTTTGTAACAATAAAATACTCGAGCCTCTTGTCAATTGAAGCTTTCGCTCATAGCTATGCTACCCTTGAGTCCCAAATCAAACACTGATAAAATTTCAAATGGCCCTAACTTCTATACGGTATCAAATCAAAGTTTGCAACATACAAATGCTTGTAACTTTTTACTGGAGCGTCATAAAACCTTGAAATTTTGTAACAATAAAGTACTCGAACCTCTTGTCAATTTAAGCTATCGTTCAAAGCTATGCTACCCTTGAGTCCCAAATCAAACACTGATAAAACTTCAAATGGCCATAAATTCTATACGGTACGTCCTACACCTATCAAAGTTTGCAACATACAAATGCTTGTAACTTTTTACTGGAGCGTCATAAAACCTTGAAATTTTGTAACAATAAAGTATTCGAGCTCCGTGTCAATTTAAGCTATCGCTCAAAGCTATGCTACCCTTGAGTCCCAAATCAAACACTGATAAAACTTAAAATGTCCCTAACTTCTATACGGTACGTCCTACACCTATCAAAGTTTGCAACATACAAATGCTTGTACCATTTTACTGGGGCGTCATAAAACCTTCAAATTTTGTAACAATAAAGTACTCGAGCCTCTTGTCAATTTAAGCTATCGCTCAGAGCTATGCTACCCTTGAGTCCTAAATCAAACACTGATAAAACTTCAAATGGCCCTAACTTCTATACGGTACGTCCTACACCTATCAAAGTTTGCAACATACAAATGCTTGCAACTGTTTACTGGAGCATCATAAAACCTTGAAATTTTGTAACAAAAAAGTTCTCGAGCCTCTTGTCAATTTAAGGTATCGCTCAAAGCTATGCTACCCTTGAGTCCCAAATCAAACACTGAAAAAACTTCAAATGGCCATAACTTCTATACCGCACATCCTACACCTATCAAAGTTTGCAACATACAAATGCTTGTAACTTTTTACTGGAGCGTCATAAAACCTTGAAATTTTTAACAATAAAGGACTCGAGCCTCTTGTCAATTTAAGCTTTCGCTCAGACATTTGCTACCCTTGAGTCCCAAATCAAACGCTGGTAAAACTTCAAATGGCAATAACTTCTATACGGTGCGTCCTACACCTATCAAAGTTTGCAATATACAAATGCTTGTAACTTATTACTGGAGCGTCATAAAACCTTGAAATTTTGTAACAATAAAGTACTCGAGCCTCTTGTCAAATTAAGGTATCGCTCAAAGCTATGATACCCTTGAGTCCCAAATCAAACACTGATAAAACTTGAATTGGCTCTAACTTCTATACGGTACGTCCTACAACTATCATAGTTTGCAACATACAAATGCTTGTAACTTCTTACTGGAGCTTCATAAAACCTTGAAATTTTGTAATAATAAAGTACTCGAGCCTCTTGTCAATTTAAGCTATCGCTAAAAGCTATGCTACCCTTGAGTTCCAAATCAAACACTGATACAACTTCAAATGGCATTAACTTCTATACGGTACGTCCTACATCTATTAAAGTTTACAACATACAAATGCTTGTAACTTTTTACTGGAGCATCATAAAACCTTGAAATTTTGTAACAACAAAGTACTCGAGGCTCTTGTCAATTTAAGCTATCGCTCAAACCTATGCTACCCTTGAGTCCCAAATCAAACACTGATAAAACTTCAAATGGCTTTGACTTCTTTAGGTACGTCCTACACCTATCAAAGTTTGCAACATACAAATGCCTGTAACTTTTTACTGGAGCGTCACAAAACTTTGAAATTTTGTAACAATAAAGTACTCGAGCTTCTTGTCAATTTAAGCTATCGCTCAAAGCTATGCTACCCTTGAGTCCCAAATCAAACACTGATAAAAATTCAAATGTCCCTAACTTCTATACGGTACGTCCTACACCTATCAAAGTTTGCAACAGACAAATGCTTGTATCTTTTTACTGGAGCGTCATAAATCCTTGAAATTTTGTAACAATAAAGTATTCGAGCCCCTTGTCAATTAAAGCTATTGCTCAAAGCTATGCTACCCTTGAGTCAAAAATCAAACACTGATAAAACTTCAAAAGGCGCTAACTTCTATACGGTACATCCAACACCTATCAGAGTTTGCAACATACAAATGCTTGTAACTTTTTACTGGAGCGTCATAAAACCTTGAAATTTTGTAACAATAAAATACTCGAGCCTCTTGTCAATTTAAGCTTTCGCTCATAGCTATGCTACCCTTGAGTCCCAAATCAAACACTGATAAAATTTCAAATGGCCCTAACTTCTATACGGTATCAAATCAAAGTTTGCAACATACAAATGCTTGTAACTTTTTACTGGAGCGTCATAAAACCTTGAAATTTTGTAACAATAAAGTACTCGAACCTCTTGTCAATTTAAGCTATCGTTCAAAGCTATGCTACCCTTGAGTCCCAAATCAAACACTGATAAAACTTCAAATGGCCATAAATTCTATACGGTACGTCCTACACCTATCAAAGTTTGCAACATACAAATGCGTGTAACTTTTTACTGGAGCGTCATAAAACCTTGAAATTTTGTAACAATAAAGTATTCGAGCCCCTTGTCAATTTAAGCTATCGCTCAAAGCTATGCTACCCTTGAGTCCCAAATCAAACACTGATAAAACTTAAAATGTCCCTAACTTCTATACGGTACGTCCTACACCTATCAAAGTTTGCAACATACAAATGCCTGTAACTTTTTACTGGAGCGTCATAAAACTTTGAAATTTTGTAACAATAAAGTACGCGAGCCTCTTGTCAATTTAAGCTATCGCTCAAATCTATGCTACCCTTGAGTCCCAAATCAAACACTGATAAAACTTCAAATGGCCCTAAATTCTATACGGTACGTCCTACACCTATCAAAGTTTGCAACATACAAATGCTTGTATCTTTTTACTGGAGCGTCATAAAACCTTGAAATTTTGTAACAATAAAGTATTCGAGCCTCTTGTCAATTTAAGCTATCGCTCAAAACTAAGCTACCCTTGAGCCCCAAATCAAACACTGATAAAACTTCGAATGGCCCTAACTTCTATATGGTACGTCCTACACCTATCAAAGTTTGCAACATACAAATGCTTGTAACTTTTTACTGGAGCGTCATAAAACCTTGAAATTTGTAACAATAAAGGACTCGAGCCTCTTGTCAATTTAAGCTTTCGCTCAGACATTTGCTACCCTTGAGACCCAAATCAAACGCTGGTAAAACTTCAAATGGCAATAACTTCTATACGGTGCGTCCTACACCTATCAAAGTTTGCAATATACAAATGCTTGTAACTTATTACTGGAGCGTCATAAAACCTTGAAATTTTGTAACAATAAAGTACTCGAGCCTCTTGTCAAATTAAGGTATCGCTCAAAGCTATGATACCCTTGAGTCCCAAATCAAACACTGATAAAACTTGAAATGGCTCTAACTTCTATACGGTACGTCCTACAACTATCATAGTTTGCAACATACAAATGCTTGTAACTTCTTACTGGAGCTTCATAAAACCTTGAAATTTTGTAATAATAAAGTACTCGAGCCTCTTGTCAATTTAAGCTATCGCTAAAAGCTATGCTACCCTTGAGTTCCAAATCAAACACTGATACAACTTCAAATGGCCTTAACTTCTATACGGTACGTCCTACATCTATCAAAGTTTACAACATACAAATGCTTGTAACTTTTTACTGGAGCATCATAAAACCTTGAAATTTTATAACAACAAAGTACTCGAGGCTCTTGTCAATTTAAGCTATCGCTCAAAGCTATGCTACCCTTGAGTCCCAAATCAAACACTGATAAAACTTCAAATGGCTTTGACTTCTTTAGGTACGTCCTACACCTATCAAAGTTTGCAACATACAAATGCCTGTAACTTTTTACTGGAGCGTCACAAAACTTTGAAATTTTGTAACAATAAAGTACTCGAGCTTCTTGTCAATTTAAGCTATCGCTCAAAGCTATGCTACCCTTGAGTCCCAAATCAAACACTGATAAAAATTCAAATGTCCCTAACTTCTATACGGTACGTCCTACACCTATCAAAGTTTGCAACAGACAAATGCTTGTATCTTTTTACTGGAGCGTCATAAATCCTTGAAATTTTGTAACAATAAAGTATTCGAGCCCCTTGTCAATTTAAGCTATTGCTCAAAGCTATGCTACCCTTGAGTTCCAAATCAAACACTGATACAACTTCAAATGGCCTTAACTTCTATACGGTACGTCCTACACCTATCAGAGTTTGCAACATACAAATGCTTGTAACTTTTTACTGGAGCGTCATAAAACCTTGAAATTTTGTAACAATAAAATACTCGAGCCTCTTGTCAATTTAAGCTTTCGCTCATAGCTATGCTACCCTTGAGTCCCAAATCAAACACTGATAAAATTTCAAATGGCCCTAACTTCTATACGGTATCAAATCAAAGTTTGCAACATACAAATGCTTGTAACTTTTTACTGGAGCGTCATAAAACCTTGAAATTTTGTAACAATAAAGTACTCGAACCTCTTGTCAATTTAAGCTATCGTTCAAAGCTATGCTACCCTTGAGTCCCAAATCAAACACTGATAAAACTTCAAATGGCTTTGACTTCTTTAGGTACGTCCTACACCTATCAAAGTTTGCAACATACAAATGCCTGTAACTTTTTACTGGAGCGTCACAAAACTTTGAAATTTTGTAACAATAAAGTACTCGAGCTTCTTGTCAATTTAAGCTATCGCTCAAAGCTATGCTACCCTTGAGTCCCAAATCAAACACTGATAAAAATTCAAATGTCCCTAACTTCTATACGGTACGTCCTACACCTATCAAAGTTTGCAACAGACAAATGCTTGTAACTTTTTACTGGAGCATCATAAAACCTTGAAATTTTATAACAACAAAGTACTCGAGGCTCTTGTCAATTTAAGCTATCGCTCAAAGCTATGCTACCCTTGAGTCCCAAATCAAACACTGATAAAACTTCAAATGGCTTTGACTTCTTTAGGTACGTCCTACACCTATCAAAGTTTGCAACATACAAATGCCTGTAACTTTTTACTGGAGCGTCACAAAACTTTGAAATTTTGTAACAATAAAGTACTCGAGCTTCTTGTCAATTTAAGCTATCGCTCAAAGCTATGCTACCCTTGAGTCCCAAATCAAACACTGATAAAAATTCAAATGTCCCTAACTTCTATACGGTACGTCCTACACCTATCAAAGTTTGCAACATACAAATGCTTGTATCTTTTTACTGGAGCGTCATAAATCCTTGAAATTTTGTAACAATAAAGTATTCGAGCCCCTTGTCAATTAAAGCTATTGCTCAAAGCTATGCTACCCTTGAGTTCCAAATCAAACACTGATACAACTTCAAATGGCCTTAACTTCTATACGGTACGTCCTACACCTATCAGAGTTTGCAACATACAAATGCTTGTAACTTTTTACTGGAGCGTCATAAAACCTTGAAATTTTGTAACAATAAAATACTCGAGCCTCTTGTCAATTTAAGCTTTCGCTCATAGCTATGCTACCCTTGAGTCCCAAATCAAACACTGATAAAATTTCAAATGGCCCTAACTTCTATACGGTATCAAATCAAAGTTTGCAACATACAAATGCTTGTAACTTTTTACTGGAGCGTCATAAAACCTTGAAATTTTGTAACAATAAAGTACTCGAGCCTCTTGTCAATTTAAGCTATCGTTCAAAGCTATGCTACCCTTGAGTCCCAAATCAAACACTGATAAAACTTCAAATGGCCATAAATTCTATACGGTACGTCCTACACCTATCAAAGTTTGCAACATACAAATGCTTGTAACTTTTTACTGGAGCGTCATAAAACCTTGAAATTTTGTAACAATAAAGTATTCGAGCCCCTTGTCAATTTAAGCTATCGCTCAAAGCTATGCTACCCTTGAGTCCCAAATCAAACACTGATAAAACTTAAAATGTCCCTAACTTCTATACGGTACGTCCTACACCTATCAAAGTTTGCAACATACAAATGCCTGTAACTTTTTACTGGAGCGTCATAAAACTTTGAAATTTTGTAACAATAAAGTACGCGAGCCTCTTGTCAATTTAAGCTATCGCTCAAATCTATGCTACCCTTGAGTCCCAAATCAAACACTGATAAAACTTCAAATGGCCCTAAATTCTATACGGTACGTCCTACACCTATCAAAGTTTGCAACATACAAATGCTTGTATCTTTTTACTGGAGCGTCATAAAACCTTGAAATTTTGTAACAATAAAGTATTCGAGCCTCTTGTCAATTTAAGCTATCGCTCAAAACTAAGCTACCCTTGAGCCCCAAATCAAACACTGATAAAACTTCGAATGGCCCTAACTTCTATATGGTACGTCCTACACCTATCAAAGTTTGCAACATACAAATGCTTGTAACTTTTTACTGGAGCGTCATAAAACCTTGAAATTTGTAACAATAAAGGACTCGAGCCTCTTGTCAATTTAAGCTTTCGCTCAGACATTTGCTACCCTTGAGACCCAAATCAAACGCTGGTAAAACTTCAAATGGCAATAACTTCTATACGGTGCGTCCTACACCTATCAAAGTTTGCAATATACAAATGCTTGTAACTTATTACTGGAGCGTCATAAAACCTTGAAATTTTTTAACAATAAAGTACTCGAGCCTCTTGTCAAATTAAGGTATCGCTCAAAGCTATGATACCCTTGAGTCCCAAATCAAACACTGATAAAACTTGAAATGGCTCTAACTTCTATACGGTACGTCCTACAACTATCATAGTTTGCAACATACAAATGCTTGTAACTTCTTACTGGAGCTTCATAAAACCTTGAAATTTTGTAATAATAAAGTACTCGAGCCTCTTGTCAATTTAAGCTATCGCTAAAAGCTATGCTACCCTTGAGTTCCAAATCAAACACTGATACAACTTCAAATGGCCTTAACTTCTATACGGTACGTCCTACATCTATCAAAGTTTACAACATACAAATGCTTGTAACTTTTTACTGGAGCATCATAAAACCTTGAAATTTTATAACAACAAAGTACTCGAGGCTCTTGTCAATTTAAGCTATCGCTCAAAGCTATGCTACCCTTGAGTCCCAAATCAAACACTGATAAAACTTCAAATGGCTTTGACTTCTTTAGGTACGTCCTACACCTATCAAAGTTTGCAACATACAAATGCCTGTAACTTTTTACTGGAGCGTCACAAAACTTTGAAATTTTGTAACAATAAAGTACTCGAGCTTCTTGTCAATTTAAGCTATCGCTCAAAGCTATGCTACCCTTGAGTCCCAAATCAAACACTGATAAAAATTCAAATGTCCCTAACTTCTATACGGTACGTCCTACACCTATCAAAGTTTGCAACAGACAAATGCTTGTATCTTTTTACTGGAGCGTCATAAATCCTTGAAATTTTGTAACAATAAAGTATTCGAGCCCCTTGTCAATTAAAGCTATTGCTCAAAGCTATGCTACCCTTGAGTCAAAAATCAAACACTGATAAAACTTCAAAAGGCGCTAACTTCTATACGGTACATCCAACACCTATCAGAGTTTGCAACATACAAATGCTTGTAACTTTTTACTGGAGCGTCATAAAACCTTGAAATTTTGTAACAATAAAATACTCGAGCCTCTTGTCAATTTAAGCTTTCGCTCATAGCTATGCTACCCTTGAGTCCCAAATCAAACACTGATAAAATTTCAAATGGCCCTAACTTCTTTACGGTATCAAATCAAAGTTTGCAACATACAAATGCTTGTAACTTTTTACTGGAGCGTCATAAAACCTTGAAATTTTGTAACAATAAAGTACTCGAACCTCTTGTCAATTTAAGCTATCGTTCAAAGCTATGCTACCCTTGATTCCCAAATCAAACACTGATAAAACTTCAAATGGCCATAAATTCTATACGGTACGTCCTACACCTATCAAAGTTTGCAAAATACAAATGCTTGTAACTTTTTACTGGAGCGTCATAAAACCTTGAAATTTTGTAACAATAAAGTATTCGAGCCCCTTGTCAATTTAAGCTATCGCTCAAAGCTATGCTACCCTTGAGTCCCAAATCAAACACTGATAAAACTTAAAATGTCCCTAACTTCTATACGGTACGTCCTACACCTATCAAAGTTTGCAACATACAAATGCCTGTAACTTTTTACTGGAGCGTCATAAAACTTTGAAATTTTGTAACAATAAAGTACACGAGCCTCTTGTCAATTTAAGCTATCGCTCAAATCTATGCTACCCTTGAGTCCCAAATCAAACACTGATAAAACTTCAAATGGCCCTAAATTCTATACGGTACGTCCTACACCTATCAAAGTTTGCAACATACAAATGCTTGTATCTTTTTACTGGAGCGTCATAAAACCTTGAAATTTTGTAACAATAAAGTATTCGAGCCTCTTGTCAATTTAAGCTATCGCTCAAAACTAAGCTACCCTTGAGCCCCAAATCAAACACTGATAAAACTTCGAATGGCCCTAACTTCTATATGGTACGTCCTACACCTATCAAAGTTTGCAACATACAAATGCTTGTAACTTTTTACTGGAGCGTCATAAAACCTTGAAATTTGTAACAATAAAGGACTCGAGCCTCTTGTCAATTTAAGCTTTCGCTCAGACATTTGCTACCCTTGAGACCCAAATCAAACGCTGGTAAAACTTCAAATGGCAATAACTTCTATACGGTGCGTCCTACACTTATCAAAGTTTGCAATATACAAATGCTTGTAACTTATTACTGGAGCGTCATAAAACCTTGAAATTTTGTAACAATAAAGTACTCGAGCCTCTTGTCAAATTAAGGTATCGCTCAAAGCTATGATACCCTTGAGTCCCAAATCAAACACTGATAAAACTTGAAATGGCTCTAACTTCTATACGGTACGTCCTACAACTATCATAGTTTGAAACATACAAATGCTTGTAACTTCTTACTGGAGCTTCATAAAACCTTGAAATTTTGTAATAATAAAGTACTCGAGCCTCTTGTCAATTTAAGCTATCGCTAAAAGCTATGCTACCCTTGAGTTCCAAATCAAACACTGATACAACTTCAAATGGCTTTGACTTCTTTAGGTACGTCCTACACCTATCAAAGTTTGCAACATACAAATGCCTGTAACTTTTTACTGGAGCGTCACAAAACTTTGAAATTTTGTAACAATAAAGTACTCGAGCTTCTTGTCAATTTAAGCTATCGCTCAAAGCTATGCTACCCTTGAGTCCCAAATCAAACACTGATAAAAATTCAAATGTCCCTAACTTCTATACGGTACGTCCTACACCTATCAAAGTTTGCAACAGACAAATGCTTGTATCTTTTTACTGGAGCGTCAAAAATCCTTGAAATTTTGTAACAATAAAGTATTCGAGCCCCTTGTCAATTAAAGCTATTGCTCAAAGCTATGCTACCCTTGAGTCAAAAATCAAACACTGATAAAACTTCAAAAGGCGCTAACTTCTATACGGTACATCCAACACCTATCAGAGTTTGCAACATACAAATGCTTGTAACTTTTTACTGGAGCGTCATAAAACCTTGAAATTTGTAACAATAAAATACTCGAGCCTCTTGTCAATTTAAGCTTTCGCTCATAGCTATGCTACCCTTGAGTCCCAAATCAAACACTGATAAAATTTCAAATGGCCCTAACTTCTATACGGTATCAAATCAAAGTTTGCAACATACAAATGCTTGTAACTTTTTACTGGAGCGTCATAAAACCTTGAAATTTTGTAACAATAAAGTACTCGAACCTCTTGTCAATTTAAGCTATCGTTCAAAGCTATGCGACCCTTGAGTCCCAAATCAAACACTGATAAAACTTCAAATGGCCATAAATTCTATACGGTACGTCCTACACCTATCAAAGTTTGCAACATACAAATGCTTGTAACTTTTTACTGGAGCGTCATAAAACCTTGAAATTTTGTAACAATAAAGTATTCGAGCCCCTTGTCAATTTAAGCTATCGCTCAAAGCTATGCTACCCTTGAGTCCCAAATCAAACACTGATAAAACTTAAAATGTCCCTAACTTCTATACGGTACGTCCTACACCTATCAAAGTTTGCAACATACAAATGCCTGTAACTTTTTACTGGAGCGTCATAAAACTTTGAAATTTTGTAACAATAAAGTACGCGAGCCTCTTGTCAATTTAAGCTATCGCTCAAATCTGTGCTACCCTTGAGTCCCAAATCAAACACTGATAAAAATTCAAATGTCCCTAACTTCAATACGGTACGTCCTACACCAATCAAAGTTTGCAACATACAAATGCTTGTAACTTTTTACTGGAGCGTCATAAAACCTTGAAATTTTGTAACAATAAAGTACTCGAGCCTCTTGTCAATTTAAGCTATCGTTCAAAGCTATGCTACCCTTGAGTCCCAAATCAAACACTGATAAAACTTCAAATGGCCCTAAATTCTATACAGTACGTCCTACACCTATCAAAGTTTGCAACATACAAATGCTTGTATCTTTTTACTGGAGCGTCATAAAACCTTGAAATTTTGTAACAATAAAGTATTCGAGCCTCTTGTCAATTTAAGCTATCGCTCAAAACTAAGCTACCCTTGAGTCCCAAATCAAACACTGATAAAACTTCGAATGGCCCTAACTTCTATATGGTACGTCATACACCTATCAAAGTTTGCAACATACAAATGCTTGTAACTTTTTACTGGAGCGTCATAAAACCTTGAAATTTTGTAACAATAAAGTACTCGAGCCTCTTGTCAATTTAAGCTATCGCTCAAATCTATGCTACCCTTGAGTCCCAAATCAAACACTGATAAAACTTCAAATGGCCCTAACTTCTATACGGTACGTCCTACACCTATCAAAGTTTGCAACATACAAATGCTTGTAACTTTTTACTGGAGCATCATAAAACCTTGAAATTTTGTAACAATAAAGTACTCGAGCCTCTTGTCAATTTAAGCTATCGTTCAAAGCTATGCTACCCTTGAGTCCCAAATCAAACACTGATAAAACTTCAAATGGCCCTAAATTCTATACGGTACGTCCTACACCTATCAAAGTTTGCAACATACAAATGCTTGTATCTTTTTACTGGAGCGTCATAAAACCTTGAAATTTTGTAACAATAAAGTATTCGAGCCTCTTGTCAATTTAAGCTATCGCTCAAAACTAAGCTACCCTTGAGTCCCAAATCAAACACTGATAAAACTTCGAATGGCCCTAACTTCTATATGGTACGTCCTACACCTATCAAAGTTTGCAACATACAAATGCTTGTAACTTTTTACTGGAGCGTCATAAAACCTTGAAATTTTGTAACAATAAAGTACTCGAGCCTCTTGTCAATTTAAGCTATCGCTCAAATCTATGCTACCCTTGAGTCCCAAATCAAACACTGATAAAACTTCAAATGGCCCTAACTTCTATACGGTACGTCCTACACCTATCAAAGTTTGCAACATACAAATGCTTGTAACTTTTTACTGGAGCATCATAAAACCTTGAAATTTTGTAACAATAAAGTACTCGAGCCTCTTGTCAATTTAAGCTATCGTTCAAAGCTATGCTACCCTTGAGTCCCAAATCAAACACTGATAAAACTTCAAATGGCCCTAAATTCTATACGGTACGTCCTACACCTATCAAAGTTTGCAACATACAAATGCCTGTAACTTTTTACTGGAGCGTCATAAAACTTTGAAATTTTGTAACAATAAAGTACGCGAGCCTCTTGTCAATTTAAGCTATCGCTCAAATCTATGCTACCCTTGAGTCCCAAATCAAACACTGATAAAACTTCAAATGGCCCTAAATTCTATACGGTACGTCCTACACCTATCAAAGTTTGCAACATACAAATGCTTGTATCTTTTTACTGGAGCGTCATAAAACCTTGAAATTTTGTAACAATAAAGTATTCGAGCCTCTTGTCAATTTAAGCTATCGCTCAAAACTAAGCTACCCTTGAGCCCCAAATCAAACACTGATAAAACTTCGAATGGCCCTAACTTCTATATGGTACGTCCTACACCTATCAAAGTTTGCAACATACAAATGCTTGTAACTTTTTACTGGAGCGTCATAAAACCTTGAAATTTGTAACAATAAAGGACTCGAGCCTCTTGTCAATTTAAGCTTTCGCTCAGACATTTGCTACCCTTGAGACCCAAATCAAACGCTGGTAAAACTTCAAATGGCAATAACTTCTATACGGTGCGTCCTACACCTATCAAAGTTTGCAATATACAAATGCTTGTAACTTATTACTGGAGCGTCATAAAACCTTGAAATTTTGTAACAATAAAGTACTCGAGCCTCTTGTCAAATTAAGGTATCGCTCAAAGCTATGATACCCTTGAGTCCCAAATCAAACACTGATAAAACTTGAAATGGCTCTAACTTCTATACGGTACGTCCTACAACTATCATAGTTTGAAACATACAAATGCTTGTAACTTCTTACTGGAGCTTCATAAAACCTTGAAATTTTGTAATAATAAAGTACTCGAGCCTCTTGTCAATTTAAGCTATCGCTAAAAGCTATGCTACCCTTGAGTTCCAAATCAAACACTGATACAACTTCAAATGGCCTTAACTTCTATACGGTACGTCCTACATCTATCAAAGTTTACAACATACAAATGCTTGTAACTTTTTACTGGAGCATCATAAAACCTTGAAATTTTATAACAACAAAGTACTCGAGGCTCTTGTCAATTTAAGCTATCGCTCAAAGCTATGCTACCCTTGAGTCCCAAATCAAACACTGATAAAACTTCAAATGGCTTTGACTTCTTTAGGTACGTCCTACACCTATCAAAGTTTGCAACATACAAATGCCTGTAACTTTTTACTGGAGCGTCACAAAACTTTGAAATTTTGTAACAATAAAGTACTCGAGCTTCTTGTCAATTTAAGCTATCGCTCAAAGCTATGCTACCCTTGAGTCCCAAATCAAACACTGATAAAAATTCAAATGTCCCTAACTTCTATACGGTACGTCCTACACCTATCAAAGTTTGCAACAGACAAATGCTTGTATCTTTTTACTGGAGCGTCAAAAATCCTTGAAATTTTGTAACAATAAAGTATTCGAGCCCCTTGTCAATTAAAGCTATTGCTCAAAGCTATGCTACCCTTGAGTCAAAAATCAAACACTGATAAAACTTCAAAAGGCGCTAACTTCTATACGGTACATCCAACACCTATCAGAGTTTGCAACATACAAATGCTTGTAACTTTTTACTGGAGCGTCATAAAACCTTGAAATTTGTAACAATAAAATACTCGAGCCTCTTGTCAATTTAAGCTTTCGCTCATAGCTATGCTACCCTTGAGTCCCAAATCAAACACTGATAAAATTTCAAATGGCCCTAACTTCTATACGGTATCAAATCAAAGTTTGCAACATACAAATGCTTGTAACTTTTTACTGGAGCGTCATAAAACCTTGAAATTTTGTAACAATAAAGTACTCGAACCTCTTGTCAATTTAAGCTATCGTTCAAAGCTATGCTACCCTTGAGTCCCAAATCAAACACTGATAAAACTTCAAATGGCCCTAAATTCTATACAGTACGTCCTACACCTATCAAAGTTTGCAACATACAAATGCTTGTATCTTTTTACTGGAGCGTCATAAAACCTTGAAATTTTGTAACAATAAAGTATTCGAGCCTCTTGTCAATTTAAGCTATCGCTCAAATCTATGCTACCCTTGAGTCCCAAATCAAACACTGATAAAACTTCAAATGGCCCTAACTTCTATACGGTACGTCCTACACCTATCAAAGTTTGCAACATACAAATGCTTGTAACTTTTTACTGGAGCATCATAAAACCTTGAAATTTTGTAACAATAAAGTACTCGAGCCTCTTGTCAATTTAAGCTATCGTTCAAAGCTATGCTACCCTTGAGTCCCAAATCAAACACTGATAAAACTTCAAATGGCCCTAAATTCTATACGGTACGTCCTACACCTATCAAAGTTTGCAACATACAAATGCTTGTATCTTTTTACTGGAGCGTCATAAAACCTTGAAATTTTGTAACAATAAAGTATTCGAGCCTCTTGTCAATTTAAGCTATCGCTCAAAACTAAGCTACCCTTGAGTCCCAAATCAAACACTGATAAAACTTCGAATGGCCCTAACTTCTATATGGTACGTCCTACACCTATCAAAGTTTGCAACATACAAATGCTTGTAACTTTTTGCTGGAGCGTCATAAAACCTTGAAATTTTGTAACAATAAAGTACTCGAGCCTCTTGTCAATTTAAGCTATCGCTCAAATCTATGCTACCCTTGAGTCCCAAATCAAACACTGATAAAACTTCAAATGGCCCTAACTTCTATACGGTACGTCCTACACCTATCAAAGTTTGCAACATACAAATGCTTG
Organism: Clusia tigrina; assembly: GCA_920105625.2. Lineage (NCBI taxonomy): Eukaryota > Metazoa > Arthropoda > Insecta > Diptera > Clusiidae > Clusia > Clusia tigrina. Next base: position 434,080 of record CAKKTE020000245.1, on the reverse strand, counting down.
TAACTTTTTACTGGAGCATCATAAAACCTTGAAATTTTGTAACAATAAAGTACTCGAGCCTCTTGTCAATTTAAGCTATCGTTCAAAGCTATGCTACCCTTGAGTCCCAAATCAAACACTGATAAAACTTCAAATGGCCCTAAATTCTATACGGTACGTCCTACACCTATCAAAGTTTGCAACATACAAATGCTTGTATCTTTTTACTGGAGCGTCATAAAACCTTGAAATTTTGTAACAATAAAGTATTCGAGCCTCTTGTCAACTTAAGCTATCGCTCAAAACTAAGCTACCCTTGAGTCCCAAATCAAACACTGATAAAACTTCGAATGGCCTTAACTTCTATATGGTACGTCCTACACCTATCAAAGTTTGCAACATACAAATGCTTGTAACTTTTTACTGGAGCGTCATAAAACCTTGAAATTTTGTAACAATAAAGTACTCGAGCCTCTTGTCAATTTAAGCTATCGCTCAAATCTATGCTACCCTTGAGTCCCAAATCAAACACTGATAAAACTTCAAATGGCCCTAACTTCTATACGGTATGTCCTACACCTATCAAAGTTTGCAACATACAAATGCTTGTATCTTTTTACTGGAGCATCATAAAACCTTGAAATTTTGTAACAATAAAGTACTCGAGCCTCTTGTCAATTTAAGCTATCGCTCAAATCTATGCTACCCTTGAGTCCCAAATCAAACACTGATAAAATTTCAAATGACCCTAACTTTTATACGGTACGTCCTACACCTATCAAAGTTGGCAACATACAAATGCTTGTACCTTTTTACTGGAGCGTCATAAAACCTTGAAATTTTGTAACAATAAAGTACTCGAGCCCCTTGTCAATTTAAGCTATCGCTCAAAGCTATGCTACCCTTGAGTCCCAAATCAAACACTGATAAAACTTAAAATGTCCCTAACTTCTATACGGTACGTCCTACACCTATCAAAGTTTGCAACATACAAATGCCTGTAACTTTTTACTGGAGCGTCATAAAACTTTGAAATTTTGTAACAATAAAGTACGCGAGCCTCTTGTCAATTTAAGCTATCGCTCAAATCTATGCTACCCTTGAGTCCCAAATCAAACACTGATAAAACTTCAAATGGCCCTAAATTCTATACGGTACGTCCTACACCTATCAAAGTTTGCAACATACAAATGCTTGTATCTTTTTACTGGAGCGTCATAAAACCTTGAAATTTTGTAACAATAAAGTATTCGAGCCTCTTGTCAATTTAAGCTATCGCTCAAAACTAAGCTACCCTTGAGCCCCAAATCAAACACTGATAAAACTTCGAATGGCCCTAACTTCTATATGGTGCGTCCTACACCTATCAAAGTTTGCAATATACAAATGCTTGTAACTTATTACTGGAGCGTCATAAAACCTTGAAATTTTGTAACAATAAAGGACTCGAGCCTCTTGTCAATTTAAGCTTTCGCTCAGACATTTGCTACCCTTGAGACCCAAATCAAACGCTGGTAAAACTTCAAATGGCAATAACTTCTATACGGTGCGTCCTACACCTATCAAAGTTTGCAATATACAAATGCTTGTAACTTATTACTGGAGCGTCATAAAACCTTGAAATTTTGTAACAATAAAGTACTCGAGCCTCTTGTCAAATTAAGGTATCGCTCAAAGCTATGATAGCCTTGAGTCCCAAATCAAACACTGATAAAACTTGAAATGGCTCTAACTTCTATACGGTACGTCCTACAACTATCATAGTTTGCAACATACAAATGCTTGTAACTTCTTACTGGAGCTTCATAAAACCTTGAAATTTTGTAATAATAAAGTACTCGAGCCTCTTGTCAATTTAAGCTATCGCTAAAAGCTATGCTACCCTTGAGTTCCAAATCAAACACTGATACAACTTCAAATGGCCTTAACTTCTATACGGTACGTCCTACATCTATCAAAGTTTACAACATACAAATGCTTGTAACTTTTTACTGGAGCATCATAAAACCTTGAAATTTTATAACAACAAAGTACTCGAGGCTCTTGTCAATTTAAGCTATCGCTCAAAGCTATGCTACCCTTGAGTCCCAAATCAAACACTGATAAAACTTCAAATGGCTTTGACTTCTTTAGGTACGTCCTACACCTATCAAAGTTTGCAACATACAAATGCCTGTAACTTTTTACTGGAGCGTCACAAAACTTTGAAATTTTGTAACAATAAAGTACTCGAGCCTCTTGTCAATTTAAGCTATCGCTCAAAGCTATGCTACCCTTGAGTCCCAAATCAAACACTGATAAAAATTCAAATGTCCCTAACTTCTATACGGTACGTCCTACACCTATCAAAGTTTGCAACAGACAAATGCTTGTATCTTTTTACTGGAGCGTCAAAAATCCTTGAAATTTTGTAACAATAAAGTATTCGAGCCCCTTGTCAATTAAAGCTATTGCTCAAAGCTATGCTACCCTTGAGTCAAAAATCAAACACTGATAAAACTTCAAAAGGCGCTAACTTCTATACGGTACATCCAACACCTATCAGAGTTTGCAACATACAAATGCTTGTAACTTTTTACTGGAGCGTCATAAAACCTTGAAATTTGTAACAATAAAATACTCGAGCCTCTTGTCAATTTAAGCTTTCGCTCATAGCTATGCTACCCTTGAGTCCCAAATCAAACACTGATAAAATTTCAAATGGCCCTAACTTCTATACGGTATCAAATCAAAGTTTGCAACATACAAATGCTTGTAACTTTTTACTGGAGCGTCATAAAACCTTGAAATTTTGTAACAATAAAGTACTCGAACCTCTTGTCAATTTAAGCTATCGTTCAAAGCTATGCGACCCTTGAGTCCCAAATCAAACACTGATAAAACTTCAAATGGCCATAAATTCTATACGGTACGTCCTACACCTATCAAAGTTTGCAACATACAAATGCTTGTAACTTTTTACTGGAGCGTCATAAAACCTTGAAATTTTGTAACAATAAAGTATTCGAGCCCCTTGTCAATTTAAGCTATCGCTCAAAGCTATGCTACCCTTGAGTCCCAAATCAAACACTGATAAAACTTAAAATGTCCCTAACTTCTATACGGTACGTCCTACACCTATCAAAGTTTGCAACATACAAATGCCTGTAACTTTTTACTGGAGCGTCATAAAACTTTGAAATTTTGTAACAATAAAGTACGCGAGCCTCTTGTCAATTTAAGCTATCGCTCAAATCTGTGCTACCCTTGAGTCCCAAATCAAACACTGATAAAAATTCAAATGTCCCTAACTTCAATACGGTACGTCCTACACCAATCAAAGTTTGCAACATACAAATGCTTGTAACTTTTTACTGGAGCGTCATAAAACCTTGAAATTTTGTAACAATAAAGTACTCGAGCCTCTTGTCAATTTAAGCTATCGTTCAAAGCTATGCTACCCTTGAGTCCCAAATCAAACACTGATAAAACTTCAAATGGCCCTAAATTCTATACAGTACGTCCTACACCTATCAAAGTTTGCAACATACAAATGCTTGTATCTTTTTACTGGAGCGTCATAAAACCTTGAAATTTTGTAACAATAAAGTATTCGAGCCTCTTGTCAATTTAAGCTATCGCTCAAAACTAAGCTACCCTTGAGTCCCAAATCAAACACTGATAAAACTTCGAATGGCCCTAACTTCTATATGGTACGTCATACACCTATCAAAGTTTGCAACATACAAATGCTTGTAACTTTTTACTGGAGCGTCATAAAACCTTGAAATTTTGTAACAATAAAGTACTCGAGCCTCTTGTCAATTTAAGCTATCGCTCAAATCTATGCTACCCTTGAGTCCCAAATCAAACACTGATAAAACTTCAAATGGCCCTAACTTCTATACGGTACGTCCTACACCTATCAAAGTTTGCAACATACAAATGCTTGTAACTTTTTACTGGAGCATCATAAAACCTTGAAATTTTGTAACAATAAAGTACTCGAGCCTCTTGTCAATTTAAGCTATCGTTCAAAGCTATGCTACCCTTGAGTCCCAAATCAAACACTGATAAAACTTCAAATGGCCCTAAATTCTATACGGTACGTCCTACACCTATCAAAGTTTGCAACATACAAATGCTTGTATCTTTTTACTGGAGCGTCATAAAACCTTGAAATTTTGTAACAATAAAGTATTCGAGCCTCTTGTCAATTTAAGCTATCGCTCAAAACTAAGCTACCCTTGAGTCCCAAATCAAACACTGATAAAACTTCGAATGGCCCTAACTTCTATATGGTACGTCCTACACCTATCAAAGTTTGCAACAACCAAATGCTTGTAACTTTTTACTGGAGCGTCATAAAACCTTGAAATTTTGTAACAATAAAGTACTCGAGCCTCTTGTCAATTTAAGCTATCGCTCAAATCTATGCTACCCTTGAGTCCCAAATCAAACACTGATAAAACTTCAAATGGCCCTAACTTCTATACGGTACGTCCTACACCTATCAAAGTTTGCAACATACAAATGCTTGTAACTTTTTACTGGAGCGTCATAAAACCTTGAAATTTTGTAACAATAAAGTACTCGAGCCTCTTGTCAATTTAAGCTATCGCTCAAATCTATGCTACCCTTGAGTCCCAAATCAAACACTGATAAAACTTCAAATGGCCCTAACTTCTATACGGTACGTCCTACACCTATCAAAGTTTGCAACATACAAATGCTTGTATCTTTTTACTGGAGCATCATAAAACCTTGAAATTTTGTAACAATAAAGTACTCGAGCCTCTTGTCAATTTAAGCTATCGCTCAAATCTATGCTACCCTTGAGTCCCAAATCAAACACTGATAAAATTTCAAATGACCCTAACTTTTATACGGTACGTCCTACACCTATCAAAGTTGGCAACATACAAATGCTTGTACCTTTTTACTGGAGCGTCATAAAACCTTGAAATTTTGTAACAATAAAGTACTCGAGCCTCTTGTCAATTTAAGCTATCGCTCAGAGCTATGCTACCCTTGAGTCCTAAATCAAACACTGAAAAAACTTCAAATGGCCATAACTTCTATACCGTACATCCTACACCTATCAAAGTTTGCAACATACAAATGCTTGTAACTTTTTACTGGAGCATCATAAAACCTTGAAATTTTGTAACAATAAAGTACTCGAGCCTCTTGTCAATTTAAGCTATCGCTCAAACCTATGCTACCCTTGAGTCCCACATCAAACACTGATAAAACATCAAGTGGCCCTAACTTCTATACGATACGTCCTACACCTATCAGAGTTTGCAACATACAAATGCTTGTAACATTTTACTGGAGCGTCATAAAACCTTGAAATTTTTGTAACAATAAGGTACTCGAGCCTCTTGTCAATTTAAGCTATCGCTCAAAACTATGCTACCCTTGGGTCCCAAATCAAACACTGATAAAACTTCAAATGGCCCTAACTTCTATACGGTACGGCCTACACCTATCAAAGTTTGCAATATACAAATGCTTGTAACTTTTTACTGGAGCGTCATAAAACCTTGAAATTTTGTAACAATAAAGTACTCGAGCCTCTTGTCAATTTAAGCTATCGCTCAAAGCTATGCTACCCTTGAGTCCCAAATCAAACACTGACAAAACTTCAAATGGCCCTAACCTCTATACGGTACGTCCTACACCTATCAAAGTTTGCAACATACAAATGCTTGTAACTCTTTACTGGATCATCATAAAACCTTGAAATTTTCTAACAATAAAGTACTCGAGCCTCTGTCAATTTAAGCTATCGCTCAAACCTATGCTACCCTTGAGGCCCAAATCAAACACTGATAAAACTTCAAATGGTCCTAACTTCTAGACGGTACGTCCTACACCTATCAGAGTTTGCAACATACAAATGCTTGTAACTTTTTACTGGAGCGTCATAAAACTTTGAAATTTTTGTAACAATAAAGTACTCGAGACTCTTGTCAATTTAAGCTATCGCTCATAACTATGCTACCCTTGAGTCCCAAATCAAACACTGATAAAACTTCAAATTTCCCTAACTTCTATACGGTACGTCCTACACCTATCAAAGTTTGCAATATACAAGTGCTTGTAACTTTTTACTGGAGCGTCATAAAGCCTTGAAATTTTGTAACAATAAAGTTCTCGAGCCTCTTGTCAATTTAAGCTATCGCTCAAAGCTATGCTACCCTTGAGTCCCAAATCAAACACTTATAAAACTTCAAATGGCCCTAACTTCTATACGGTACGTCCTACACCTATCAAAGTTTGGAACATACAAATGCTTGTAACTTTTTACTCAAGCTTCATAAAACATTGAAATTTTGTAACAATAAAGTACTCGAGCCTCGTGTCAATTTAAGCTATCGTTGAAAGCTATGCTACCCTTGAGTCCCAAATCAAACACTAATAAAACTTCAAATGGCCCTAACTTCTATACGGTACGTCCTACACCTATCAAAGTTTGCAACATACAAATGCTTGCAACTTTTTACTGGAGCGTCATAAAACCTTGAAATTTTGTAACAATAAAGTACTCGAGCCTCTTGTCAATTTAAGCCATCGCTCAAAGCTATGCTACCCTTGAGTCCCAAATTAAACACTGATAAAACTTCAAATGGCCCTAACTTCTATACGGTACGTCCTACACCTATCAAAGTTTGCAACATACAAATGCTTGTAACTTTTTACTGGAGCGTCATAAAACCTTGAAATTTGTAACAATAAAGGACGCGAGCCTCTTGTCAATTTAAGCTATCGCTCAGAACTTTGCTACCCTTGAGTCCCAAATCAAACGCTGATAAAACTTCAAATGGCAATAACTTCTATACGGTGCGTCCTACACCTATCAAAGTTTGCAATATACAAATGCTTGTAACTTTTCACTGGAGCGTCATAAAACCTTGAAATTTTGTAACAATAAAGTACTCGAGCCCCTTGTCAAATTAAGCTATCGGTCAAAGCTATGATACCCTTGAGTCCCAAATCAAACACTGACAAAACTTCAAATGGCCCTAACCTCTATACGGTACGTCCTACACCTATCAAAGTTTGCAACATACAAATGCTTGTAACTCTTTACTGGATCATCATAAAACCTTGAAATTTTCTAACAATAAAGTACTCGAGCCTCTGTCAATTTAAGCTATCGCTCAAACCTATGCTACCCTTGAGGCCCAAATCAAACACTGATAAAACTTCAAATGGTCCTAACTTCTAGACGGTACGTCCTACACCTATCAGAGTTTGCAACATACAAATGCTTGTAACTTTTTACTGGAGCGTCATAAAACTTTGAAATTTTTGTAACAATAAAGTACTCGAGACTCTTGTCAATTTAAGCTATCGCTCATAACTATGCTACCCTTGAGTCCCAAATCAAACACTGATAAAACTTCAAATGGCCCTAACTTCTATACCGTACGTCCTACACCTATCAAAGTTTGCAATATACAAATGCTTGTAACTTTTTACTGGAGCGTCATAAAGCCTTGAAATTTTGTAACAATAAAGTTCTCGAGCCTCTTGTCAATTTAAGTTATCGCTCAAAGCTATGCTACCCTTGAGTCCCAAATCAAACACTGATAAAACTTCAAATGGCCCTAACTTCTATACGGTACGTCCTACACCTATCAAAGTTTGCAACATACAAATGCTTGCAACTTTTTACTGGAGCGTCATAAAACCTTGAAATTTTGTAACAATAAAGTACTCGAGCCTCTTGTCAATTTAAGCCATCGCTCAAAGCTATGCTACCCTTGAGTCCCAAATCAAACACTGATAAAACGTCAAATGGCTTTGACTTCTATACGGTACGTCCTACACCTATCAAAGTTTGCAACATACAAATGCCTGTAACTTTTTACTGGAGCGTCACAAAACTTTGAAATTTTGTAACTATAAAGTACTCGAGCCTCTTGTCAATTTAAGCCATCGCTCAAAGCTATGCTACCCTTGAGTCCCAAATCAAACATTGATAAAATTTCAAATGGCCCTAACTTCTATACGGTACGTCCTACACCTATCAAAGTTTGCAACAGACAAATGCTTGTAACTTTTTACTGGAGCGTCATAAAACCTTGAAATTTGTAACAATAAAGGACCCGAGCCTCTTGTCAATTTAAGCTATCGCTCAGAACTTTGCTACCCTTGAGTCCCAAATCAAACGCTGATAAAACTTCAAATGGCCCTAACTTCTATACGGTACGTCCTACACCTATCAAAGTTTGCAACATATAAATGCTTGCAACTTTTTACTGGAGCATCATAAAACCTTGAAATTTTGTAACAAAAAAGTACTCGAGCCTCTTGTCAATTTAAGGTATCGCTCAAAGCTATGCTACCCTTGAGTCCCAAATCAAACACTGAAAAAACTTCAAATGGCCATAACTTCTATACCGTACATCCTACACCTATCAAAGTTTGCAACATACAAATGCTTGTAACTTTTTACTGGAGCATCATAAAACCTTGAAATTTTGTAACAATAAAGTACTCGAGCCTCTTGTCAATTTAAGCTATCGCTCAAACCTATGCTAACCTTGAGTCCCAAATCAAACACTGATAAAACATCAAGTGGCCCTAACTTCTATACGATACGTCCTACACCTATCAGAGTTTGCAACATACAAATGCTTGTAACATTTTACTGGAGCGTCATAAAACCTTGAAATTTTTGTAACAATAAGGTACTCGAGCCTCTTGTCAATTTAAGCTATCGCTCAAAACTATGCTACCCTTGGGTCCCAAATCCAACACTTACAAAATGTTCAAATGGCCCTAACTTCTATACGGTACGGCCTACACCTATCAAAGTTTGCAATATACAAATGCTTGTAACTTTTTACTGGAGCGTCATAAAACCTTGAAATTTTGTAACAATAAAGTACTCGAGCCTCTTGTCAATTTAAGCTATCGCTCAAAGCTATGCTACCCTTGAGTCCCAAATCAAACACTGACAAAACTTCAAATGGCCCTAACCTCTATACGGTACGTCCTACACCTATCAAAATTTGCAACATACAAATGCTTGTAACTCTTTACTGGATCATCATAAAACCTTGAAATTTTCTAACAATAAAGTACTCGAGACTCTTGTCAATTTACGCTATCGCTCATAACTATGCTACCCTTGAGTCCCAAATCAAACACTGATAAAACTTCAAATGGCCCTAACTTCTATACGGTACGTCCTACACCTATCAAAGTTTGCAATATACAAATGCTTGTAACTTTTTACTGGAGCGTCATAAAGCCTTGAAATTTTGTAACAATAAAGTTCTCGAGCCTCTTGTCAATTTAAGTTATCGCTCAAAGCTATGCTACCCTTGAGTCCCAAATCAAACACTGATAAAACTTCAAATGGCCCTAACTTCTATACGGTACGTCCTACACCTATCAAAGTTTGCAACATACAAATGCTTGCAACTTTTTACTGGAGCGTCATAAAACCTTGAAATTTTGTAACAATAAAGTACTCGAGCCTCTTGTCAATTTAAGCCATCGCTCAAAGCTATGCTACCCTTGAGTCCCAAATCAAACACTGATAAAACGTCAAATGGCTTTGACTTCTATACGGTACGTCCTACACCTATCAAAGTTTGCAACATACAAATGCCTGTAACTTTTTACTGGAGCGTCACAAAACTTTGAAATTTTGTAACAATAAAGTACTCGAGCCTCTTGTCAATTTAAGCCATCGCTCAAAGCTATGCTACCCTTGAGTCCCAAATCAAACACTGATAAAATTTCAAATGGCCCTAACTTCTATACGGTACGTCCTACACCTATCAAAGTTTGCAACAGACAAATGCTTGTAACTTTTTACTGGAGCGTCATAAAACCTTGAAATTTGTAACAATAAAGGACCCGAGCCTCTTGTCAATTTAAGCTATCGCTCAGAACTTTGCTACCCTTGAGTCCCAAATCAAACGCTGATAAAACTTCAAATGGCAATAACTTCTATACGGTGCGTCCTACACCTATAAAAGTTTGCAATATACAAATGCTTGTAACTTTTTACTGGAGCGTCATAAAACCTTGAAATTTTGTAACAATAAAGTACTCGAGCCTCTTGTCAATTTAAGCTATCGCTCAAATCTATGCTACCCTTGAGTCCCAAATCAAACACTGATAAAACTTCAAATGGCCCTAACTTCTATACGGTACGTCCTACACCTATCAAAGTTTGCAACATACAAATGCTTGTAACTTTTTACTGGAGCGTCATAAAACCTTGAAATTTGTAACAATAAAGGACGCGAGCCTCTTGTCAATTTAAGCTATCGCTCAGAACTTTGCTACCCTTGAGTCCCAAATCAAACGCTGATAAAACTTCAAATGGCAATAACTTCTATACGGTGCGTCCTACACCTATCAAAGTTTGCAACAGACAAATGCTTGTAACTTTTTACTGGAGCGTCATAAAACCTTGAAATTTGTAACAATAAAGGACCCGAGCCTCTTGTCAATTTAAGCTATCGCTCAGAACTTTGCTACCCTTGAGTCCCAAATCAAACGCTGATAAAACTTCAAATGGCAATAACTTCTATACGGTGCATCCTACACCTATAAAAGTTTGCAATATACAAATGCTTATAACTTTTTACTGGAGCGTCATAAAACCTTGAAATTTTGTAACAATAAAGTACTCGAGCCTCTTGTCAAATTAAGCTATCGCTCAAAGCTATGATACCCTTGAGTCCCAAATCAAACACTGATAAAACTTGAAATGGCTCTAACTTCTATACGGTACGTCCTACAACTATCATAGTTTGCAACATACAAATGCTTGTAACTTCTTACTGGAGCTACATAAAACCTTGAAATTTTGTAATAATAAAGTACTCGAGCCTCTTGTCAATTTAAGCTATCGCTGAAAGCTATGCTACCCTTGAGTTCCAAATCAAACACTGATAAAACTTCAAATGGCCTTAACTTCTATACGGTACGTCCTACATCTATCAAAGTTTGCAACATACAAATGCTTGTAACTTTTTACTGGAGCGTCATAAAACCTTGAAATTTTGTAACAACAAAGTACTCGAGGCTCTTGTCAATTTAAGCTATCGCTCAAAGCTATGCTACCCTTGAGTCCCAAATCAAACACTGATAAAACGTCAAATGGCTTTGACTTCTATACGGTACGTCCTACACCTATCAAAGTTTGCAACATACAAATGCCTGTAACTTTTTACTGGAGCGTCACAAAACTTTGAAATTTTGTAACAATAAAGTACTCGAGCCTCTTGTCAATTTAATCTATCGCTCAAAGCTATGCTACCCTTGAGTCCCAAATCAAACACTGATAAAAATCCAAATGTCCCTAACTTCTATACGGTACATCCAACACCTATCAGAGTTTGCAACATACAAATGCTTGTAACTTTTTACTGGAGCGTCATAAAACCTTGAAATTTTGTAACAAGAAAATACTCGAGCCTCTTGTCAATTTAAGCTTTCGCTCAAAGCTATGCTACCCTTGATTCCCAAATCAAACACTGATCAAATTTCGAATGGCCCTAACTTCTATACGGTACGTCCTACACCAATCAAAGTTTGCAACATACAAATGCTTGTAACTTTTTACTGGAGCGTCATAAAACCTTGAAATTTTGTAACAATAAAGTACTCGAGCCTCTTGTCAATTTAAGCTATCGCTCAAAGCTATGCTACCCTTGACTCCCAAATCAAACACTGATAAAACTTCAAATGGCCCTAACTTCTATACGGTACGTCCTACACCTATCAAAGTTTGCAACATACAAATGCTTGTATCTTTTTACTGGAGCGTCATAAAACCTTGAAATTTTGTAACAATAAAGTATACGAGCCCCTTGTCAATTTAAGCTATTGCTCAAAGCTATGCTACCCTTGAGTCCCAAATCAAACACTGATAAAACTGTAAATGGCCCTAACTTCTATACGGTACGTCCTACACCTATCAAAGTTTGCAACATACAAATGCTTGTAACTTCTTACTGGAGCATCATAAAACCTTGAAATTTTGTAACAATAAAGTACTCGAGCCTCTTGTCAATTTAAGCTATCGCTCAAAGCTATGCTATCCTTGAGTCCCAAATCAAACACTGATAAAACTTCAAGTGGCCCTAACTTCTATACGGTACGTCCTACACCTATCAAAGTTTGCAACATACAAATGCTTGTAACTTTTTACTGGAGCGTCATAAAACCTTGAAGTTTTGTAACAATAAAGTATTCGAGCCCCTTGTCAATTTAAGCTATCGCTCAAAGCTATGCTACCCTTGAGTCCCAAATCAAACACTGATAAAACTTCAAATGTCCCTAACTTCTATACGGTACGTCCTACACCAATCAAAGTTTGCAACATACAAATGCTTTAACTTTTTACTGGAGCGTCATAAAACCTTGAAATTTTGTAACAATAAAGTACTCGAGCCTCTTGTCAATTTAAGCTATCGCTCAAAGCTATGCTACCCTTGAGTCCCAAATCAAACACTGATAAAACTTCAAATGGCCCTAACTTCTATACGGTACGTCCTACACCTATCAAAGTTATCAACATACAAATGCTTGTAACTTTTTAGTGGAGCTTCATAAAACCTTGAAATTTTGTAACAATAAAGTACTCGAGCCTCTTGTCAATTTGAGCTATCGCTGAAAGCTATGCTACCCTTGAGTCCCAAATCAAACACTAATAAAACTTCAAATGGTCCTAACTTCTATACGGTACGTCCTACACCTATCAAAGTTTGCAACATACAAATGCTTGTAACTTTTTACTGGAGCATCATAAAACCTTGAAATTTGTAACAATAAAGGACCCGAGCCTCTTGTCAATTTAAGCTATCGCTCAGAACTTTGCTACCCTTGAGTCCCAAATCAAACGCTGATAAAACTTCAAATGGCAATAACTTCTATACGGTGCGTCCTACACCTATAAAAGTTTGCAATATACAAATGCTTGTAACTTTTTACTGGAGCGTCTTAAAAACTTGAAATTTTGTAACAATAAAGTACTCGAGCCTCTTGTCAAATTAAGCTATCGCTCAAAGCTATGATACCCTTGAGTCCCAAATCAAACACTGATAAAACTTGAAATGGCTCTAACTTCTATACGATACGTCCTACAACTATCATAGTTTGCAACATACAAATGCTTGTAACTTCTTACTGGAGCTACATAAAACCTTGAAATTTTGTAATAATAAAGTACTCGAGCCTCTTGTCAATTTAAGCTATCGCTCAAAGCTATGCTACCCTTGAGTCCCAAATCAAACACTGATAAAACGTCAAATGGCTTTGACTTCTATACGGTACGTCCTACACCTATCAAAGTTTGCAACATACAAATGCCTGTAACTTTTTACTGGAGCGTCACAAAACTTTGAAATTTTGTAACAATAAAGTACTCGAGCCTCTTGTCAATTTAATCTATCGCTCAAAGCTATGCTACCCTTGAGTCCCAAATCAAACACTGATAAAACTCCAAATGTCCCTAACTTCTATACGGTACATCCAACACCTATCAGAGTTTGCAACATACAAATGCTTGTAACTTTTTACTGGAGCGTCATAAAACCTTGAAATTTTGTAACAATAAAATACTCAAGCCTCTTGTCAATTTAAGCTTTCGCTCAAAGCTATGCTACCCTTGATTCCCAAATCAAACACTGATCAAATTTCGAATGGCCCTAACTTCTATACGGTACGTCCTACACCTATCAAAGTTTGCAACATACAAATGCTTGTAACTTTTTACTGGAGCGTCATAAAACCTTGAAATCTTGTAAGAATAAAGTACTCGAGCCTCTTGTCAATTTAAGCTATCGCTCAAAGCTATGCTACCCTTGAGTCCCAAATCAAACACTGATAAAACTTCAAATGGCCCTAACTTCTATACGGTACGTCCTACACCTATCAAAGTTTGCAACATACAAATGCTTGTATCTTTTTACTGGAGCGTCATAAAACCTTGAAATTTTGTAACAATAAAGTATACGAGCCCCTTGTCAATTTAAGCTATTGCTCAAAGCTATGCTACCCTTGAGTCCCAAATCAAACACTGATAAAACTTTAAATGGCCCTAACTTCTATACGGTACGTCCTACACCTATCAAAGTTTGCAACATACAAATGCTTGTAACTTCTTACTGGGGCATCATAAAACCTTGAAATTTTGTAACAATAAAGTACTCGAGCCTCTTGTCAATTTAAGCTATCGCTCAAAGCTATGCTATCCTTGATTCCCAAATCAAACACTGATAAAACTTCAAGTGGCCCTAACTTCTATACGGTACGTCCTACACCTATCAAAGTTTGCAACATACAAATGCTTGTAACTTTTTACTGGAGCGTCATAAAACCTTGAAGTTTTGTAACAATAAAGTATTCGAGCCCCTTGTCAATTTAAGCTATCGCTCAAAGCTATGCTACCCTTGAGTCCCAAATCAAACACTGATAAAACTTCAAATGGCCCTAACTTCTATACGGTACGTCCTACACCTATCAAAGTTTGCAACATACAAATGCTTGTATCTTTTTACTGGAGCGTCATAAAAGGTTGAAATTTTGTAACAAAAAAGTATTCGAGCCCCTTGTCAATTTAAGCTATTGCTCAAAGCTATGCTACCCTTGAGTCCCAAATCAAACACTGATAAAACTTCAAATGGCCCTAACTTCTATACGGTACGTCCTACACCTATCAAAGTTTGCAACATACAAATGCTTGTAACTTTTTACTGGAGCATCATAAAACCTTAAAATTTTGTAACAATAAAGTACTCAAGCCTCTTGTCAATTTAAGCTATCGCTCAAAGCTATTTTACCCTTGAGTCCCAAATCAAACACTGATAAAACTTCAAGTGGCCCTAACTTCTATACGGTACATCCTACACCTATCAAAGTTTTCAACATACAAATGCTTGTAACTTTTTAGTGGAGCTTCATAAAACCTTGAAATTTTGTAACAATAAAGTACTCGAACCTCTTGTCAATTTAAGCTATCGCTGAAAGCTATGCTACCCTTGAGTCCCAAATCAAACACTAATAAAACTTCAAATGGTCCTAACTTCTATGTGGTACGTCCTACACCTATCAAAGTTTGCAACATACAAATGCTTGTAACTTTTTACTGGAGCGTCATAAAACCTTGAAATTTGTAACAATAAAGGACCCGAGCCTCTTGTCAATTTAAGCTATCGCTCAGAACTTTGCTACCCTTGAGTCCCAAATCAAACGGTGATAAAACTTCAAATGGCAATAACTTCTATACGGTGTGTCCTACACCTATAAAAGTTTGCAATATACAAATGCTTGTAACTTTTTCTGGAGCGTCATAAAACCTTGAAATTTTGTAACAATAAAGTACTCGAGCCTCTTGTCAAATTAAGCTATCGCTCAAAGCTATGATACCCCTGAGTCCCAAATCAAACACTGATAAAACTTGAAATGGCTCTAACTTCTATACGATACGTCCTACAACTATCATAGTTTGCAACATACAAATGCTTGTAACTTCTTACTGGAGCTACATAAAACCTTGAAATTTTGTAATAATAAAGTACTCGAGCCTCTTGTCAATTTAAGCTATCGCTGAAAGCTATGCTACCCTTGAGTTCCAAATCAAACACTGATAAAACTTCAAATGGCCTTAACTTCTATACGGTACGTCCTACATCTATCAAAGTTTGCAACATACAAATGCTTGTAACTTTTTACTGGAGCGTCATAAAACCTTGAAATTTTGTAACAACAAAGTACTCGAGGCTCTTGTCAATTTAAGCAACGCTCAAAGCTATGCTACCCTTGAGTCCCAAATCAAACACTGATAAAACGTCAAATGGCTTTGACTTCTCTACGGTACGTCCTACACCTATCAAAGTTTGCAACATACAAATGCCTGTAACTTTTTACTGGAGCGTCACAAAACTTTGAAATTTTGTTACAATAAAGTACTCGAGCCTCTTGTCAATTTAATCTATCGCTCAAAGCTATGCTACCCTTGAGTCCCAAGTCAAACACTGATAAAACTTGAAGTGGCCCTAACTTCTATACGGTACGTCCTACACCTATCAAAGTTTGCAACATACAAATGCTTGTAACTTTTTACTGGAGCGTCATAAAACCTTGAAGTTTTGTAACAATAAAGTATTCGAGCCCCTTGTCAATTTAAGCTATCGCTCAAAGCTATGCTACCCTTGAGTCCCAAATCAAACACTGATAAAACTTTAAATGGCCCTAACTTCTATACGGTACGTCCTACACCTATCAAAGTTTGCAACATACAAATGCTTGTAACTTTTTACTGGAGCGTCATAAAACCTTGAAGTTTTGTAACAATAAAGTATTCGAGCCCCTTGTCAATTTAAGCTATCGCTCAAAGCTATGCTACCCTTGAGTCCCAAATCAAACACTGATAAAAATTTAAATGGCCCTAACTTCTATACGGTACGACCTACACCTATCAAAGTTTGCACCATACAAATGCTTGTAACTTCTTACTGGAGCATCATAAAACCTTGAAATTTTGTAACAATAAAGTACTCGAGCCTCTTGTCAATTTAAGCTATCGATCAAAGCTATGCTACCCTTGAGTCCCAAATGAAACACTGATAAAACTTCAAGTGGCCCTAACTTCTATACGGTACGTCCTACACCTATCAAAGTTTGCAACATACAAATGCTTGTAACTTTTTACTGGAGCGTCATAAAACCTTGAAGTTTTGTAACAATAAAGTATTCGAGCCCCTTGTCAATTTAAGCTATCGCTCAAAGCTATGCTACCCTTGAGTCCCAAATCAAACACTGATAAAACTTCAAATGTCCCTAACTTCTATACGGTACGTCCTACACCAATCAAAGTTTGCAACATACAAATGCTTTAACTTTTTACTGGAGCGTCATAAAACCTTGAAATTTTGTAACAATAAAGTACTCGAGCCTCTTGTCAATTTAAGCTATCGCTCAAAGCTATGCTACCCTTGAGTCCCAAATCAAACACTGATAAAACTTCAAATGGCCCTAACTTCTATACGGTACGTCCTACACCTATCAAAGTTTGCAACATACAAATGCTTGTATCTTTTTACTGGAGCGTCATAAAAGCTTGAAATTTTGTAACAAAAAAGTATTCGAGCCCCTTGTCAATTTAAGCTATTGCTCAAAGCTATGCTACCCTTGAGTCCCAAATCAAACACTGATAAAACTTCAAATGGCCCTAACTTCTATACGGTACGTCCTACACCTATCAAAGTTTGCAACATACAAATGCTTGTAACTTTTTACTGGAGCATCATAAAACCTTGAAATTTTGTAACAATAAAGTACTCAAGCCTCTTGTCAATTTAAGCTATCGCTCAAAGCTATTTTACCCTTGAGTCCCAAATAAAACACTGATAAAACTTCAAGTGGCCCTAACTTCTATACGGTACGTCCTACACCTATCAAAGTTTTCAACATACAAATGCTTGTAACTTTTTAGTGGAGCTTCATAAAACCTTGAAATTTTGTAACAATAAAGTACTCGAGCCTCTTGTCAATTTAAGCTATCGCTGAAAGCTATGCTACCCTTGAGTCCCAAATCAAACACTAATAAAACTTCAAATGTTCCTAACTTCTATACGGTACGTCCTACACCTATCAAAGTTTGCAACATACAAATGCTTGTAACTTTTACTGGAGCGTCATAAAACCTTGAAATTTTGTAACAATAAAGTACTCGAGCCGCTTGTCAATTTAAGCCATCGCCCAAGCTATGCTACCCTTGAGTCCAAAATCAAACACTGATAAAACTTCGAATGGCCCTAACTTCTATATGGTACGTCCTACACCTATCAAAGTTTGCAACATACAAATGCTTGTAACTTTTTACTGGAGCGTCATAAAACCTTGAAATTTTGTAACAATAAAGTAGCCTCTTGTCAATTTAAGCTATCGCTCAAAGCTATGCTACCCTTGAGTCCCAAATCAAACTCTGATAAAACTTCAAATGGCCCTAACTTCTATACGGTACGTCCTACACCTATCAAAGTTTGGAACATACAAATGCTTGTAACTTTTTACTGGAGCTTCATAAAACCTTGAAATTTTGTAACAATAAAGTACTCGAACCTCGTGTCAATTTAATCAATCGCTGAAAGCTATGCTACCCTTGAGTCCCAAATCAAACACTAATAAAACTTCAAATGGCCCTAACTTCTATACGGTACGTCCTACACCTATCAAAGTTTGCAACATACAAATGCTTGCAACTTTTTACTGGAGCGTCATAAAACCTTGAAATTTTGTAGCAATAAAGTACTCGAGCCTCTTGTCAATTTAAGCCATCGCTCAAAGCTATGCTACCCTTGAGTCCCAAATCAAACACTGATAAAACTTTAAATGGCCCTAACTTCTATACGGTACGTCCTACACCTATCAAAGTTTGCAACATACAAATGCTTGTAACTTTTTACTGGAGCGTCATAAAACCTTGAAATTTTGTAACAATAAAGTACTCGAGCCTCTTGTCAAATTAAGCTATCGCTCAAAGCTATGATACCCTTGAGTCCCAAATCAAACACTGATAAAACTTGAAATGGCTCTAACTTCTATACGGTACGTCCTACAACTAGCATAGTTTGCAACATACAAATGCTTGTAACTTCTTATTGGAGCTACATAAAACCTTGAAAATTTTGTAATAATAAAGTACTCGAGGCTCTTGTCAATTTAAGCTATCGCTCAAAGCTATGCTACCCTTGAGTCCCAAATCAAACACTGATAAAACTTCAAATGGCTTTGACTTCTATACGGTACGTCCTACACCTATCAAAGTTTGCAACATACAAATGCCTGTAACTTTTTACTGGAGCGTCACAAAACTTTGAAATTTTGTAACAATAAAGTACTCGAGCCTCTTGTCAATTTAATCTATCGCTCAAAGCTATGCTACCCTTGAGTCCCAAATCAAACACTGATAAAACTTCAAATGTCCCTAACTTCTATACGGTACATCCAACACCTATCAGAGTTTGCAACATACAAATGCTTGTAACTTTTTACTGGAGCGTCATAAAACCTTGAAATTTTGTAACAATAAAATACTCGAGCCTCTTGTCAATTTAAGCTTTCGCTCAAAGCTATGCTACCCTTGATTCCCAAATCAAACACTGATCAAATTTCGAATGGCCCTAACTTCTATCCGGTACGTTCTACATCAATCAAAGATTGCAACATACAAATGCTTGTAACTTTTTACTGGAGCGTCATAAAACCTTGAAATTTTGTAACAATAAAGTACTCGAGCCTCTTGTAAATTAAACTATCGCTCAAAGCTATGCTACCCTTGAGTCCCAAATCAAACACTGATAAAACTTCAAATGGCCCTAACTTCTATACGGTACGTCCTACACCTATCAAAATTTGCAACATACAAATGCTTGTATCTTTTTACTGGAGCGTCTTAAAACCTTGAAATTTTGTAACAATAAAGTATACGAGCCCCTTGTCAATTTAAGCTATTGCTCAAAGCTATGCTACCCTTGAGTCCCAAATCAAACACTGATAAAACTTTAAATGGCACTAACTTCTATACGGTACGTCCTACACCTATCAAAGTTTGCAACATACAAATGCTTGTAACTTCTTACTGGAGCATCATAAAACCTTGAAATTTTGTAACAATAAAGTACTCGAGCCTCTTGTCAATTTAAGCTATCGCTCAAAGCTATGCTACCCTTGAGTCCCAAATCAAACACTGATAAAACTTCAAGTGGCCCTAACTTCTATACGGTACGTCCTACACCTATCAAAGTTTGCAACATACAAATGCTTGTAACTTTTTACTGGAGCGTCATAAAACCTTGAAGTTTTGTAACAATAAAGTATTCGAGCCCCTTGTCAATTTAAGCTATCGCTCAAAGCTATGCTACCCTTGAGTCCCAAATCAAACACTGATAAAACTTCAAATGTCCCTAACTTCTATACGGTACGTCCTACACCAATCAAAGTTTGCAAACATACAAATGCTTGTAACTTTTTACTGGAGCGTCATAAAACCTTGAAATTTTGTAACAATAAAGTACTCGAGCCTCTTGTCAATTTAAGCTATCGCTCAAAGCTATGCTACCCTTGAGTCCCAAATCAAACACTGATAAAACTTCAAATGGCCCTAACTTCTATACGGTACGTCCTACACCCATCAAAGTTTGCAACATACAAATGCTTGTATCTTTTTACTGGAGCGTCATAAAAGCTTGAAACTTTGTAACAATAAAGTATTCGAGCCCCTTGTCAATTTAAGCTATTGCTCAAAGCTATGCTACCCTTGAGTCCCAAATCAAACACTGATAAAACTTCAAATGGCCCTAACTACTATACGGTACGTCCTACACCTATCAAAGTTTACAACATACAAATGCTTGTAACTTTTTACTGGAGCATCATAAAACCTTGAAATTTTGTAACAATAAAGTACTTAAGCCTCTTGTCAATTTAAGCTATCGCTCAAAGCTATGCTACCCTTGAGTCCCAAATCAAACACTGATAAAACTTCAAGTGGCCCTAACTTCTATACGGTACGTCCTACACCTATCAAAGTTTTCAACATACAAATGCTTGTAACTTTTTAGTGGAGCTTCATAAAACCTTGAAATTTTGTAACAATAAAGTACTCGAGCCTCTTGTCAATTTAAGCTATCGCTGAAAGCTATGCTACCCTTGAGTCCCAAATCAAACACTAATAAAACTTCAAATGGTCCTAACTTCTATACGGTACGTCCTACACCTATCAAAGTTTACAACATACAAATACTTGTAACTTTTTCTGGAGCGTCATAAAACCTTGAAATTTTGTAACAATAAAGTACTCGAGCCGCTTGTCAATTTAAGCCATCGCCCAAGCTATGCTACCCTTGAGTCCCAAATCAAACACTGATAAATCTTCAAATATCCCTAACTTCTATATGGTATGTCCTACACCTATCAAAGTTTGCAACATACAAATGCTTGTAACTTTTTACTGGAACGTCATAAAACCTTGAAATTTTGTAACAATAAAGTAGCCTCTTGTCAATTTAAGCTATCGCTCAAAGCTATGCTACCCTTGAGTCCCAAATCAAATACTGATAAATTTTCGAATGGCCCTAACTTCTATATGGTACGTCCTACACCTATCAAAGTTTACAACATACAAATGCTTGTAACTTTTTACTGGAGCGTCATAAAACCTTGAAATTTTGTAACAATAAAGTACTCGATCCTCTTGTCAATTTAAGCTATCGCTCAAAACTATGCTATCCTTGAGTCCCAAATCAAACACTGATAAAACTTCAAATGGCTTTAACTTCTATACGGTACGTCCTACACCTATCAAAGTTTGCAACATACAAATGCCTGTAACTTTTTACTGGAGCGTCATAAAACTTTGAAATTTTGTAACAATAAAGTACTCGAGCCTCTCGTCAATTTAAGCTATCGCTCAAAGCTATGCTACCCTTGAGTCCCAAATCAAACACTAATAAAACTTCAAATGGCCCTAACTTCTATACGGTACGTCCTACACCTATCAAAGTTTGCAACATACAAATGCTTGTAACTTTTTACTGGAGCGTCATAAAACCATGAAATTTTGTAACAATAAAGTACTCGAGCCTCTTGTCAATTTAAGCCATCGCTCAAAGCTATGTTACCCTTGAGTCCCAAATCAAACACTGATAAAACTTCAAATGACCCTAACTTTAATACGGTACGTCCTACACCTATCAAAGTTTACAACATACAAATGCTTGTAACTTTTTACTGGAGCGTCATAAAACCTTGAAATTTTGTAACAATAAAGTACTCGAGCCTCTCGTCAATTTAAGCTATCGCTCAAAGCTATGCTACCCTTGAGTCCCAAATCAAACACTAATAAAACTTCAAATGGCCCTAACTTCTATAGGGTACGTCCTACCCCTATCAAAGTTTGCAATATACAAATGCTTGTAACTTTTTACTGGAGCGTCATAAAACCTTGAAATTTTGTAACAATAAAGTACTCGAGCCTCTTGTCAATTTAAGCTATCGCTGAAAGCTATGCTATCCTTGAGTCCCAAATCAAACACTAATAAAACTTCAAATGGCCCTAACTTCTATACGGTACGTCCTACACCTATCAAAGTTTGCAACATACAAATGCTTGTAACTTTTTACTGGAGCGTCATAAAACATGAAATTTTGTAACAATAAAGTACTCGAGCCTCTTGTCAATTTAAGCCATCGCTCAAAGCTATGTTACCCTTGAGTCCCAAATCAAACACTGATAAAACTTCAAATGGCCCTAACTTTAATACGGTACGTCCTACACCTATCAAAGTTTATAACATACAAATGCTTGTAACTTTTTACTGGAGCGTCATAAAACCTTGAAATTTTGTAACAATAAATTACTCGAGCCTCTTGTCAATTTAAGCCATCGCTCAAAACTATGCTACCCTTGAGTCAAAAATCAACCACTGATAAAACTTCAAATCGCCCTAACTTCTATACGGTACGTCCTACACCTATCAAAGGTTGCAATATACAAATGCCTGTAACTTTTTACTGGAGCGTCATAAAACCTTGAAATTTTGTAACAATAAAGTACTCGAGCCTCTTGTCAATTTAAGCTATCGCTCAAAGCTATGCTACCCTTGAGTCCCAAATCAAACACTTATAAAACTTCAAGTGGCCCTAACTTCTATACGGTACGTCCTACACCTATCAAAGTTTTCAACATACAAATGCTTGTAACTTTTTACTGGAGCATCATAAAACCTTGAAATTTTGTAACAATAAAGAACTCGAGCCTCTTGTCAATTTAAGCTATCGCTCAAAACTATGATACCCTTGGGTCCCAAATCAAACACTGAAAAAACTTCAAATTTCCATAACTTCTATACGGTACGTCCTACACCTATCAAAGTTTGCAACTTACAAATACTTGTAACTTTTTACTGGAGCATCATAAAACCTTGAAATTTTGTAACAATAAAGAACTCGAGCCTCTTGTCAATTTAAGCTATCGCTCAAACCTATGCTACCCTTGAGTCCCAAATCAAACACTGATAAAACTTCAAATGGCCCTAACTTCTATACGGTACGTCCTACATCTGTCAGAGTTTGCAACATACAAATGCTTGTAACATTTTGTAACAATAAAGTATTCGAGCCTCTTGTCAATTTAAGCCATCGCTCAAAACTATGCTACCCTTGAGACCCAAACCAAACACTGATAAAACTTCGAATGGCCCTAACTTCTATACGGTACGTCCTACACCTATCAAAGTTTGCAACATACAAATGCTTGTAACTTTTTACTGGAGCGTCATAAAACCTTGAAATTTTGTAACAATAAAGTACTCGAGCCTCTTGTCAATTTAAGCCATCGCTCAAAACTATGCTACCCTTGAGTCCCAAATAAACCACTGATAAAACTTCAAATGGCCCTAACTTCTATACGGTACGTCCTACACCTATCAATGTTTGCAACTTACAAATGCTTGTAACTTTCTACTGGATCGTCATAAAACCTTGAAATTGTGTAACAATAAAGTTCTCGAGCCTCTTGTCAATTTAAGCTATCGCTCAGAGCTATGCTACCCTTGAGTCCCAAATCAAACACTGAAAAAACTTCAAATGGCCATAACTTCTATACGGTACGTCCTACATGTCTCAAAGTTTGCAACATACAAATGCTTGTAACTTTTTACTGGAGCTTCATAAAACCTTGAAATTTTGTGACAATAAAGTACTCGAGCCTCTTGTCAATTTAAGCCATCGCTCAAAACTATGCTACCCTTGAGTCCCAAATCAACCACTGATAAAACTTCAAATAGCCCTAACTTCTATACGGTACGTCCTTCACCTATCAAAGTTTGCAACATACAAATGCTTGTAACATTTTACTGCAGCGTCATAAAACCTTCAAATTTTTCTAACAATAAAGTACTCGAGCCTCTTGTCAATTTAAGTTATCGCTCAAAACTATGCTACCCTTGGGTCCCAAATCAAACACTGAGAAAACTTCAAATGGCCCTAACTTCTATACGGTACGTCCTACACCTATCAAAGTTTGCAATATACAAATGCTTGGAACTTTTTACTGGAACGTCATAAAACCTTGAAATTTTGAACAATAAAGTACTCGAGCCTCTTGTCAATTTAAGCTATCGCTCAAATCTATGCTACCCTTGACTCCCAAATTAAACACTGATAAAACTTCAAGTGGCCCTAACTTCTATACGGTACGTCCTACACCTATCAAAGTTTGCAACATACAAATGCTTGTAACTCTTTACTGGAGCATCATAAAACCTTGAAATTTTCTAACAATAAAGTACTCGAGCCTCTGTCAATTTAAGCTATCGCTCAAACCTATGCTACCCTTGAGTCCCAAATCAAACACTGATAAAACTTCAAATGGTCCTAACTTCTAGACAGTGCGTCCTACACCTATCAGAGTTTGCAACATACAAATGCTTGTAACTTTTTACTGGGGCGTCATAAAACTTTGAAATTTTTGTAACAATAAAGTACTCGAGACTCTTGTCTATTTAAGCTATCGCTCAAAACTATGCTACCCTTGAGTCCCAAATCAAACACTGATAAAACTTCAAATGGCCCTAACTTCTATACGGTACGTCCTACACCTATCAAAGTTTGCAACATACAAATGCTTGTAACTTTTTACTGGAGCGTCATAAAACCTTGAAATTTGTAACAATAAAGGACTCGAGCCTCTTGTCAATTTAAGCTATCGCTCAGACATTTGCTACCCTTGAGTCCCAAATCAAACGCTGGTAAAACTTCAAATGGCAATAACTTCTATACGGTGCGTCCTACACCTATCAAAGTTTGCAATATACAAATGCTTGTAACTTATTACTGGAGCGTCATAAAACCTTGAAATTTTGTAACAATAAAGTACTCGAGCCTCTTGTCAAATTAAGCTATCGCTCAAAGCTATGATACCCTTGAGTCCCAAATCAAACACTGATAAAACTTGAAATGGCTCTAACTTCTATACGGTACGTCCTACAACTATCATAGTTTGCAACATACAAATGCTTGTAACTTCTTACTGGAGCTTCATAAAACCTTGAAATTTTGTAACAAAAAAGTACTCGAGCCTCTTGTCAATTTAACCTATCGCTGAAAGCTATGCTACCCTTGAGTTCCAAATCAAACACTGATACAACTTCAAATAGCCTTAACTTCTATACGGTACGTCCTACACCTATCAAAGTTTATAACATACAAATGCTTGTAACTTTTTACTGGAGCGTCATAAAACCTTGAAATTTTGTAACAATAAATTACTCGAGCCTCTTGTCAATTTAAGCCATCGCTCAAAACTATGCTACCCTTGAGTCAAAAATCAACCACTGATAAAACTTCAAATCGCCCTAACTTCTATACGGTACGTCCTACACCTATCAAAGGTTGCAATATACAAATGCCTGTAACTTTTTACTGGAGCGTCATAAAACCTTGAAATTTTGTAACAATAAAGTACTCGAGCCTCTTGTCAATTTAAGCTATCGCTCAAAGCTATGCTACCCTTGAGTCCCAAATCAAACACTTATAAAACTTCAAGTGGCCCTAACTTCTATACGGTACGTCCTACACCTATCAAAGTTTTCAACATACAAATGCTTGTAACTTTTTACTGGAGCATCATAAAACCTTGAAATTTTGTAGCAATAAAGAACTCGAGCCTCTTGTCAATTTAAGCTATCGCTCAAAACTATGATACCCTTGGGTCCCAAATCAAACACTGAAAAAACTTCAAATTTCCATAACTTCTATACGGTACGTCCTACACCTATCAAAGTTTGCAACTTACAAATACTTGTAACTTTTTACTGGAGCATCATAAAACCTTGAAATTTTGTAACAATAAAGAACTCGAGCCTCTTGTCAATTTAAGCTATCGCTCAAACCTATGCTACCCTTGAGTCCCAAATCAAACACTGATAAAACTTCAAATGGCCCTAACTTCTATACGGTACGTCCTACATCTGTCAGAGTTTGCAACATACAAATGCTTGTAACATTTTGCTGCAGCGTCATAAAATCTTGAAATTTTTGTAACAATAAAGTATTCGAGCCTCTTGTCAATTTAAGCCATCGCTCAAAACTATGCTACCCTTGAGACCCAAACCAAACACTGATAAAACTTCGAATGGCCCTAACTTCTATACGGTACGTCCTACACCTATCAAAGTTTGCAACATACAAATGCTTGTAACTTTTTACTGGAGCGTCATAAAACCTTGAAATTTTGTAACAATAAAGTACTCGAGCCTCTTGTCAATTTAAGCCATCGCTCAAAACTATGCTACCCTTGAGTCCCAAATAAACCACTGATAAAACTTCAAATGGCCCTAACTTCTATACGGTACGTCCTACACCTATCAATGTTTGCAACTTACAAATGCTTGTAACTTTCTACTGGATCGTCATAAAACCTTGAAATTGTGTAACAATAAAGTTCTCGAGCCTCTTGTCAATTTAAGCTATCGCTCAGAGCTATGCTACCCTTGAGTCCCAAATCAAACACTGAAAAAACTTCAAATGGCCATAACTTCTATACGGTACGTCCTACATGTCTCAAAGTTTGCAACATACAAATGCTTGTAACTTTTTACTGGAGCTTCATAAAACCTTGAAATTTTGTAACAATAAAGTACTCGAGCCTCTTGTCAATTTAAGCCATCGCTCAAAACTATGCTACCCTTGAGTCCCAAATCAACCACTGATAAAACTTCAAATAGCCCTAACTTCTATACGGTACGTCCTTCACCTATCAAAGTTTGCAACATACAAATGCTTGTAACATTTTACTGCAGCGTCATAAAACCTTCAAATTTTTCTAACAATAAAGTACTCGAGCCTCTTGTCAATTTAAGTTATCGCTCAAAACTATGCTACCCTTGGGTCCCAAATCAAACACTGAGAAAACTTCAAATGGCCCTAACTTCTATACGGTACGTCCTACACCTATCAAAGTTTGCAATATACAAATGCTTGGAACTTTTTACTGGAACGTCATAAAACCTTGAAATTTTGAACAATAAAGTACTCGAGCCTCTTGTCAATTTAAGCTATCGCTCAAATCTATGCTACCCTTGACTCCCAAATTAAACACTGATAAAACTTCAAGTGGCCCTAACTTCTATACGGTACGTCCTACACCAATCAAAGTTTGCAACATACAAATGCTTTAACTTTTTACTGGAGCGTCATAAAACCTTGAAATTTTGTAACAATAAAGTACTCGAGCCTCTTGTCAATTTAAGCTATCGCTCAAAGCTATGCTACCCTTGAGTCCCAAATCAAACACTGATAAAACTTTAAATGGCCCTAACTTCTATACGGTACGTCCTACACCTATCAAAGTTTGCAACATACAAATGCTTGTAACTTCTTACTGGAGCATCATAAAACCTTGAAATTTTGTAACAATAAAGTACTCGAGCCTCTTGTCAATTTAAGCTATCGCTCAAAGCTATGCTATCCTTGAGTCCCAAATCAAACACTGATAAAACTTCAAGTGGCCCTAACTTCTATACGGTACGTCCTACACCTATCAAAGTTTGCAACATACAAATGCTTGTAACTTTTTACTGGAGCGTCATAAAACCTTGAAGTTTTGTAACAATAAAGTATTCGAGCCCCTTGTCAATTTAAGCTATCGCTCAAAGCTATGCTACCCTTGAGTCCCAAATCAAACACTGATAAAACTTCAAATGTCCCTAACTTCTATACGGTACGTCCTACACCAATCAAAGTTTGCAACATACAAATGCTTTAACTTTTTACTGGAGCGTCATAAAACCTTGAAATTTTGTAACAATAAAGTACTCGAGCCTCTTGTCAATTTAAGCTATCGCTCAAAGCTATGCTACCCTTGAGTCCCAAATCAAACACTGATAAAACTTCAAATGGCCCTAACTTCTATACGGTACGTCCTACACCTATCAAAGTTATCAACATACAAATGCTTGTAACTTTTTAGTGGAGCTTCATAAAACCTTGAAATTTTGTAACAATAAAGTACTCGAGCCTCTTGTCAATTTGAGCTATCGCTGAAAGCTATGCTACCCTTGAGTCCCAAATCAAACACTAATAAAACTTCAAATGGTCCTAACTTCTATACGGTACGTCCTACACCTATCAAAGTTTGCAACATACAAATGCTTGTAACTTTTTACTGGAGCGTCATAAAACCTTGAAATTTGTAACAATAAAGGACCCGAGCCTCTTGTCAATTTAAGCTATCGCTCAGAACTTTGCTACCCTTGAGTCCCAAATCAAACGCTGATAAAACTTCAAATGGCAATAACTTCTATACGGTGCGTCCTACACCTATAAAAGTTTGCAATATACAAATGCTTGTAACTTTTTACTGGAGCGTCTTAAAAACTTGAAATTTTGTAACAATAAAGTACTCGAGCCTCTTGTCAAATTAAGCTATCGCTCAAAGCTATGATACCCTTGAGTCCCAAATCAAACACTGATAAAACTTGAAATGGCTCTAACTTCTATACGATACGTCCTACAACTATCATAGTTTGCAACATACAAATGCTTGTAACTTCTTACTGGAGCTACATAAAACCTTGAAATTTTGTAATAATAAAGTACTCGAGCCTCTTGTCAATTTAAGCTATCGCTCAAAGCTATGCTACCCTTGAGTCCCAAATCAAACACTGATAAAACGTCAAATGGCTTTGACTTCTATACGGTACGTCCTACACCTATCAAAGTTTGCAACATACAAATGCCTGTAACTTTTTACTGGAGCGTCACAAAACTTTGAAATTTTGTAACAATAAAGTACTCGAGCCTCTTGTCAATTTAATCTATCGCTCAAAGCTACGCTACCCTTGAGTCCCAAATCAAACACTGATAAAACTCCAAATGTCCCTAACTTCTATACGGTACATCCAACACCTATCAGAGTTTGCAACATACAAATGCTTGTAACTTTTTACTGGAGCGTCATAAAACCTTGAAATTTTGTAACAATAAAATACTCAAGCCTCTTGTCAATTTAAGCTTTCGCTCAAAGCTATGCTACCCTTGATTCCCAAATCAAACACTGATCAAATTTCGAATGGCCCTAACTTCTATACGGTACGTCCTACACCAATCAAAGTTTGCAACATACAAATGCTTGTAACTTTTTACTGGAGCGTCATAAAACCTTGAAATCTTGTAAGAATAAAGTACTCGAGCCTC
This sequence comes from Clusia tigrina, assembly GCA_920105625.2. NCBI lineage: Eukaryota > Metazoa > Arthropoda > Insecta > Diptera > Clusiidae > Clusia > Clusia tigrina. Next base: position 404,878 of record CAKKTE020000245.1, on the reverse strand, counting down.
TTGTCAATTTAAGCTATCGCTCAAAGCTATGCTACCCTTGAGTCCCAAATCAAACACTGATAAAACTTCAAATGGCCCTAACTTCTATACGGTACGTCCTACACCTATCAAAGTTTGCAACATACAAATGCTTGTATCTTTTTACTGGAGCGTCATAAAACCTTGAAATTTTGTAACAATAAAGTATACGAGCCCCTTGTCAATTTAAGCTATTGCTCAAAGCTATGCTACCCTTGAGTCCCAAATCAAACACTGATAAAACTTTAAATGGCCCTAACTTCTATACGGTACGTCCTACACCTATCAAAGTTTGCAACATACAAATGCTTGTAACTTCTTACTGGGGCATCATAAAACCTTGAAATTTTGTAACAATAAAGTACTCGAGCCTCTTGTCAATTTAAGCTATCGCTCAAAGCTATGCTATCCTTGATTCCCAAATCAAACACTGATAAAACTTCAAGTGGCCCTAACTTCTATACGGTACGTCCTACACCTATCAAAGTTTGCAACATACAAATGCTTGTAACTTTTTACTGGAGCGTCATAAAACCTTGAAGTTTTGTAACAATAAAGTATTCGAGCCCCTTGTCAATTTAAGCTATCGCTCAAAGCTATGCTACCCTTGAGTCCCAAATCAAACACTGATAAAACTTCAAATGGCCCTAACTTCTATACGGTACGTCCTACACCTATCAAAGTTTGCAACATACAAATGCTTGTATCTTTTTACTGGAGCGTCATAAAAGGTTGAAATTTTGTAACAAAAAAGTATTCGAGCCCCTTGTCAATTTAAGCTATTGCTCAAAGCTATGCTACCCTTGAGTCCCAAATCAAACACTGATAAAACTTCAAATGGCCCTAACTTCTATACGGTACGTCCTACACCTATCAAAGTTTGCAACATACAAATGCTTGTAACTTTTTACTGGAGCATCATAAAACCTTAAAAATTTGTAACAATAAAGTACTCAAGCCTCTTGTCAATTTAAGCTATCGCTCAAAGCTATTTTACCCTTGAGTCCCAAATCAAACACTGATAAAACTTCAAGTGGCCCTAACTTCTATACGGTACATCCTACACCTATCAAAGTTTTCAACATACAAATGCTTGTAACTTTTTAGTGGAGCTTCATAAAACCTTGAAATTTTGTAACAATAAAGTACTCGAACCTCTTGTCAATTTAAGCTATCGCTGAAAGCTATGCTACCCTTGAGTCCCAAATCAAACACTAATAAAACTTCAAATGGTCCTAACTTCTATGTGGTACGTCCTACACCTATCAAAGTTTGCAACATACAAATGCTTGTAACTTTTTACTGGAGCGTCATAAAACCTTGAAATTTGTAACAATAAAGGACCCGAGCCTCTTGTCAATTTAAGCTATCGCTCAGAACTTTGCTACCCTTGAGTCCCAAATCAAACGGTGATAAAACTTCAAATGGCAATAACTTCTATACGGTGTGTCCTACACCTATAAAAGTTTGCAATATACAAATGCTTGTAACTTTTTCTGGAGCGTCATAAAACCTTGAAATTTTGTAACAATAAAGTACTCGAGCCTCTTGTCAAATTAAGCTATCGCTCAAAGCTATGATACCCCTGAGTCCCAAATCAAACACTGATAAAACTTGAAATGGCTCTAACTTCTATACGATACGTCCTACAACTATCATAGTTTGCAACATACAAATGCTTGTAACTTCTTACTGGAGCTACATAAAACCTTGAAATTTTGTAATAATAAAGTACTCGAGCCTCTTGTCAATTTAAGCTATCGCTGAAAGCTATGCTACCCTTGAGTTCCAAATCAAACACTGATAAAACTTCAAATGGCCTTAACTTCTATACGGTACGTCCTACATCTATCAAAGTTTGCAACATACAAATGCTTGTAACTTTTTACTGGAGCGTCATAAAACCTTGAAATTTTGTAACAACAAAGTACTCGAGGCTCTTGTCAATTTAAGCAACGCTCAAAGCTATGCTACCCTTGAGTCCCAAATCAAACACTGATAAAAGGTCAAATGGCTTTGACTTCTCTACGGTACGTCCTACACCTATCAAAGTTTGCAACATACAAATGCCTGTAACTTTTTACTGGAGCGTCACAAAACTTTGAAATTTTGTTACAATAAAGTACTCGAGCCTCTTGTCAATTTAATCTATCGCTCAAAGCTATGCTACCCTTGAGTCCCAAGTCAAACACTGATAAAACTTGAAGTGGCCCTAACTTCTATACGGTACGTCCTACACCTATCAAAGTTTGCAACATACAAATGCTTGTAACTTTTTACTGGAGCGTCATAAAACCTTGAAGTTTTGTAACAATAAAGTATTCGAGCCCCTTGTCAATTTAAGCTATCGCTCAAAGCTATGCTACCCTTGAGTCCCAAATCAAACACTGATAAAACTTTAAATGGCCCTAACTTCTATACGGTACGTCCTACACCTATCAAAGTTTGCAACATACAAATGCTTGTAACTTTTTACTGGAGCGTCATAAAACCTTGAAGTTTTGTAACAATAAAGTATTCGAGCCCCTTGTCAATTTAAGCTATCGCTCAAAGCTATGCTACCCTTGAGTCCCAAATCAAACACTGATAAAAATTTAAATGGCCCTAACTTCTATACGGTACGACCTACACCTATCAAAGTTTGCACCATACAAATGCTTGTAACTTCTTACTGGAGCATCATAAAACCTTGAAATTTTGTAACAATAAAGTACTCGAGCCTCTTGTCAATTTAAGCTATCGATCAAAGCTATGCTACCCTTGAGTCCCAAATGAAACACTGATAAAACTTCAAGTGGCCCTAACTTCTATACGGTACGTCCTACACCTATCAAAGTTTGCAACATACAAATGCTTGTAACTTTTTACTGGAGCGTCATAAAACCTTGAAGTTTTGTAACAATAAAGTATTCGAGCCCCTTGTCAATTTAAGCTATCGCTCAAAGCTATGCTACCCTTGAGTCCCAAATCAAACACTGATAAAACTTCAAATGTCCCTAACTTCTATACGGTACGTCCTACACCAATCAAAGTTTGCAACATACAAATGCTTTAACTTTTTACTGGAGCGTCATAAAACCTTGAAATTTTGTAACAATAAAGTACTCGAGCCTCTTGTCAATTTAAGCTATCGCTCAAAGCTATGCTACCCTTGAGTCCCAAATCAAACACTGATAAAACTTCAAATGGCCCTAACTTCTATACGGTACGTCCTACACCTATCAAAGTTTGCAACATACAAATGCTTGTATCTTTTTACTGGAGCGTCATAAAAGCTTGAAATTTTGTAACAAAAAAGTATTCGAGCCCCTTGTCAATTTAAGCTATTGCTCAAAGCTATGCTACCCTTGAGTCCCAAATCAAACACTGATAAAACTTCAAATGGCCCTAACTTCTATACGGTACGTCCTACACCTATCAAAGTTTGCAACATACAAATGCTTGTAACTTTTTACTGGAGCATCATAAAACCTTGAAATTTTGTAACAATAAAGTACTCAAGCCTCTTGTCAATTTAAGCTATCGCTCAAAGCTATTTTACCCTTGAGTCCCAAATAAAACACTGATAAAACTTCAAGTGGCCCTAACTTCTATACGGTACGTCCTACACCTATCAAAGTTTTCAACATACAAATGCTTGTAACTTTTTAGTGGAGCTTCATAAAACCTTGAAATTTTGTAACAATAAAGTACTCGAGCCTCTTGTCAATTTAAGCTATCGCTGAAAGCTATGCTACCCTTGAGTCCCAAATCAAACACTAATAAAACTTCAAATGGTCCTAACTTCTATACGGTACGTCCTACACCTATCAAAGTTTGCAACATACAAATGCTTGTAACTTTTACTGGAGCGTCATAAAACCTTGAAATTTTGTAACAATAAAGTACTCGAGCCGCTTGTCAATTTAAGCCATCGCCCAAGCTATGCTACCCTTGAGTCCAAAATCAAACACTGATAAAACTTCGAATGGCCCTAACTTCTATATGGTACGTCCTACACCTATCAAAGTTTGCAACATACAAATGCTTGTAACTTTTTACTGGAGCGTCATAAAACCTTGAAATTTTGTAACAATACAGTAGCCTCTTGTCAATTTAAGCTATCGCTCAAAGCTATGCTACCCTTGAGTCCCAAATCAAACTCTGATAAAACTTCAAATGGCCCTAACTTCTATACGGTACGTCCTACACCTATCAAAGTTTGGAACATACAAATGCTTGTAACTTTTTACTGGAGCTTCATAAAACCTTGAAATTTTGTAACAATAAAGTACTCGAACCTCGTGTCAATTTAAGCAATCGCTGAAAGCTATGCTACCCTTGAGTCCCAAATCAAACACTAATAAAACTTCAAATGGCCCTAACTTCTATACGGTACGTCCTACACCTATCAAAGTTTGCAACATACAAATGCTTGCAACTTTTTACTGGAGCGTCATAAAACCTTGAAATTTTGTAGCAATAAAGTACTCGAGCCTCTTGTCAATTTAAGCCATCGCTCAAAGCTATGCTACCCTTGAGTCCCAAATCAAACACTGATAAAACTTTAAATGGCCCTAACTTCTATACGGTACGTCCTACACCTATCAAAGTTTGCAACATACAATTGCTTGTAACTTTTTACTGGAGCGTCATAAAACCTTGAAATTTTGTAACAATAAAGTACTCGAGCCTCTTGTCAAATTAAGCTATCGCTCAAAGCTATGATACCCTTGAGTCCCAAATCAAACACTGATAAAACTTGAAATGGCTCTAACTTCTATACGGTACGTCCTACAACTAGCATAGTTTGCAACATACAAATGCTTGTAACTTCTTATTGGAGCTACATAAAACCTTGAAAATTTTGTAATAATAAAGTACTCGAGGCTCTTGTCAATTTAAGCTATCGCTCAAAGCTATGCTACCCTTGAGTCCCAAATCAAACACTGATAAAACTTCAAATGGCTTTGACTTCTATACGGTACGTCCTACACCTATCAAAGTTTGCAACATACAAATGCCTGTAACTTTTTACTGGAGCGTCACAAAACTTTGAAATTTTGTAACAATAAAGTACTCGAGCCTCTTGTCAATTTAATCTATCGCTCAAAGCTATGCTACCCTTGAGTCCCAAATCAAACACTGATAAAACTTCAAATGTCCCTAACTTCTATACGGTACATCCAACACCTATCAGAGTTTGCAACATACAAATGCTTGTAACTTTTTACTGGAGCGTCATAAAACCTTGAAATTTTGTAACAATAAAATACTCGAGCCTCTTGTCAATTTAAGCTTTCGCTCAAAGCTATGCTACCCTTGATTCCCAAATCAAACACTGATCAAATTTCGAATGGCCCTGACTTCTATCCGGTACGTTCTACATCAATCAAAGATTGCAACATACAAATGCTTGTAACTTTTTACTGGAGCGTCATAAAACCTTGAAATTTTGTAACAATAAAGTACTCGAGCCTCTTGTAAATTAAACTATCGCTCAAAGCTATGCTACCCTTGAGTCCCAAATCAAACACTGATAAAACTTCAAATGGCCCTAACTTCTATACGGTACGTCCTACACCTATCAAAATTTGCAACATACAAATGCTTGTATCTTTTTACTGGAGCGTCTTAAAACCTTGAAATTTTGTAACAATAAAGTATACGAGCCCCTTGTCAATCTAAGCTATCGCTCAAAGCTATGCTACCCTTGAGTCCCAAATCAAACACAGATAAAACTTTAAATGGCACTAACTTCTATACGGTACGTCCTACACCTATCAAAGTTTGCAACATACAAGTGCTTGTAACTTCTTACTGGAGCATCATAAAACCTTGAAATTTTGTAACAATAAAGTACTCGAGCCTCTTGTCAATTTAAGCTATCGCTCAAAGCTATGCTACCCTTGAGTCCCAAATCAAACACTGATAAAACTTCAAGTGGCCCTAACTTCTATACGGTACGTCCTACACCTATCAAAGTTTGCAACATACAAATGCTTGTAACTTTTTACTGGAGCGTCATAAAACCTTGAAGTTTTGTAACAATAAAGTATTCGAGCCCCTTGTCAATTTAAGCTATCGCTCAAAGCTATGCTACCCTTGAGTCCCAAATCAAACACTGATAAAACTTCAAATGTCCCTAACTTCTATACGGTACGTCCTACACCAATCAAAGTTAGCAAACATACAAATGCTTGTAACTTTTTACTGGAGCGTCATAAAACCTTGAAATTTTGTAACAATAAAGTACTCGAGCCTCTTGTCAATTTAAGCTATCGCTCAAAGCTATGCTACCCTTGAGTCCCAAATCAAACACTGATAAAACTTCAAATGGCCCTAACTTCTATACGGTACGTCCTACACCCATCAAAGTTTGCAACATACAAATGCTTGTATCTTTTTACTGGAGCGTCATAAAAGCTTGAAACTTTGTAACAATAAAGTATTCGAGCCCCTTGTCAATTTAAGCTATTGCTCAAAGCTATGCTACCCTTGAGTCCCAAATCAAACACTGATAAAACTTCAAATGGCCCTAACTACTATACGGTACGTCCTACACCTATCAAAGTTTACAACATACAAATGCTTGTAACTTTTTACTGGAGCATCATAAAACCTTGAAATTTTGTAACAATAAAGTACTTAAGCCTCTTGTCAATTTAAGCTATCGCTCAAAGCTATGCTACCCTTGAGTCCCAAATCAAACACTGATAAATTTTCGAATGGCCCTAACTTCTATATGGTACGTCCTACACCTATCAAAGTTTACAACATACAAATGCTTGTAACTTTTTACTGGAGCGTCATAAAACCTTGAAATTTTGTAACAATAAAGTACTCGAGCCTCTTGTCAATTTAAGCTATCGCTCAAAACTATGCTATCCTTGAGTCCCAAATCAAACACTGATAAAACTTCAAATGGCTTTAACTTCTATACGGTACGTCCTACACCTATCAAAGTTTGCAACATACAAATGCCTGTAACTTTTTACTGGAGCGTCATAAAACTTTGAAATTTTGTAACAATAAAGTACTCGAGCCTCTCGTCAATTTAAGCTATCGCTCAAAGCTATGCTACCCTTGAGTCCCAAATCAAACACTAATAAAACTTCAAATGGCCCTAACTTCTATACGGTACGTCCTACACCTATCAAAGTTTGCAACATACAAATGCTTGTAACTTTTTACTGGAGCGTCATAAAACCATGAAATTTTGTAACAATAAAGTACTCGAGCCTCTTGTCAATTTAAGCCATCGCTCAAAGCTATGTTACCCTTGAGTCCCAAATCAAACACTGATAAAACTTCAAATGGCCCTAACTTTAATACGGTACGTCCTACACCTATCAAAGTTTACAACATACAAATGCTTGTAACTTTTTACTGGAGCGTCATAAAACCTTGAAATTTTGTAACAATAAAGTACTCGAGCCTCTTGTCAATTTAAGCTATCGCTGAAAGCTATGCTATCCTTGAGTCCCAAATCAAACACTAATAAAACTTCAAATGGCCCTAACTTCTATACGGTACGTCCTACACCTATCAAAATTTGCAACATACAAATGCTTGTAACTTTTTACTGGAGCGTCATAAAACATGAAATTTTGTAACAATAAAGTACTCGAGCCTCTTGTCAATTTAAGCCATCGCTCAAAGCTATGTTACCCTTGAGTCCCAAATCAAACACTGATAAAACTTCAAATGGCCCTAACTTTAATACGGTACGTCCTACACCTATCAAAGTTTATAACATACAAATGCTTGTAACTTTTTACTGGAGCGTCATAAAACCTTGAAATTTTGTAACAATAAATTACTCGAGCCTCTTGTCAATTTAAGCCATCGCTCAAAACTATGCTACCCTTGAGTCAAAAATCAACCACTGATAAAACTTCAAATCGCCCTAACTTCTATACGGTACGTCCTACACCTATCAAAGGTTGCAATATACAAATGCCTGTAACTTTTTACTGGAGCGTCATAAAACCTTGAAATTTTGTAACAATAAAGTACTCGAGCCTCTTGTCAATTTAAGCTATCGCTCAAAGCTATGCTACCCTTGAGTCCCAAATCAAACACTTATAAAACTTCAAGTGGCCCTAACTTCTATACGGTACGTCCTACACCTATCAAAGTTTGCAACATACAAATGCTTGTAACTTTTTACTGGAGCATCATAAAACCTTGAAATTTTGTAACAATAAAGAACTCGAGCCTCTTGTCAATTTAAGCTATCGCTCAAAACTATGATACCCTTGGGTCCCAAATCAAACACTGAAAAAACTTCAAATTTCCATAACTTCTATACGGTACGTCCTACACCTATCAAAGTTTGCAACTTACAAATACTTGTAACTTTTTACTGGAGCATCATAAAACCTTGAAATTTTGTAACAATAAAGAACTCGAGCCTCTTGTCAATTTAAGCTATCGCTCAAACCTATGCTACCCTTGAGTCCCAAATCAAACACTGATAAAACTTCAAATGGCCCTAACTTCTATACGGTACGTCCTACATCTGTCAGAGTTTGCAACATACAAATGCTTGTAACATTTTGCTGCAGCGTCATAAAATCTTGAAATTTTTGTAACAATAAAGTATTCGAGCCTCTTGTCAATTTAAGCCATCGCTCAAAACTATGCTACCCTTGAGACCCAAACCAAACACTGATAAAACTTCGAATGGCCCTAACTTCTATACGGTACGTCCTACACCTATCAAAGTTTGCAACATACAAATGCTTGTAACTTTTTACTGGAGCGTCATAAAACCTTGAAATTTTGTAACAATAAAGTACTCGAGCCTCTTGTCAATTTAAGCCATCGCTCAAAACTATGCTACCCTTGAGTCCCAAATAAACCACTGATAAAACTTCAAATGGCCCTAACTTCTATACGGTACGTCCTACACCTATCAATGTTTGCAACTTACAAATGCTTGTAACTTTCTACTGGATCGTCATAAAACCTTGAAATTGTGTAACAATAAAGTTCTCGAGCCTCTTGTCAATTTAAGCTATCGCTCAGAGCTATGCTACCCTTGAGTCCCAAATCAAACACTGAAAAAACTTCAAATGGCCATAACTTCTATACGGTACGTCCTACATGTCTCAAAGTTTGCAACATACAAATGCTTGTAACTTTTTACTGGAGCTTCATAAAACCTTGAAATTTTGTAACAATAAAGTACTCGAGCCTCTTGTCAATTTAAGCCATCGCTCAAAACTATGCTACCCTTGAGTCCCAAATCAACCACTGATAAAACTTCAAATAGCCCTAACTTCTATACGGTACGTCCTTCACCTATCAAAGTTTGCAACATACAAATGCTTGTAACATTTTACTGCAGCGTCATAAAACCTTCAAATTTTTCTAACAATAAAGTACTCGAGCCTCTTGTCAATTTAAGTTATCGCTCAAAACTATGCTACCCTTGGGTCCCAAATCAAACACTGAGAAAACTTCAAATGGCCCTAACTTCTATACGGTACGTCCTACACCTATCAAAGTTTGCAATATACAAATGCTTGGAACTTTTTACTGGAACGTCATAAAACCTTGAAATTTTGAACAATAAAGTACTCGAGCCTCTTGTCAATTTAAGCTATCGCTCAAATCTATGCTACCCTTGACTCCCAAATTAAACACTGATAAAACTTCAAGTGGCCCTAACTTCTATACGGTACGTCCTACACCTATCAAAGTTTGCAACATACAAATGCTTGTAACTCTTTACTGGAGCATCATAAAACCTTGAAATTTTCTAACAATAAAGTACTCGAGCCTCTGTCAATTTAAGCTATCGCTCAAACCTATGCTATACTTGAGTCCCAAATCAAACACTGATAAAACTTCAAATGGTCCTAACTTCTAGACAGTACGTCCTACACCTATCAGAGTTTGCAACATACAAATGCTTGTAACTTTTTACTGGGGCGTCATAAAACTTTGAAATTTTTGTAACAATAAAGTACTCGAGACTCTTGTCTATTTAAGCTATCGCTCAAAACTATGCTACCCTTGAGTCCCAAATCAAACACTGATAAAACTTCAAATGGCCCTAACTTCTATACGGTACGTCCTACACCTATCAAAGTTTGCAACATACAAATGCTTGTAACTTTTTACTGGAGCGTCATAAAACCTTGAAATTTGTAACAATAAAGGACTCGAGCCTCTTGTCAATTTAAGCTATCGCTCAGACATTTTCTACCCTTGAGTCCCAAATCAAACGCTGGTAAAACTTCAAATGGCAATAACTTCTATACGGTGCGTCCTACACCTATCAAAGTTTGCAATATACAAATGCTTGTAACTTATTACTGGAGCGTCATAAAACCTTGAAATTTTGTAACAATAAAGTACTCGAGCCTCTTGTCAAATTAAGCTATCGCTCAAAGCTATGATACCCTTGAGTCCCAAATCAAACACTGATAAAACTTGAAATGGCTCTAACTTCTATACGGTACGTCCTACAACTATCATAGTTTGCAACATACAAATGCTTGTAACTTCTTACTGGAGCTTCATAAAACCTTGAAATTTTGTAACAAAAAAGTACTCGAGCCTCTTGTCAATTTAACCTATCGCTGAAAGCTATGCTACCCTTGAGTTCCAAATCAAACACTGATACAACTTCAAATAGCCTTAACTTCTATACGGTACGTCCTACACCTATCAAAGTTTATAACATACAAATGCTTGTAACTTTTTACTGGAGCGTCATAAAACCTTGAAATTTTGTAACAATAAATTACTCGAGCCTCTTGTCAATTTAAGCTATCGCTCAAAACTATGCTACCCTTGGGTCCCAAATCAAACACTGATAAAACTTCAAATCGCCCTAACTTCTATACGGTACGTCCTACACCTATCAAAGGTTGCAATATACAAATGCCTGTAACTTTTTACTGGAGCGTCATAAAACCTTGAAATTTTGTAACAATAAAGTACTCGAGCCTCTTGTCAATTTAAGCTATCGCTCAAAGCTATGCTACCCTTGAGTCCCAAATCAAACACTTATAAAACTTCAAGTGGCCCTAACTTCTATACGGTACGTCCTACACCTATCAAAGTTTTCAACATACAAATGCTTGTAACTTTTTACTGGAGCATCATAAAACCTTGAAATTTTGTAACAATAAAGAACTCGAGCCTCTTGTCAATTTAAGCTATCGCTCAAAACTATGATACCCTTGGGTCCCAAATCAAACACTGAAAAAACTTCAAATTTCCATAACTTCTATACGGTACGTCCTACACCTATCAAAGTTTGCAACTTACAAATACTTGTAACTTTTTACTGGAGCATCATAAAACCTTGAAATTTTGTAACAATAAAGAACTCGAGCCTCTTGTCAATTTAAGCTATCGCTCAAACCTATGCTACCCTTGAGTCCCAAATCAAACACTGATAAAACTTCAAATGGCCCTAACTTCTATACGGTACGTCCTACATCTGTCAGAGTTTGCAACATACAAATGCTTGTAACATTTTGCTGCAGCGTCATAAAATCTTGAAATTTTTGTAACAATAAAGTATTCGAGCCTCTTGTCAATTTAAGCCATCGCTCAAAACTATGCTACCCTTGAGACCCAAACCAAACACTGATAAAACTTCGAATGGCCCTAACTTCTATACGGTACGTCCTACACCTATCAAAGTTTGCAACATACAAATGCTTGTAACTTTTTACTGGAGCGTCATAAAACCTTGAAATTTTGTAACAATAAAGTACTCGAGCCTCTTGTCAATTTAAGCCATCGCTCAAAACTATGCTACCCTTGAGTCCCAAATAAAACACTGATAAAACTTCAAATGGCCCTAACTTCTATACGGTACGTCCTACACCTATCAATGTTTGCAACTTACAAATGCTTGTAACTTTCTACTGGATCGTCATAAAACCTTGAAATTGTGTAACAATAAAGTTCTCGAGCCTCTTGTCAATTTAAGCTATCGCTCAGAGCTATGCTACCCTTGAGTCCCAAATCAAACACTGAAAAAACTTCAAATGGCCATAACTTCTATACGGTACGTCCTACATGTCTCAAAGTTTGCAACATACAAATGCTTGTAACTTTTTACTGGAGCTTCATAAAACCTTGAAATTTTGTAACAATAAAGTACTCGAGCCTCTTGTCAATTTAAGCCATCGCTCAAAACTATGCTACCCTTGAGTCCCAAATCAACCACTGATAAAACTTCAAATAGCCCTAACTTCTATACGGTACGTCCTTCACCTATCAAAGTTTGCAACATACAAATGCTTGTAACATTTTACTGCAGCGTCATAAAACCTTCAAATTTTTCTAACAATAAAGTACTCGAGCCTCTTGTCAATTTAAGTTATCGCTCAAAACTATGCTACCCTTGGGTCCCAAATCAAACACTGAGAAAACTTCAAATGGCCCTAACTTATATACGGTACGTCCTACACCTATCAAAGTTTGCAATATACAAATGCTTGGAACTTTTTACTGGAACGTCATAAAACCTTGAAATTTTGAACAATAAAGTACTCGAGCCTCTTGTCAATTTAAGCTATCGCTCAAATCTATGCTACCCTTGACTCCCAAATTAAACACTGATAAAACTTCAAGTGGCCCTAACTTCTATACGGTACGTCCTACACCTATCAAAGTTTGCAACATACAAATGCTTGTAACTCTTTACTGGAGCATCATTAAACCTTGAAATTTTCTAACAATAAAGTACTCGAGCCTCTGTCAATTTAAGCTATCGCTCAAACCTATGCTACCCTTGAGTCCCAAATCAAACACTGATAAAACTTCAAATGGTCCTAACTTCTAGACAGTACGTCCTACACCTATCAGAGTTTGCAACATACAAATGCTTGTAACTTTTTACTGGGGCGTCATAAAACTTTGAAATTTTTGTAACAATAAAATACTCGAGACTCTTGTCTATTTAAGCTATCGCTCAAAACTATGCTACCCTTGAGTCCCAAATCAAACACTGATAAAACTTCAAATGGCCCTAACTTCTATACGGTACGTCCTACACCTATCAAAGTTTGCAACATACAAATGCTTGTAACTTTTTACTGGAGCGTCATAAAACCTTGAAATTTGTAACAATAAAGGACTCGAGCCTCTTGTCAATTTAAGCTATCGCTCAGACATTTGCTACCCTTGAGTCCCAAATCAAACGCTGGTAAAACTTCAAATGGCAATAACTTCTATACGGTGCGTCCTACACCTATCAAAGTTTGCAATATACAAATGCTTGTAACTTATTACTGGAGCGTCATAAAACCTTGAAATTTTGTAACAATAAAGTACTCGAGCCTCTTGTCAAATTAAGCTATCGCTGAAAGCTATGATACCCTTGAGTCCCAAATCAAACACTGATAAAACTTGAAATGGCTCTAACTTCTATACGGTACGTCCTACAACTATCATAGTTTGCAACATACAAATGCTTGTAACTTCTTACTGGAGCTTCATAAAACCTTGAAATTTTGTAACAAAAAAGTACTCGAGCCTCTTGTCAATTTAACCTATCGCTGAAAGCTATGCTACCCTTGAGTTCCAAATCAAACACTGATACAACTTCAAATAGCCTTAACTTCTATACGGTACGTCCTACATCTATCAAAGTTTGCAACATACAAATGCTTGTAACTTTTTACTGGAGCCTCATAAAACCTTGAAATTTTGTAACAACAAAGTACTCGAGGCTCTTGTCAATTTAAGCTATCGCTCAAAGCTATGCTACCCTTGAGTCCCAAATCAAACACTGATAAAACTTCAAATGGCTTTGACTTCTATACGCTACGTCCTACACCTATCAAAGTTTGCAACATACAAATGCCTGTAACTTTTTACTGGAGCGTCACAAAACTTTGAAATTTTGTAACAATAAAGTACTCGAGCCTCTTGTCAATTTAAGCTATCGCTCAAAGCTATGCTACCCTTGAGTCCCAAATCAAACACTGATAAAACTTCAAATGTCCCTAACTTCTATACGGTACGTCCTACACCTATCAAAGTTTGCAACAGACAAATGCTTGTATCTTTTTGCTGGAGCGTCATAAATCCTTGAAATTTTGTAACAATAAAGTATTCAGACCCTTGTCAATTAAAGCTATTGCTCAAAGCTATGCTACCCTTGAGTCCCAAATCAAACACTGATAAAACTTCAAATGGCTTTGACTTCTATACGGTACGTCCTACACCTATCAAAGTTTGCAACATACAAATGCCTGTAACTTTTTACTGGGGCGTCATAAAACTTTGAAATTTTTGTAACAATAAAGTACTCGAGACTCTTGTCTATTTAAGCTATCGCTCAAAACTATGCTACCCTTGAGTCCCAAATCAAACACTGATAAAACTTCAAATGGCCCTAACTTCTATACGGTACGTCCTACACCTATCAAAGTTTGCAACATACAAATGCTTGTAACTTTTTACTGGAGCGTCATAAAACCTTGAAATTTGTAACAATAAAGGACTCGAGCCTCTTGTCAATTTAAGCTATCGCTCAGACATTTGCTACCCTTGAGTCCCAAATCAAACGCTGGTAAAACTTCAAATGGCAATAACTTCTATACGGTGCGTCCTACACCTATCAAAGTTTGCAATATACAAATGCTTGTAACTTATTACTGGAGCGTCATAAAACCTTGAAATTTTGTAACAATAAAGTACTCGAGCCTCTTGTCAAATTAAGCTATCGCTCAAAGCTATGATACCCTTGAGTCCCAAATCAAACACTGATAAAACTTGAAATGGCTCTAACTTCTATACGGTACGTCCTACAACTATCATAGTTTGCAACATACAAATGCTTGTAACTTCTTACTGGAGCTTCATAAAACCTTGAAATTTTGTAATAATAAAGTACTCGAGCCTCTTGTCAATTTAAGCTATCGCTGAAAGCTATGCTACCCTTGAGTTCCAAATCAAACACTGATACAACTTCAAATAGCCTTAACTTCTATACGGTACGTCCTACATCTATCAAAGTTTGCAACATACAAATGCTTGTAACTTTTTACTGGAGCCTCATAAAACCTTGAAATTTTGTAACAACAAAGTACTCGAGGCTCTTGTCAATTTAAGCTATCGCTCAAAGCTATGCTACCCTTGAGTCCCAAATCAAACACTGATAAAACTTCAAATGGCTTTGACTTCTATACGGTACGTCCTACACCTATCAAAGTTTGCAACATACAAATGCCTGTAACTTTTTACTGGAGCGTCACAAAACTTTGAAATTTTGTAACAATAAAGTACTCGAGCCTCTTGTCAATTTAAGCTATCGCTCAAAGCTATGCTACCCTTGAGTCCCAAATCAAACACTGATAAAACTTCAAATGTCCCTAACTTCTATACGGTACGTCCTACACCTATCAAAGTTTGCAACAGACAAATGCTTGTATCTTTTTGCTGGAGCATCATAAATCCTTGAAATTTTGTAACAATAAAGTATTCAGACCCTTGTCAATTAAAGCTATTGCTCAAAGCTATGCTACCCTTGAGTCCCAAATCAAACACTGATAAAACTTCAAAAGGCCCTAACTTCTATACGGTACATCCAACACCTATCAGAGTTTGCAACATACAAATGCTTGTAACTTTTTACTGGAGCGTCATAAAACCTTGAAATTTTGTAACAATAAAATACTCGAGCCTCTTGTCATTTTAAGCCTTCGCTCATAGCTATGCTACCCTTGAGTCCCAAATCAAACACTGATAAAATTTCAAATGGCCCTAACTTCTATACGGTATCAAATCAAAGTTTGCAACATACAAATGCTTGTAACTTTTTACTGGAGCGTCATAAAACCTTGAAATTTTGTAACAATAAAGTACTCGAGCCTCTTGTCAATTTAAGCTATCGTTCAAAGCTATGCTACCCTTGAGTCCCAAATCAAACACTGATAAAACTTCAAATGGCTATAAATTCTATACGGTACGTCCTACACCTATCAAAGTTTGCAACATACAAATACTTGTATCTTTTTACTGGAGCGTCATAAAACCTTGAAATTTTGTAACAATAAAGTATTCGAGCCTCTTGTCAATTTAAGCTATCGCTCAAAACTAAGCTACCCTTGAGTCCCAAATCAAACACTGATAAAACTTCGAATGGCCCTAACTTCTATATGGTACGTCCTACACCTATCAAAGTTTGCAATATACAAATGCTTGTAACTTTTTACTGGGGCGTCATAAAACCTTGAAATTTTGTAACAATAAAGTACTCGAGCCTCTTGTCAATTTAAGCTATTGCTCAAAGCTATGCTACCCTTGAGTCCCAAATCAAACACTGATAAAACTTCAAAAGGCCCTAACTTCTATACGGTACATCCAACACCTATCAGAGTTTGCAACATACAAATGCTTGTAACTTTTTACTGGAGCGTCATAAAACCTTGAAATTTTGTAACAATAAAATACTCGAGCCTCTTGTCATTTTAAGCCTTCGCTCATAGCTATGCTACCCTTGAGTCCCAAATCAAACACTGATAAAATTTCAAATGGCCCTAACTTCTATACGGTATCAAATCAAAGTTTGCAACATACAAATGCTTGTAACTTTTTACTGGAGCGTCATAAAACCTTGAAATTTGTAACAATAAAGGACTCGAGCCTCTTGTCAATTTAAGCTATCGCTCAAATATATGCTACCCTTGAGTCCCAAATCAAACACTGATAAAATTTCAAATGACCCTAACTTTTATACGGTACGTCCTACACCTATCAAAGTTTGCAACATACAAATGCTTGTACCTTTTTACTGGGGCGTCATAAAACCTTGAAATTTTGTAACAATAAAGTACTCGGGCCTCTTGTCAATTTAAGTTATCGCTCAGAGCTATGCTACCCTTGAGTCCCAAATCAAACACTGATAAAACTTCAAATGGCCCTAACTTCTATACGGTACGTCCTACACCTATCAAAGTTTGCAACATACAAATGCTTGCAACTTTTTACTGGAGCATCATAAAACCTTGAAATTTTGTAACAAAAAAGTACTCGAGCCTCTTGTCAATTTAAGCTATCGCTCAAAGCTATGCTACCCTTGAGTCCCAAATCAAACACTGATAAAACTTCAAATGGCCATAACTTCTATACGATACGTCCTACACCTATCAGAGTTTGCAACATACAAATGCTTGTAACATTTTACTGGAGCGTCATAAAACCTTGAAATTTTTGTAACAATAAGGTACTCGAGCCTCTTGTCAATTTAAGCTATCGCTCAAAACTATGCTACCCTTGTTTCCCAAATCAAACACTGATAAAACTTCAAATGGCCCTAACTTCTATACGGTACGGCCTACACCTATCAAAGTTTGCAATATACAAATGCTTGTAACTTTTTACTGGAGCGTCATAAAACCTTGAAATTTTGTAACAATAAAGTACTCGAGCCTCTGTCAATTTAAGCTATCGCTCAAACCTATGCTACCCTTGAGGCCCAAATCAAACACTGATAAAACTTCAAATGGTCCTAACTTCTAGACGGTACGTCCTACACCTATCACAGTTTGCAACATACAACTGCTTGTAACTTTTTACTGGAGTGTCATAAAACTTTGAAATTTTTGTAACAATAAAGTACTCGAGACTCTTGTCAATTTAAGCTATCGCTCAAAACTATGCTACCCTTGAGTCCCAAATCAAACACTGAAGAAAACTTCAAATGGCCCTAACTTCTATACGGTACGTCCTACACCTATCAAAGTTTGCAATATACAAATGCTTGTAACTTTTTACTGGAGCGTCATAAAGCCTTGAAATTTTGTAACAATAAAGTTCTCGAGCCTCTTGTCAATTTAAGCTATCGCTCAAAGCTATGCTACCCTTGAGTCCCAAATCAAACACTGATAAAACTTCAAATGGCCCTAACTTCTATGCGGTACGTCCTACACCTATCAAAGTTTGGAACATACAAATGCTTGTATCTTTTTACTGGAGCTTCATAAAACCTTGAAATTTTGTAACAATAAAGTACTCGAGCCTCGTGTCAATTTAAGCTATCGCTGAAAGCTATGCTACCCTTGAGTCCCAAATCAAACAGTGATAAAACTTCAAATGGCCCTAACTTCTATACGGTACGTCCTACACCTATCAAAGTGTGCAACATAGACATGCTTGTAACTTTTTACTGGAGCGTCATAAAACCTTGAAATTTGTAACAATAAAGGACCCGAGCCTCTTGCCAATTTAAGCTATCGCTCAGAACTTTGCTACCCTTGAGTCCCAACTCAAACGCTGATAAAACTTCAAATGGCAATAACTTCTATACGGTGCGTCCTACACCTATCAAAGTTTGCAATATACAAATGCTTGTAACTTTTTACTGGAGCGTCATAAAACCTTGAAATTTTGTAACAATAAAGAACTCGAGCCTCTTGTCAAATTAAGCTATCGCTCAAAGCTATGATACCCTTGAGTCCCAAATCAAACACTGATAAAACTTGAAATGGCTCTAACTTCTATACGGTACGTCCTACAACTATCATAGTTTGCAACATACAAATGCTTGTAACTTCTTACTGGAGCTACATAAAACCTTGAAATTTTGTAATAATAAAGTACTCGAGCCTCTTGTCAATTTAAGCTATCGCTGAAAGCTATGCTACCCTTGAGTTCCAAATCAAACACTGATAAAACTTCAAATGACCTTAACTTCTATACGGTACGTCCTACATCTATCAAAGTTTGCAACATACAAATGCTTGTAACTTTTTACTGGAGCGTCATAAAACCTTGAAATTTTGTAACAACAAAGTACTCGAGGCTCTTGTCAATTTAAGCTATCGCTGAAAGCTATGCTACCCTTGAGTCCCAAATCAAACACTGATAAAACTTCAAATGGCTTTGACTTCTATACGGTACGTCCTACACCTATCAAAGTTTGCAACATACAAATGCCTGTAACTTTTTACTGGAGCGTCACAAAACTTTGAAATTTTGTAACAATAAAGTACTCGAGCCTCTTGTCAATTTAATCTATCGCTCAAAGCTATGCTACCCTTGAGTCCCAAATCAAACACTGATAAAACTTCAAATGTCCCTAACTTCTATACGGTACATCCAACACCTATCAGAGTTTTCAACATACAAATGCCTGTAACTTTTTACTGGAGCGTCATAAAACCTTGAAATTTTGTAACAATAAAATACTCGAGCCTCTTGTCAATTTAAGCTTTCGCTCAAAGCTATGCTACCCTTGATTCCCAAATCAAACACTGATCAAATTTCGAATGGCCCTAACTTCTATACGGTACGTCCTACACCAATCAAAGTTTGCAACATACAAATGCTTGTAACTTTTTACTGGAGCGTCATAAAACCTTGAAATTTTGTAACAATAAAGTACTCGAGCCTCTTGTCAATTTAAGCTATCGCTCAAAGCTATGCTACCCTTGAGTCCCAAATCAAACACTGATAAAACTTCAAATGGCCCTAACTTCTATACGGTACGTCCTACACCTATCAAAGTTTGCAACATACAAATGCTTGTATCTTTTTACTGGAGCGTCATAAAACCTTGAAATTTTGTAACAATAAAGTATACGAGCCCCTTGTCAATTTAAGCTATTGCTCAAAACTATGCTACCCTTGAGTCCCAAATCAAACACTGATAAAACTTCGAATGGCCCTAACTTCTATATGGTACGTCCTACACCTATCAAAGTTTGCAACATACAAATGCTTGTAACTTTTTACTGGAGCGTCATAAAACCTTGAAATTTTGTAACAATAAAGTTGCCTCTTGTCAATTTAAGCTATCGCTCAAAGCTATGCTACCCTTGAGTCCCAAATCAAACACTGATAAAACTTCGAATGGCCCTAACTTCTATATGGTACGTCCTACACCTATCAAAGTTTACAACATACAAATGCTTGTAACTTTTTACTGGAGCGTCATAAAACCTTGAAATTTTGTAACAATAAAGTACTCGATACTCTTGTCAATTTAAGCTATCGCTCAAAGCTATGCTTCCCTTGAGTCCCAAATCGAACACTGATAAAACTTCAAATGGCTTTAACTTCTATACGGTACGTCCTACACCTATCAAAGTTTTCAACATACAAATGCCTGTAACTTTTTACTGGAGCGTCATAAAACTTTGAAATTTTGTAACAATAAAGTACTCGAGCCTCTTGTCAATTTAAGCTATCGCTCAAAGCTATGCTACCCTTGAGTCCCAAATCAAACACTGATAAATTTTAAATGACTCTAACTTCTATACGGTACGCCCTACACCTATCAAAGTTTGCAATATACAAATGCTTGTAACTTTTTACTGGAGCGTCATAAAACCTTGAAATTTTGTAACAATAAAGTACTCTAGCCTCTTGTAAATTTAAGCTATCGCTGAAAACTATGCTATCCTTGAGTCCCAAATCACACACTAATAAAACTTCAAATGGCCCTAACTTCTATACGGTACGTCCTACACCTATCAAAGTTTGCAACATACAAATGCTTGTAACTTTTTACTGGAGCGTCATAAAACCTTGAAATTTTGTAACAATAAAGTACTTGAGCCTCTTGTCAATTTAAGCTATCGCTCAAAGCTATGCTACCCTTGAGTCCCAAATCAAACACTTATAAAACTTCAAGTGGCCCTAACTTCTATACGGTACGTCCTACACCTATCAAAGTTTTCAACATACAAATGCTTGTAAATTTTTACTGGAGCTTCATAAAACCTTGAAATTTTGTAACAATAAAGTACTCGAGCCTCTTGTCAATTTAAGCTACCGCTGAAAGCTATGCTACCTTTGAGTCCCAAATCAAACACTGATAAAACTTGAAGTCGCCGTAACTTCTATACGGTACGTCCTACACCTATCAAAGTTTTCAACATACAAATGCTTGTAAATTTTTACTGGAGCTTCATAAAACCTTGAAATTTTGTAACAATAAAGAACTCGAGCCTCTTGTCAATTTAAGCTATCGCTCAAAACTATGCTACCCTTGGGTCCCAAATCAAACACTGAAAAAACTTCAAATTTCCATAACTTCTATACGGTACGTCCTACACCTATCAAAGTTTGCAATATACAAATGCTTGTAACTTTTTACTGGAGCGTCATAAAACCTTGAAATTTTCTAACAAAAAAGTACTCGAGCCTCTTGTGAATTTAAGCTATCGCTCAAAGCTATGCTACCCTTGAGTCCCAAATCAAACACTGAAAAAACTTCAAATTTCCATAACTTCTATACGGTACGTCCTACACCTATCAAAGTTTGCAACATACAAATACTTGTAACTTTTTACTGGAGCATCATGAAACCTTGAAATTTTGTAACAATAAAGAACTCGAGCCTCTTGTCAATTTAAGCTATCGCTCAAACCTATGCTACCCTTGAGTCCCAAATCAAACACTGATAAAACTTCAAATGGCCCTAACTTCTATACGGTACGTCCTACACCTATCAGAGTTTGCAACATACAAATGCTTGTAACATTTTACTGCAGCGTCATAAAATCTTGAAATTTTTGTAACAATAAAGTATTCGAGCCTCTTGTCAATTTAAGCCATCGCTCAAAACTATGCTACCCTTGAGTCCCAAATCAACCACTGATAAAACTTCAAATAGCCCTAACTTCTATACGGTACGTCCATCACCTATCAAAGTTTGCAACATACAAATACTTGTAACATTTTACTGCAGCGTCATAAAACCTTGAAATTTTGAACAATAAAGTACTCGAGCCTCTTGTCAATTTAAGCTATCGCTCAAATCTATGCTACCCTTGACTCCCAAATTAAACACTGATAAAACTTCAAGTGGCCCTAACTTCTATACGGTACGTCCTAAATCTATCACAGTTTGCAACATACAAATGCTTGTAACTTTTTACTGGAGCTTCATAAAATCTTGAAATTTTGTAACAATAAAGTACTCGAGCCTCTTGTCAATTTAAGCCATCGCTCAAAACTATGCTACCCATGAGTCCGACATCAACCACGGATAAAACTTCAAATTGCCCTAATTTCTATACGGTACGTCCTTCACCTATCAAAGTTTGCAATATACAAATGCTTCTAACTTTTTACTGGAGCGTCATAAAACCTTGAAATTTTGTAACAATAAAGTACTCGAGTCTCTTGTCAATTTAAGCTATCGCTCAAAGCTATGCTACCCTTGAGTCCCAAATCTAACACTGATAAAACTTCAAGTGGCCGTAACTTCTATACGGTACGTCCTAAACCTATCAAAGTTTGCAACATACAAATGCTTGTAACTTTTTACTAGAGCGTCATAAAACCTCGAAATTTTGTAACAATAAAGTACTCGAGCCTCTTGTCAATTTAAGCCATCGCTCAAAACTATGCTACCCTTGAGTCCCAAATCAACCACTGATAAAACTTCAAATAGCCCTAACTTCTATACGGTACGTCCTTCACCTATCAAAGTTTGCAACATACAAATACTTGTAACATTTTACTGCAGCGTCATAAAACCTTCAAATTTTTGTAACAATAAAGTACTCGAGCCTCTTGTCAATTTAAGTTATCGCTCAAAACTATGCTACCCTTGGGTCCCAAATCAAACACTGATAAAACTTCAAATGGCCCTAACTTCTATACGGTACGTCCTACACCTATCAAAGTTTGCAATATACAAATGCTTGTAACTTTTTACTGGAACGTCATAAAACCTTGAAATTTTGAACAATAAAGTACTCGAGACTCTTGTCAATTTAAGCTATCGCTCAAATCTATGCTACCCTTGACTCCCAAATTAAACACTGATAAAACTTCAAGTGGCCCTAACTTCTATACGGTACGTCCTACACCTATCAAAGTTTGCAACATACAAATGCTTGTAACTTTTTACTGGAGCGTCATAAAACCTTGAAATTTTGTAACAATAAAGTATTCGAGCCTCTTGTCAATTTAAGCCATCGCTCAAAACTATGCTACCCTTGAGTCCCAAATCAAACACTGATAAAACTTCAAATGGCCCTAACTTCTATACGGTACGTCCTACACCTATCAAAGTTTGCAACATACAAATGCTTGTAACTTTTTACTGGAGCGTCATAAAACTTTGAAATTTTGTAACAATAAAGTACTCGAGCCTCTTGTAAATTTAAGCTATCGCTCAAAGCTATGCTACCCTTGAGTCCCAAATCAAACACTGATAAAATTTCAAATGACCCTGACTGATAAAATTTCAAATGGTCCTACACCTATCAAAGTTTGCAATATACAAATGCTTGTAACTTTTTACTGGAGCGTCATAAAACCTTGAAATTTTGTAACAATAAAGTACTCGAGCCTCTTGTCAATTTAAGCTATCGCTCAAACCTATGCTGCCCTTGAGTCCCAAATCAAACACTGATAAAACTTCGAATAGCCCTAACTTCTCTACGGTACTTCCTACACCTATCAAAGTTTGCAACATACAAATGCTTGTAACTTTTTACTGGAGCGTCATAAAACCTTGAAATTTTGTAACAATAAAGTACTCGAGCCTCTTGTCAATTTAAGCTATCGCTCAAAGCTATGCTACCCTTGAGTCCCAAATCAAACACTGAAAAAATTTTAAATGACCCTAACTTCTATACGGTACGTCCTACACCTATCAAAGTTTGCAACTTACAAATGCTTGTAACTTTCTACTGGAGCGTCATAAAACCTTGAAATTTTGTAACAATAAAGTACTCGAGCCTCTTGTTAATTTAAGCTATCGCTCAGAGCTATGCTACCCTTGAGTCCCAAATCAAACACTGAAAAAACTTCAAATGGCCATAACTTCTATACGGTACTTCCTACATCTCTCAAAGTTTGCAACATACAAATGCTTGTAACTTTTTACTGGAGCTTCATAAAACCTTGAAATTTTGTAACAATAAAGTACTCGAGCCTCTTGTCAATTTAAGCTATCGCTCAAAGCTATGCTACCCTTGACTCCCAAATTAAACACTGATAAAACTTCAAGTGGCCCTAACTTCTGTACGGTACGTCCTTCACCTATCAAAGTTTGCAATATACAAATGCTTGTAACATTTTGCTGCAGCGTCATAAAACCTTGAAATTTTGTAACAATAAAGTACTCGAGCCTCTTGTCAATTTAAGCTATCGCTGAAAGCTATGCTACCCTTGAGTCCAAAATCAAACACTAATAAAACTTCAAATGGCCCTAACTTCTATACGGTACGTCCTAAACCTATCAAAGTTTGCAACATACAAATGCTTGTAACTTTTTACTAGAGCGTCATAAAACCTTGAAATTTTGTAACAATAAAGTACTCGAGCCTCTTGTCAATTTAAGCCATCGCTCAGAGCTATGCTACCCTTGAGTCCCAAATCAAACACTGAAAAAACTTCAAATGGCCATAACTTCTATACGGTACTTCCTACATCTCTCAAAGTTTGCAACATACAAATGCTTGTAACTTTTTACTGGAGCGTCATAAAACCTTGAAATTTTCTAACAAAAAAGTACTCGAGCCTCTTGTGAATTTAAGCTATCGCTCAAAGCTATGCTACCCTTGAGTCCCAAATCAAACACTGAAAAAACTTCAAATTTCCATAACTTCTATACGGTACGTCCTACACCTATCAAAGTTTGCAACATACAAATACTTGTAACTTTTTACTGGAGCATCATGAAACCTTGAAATTTTGTAACAATAAAGAACTCGAGCCTCTTGTCAATTTAAGCTATCGCTCAAACCTATGCTACCCTTGAGTCCCAAATCAAACACTGATAAAACTTCAAATGGCCCTAACTTCTATACGGTACGTCCTACACCTATCAGAGTTTGCAACATACAAATGCTTGTAACATTTTACTGCAGCGTCATAAAATCTTGAAATTTTTGTAACAATAAAGTATTCGAGCCTCTTGTCAATTTAAGCCATCGCTCAAAACTATGCTACCCTTGAGTCCCAAATCAACCACTGATAAAACTTCAAATAGCCCTAACTTCTATACGGTACGTCCTTCACCTATCAAAGTTTGCAACATACAAATACTTGTAACATTTTACTGCAGCGTCATAAAACCTTGAAATTTTGAACAATAAAGTACTCGAGCCTCTTGTCAATTTAAGCTATCGCTCAAATCTATGCTACCCTTGACTCCCAAATTAAACACTGATAAAACTTCAAGTGGCCCTAACTTCTATACGGTACGTCCTAAATCTATCACAGTTTGCAACATACAAATGCTTGTAACTTTTTACTGGAGCTTCATAAAATCTTGAAATTTTGTAACAATAAAGTACTCGAGCCTCTTGTCAATTTAAGCCATCGCTCAAAACTATGCTACCCGTGAGTCCGACATCAACCACGGATAAAACTTCAAATTGCCCTAATTTCTATACGGTACGTCCTTCAACTATCAAAGTTTGCAATATACAAATGCTTCTAACTTTTTACTGGAGCGTCATAAAACCTTGAAATTTTGTAACAATAAAGTACTCGAGTCTCTTGTCAATTTAAGCTATCGCTCAAAGCTATGCTACCCTTGAGTCCCAAATCGAACACTGATAAAACTTCAAGTGGCCCTAACTTCTATACGGTACGTCCTAAACCTATCAAAGTTTGCAACATACAAATGCTTGTAACTTTTTACTAGAGCGTCATAAAACCTCGAAATTTTGTAACAATAAAGTACTCGAGCCTCTTGTCAATTTAAGCCATCGCTCAAAACTATGCTACCCTTGAGTCCCAAATCAACCACTGATAAAACTTCAAATAGCCCTAACTTCTATACGGTACGTCCTTCACCTATCAAAGTTTGCAACATACAAATACTTGTAACATTTTACTGCAGCGTCATAAAACCTTCAAATTTTTGTAACAATAAAGTACTCGAGCCTCTTGTCAATTTAAGTTATCGCTCAAAACTATGCTACCCTTGGGTCCCAAATCAAACACTGATAAAACTTCAAATGGCCCTAACTTCTATACGGTACGTCCTACACCTATCAAAGTTTGCAATATACAAATGCTTGTAACTTTTTACTGGAACGTCATAAAACCTTGAAATTTTGAACAATAAAGTACTCGAGACTCTTGTCAATTTAAGCTATCGCTCAAATCTATGCTACCCTTGACTCCCAAATTAAACACTGATAAAACTTCAAGTGGCCCTAACTTCTATACGGTACGTCCTACACCTATCAAAGTTTGCAACATACAAATGCTTGTAACTTTTTACTGGAGCGTCATAAAACCTTGAAATTTTGTAACAATAAAGTATTCGAGCCTCTTGTCAATTTAAGCCATCGCTCAAAACTATGCTACCCTTGAGTCCCAAATCAAACTCTGATAAAACTTCAAATGGCCCTAACTTCTATACGGTACGTCCTACACCTATCAAAGTTTGCAACATACAAATGCTTGTAACTTTTTACTGGAGCGTCATAAAACTTTGAAATTTTGTAACAATAAAGTACTCGAGCCTCTTGTAAATTTAAGCTATCGCTCAAAGCTATGCTACCCTTGAGTCCCAAATCAAACACTGATAAAATTTCAAATGACCCTGACTGATAAAATTTCAAATGGTCCTACACCTATCAAAGTTTGCAATATACAAATGCTTGTAACTTTTTACTGGAGCGTCATAAAACCTTGAAATTTTGTAACAATAAAGTACTCGAGCCTCTTGTCAATTTAAGCTATCGCTCAAACCTATGCTGCCCTTGAGTCCCAAATCAAACACTGATAAAACTTCGAATAGCCCTAACTTCTCTACGGTACTTCCTACACCTATCAAAGTTTGCAACATACAAATGCTTGTAACTTTTTACTGGAGCGTCATAAAACCTTGAAATTTTGTAACAATAAAGTACTCGAGACTCTTGTCAATTTAAGCTATCGCTCAAAACTATGCTACCCTTGAGTCCCAAATCAAACACTGAAAAAATTTTAAATGACCCTAACTTCTATACGGTACGTCCTACACCTATCAAAGTTTGCAACTTACAAATGCTTGTAACTTTCTACTGGAGCGTCATAAAACCTTGAAATTTTGTAACAATAAAGTACTCGAGCCTCTTGTTAATTTAAGCTATCGCTCAGAGCTATGCTACCCTTGAGTCCCAAATCAAACACTGAAAAAACTTCAAATGGCCATAACTTCTATACGGTACTTCCTACATCTCTCAAAGTTTGCAACATACAAATGCTTGTAACTTTTTACTGGAGCTTCATAAAACCTTGAAATTTTGTAACAATAAAGTACTCGAGCCTCTTGTCAATTTAAGCTATCGCTCAAAGCTATGCTACACTTGACTCCCAAATTAAACACTGATAAAACTTCAAGTGGCCCTAACTTCTGTACGGTACGTCCTTCACCTATCAAAGTTTGCAATATACAAATGCTTGTAACATTTTGCTGCAGCGTCATAAAACCTTGAAATTTTGTAACAATAAAGTACTCGAGCCTCTTGTCAATTTAAGCTATCGCTGAAAGCTATGCTACCCTTGAGTCCAAAATCAAACACTAATAAAACTTCAAATGGCCCTAACTTCTATACGGTACGTCCTAAACCTATCAAAGTTTGCAACATACAAATGCTTGTAACTTTTTACTAGAGCGTCATAAAACCTTGAAATTTTGTAACAATAAAGTACTCGAGCCTCTTGTCAATTTAAGCCATCGCTCAAAACTATGCTACCCTTGAGTCCCAAATCAACCACTGATAAAACTTCAAATGGCCCTAACTTGTATACGGTATGTCCTTCACCTATCAAAGTTTGCAATATACAAATTCTTGTAACTTTTTACTGGAGCGTCATAAAACCTTGAAATTCTGTAACAATACAGTATTCGAGCCTCTTGTCAATTTAAGCCATCGCTTAAAACTATGCTACCCTTGAGTCCTAAATCAAACACTGATAAAACTTCGAATGGCCCTAACCTATATACGGTACGTCCTGCACCTATCAAAGTTTGCAACATACAAATGCTTGTAACTTTTTACTGGAGCGTCATAAAACCTTGAAATTTTGTAACAATAAAGTACTCCAGCCTCTTGTCAATTTAAGCTATCGCTCAAAGCTATGCTACCCTTGAGTCCCAAATCAACCACTGATAAAACTTCAAATGGCCCTAACTTCTATACGGTACGTCCTTCACCTATCAAAGTTTACAACATACAAATGCTTGTAAAATTTTACTGCAGCGTCATAAAACCTTCAAATTTTTGTAACAATAAAGTACTCGAGCCTCTTGTCAATTTAAGCTATCGCTCAAAACTATGCTACCCTTGGGTCCCAAATCAAACACTGATAAAACTTCAAATGGCCCTAACTTCTATACGGTACGTCCTACACCTATCAAAGTTTGCAATATACAAATGCTTGTAACTTTTTACTGGAGCGTCATAAAACCTTGAAATTTTGTAACAATAAAGTACTCGAGCCTCTTGTCAATTTAAGCTATCGCTCAAAGCTATGCTACCCTTGACTCCCAAATTAAACACTGATAAAACTTCAAGTGGCCCTAACTTCTGTACGGTAAGTCCTACACCTATCACAGTTTGCAACATACAAATGCTTGTAACTTTTTACTGGACCTTCATAAAATCTTGAAATTTTGTAACAATAAAGTACTCGAGCGTCTTGTCAATTTAAGCCATCGCTCAAAACTATGCTACCCTTGAGTCCCAAATCAACCACGGATAAAACTTCAAATGGCCCTAATTTCTATACGGTACGTCCTTCACCTATCAAAGTTTGCAATATACAAATGCTTGTAACATTTTACTGCAGCGTCATAAAACCTTGAAATTTTGTAACAATAAAGTACTCGAGCCTCTTGTCAATTTAAGCTATCGTTGAAAGCTATGCTACCCTTGAGTCCCAAATCAAACACTAATAAAACTTCAAATGGCCCTAACTTCTATACGGTACGTCCTAAACCTATCAAAGTTTGCAACATACAAATGCTTGTAACTTTTTACTAGAGCGTCATAAAACCTTGACATTTTGTAACAATAAAGTACTCGAGCCTCTTGTCAATTTAAGCCATCGCTCAAAACTATGCTACCCTTGAGTCCCAAATCAACCACTGATAAAACTTCAAATGGCCCTAACTTCTATACGGTATGTCCTTCACCTATCAAAGTTTGCAATATACAAATTCTTGTAACTTTTTACTGGAGCGTCATAAAATCTTTAAATTCTGTAACAATACAGTATTCGAGCCTCTTGTCAATTTAAGCCATCGCTCAAAACTATGCTACCCTTGAGTCCCAAATCAAACACTGATAAAACGTCGAATGGCCCTAACCTATATACGGAACGTCCTGCACCTATCAAAGTTTGCAACATGCAAATGCTTGTAACTTTTTACTGGAGCGTCATAAAACCTTGAAATTTTGTAACAATAAAGTACTCGAGCCTCTTGTCAATTTAAGCTATCGCTCAAAGCTATGCTACCCTTGAGTCCCAAATCAAACACTGAAAAAATTTCAAATGACCCTAACTTCTATACAGTACGTTCTACACCTATCCAAGTTTGCAACTTACAAATGCTTGTAACTTTCTACTGGAGCGTCATAAAACCTTGAAATTTTGTAACAATAAAGTACTCGAGCCTGTTGTCAATTTAAGCTATCGCTGAAAGCTATGCTACCCTTGAGTCCCAAATCAAACACTAATAAAACTTCAAATGGCCCTAACTTCTATACGGTACGTCCTAAACCTATCAAAGTTTGCAGCATACAAATGCTTGTAACTTTTTACTAGAGCGTCATAAAACCTTGAAATTTTGTAACAATAAAGTACTCGAGCCGCTTGTCAATTTAAGCCATCGCTCAAAGCTATGCTACCCTTGAGTCCCAAATCAAACACTGATAAATCTTCAAATGGCCCTAACTTCTATACTGTACGTCGTACACCTACCAAAGTGTGCAACATACAAATGCTTGTAACTTTTTACTGGAGCGTCATAAAACCTTGAAATTTTGTAACAATAAAGTATTCGAGCCTCTTGTCAATTTAAGCCATCGCTCAAAACTATGCTACCCTTGAGTCCCAAGTCAAACACTGATAAAACTTCAAATGGCCCTAACTTCTATACGGTACGTCCTACACCTACGAAAGTTTGCAACATACAAATGCTTGTAACTTTTTACTGGAGCGTCATAAAACCTTGAAATTTTGTAACAAAAGAGTACTCGAGCCTCTTTGTCAATTTAAGCTATCGCTCAAAGCTATGCTACCCTTGAGTCCCAAATTAAACACTGAAAAAACTTCAAATGGCCATAACTTCTATACGGTACGTCCTACACCTATCAAAGTTTGCAACATACAAATGCTTGTAACTTTTTACTGGAGCATCATAAAACCTTGAAATTTTGTAACAATAAAGGACTCGAGCCTCTTGTCAATTTAAGCTATCGCTCAAACCTATGCTACCCTTGAGTCCCAAATCAAACACTGATAAAACTTCAAATGGCTCTAACTTCTATACGGTACGTCCTACACCTATCAAAGTTTGTAACATCCAAATGGTTGTAACTTTTTACTGGATCTTCATAAAACCTTGAAATTTTGTAACAATAAAGTACTCGAGCCTCTTGTCAATTTAAGCTATCGCTCAGAGCTATGCTACCCTTGAGTCCCAAATCAAACACTGAAAAAACTTCAAATAGCCATAAATTCTATACGGTACGTCCTACATCTCTCAAAGTTTGCAACATACAAATGCTTGTAACTTTTTACTGGAGCTTCATAAAACCTTGAAATTTTGTAACAATAAAGTACTCGAGCCTCTTGTCAATTTAAGCCATCGCTCAAAACTATGCTACCCTTGAGTCCCAAATCAACCGCTGATAAAACTTCAAATGGCCCTAACTTCTATACGGTACGTCCTACACCTATCAAAGTTTGCAATATACAAATGCTTGTAACTTTTTACTGGAGCGTCATAAAACCTTGAAATTTTGTAACAATAAAGTACTCGAGCCTCTTGTCAATTTAAGCCATCGCTCAAAACTATGCTACCCTTGAGTCCCAAATCAACCACGGATAAAACTTCAAATGGCCCTAATTTCTATACGGTACGTCCTAAACCTATCAAAGTTTGCAACATACAAATGCTTGTAACTTTTTACTAGAGCTTCATAAAACCTTGAAATTTTGTAACAATAAAGTACTCGAGCCTGTTGTCAATTTAAGCTATCGCTGAGAGCTATGCTACCCTTGAGTCCCAAATCAAACACTAATAAAACTTCAAATGGCCCTAACTTCTATACGGTACGTCCTAAACCTATCAAAGTTTGCAGCATACAGATGCTTGTAACTTTTTACTAGAGCGTCATAAAACCTTGAAATTTTGTAACAATAAAGTACTCGAGCCGCTTGTCAATTTAAGCCATCGCTCAAAGCTATGCTACCCTTGAGTCCCAAATCAAACACTGATAAATCTTCAAATGGCCCTAACTTCTATACTGTACGTCGTACACCTACCAAAGTGTGCAACATACAAATGCTTGTAACTTTTTACTGGAGCGTCATAAAACCTTGAAATTTTGTAACAATAAAGTATTCGAGCCTCTTGTCAATTTAAGCCATCGGTCAAAACTATGGTACCCTTGAGTCCCAAGTCAAACACTGATAAAACTTCAAATGGCCCTAACTTCTATACGGTACGTCCTACACCTATCAAAGTTTGCAACATACAAATGCTTGTAACTTTTTACTGGAGCGTCATAAAACCTTGAAATTTTGTAACAAAAAAGTACTCGAGCCTCTTTGTCAATTTAAGCTATCGCTCAAAGCTATGCTACCCTTCAGTCCCAAATTAAACACTGAAAAAACTTCAAATGGCCATAACTTCTATACGGTACGTCCTACACCTATCAAAGTTTGCAACATACAAATGCTTGTAACTTTTTACTGGAGCATCATAAAACCTTGAAATTTTGTAACAATAAAGGACTCGAGCCTCTTGTCAATTTAAGCTATCGCTCAAACCTATGCTACCCTTGAGTCCCAAATCAAACACTGATAAAACTTCAAATGGCTCTAACTTCTATACGGTACGTCCTACACCTATCAAAGTTTGCAACATCCAATGCTTGTAACTTTTTACTGGAGCTTCATAATACCTTGAAATTTTGTAACAATAATGTACTCGAGCCTCTTGTCAATTTAAGCCATCGCTCAAACTATGCTACCCTTGAGTCCCAAATCAACCACTGATAAAACTTCAAATGGCCCTAACTTCTATAGGGTACGTCCTACACCTATCAAAGTTTGCAACATACAAATGCTTGTAACTTTTTACTGGAGCGTCATAAAACCTTGAAATTTTGTAACAATAAAGTATTCGAGCCTCTTGTCAATTTAAGCCATCGCTCAAAACTATGCTACCATTGAGTCCCAAATCAAACACTGATAAAACACCTATCAAAGTTAGCAACATACAAATGCTTGCAACTTTTTACTGGAGCGTCGTAAAACCTTGAAATTTTGTAACAATAAAATACTCGAGCCTCTTGTCAATTTAAGCTATCGCTCCAAGCGATGCTAACCTTGAGTCCCAAATCAAACACTGAGGAAACTTCAAATGGCCCTTACTTCTATATGGTACGTCCTACACCTATCAAAGTTTGCAACATACAAATGCTTGTAACTTTTTACTGGAGCGTCATAAAACCTTGAAATTTTGTAACAATAAAGTACTCGAGCCTCTTGTCAATTTAAGCTATCGCTCAAAGCTATGCTACCCTTGAGTCTTAAATCAAACACTGATAACACTTCAAATGGCCCTAACTTCTATACGGTATGTCCTACACCTATCAAAGTTTGCAACATACAATTGCTTGTAACTTATTACTGGAGCGTCATAAAACCTTTAAATTTTGTAACAATAAAGTACTGGAGCCTGTTGTCAATTTAAGCTATCGCTCAAAGCTATGCTACCCTTGAGCGCCAAACCAAACACTGATAAAACTTCAAATGGCCCTAACTTCTATACGGTACGTCCTACACCTATCAATGTTTGCAACATACAAATGCTTGTAACTTTTTACTGGAGCGTCATAAAACCTTGAAATTTTGTAACAATAAAGTACTCGAGCGTCTTGTCAATTTGAGCTATCGCTCAAAGCAGTGCTACCCTTGAGTCCCAAATCAAACACTGATAAAACTTCAAATGGCCCTAACTTTTATACGGTACGTCCTACACCTATCAGAGTTTGCAACATACAAATGCTTGTAACTTTTTACTGGAGCGTCTAAAACCTTGAAATTTTGTAACAATAAAATACTCGAGCCTCTTGTCAATTTAAGCTATCGCTCAAAGCTATGCTACCCTTGAGTCCCAAACGAAACACTGATAAAACTTCAAATGGCCCTAACTTATATACGGTACGTCCTACACCTATCAAAGTTTGCAACATACAAATACTTGTAACTTTTTACTGGAGCGTCATAATACCTTGAAATTTTGTAACAATAAAGTATTCGAGCCCCTTGTCAATTTAAGCTATCGCTCAAAGCTATGCTACCCTTGAGTCCCAAATCAAACACTGATAAAACTTCAAAAGGCCCTAACTTCTATACGGAACGTCCTACACCTATCAAAGTTTGCAACATACAAATGCTTGTATCTTTTTACTGGAGCGTCATAAAACCTTGAAATTTTATAACAATAAACTACTCGAGCCTCTTTTCAATTTAAGTTATCGCTCAAAGCTATGCTACCCTTGAGTCCCAAATCAAACACTGATAAAACTTGAAATGTCCCTAACTTCTATACGGTACGTCCTACACCTATCAAAGTTTGCAACATACAAATGCTTGTAACTTTTTACTGGAGCGTCATAAAACCTTGAAATTTTGTAACAATAAAGTACTCGAGCCTCTTGTCAATTTAAGATATCGCTCAAAGCTATGCTACCCTTGAGTCCCAAATCAAACACTGATAAAACTTCTAATGGCCCTAACTTCTATATGGTACGTCCTACACCTATCAAAGTTTGCAACATACAAATGCTTGTACCTTTTTACTGGAGCTTCATAAAACCTTGAAATTTTGTAACAATAAAGTACTCGAGCCTCTTGTCAATTTAAGCTATCGCTCAAACATATGCTACCCTTGAGTCCCAAATCAAACACTGATAAAACTTCAAATGGCCCTAACTTATATACGGTACGTCCTACACCTATCAAACTTTGCAACATACAAATACTTGTAACTTTTTACTGGAGCGTCATAATACCTTGAAATTTTGTAACAATAAAGTATTCGAGCCCCTTGTCAATTTAAGCTATCGCTCAAAGCTATGCTACCCTTGAGTCCCAAATCAAACACTGATAAAACTTCAAAAGGCCCTAACTTCTATACGGAACGTCCTACACCTATCAAAGTTTGCAACATACTTTTTGCTTGTATCTTTTTACTGGAGCGTCATAAAACCTTGAAATTTTATAACAATAAACTACTCGAGCCTCTTTTCAATTTAAGTTATCGCTCAAAGCTATGCTACCCTTGAGTCACAAATCAAACACTGATAAAACTTCAAATGTCCCTAACATCTATACGGTACGTCCTACACCTATCAAAGTTTGCAACATACAAATGCTTGTATCTTTTTACTGGAGCGTCAAAAACTTGAAATTTTGTAACAATAAAGTACTCGAGCCTCTTGTCAATTTAAGATATCGCTCAAAGCTATGCTACCCTTGAGTCCCAAATCAAACACTGATAAAACTTCAAATGGCCCTAACTTCTATATGGTACGTCCTACACCTATCAAAGTTTGCAACATACAAATGCTTGTAACTTTTTACTGGAGCTTCATAAAACCTTGAAATTTTGTAACAATAAAGTACTCGAGCCTCTTGTCAATTTAAGCTATCGCTGAAAGCTTTGCTACCCATGAGTCCCAAATCAAACACTAATAAAACTTCAAATAGCCCTAACTTCTATACGGTACGTCCTACACCTATCAAAGTTTGCAACATACAAATGCTTGCAACTTTTTACTGGAGCGTCATAAAAACTTGAAATTTTGTAACAATAAAGTACTCGAGCCTCTTGTCAATTTAAGCTATCGCTCAAAGCTATGCTAACCTTGAGTCCCAAATCAAACACTGAGAAAACTTCAAATGGCCCTTACTTCTATACGGTACGTCCTACACCTATCAAAGTTTGCAACATACAAATGCTTGTAACTTTTTACTGGAGCGTCATAAAACCTTGAAATTTTGTAACAATAAAGTACTCGAGCCTCTTGTGAATTTAAGCTATCGTTCAAAGCTATGCTACCCTTGAGTCCCAAATCAAACACTGATAAAACTTCAAATGGCCCTAACTTCTATACGGTACCTCCTACACCTATCAGAGTTTGCAACATACAAATGCTTGTAACTTTTTACTGGAGCGTCATAAAACCTTGAAATTTTGTAACAATAAAATACTCGAGCCTCTTGTCAATTTAAGCTTTCGCTCAAAGCTATGCTACCCTTGAGTCCCAAATCAAACACTGATAAAATTTCAAATGGACCTAACTTCTATACGGTAAGTCCTACACCTAATAAAGTTTGCAACGTACAAATGCTTGTAACTTTTTACTGGAGCGTCATAAAACCTTGAAATTTTGTAACAATAAAGTACTCGAGCCTCTTGTCAATTTAAGCTATCGCTCAAAGCTATGCTACCCTTGAGTCCCAAACCAAACACTGATAAAACTTCAAATGGCCCTAACTTCTATACGGTACGTCCTACACCTATCAAAGTTTGCAACATACAAATGCTTGTAACTTTTTACTGGAGCGTCATAAAACCTTGAAATTTTGTAACAATAAAGTACTCGAGCCTCTTGTCAATTTAAGCTATCGCTCAAAGCTATGCTACCCTTGAGTCCCAAACAAAACACTGATAAAATTTCAAATGGCCATAACTTCTATACGGTACGTCCTACACCTATCAATGTTTGCAACATACAAATGCTTGTAACTTTTTACTGGAGCGTCATAAAACCTTGAAATTTTGTAACAATAAAGTACTCGAACCTCTTGTCAATTTAAGCTGTCGCTCAAAGCTGTGCTACCCTTGAGTCCCAAATCAAACACTGATAAAACTTCAAATGGCCCTAACTTCTATACGGTACGTCCTACACCTATCAGAGTTTGCAACAGACAAATGCTTGTAACTTTTTACTGGAGCGTCATAAAACCTTGAAATTTTGTAACAATAAAATACTCGAGCCTCTTGTCAATTTAAGCTTTCGCTCAAAGCTATGCTACCCTTGAGTCCCAAATCAAACACTGATAAAATTTCAAATGGCCCTAACTTCTATACGGTAAGTCCTACACCTATCAAAGTTTGCAACATACAAATGCTTGTAACTTTTTTCTGGAGCGTCATAAAACCTTGAAATTTTGTAACAATAAAATACTCGAGCCTCTTGTCAATTTAAGCTTTCGCTCAAAGCTCTGCTACCCTTGAGTCCCAAATCAAACACGGATAAAATTTCAAATGGCCCTAACTTCTATACGGTACCTCCTACACCTATCAGAGTTTGCAACATACAAATGCTTGTAACTTTTTACTGGAGCGTCATAAAACCTTGAAATTTTGTAACAATAAAATACTCGAGCCTCTTGTCAATTTAAGCTTTCGCTCAAAGCTATGCTACCCTTGAGTCCCAAATCAAACACTGATAAAACTTCAAATGGCCCTAACTTCTATACGGTACCTCCTACACCTATCAGAGTTTGCAACATACAAATGCTTGTAACTTTTTACTGGAGCGTCATAAAACCTTGAAATTTTGTAACAATAAAATACTCGAGCCTCTTGTCAATTTAAGCTTTCGCTCAAAGCTATGCTACCCTTGAGTCCCAAATCAAACACTGATAAAATTTCAAATGGACCTGACTTCTATACGGTAAGTCCTACACCTAATAAAGTTTGCAACGTACAAATGCTTGTAACTTTTTACTGGAGCGTCATAAAACCTTGAAATTTTGTAACAATAAAGTACTCGAGCCTCTTGTCAATTTAAGCTATCGCTCAAAGCTATGCTACCCTTGAGTCCCAAACCAAGCACTGATAAAATTTCAAATGGCCATAACTTCTATACGGTACGTCCTACACCTATCAATGTTTGCAACATACAAATGCTTGTAACTTTTTACTGGAGCGTCATAAAACCTTGAAATTTTGTAACAATAAAGTACTCGAACCTCTTGTCAATTTAAGCTGTCGCTCAAAGCTGTGCTACCCTTGAGTCCCAAATCAAACACTGATAAAACTTCAAATGGCCCTAACTTCTATACGGTACGTCCTACACCTATCAGAGTTTGCAACAGACAAATGCTTGTAACTTTTTACTGGAGCGTCATAAAACCTTGAAATTTTGTAACAATAAAATACTCGAGCCTCTTGTCAATTTAAGCTTTCGCTCAAAGCTATGCTACCCTTGAGTCCCAAATCAAACACTGATAAAATTTCAAATGGCCCTAACTTCTATACGGTAAGTCCTACACCTATCAAAGTTTGCAACATACAAATGCTTGTAACTTTTTACTGGAGCGTCATAAAACCTTGAAATTTTGTAACAATAAAATACTCGAGCCTCTTGTCAATTTAAGCTTTCGCTCAAAGCTATGCTACCCTTGAGTCCCAAATCAAACACGGATAAAATTTCAAATGGCCCTAACTTCTATACGGTACGTCCTACACCTATCAAAGTTTGCAACATACAAATGCTTGTATCTTTTTACTGGAGCGTCATAAAACCTTGAAAATTTGTAACAATAAAGTACTCGAGCCTCTTTTCAATTTAAGTTATCGCTCAAAGCTATGCTACCCTTGAGACCCAAATCAAACACTGATAAAACTTCAAATGGCCCTAACTTTTATACGGTACGTCCTACACCTATCAGAGTTTGCAACATACAAATGCTTGTAACTTTTTACTGGAGCGTCTAAAACCTTGAAATTTTGTAACAATAAAATACTCGAGCCTCTTGTCAATTTAAGCTATCGCTCAAAGCTATGCTACCCTCGAGTCCCAAACCAATCACTGATAAAACTTCAAATGGCCCTAACTTCTATACGGTACGTCCTACACCTATCAAAGTTTGCAACATACAAATACTTGTAACTTTTTACTGGATCGTCATAATACCTTGAAATTTTGTAACAATAAAGTATTCGAGCCC
Source organism: Clusia tigrina (assembly GCA_920105625.2). Lineage (NCBI taxonomy): Eukaryota > Metazoa > Arthropoda > Insecta > Diptera > Clusiidae > Clusia > Clusia tigrina. Next base: position 366,724 of record CAKKTE020000245.1, on the reverse strand, counting down.
CTTGTCAATTTAAGCTATCGCTCAAAGCTATGCTACCCTTGAGTCCCAAATCAAACACTGATAAACCTTCAAATGGCCCTAACTTCTATACGGTACCTCGTACACCTATCAGAGTTTGCAACATACAAATGCTTGTAACTTTTTACTGGAGCGTCATAAAACCTTGAAATTTTGTAACAATAAAATACTCGAGCCTCTTGTCAATTTAAGCTTTCGCTCAAAGCTATGCTACCCTTGAGTCCCAAATCAAACACTGATAAAATTTCAAATGGACCTGACTTCTATACGGTAAGTCCTACACCTAATAAAGTTTGCAACGTACAAATGCTTGTAACTTTTTACTGGAGCGTCATAAAACCTTGAAATTTTGTAACAATAAAGTACTCGAGCCTCTTGTCAATTTAAGCTATCGCTCAAAGCTATGCTACCCTTGAGTCCCAAACCAAACACTGATAAAATTTCAAATGGCCATAACTTCTATACGGTACGTCCTACACCTATCAATGTTTGCAACATACAAATGCTTGTAACTTTTTACTGGAGCGTCATAAAACCTTGAAATTTTGTAACAATAAAGTACTCGAACCACTTGTCAATTTAAGCTGTCGCTCAAAGCTGTGCTACCCTTGAGTCCCAAATCAAACACTGATAAAACTTCAAATGGCCCTAACTTCTATACGGTACGTCCTACACCTATCAGAGTTTGCAACAGACAAATGCTTGTAACTTTTTACTGGAGCGTCATAAAACCTTGAAATTTTGTAACAATAAAATACTCGAGCCTCTTGTCAATTTAAGCTATCGCTCAAAGCTATGCTACCCTTGAGTCCCAAATCAAACACTGATAAAATTTCAAATGGCCCTAACTTCTATACGGTAAGTCCTACACCTATCAAAGTTTGCAACATACAAATGCTTGTAACTTTTTACTGGAGCGTCATAAAACCTTGAAATTTTGTAACAATAAAATACTCGAGCCTCTTGTCAATTTAAGCTTTCTCTCAAAGCTATGCTACCCTTGAGTCCCAAATCAAACACGGATAAAATTTCAAATGGCCCTAACTTCTATACGGTACGTCCTACACCTATCAAAGTTTGCAACATACAAATGCTTGTATCTTTTTACTGGAGCGTCATAAAACCTTGAAAATTTGTAACAATAAAGTACTCGAGCCTCTTTTCAATTTAAGTTATCGCTCAAAGCTATGCTACCCTTGAGACCCAAATCAAACACTGATAAAACTTCAAATGGCCCTAACTTTTATACGGTACGTCCTACACCTATCAGAGTTTGCAACATACAAATGCTTGTAACTTTTTACTGGAGCGTCTAAAACCTTGAAATTTTGTAACAATAAAATACTCGAGCCTCTTGTCAATTTAAGCTATCGCTCAAAGCTATGCTACCCTTGAGTCCCAAACCAATCACTGATAAAACTTCAAATGGCCCTAACTTCTATACGGTACGTCCTACACCTATCAAAGTTTGCAACATACAAATACTTGTAACTTTTTACTGGATCGTCATAATACCTTGAAATTTTGTAACAATAAAGTATTCGAGCCCCTTGTCAATTTAAGCTATCGCTCAAAGCTATGCTACCCTTGAGTCCCAAATCAAACACTGATAAACCTTCAAAAGGCCCTAACTTCTATACGGAACGTCCTACACCTATCAAAGTTTGCAACATACAAATGCTTGTATCTTTTTACTGGAGCTTCATAAAACCTTGAAATTTTGTAACAATAAAGTACTCGAGCCTCTTGTCAATTTAAGCTATCGCTGAAAGCTTTGCTACCCTTGAGTCCCAAATCACACACTAATAAAACTTCATATGGCCCTAACTTCTATACGGTACGTCCTACACCTATCAAAGTTTGCAACATACAAATGCTTGCAACTTTTTACTGGAGCGTCATAAAAACTTGAAATTTTGTAACAATAAAGTACTCGAGCCTCTTGTCAATTTAAGCTATCACTCAAAGCTATGCTAACCTTGAGTCCCAAATCAAACACTGAGAAAACTTCAAATGGCCCTTACTTCTATACGGTACGTCCTACACCTATCAAAGTTTGCAACATACAAATGCTTGTAACTTTTTACTGGAGCGTCATAAAACCTTGAAATTTTGTAACAATAAAGTACTCGAGCCTCTTGTGAATTTAAGCTATCGTTCAAAGCTATGCTACCCTTGAGTCCCAAATCAAACACTGATAAAACTTCAAATGGCCCTAACTTCTATACGGTACCTCCTACACCTATCAGAGTTTGCAACATACAAATGCTTGTAACTTTTTACTGGAGCGTCATAAAACCTTGAAATTTTGTAACAATAAAATACTCGAGCCTCTTGTCAATTTAAGCTTTCGCTCAAAGCTATGCTACCCTTGAGTCCCAAATCAAACACTGATAAAATTTCAAATGGACCTAACTTCTATACGGTAAGTCCTACACCTAATAAAGTTTGCAACGTACAAATGCTTGTAACTTTTTACTGGAGCGTCATAAAAACTTGAAATTTTGTAACAATAAAGTACTCGAGCCTCTTGTCAATTTAAGCTATCGCTCAAAGCTATGCTACCCTTGAGTCCCAAACCAAACACTGATAAAACTTCAAATGGCCCTAACTTCTATACGGTACGTCCTACACCCATCAAAGTTTGCAACATACAAATGCTTGTAACTTTTTACTGGAGCGTCATAACACCTTGAAATTTTGTAACAATAAAGTACTCGAGCCTCTTGTCAATTTAAGCTATCGCTCAAAGCTATGCTACCCTTGAGTCACAAACCAAACACTGATAAAATTTGAAATGGCCATAACTTCTATACGGTACGTCCTACACCTATCAATGTTTGTAACATACAAATGCTTGTAACTTTTTACTGGAGCGTCATAAAACCTTGAAATTTTGTAACAATAAAGTACTCGAACCTCTTGTCAATTTAAGCTATCGCTCAAAGCTGTGCTACCCTTGAGTCCCAAATCAAACACTGATAAAACTTCAAATGGCCCTAACTTCTATACGGTACGTCCTACACCTATCAGAGTTTGCAACATACAAATGCTTGTATCTTTTTACTGGAGCGTCATAAAACCTTGAAAATTTGTAACAATAAAGTACTCGAGCCTCTTTTCAATTTAAGTTATCGCTCAAAGCTATGCTACCCTTGAGACCCAAATCAAACACTGATAAAACTTCAAGTGGCCCTAACTTATATACGGTACGTCCTACACCTATCAAAGTTTGCAACATACAAATGCTTGTAACTTTTTACTGGAGCGTCATAAAACCTTGAAATTTTGTAGCAATAAAGTACTCGAGCCTCTTGTCAATTTAAGCAATCGCTCAAAGCTATGCTATCCTTGAGTCGCAAATCAAACACTGATAAAACTTCAAATGGCCCTAGCTTCTATACGGTACGTCCTACAGCTATCAAAGTTTGCAACATACAAATGCTTGTAACTTTTTACTGGAGCGTCATAAAACCTTGAAATTTTGTAACAATGAAGAATTCGAGCCCCTTGTCAATTTAAGCTATTGCTCAAAGCTATGCTACCCTTGAGTCCCAAATCAAACACTGATATAACTTCAAATGTCCCTAAATTCTATACGGTACTTCCTACACCTATCAAAGTTTGCAACATACAAATGCTTGTAACTTTTTACCGGAGCGGCATAAAACCTTGAAATTTTGTAACAATAAAGTACTCGAGCCTCTTGTCAATTTAAGCTATCGCTGAAAGCTTTGCTACCCTTGAGTCCCAAATCACACACTAATAAAACTTCATATGGAACTAACTTCTATACGGTACGTCCTACACCTATCAAAGTTTGCAACATACAAATGCTTGTATCTTTTTACTGGAGCTTCATAAAACCTTGAAATTTTGTAACAATAAAGTACTCGAGCCTCTTGTCAATTTAAGCTATCGCTGAAAGCTTTGCTACCCTTGAGTCCCAAATCACACACTAATAAAACTTCATATGGCCCTAACTTCTATACGGTACGTCCTACACCTATCAAAGTTTGCAACATACAAATGCTTGCAACTTTTTACTGGAGCGTCATAAAAACTTGAAATTTTGTAACAATAAAGTACTCGAGCCTCTTGTCAATTTAAGCTATCACTCAAAGCTATGCTAACCTTGAGTCCCAAATCAAACACTGAGAAAACTTCAAATGGCCCTTACTTCTATACGGTACGTCCTACACCTATCAAAGTTTGCAACATACAAATGCTTGTAACTTTTTACTGGAGCATCAGAAAACCTTGAAATTTTGTAACAATAAAGTACTCGAGCCTCTTGTGAATTTAAGCTATCGTTCAAAGCTATGCTACCCTTGAGTCCCAAATCAAACACTGATAAAACTTCAAATGGCCCTAACTTCTATACGGTACCTCCTACACCTATCAAAGTTTGCAACATACAAATGCTTGTAACTTTTTACCGGAGCGTCATAAAACCTTGAAATTTTGTAACAATAAAATACTCGAGCCTCTTGTCAATTTAAGCTTTCGCTCAAAGCTATGCTACCCTTGAGTCCCAAATCAAACACTGATAAAATTTCAAATGGACCTAACTTCTATACGGTAAGTCCTACACCTAATAAAGTTTGCAACGTACAAATGCTTGTAACTTTTTACTGGAGCGTCATAAAACCTTGAAATTTTGTAACAATAAAGTACTCGAGCCTCTTGTCAATTTAAGCTATCGCTCAAAGCTATGCTACCCTTGAGTCCCAAACCAAACACTGATAAAACTTCAAATGGCCCTAACTTCTATACGGTACGTCCTACACCCATCAAAGTTTGCAACATACAAATGCTTGTAACTTTTTACTGGAGCGTCATAACACCTTGAAATTTTGTAACAATAAAGTACTCGAGCCTCTTGTCAATTTAAGCTATCGCTCAAAGCTATGCTACCCTTGAGTCACAAACCAAACACTGATAAAATTTGAAATGGCCATAACTTCTATACGGTACGTCCTACACCTATCAATGTTTGTAACATACAAATGCTTGTAACTTTTTACTGGAGCGTCATAAAACCTTGAAATTTTGTAACAATAAAGTACTCGAACCTCTTGTCAATTTAAGCTATCGCTCAAAGCTGTGCTACCCTTGAGTCCCAAATCAAACACTGATAAAACTTCAAATGGCCCTAACTTCTATACGGTACGTCCTACACCTATCAGAGTTTGCAACATACAAATGCTTGTATCTTTTTACTGGAGCGTCATAAAACCTTGAAAATTTGTAACAATAAAGTACTCGAGCCTCTTTTCAATTTAAGTTATCGCTCAAAGCTATGCTACCCTTGAGACCCAAATCAAACACTGATAAAACTTCAAGTGGCCCTAACTTATATACGGTACGTCCTACACCTATCAAAGTTTGCAACATACAAATGCTTGTAACTTTTTACTGGAGCGTCATAAAACCTTGAAATTTTGTAGCAATAAAGTACTCGAGCCTCTTGTCAATTTAAGCAATCGCTCAAAGCTATGCTATCCTTGAGTCGCAAATCAAACACTGATAAAACTTCAAATGGCCCTAGCTTCTATACGGTACGTCCTACAGCTATCAAAGTTTGCAACATACAAATGCTTGTAACTTTTTACTGGAGCGTCATAAAACCTTGAAATTTTGTAACAATGAAGAATTCGAGCCCCTTGTCAATTTAAGCTATTGCTCAAAGCTATGCTACCCTTGAGTCCCAAATCAAACACTGATAAAACTTCAAATGTCCCTAAATTCTATACGGTACTTCCTACACCTATCAAAGTTTGCAACATACAAATGCTTGTAACTTTTTACCGGAGCGGCATAAAACCTTGAAATTTTGTAACAATAAAGTACTCGAGCCTCTTGTCAATTTAAGCTATCGCTGAAAGCTTTGCTACCCTTGAGTCCCAAATCACACACTAATAAAACTTCATATGGAACTAACTTCTATACGGTACGTCCTACACCTATCAAAGTTTGCAACATACAAATGCTTGTATCTTTTTACTGGAGCTTCATAAAACCTTGAAATTTTGTAACAATAAAGTACTCGAGCCTCTTGTCAATTTAAGCTATCGCTGAAAGCTTTGCTACCCTTGAGTCCCAAATCACACACTAATAAAACTTCATATGGCCCTAACTTCTATACGGTACGTCCTACACCTATCAAAGTTTGCAACATACAAATGCTTGCAACTTTTTACTGGAGCGTCATAAAAACTTGAAATTTTGTAACAATAAAGTACTCGAGCCTCTTGTCAATTTAAGCTATCACTCAAAGCTATGCTAACCTTGAGTCCCAAATCAAACACTGAGAAAACTTCAAATGGCCCTTACTTCTATACGGTACGTCCTACACCTATCAAAGTTTGCAACATACAAATGCTTGTAACTTTTTACTGGAGCGTCATAAAACCTTGAAATTTTGTAACAATAAAGTACTCGAACCTCTTGTCAATTTAAGCTATCGCTCAAAGCTGTGCTACCCTTGAGTCCCAAATCAAACACTGATAAAACTTCAAGTGGCCCTAACTTATATACGGTACGTCCTACACCTATCAAAGTTTGCAACATACAAATGCTTGTAACTTTTTACTGGAGCGTCATAAAACCTTGAAATTTTGTAGCAATAAAGTACTCGAGCCTCTTGTCAATTTAAGCAATCGCTCAAAGCTATGCTATCCTTGAGTCGCAAATCAAACACTGATAAAACTTCAAATGGCCCTAGCTTCTATACGGTACGTCCTACAGCTATCAAAGTTTGCAACATACAAATGCTTGTAACTTTTTACTGGAGCGTCATAAAACCTTGAAATTTTGTAACAATGAAGAATTCGAGCCCCTTGTCAATTTAAGCTATTGCTCAAAGCTATGCTACCCTTGAGTCCCAAATCAAACACTGATATAACTTCAAATGTCCCTAAATTCTATACGGTACTTCCTACACCTATCAAAGTTTGCAACATACAAATGCTTGTAACTTTTTACTGGAGCGTCATAAAACCTTGAAATTTTGTAACAATAAAGTACTCGAGCCTCTTGTCAATTTAAGCTATCGCTGAAAGCTTTGCTACCCTTGAGTCCCAAATCACACACTAATAAAACTTCATATGGCCCTAACTTCTATACGGTACGTCCTACACCTATCAAAGTTTGCAACATACAAATGCTTGTATCTTTTTACTGGAGCTTCATAAAACCTTGAAATTTTGTAACAATAAAGTACTATAGCCTCTTGTCAATTTAAGCTATCGCTGAAAGCTTTGCTACCCTTGAGTCCCAAATCACACACTAATAAAACTTCATATGGCCCTAACTTCTATACGGTACGTCCTACACCTATCAAAGTTTGCAACATACAAATGCTTGCAACTTTTTACTGGAGCGTCATAAAAACTTGAAATTTTGTAACAATAAAGTACTCGAGCCTCTTGTCAATTTAAGCTATCACTCAAAGCTATGCTAACCTTGAGTCCCAAATCAAACACTGAGAAAACTTCAAATGGCCCTTACTTCTATACGGTACGTCCTACACCTATCAAAGTTTGCAACATACAAATGCTTGTAACTTTTTACTGGAGCGTCATAAAACCTTGAAATTTTGTAACAATAAAGTACTCGAGCCTCTTGTGAATTTAAGCTATCGTTCAAAGCTATGCTACCCTTGAGTCCCAAATCAAACACTGATAAAACTTCAAATGGCCCTAACTTCTATACGGTACCTCCTACACCTATCAGAGTTTGCAACATACAAATGCTTGTAACTTTTTTCTGGAGCGTCATAAAACCTTGAAATTTTGTAACAATAAAATACTCGAGCCTCTTGTCAATTTAAGCTTTCGCTCAAAGCTATGCTACCCTTGAGTCCCAAATCAAACACTGATAAAATTTCAAATGGACCTAACTTCTATACGGTAAGTCCTACACCTAATAAAGTTTGCAACGTACAAATGCTTGTAACTTTTTACTGGAGCGTCATAAAACCTTGAAATTTTGTAACAATAAAGTACTCGAGCCTCTTGTCAATTTAAGCTATCGCTCAAAGCTATGCTACCCTTGAGTCCCAAACCAAACACTGATAAAACTTCAAATGGCCCTAACTTCTATACGGTACGTCCTACACCCATCAAAGTTTGCAACATACAAATGCTTGTAACTTTTTACTGGAGCGTCATAACACCTTGAAATTTTGTAACAATAAAGTACTCGAGCCTCTTGTCAATTTAAGCTATCGCTCAAAGCTATGCTACCCTTGAGTCACAAACCAAACACTGATAAAATTTGAAATGGCCATAACTTCTATACGGTACGTCCTACACCTATCAATGTTTGTAACATACAAATGCTTGTAACTTTTTACTGGAGCGTCATAAAACCTTGAAATTTTGTAACAATAAAGTACTCGAACCTCTTGTCAATTTAAGCTATCGCTCAAAGCTGTGCTACCCTTGAGTCCCAAATCAAACACTGATAAAACTTCAAATGGCCCTAACTTCTATACGGTACGTCCTACACCTATCAGAGTTTGCAACATACAAATGCTTGTATCTTTTTACTGGAGCGTCATAAAACCTTGAAAATTTGTAACAATAAAGTACTCGAGCCTCTTTTCAATTTAAGTTATCGCTCAAAGCTATGCTACCCTTGAGACCCAAATCAAACACTGATAAAACTTCACGTGGCCCTAACTTATATACGGTACGTCCTACACCTATCAAAGTTTGCAACATACAAATGCTTGTAACTTTTTACTGGAGCGTCATAAAACCTTGAAATTTTGTAGCAATAAAGTACTCGAGCCTCTTGTCAATTTAAGCAATCGCTCAAAGCTATGCTATCCTTGAGTCGCAAATCAAACACTGATAAAACTTCAAATGGCCCTAGCTTCTATACGGTACGTCCTACAGCTATCAAAGTTTGCAACATACAAATGCTTGTAACTTTTTACTGGAGCGTCATAAAACCTTGAAATTTTGTAACAATGAAGAATTCGAGCCCCTTGTCAATTTAAGCTATTGCTCAAAGCTATGCTACCCTTGAGTCCCAAATCAAACACTGATATAACTTCAAATGTCCCTAAATTCTATACGGTACTTCCTACACCTATCAAAGTTTGCAACATACAAATGCTTGTAACTTTTTACCGGAGCGGCATAAAACCTTGAAATTTTGTGACAATAAAGTATTCGAGCCCCTTGTAAATTTATGCTATCGCTCAAAGCTATGCTACCCTTGAGTCCCAAATCAAACACTAATAAAACTTCAAATGGCCCTAACTTCTATACGGTACGTCCTACACCTATCAATGTTTGCAACATAGAAATGCTTGTAACTTTTTACTGGAGCGTCATAAAACCTTGAAATTTTGTAACAATAAAGTACTCGAACCTCTTGTCAATTTAAGCTATCGCTCAAAGCTGTGCTACCCTTGAGTCCCAAATCAAACACTGATAAAACTTCAAATGGCCCTAACTTCTATACGGTACCTCCTACACCTATCAGAGTTTGCAACAAACAAATGCTTGTAACTTTTTACTGGAGCGTCATAAAACCTTGAAATTTTGTAACAATAAAATACTCGAGCCTCTTGTCAATTTAAGGTTTCGCTCAAAGCTATGCTACCCTTGAGTTCCAAATCAAACACTGATAAAATTTCAAATGGCCCTAACTTCTATACAGTAAGTCCTACACCTAATAAAGTTTGCAACGTACAAATGCTTGTAACTTTTTACTGGAGCGTCATAAAACCTTGAAATTTTGTAACAATAAAGTACTCGAGTCTCTTGTCAATTTAAGCTATCGCTCAAAGCTATGCTACCCTTGAGTCCCAAACCAAACACTGATAAAATTTCAAATGGCCCTAACTTCTATACGGTACGTCCTACACCTATCAAAGTTTGCAACATACAAATGCTTGTAACTTTTTACTGGAGCGTTATAAAACCTTGAAATTTTGTAACAATAAAGTACTCGAGCCTCTTGTCAATTTAAGCTATCGCTCAAAGCTATGCTACCCTTGAGTCCCAAATCAAACACTAATAAAACTTCAAATGGCCCTAACTTCTATACGGTACGTCCTACACCTATCAAAGTTTGCAACATACAAATGCTTGCAACTTTTTACTGGAGCGTCATAAGAACTTGAAATTTTGTAACAATAAAGTACTCGAGCCTCTTGTCAATTTAAGCTATCGCTCAAAGCTATGCTACCCTAGAGTCCCAAACCAAACACTGATAAAATTTCAAATGGCCATAACTTCTATACGGTACGTCCTACACCTATCAATGTTTGCAACATACAAATGCTTGTAACTTTTTACTGGAGCGTCATAAAACCTTGAAATTTTGTAACAATAAAGTACTCGAACCTCTTGTCAATTTAAGCTATCGCTCAAAGCTGTGCTACCCTTGAGTCCCAAATCAAACACTGATAAAACTTCAAATGGCCCTAACTTCTATACGGTACGTCCTACACCTATCAGAGTTTGCAACATACAAATGTTTGTAACTTTTTACTGGAGCGTCATAAAACCTTGAAATTTTGTAACAATAAAATACTCGAGCCTCTTGTCGATTTAAGCTTTCGCTCAAAGCTATGCTACCCTTGAGTCCCAAATCAAACACTGATAAAATTTCAAATGGCCCTAATTTCTATACGGTAAGTCCTACACCTATCAAAGTTTGCAACATACAAATGCTTGTAACTTTTTACTGGAGCGTCATAAAACCTTGAAATTTTGTAACAATAAAATACTCGAGCCTCTTGTCAATTTAAGCTTTCGCTCAAAGCTATGCTACCCTTGAGTCCCAAATCAAACACTGATAAAACTTCAAATGGCCCTAACTTCTATACGGTACCTCCTACACCTATCAGAGTTTGCAACAAACAAATGCTTGTAACTTTTTACTGGAGCGTCATAAAACCTTGAAATTTTGTAACAATAAAATACTCGAGCCTCTTGTCAATTTAAGGTTTCGCTCAAAGCTATGCTACCCTTGAGTCCCAAATCAAACACTGATAAAATTTCAAATGGCCCTAACTTCTATACAGTAAGTCCTACACCTAATAAAGTTTGCAACGTACAAATGCTTGTAACTTTTTACTGGAGCGTCATAAAACCTTGAAATTTTGTAACAATAAAGTACTCGAGCCTCTTGTCAATTTAAGCTATCGCTCAAAGCTATGCTACCCTTGAGTCCCAAACCAAACACTGATAACACTTCAAATGGCCCTAACTTCTGTACGGTACGTCCTACACCTATCAAAGTTTGCAACATACAAATGCTTGTAACTTTTTACTGGAGCGTTATAAAACCTTGAAATTTTGTAACAATAAAGTACTCGAGCCTCTTGTCAATTTAAGCTATCGCTCAAAGCTATGCTACCCTTGAGTCCCAAATCAAACACTAATAAAATTTCAAATGGCCATAACTTCTATACGGTACGTCCTACACCTATCAATGTTTGCAACATACAAATGCTTGTAACTTTTTACTGGAGCGTCATAAAACCTTGAAATTTTGTAACAATAAAGTACTCGAACCTCTTGTCAATTTAAGCTATCGCTCAAAGCTGTGCTACCCTTGAGTCCCAAATCAAACACTGATAAAACTTCAAATGGCCCTAACTTCTATACGGTACGTCCTACACCTATCAGAGTTTGCAACATACAAATGCTTGTAACTTTTTACTGGAGCGTCATAAAACCTTGAAATTTTGTAACAATAAAATACTCGAGCCTCTTGTCGATTTAAGCTTTCGCTCAAAGCTATGCTACCCTTGAGTCCCAAATCAAACACTGATAAAATTTCAAATGGCCCTAATTTCTATACGGTAAGTCCTACACCTATCAAAGTTTGCAACATACAAATGCTTGTAACTTTTTACTGGAGCGTCATAAAACCTTGAAATTTTGTAACAATAAAATACTCGAGCCTCTTGTCAATTTAAGCTTTCGCTCAAAGCTATGCTACCCTTGAGTCCCAAATCAAACACTGATAAAATTTCAAATGGCCCTAACTTCTATACGGTACGTCCTACACCTATCAAAGTTTGCAACATACAAATGCTTGTATCTTTTTACTGGAGCGTCATAAAACCTTGAAAATTTGTAAGAATAAAGTACTCGAGCCTCTTTTCAATTTAAGTTATCGCTCAAAGCTATGCTACCCTTGAGACCCAAATCAAACACTGATAAAACTTCAAGTGGCCCTAACTTCTATACGGTACGTCCTACACCTATCAGAGTTTGCAACATACAAATGCTTGTATCTTTTTACTGGAGCGTCATAAAACCTTGAAAATGTGTAACAATAAAGTACTCGAGCCTCTTTTCAATTTAAGTTATCGCTCAAAGCTATGCTACCCTTGAGACCCAAGAGTGGCATAGCTATGAGCGATAGTTTAAATTGATAAGAGGCTTGAGTACTTTATTGTCACAAAATTTCAAGGTTTTATGGCGCTCCAGTAAAAAGTTACAAGCATTTGAATGTTGCAAACTTTGATAGGCGTCGGGCGCACCGTATAGAAGTTAGGGCCATTTGAAGGTTTAGCAGTGTTTGATTTGGGACTCAAGGGTAGCATAGCTATGAGCGAAATCTTAAATTGATAAGAGGTACTAGTACTTTATTGGCACAACTTTTCAAGGTTTTATGATGCTCCAGTAAAAAGCATTTGAATGTTACAAACTTTGGTAAGTGTAGGATGCACCATATAGAAATTAGGGCCATTTGAATTTTTATCAGTGTTTGATTTTGGGACTCAAGGGTAGCATAGCTATGAGCGATAGCTTAAATTGATAAGAGGCACGAGTACTTTATTATCACAAAATTTCAATGATTTATGACGCTTCAGTAAAAAGTTTAATAGCATTTGAATGTTGCAAACTTTGATAGGTGTAGGACGCACCGTAGTGAAGTTAGGGCCATTTGAAGTTTTATCAGTGTTTGATTTTGGGACTCAAGGGTAGCATACCTAAGAGCGATAGCTTAAATTGATAAGAGGCTCGAGTACTTTATTGTCACAAAATTTCAAGGTTTTATGACGCTCCAGTAAAAAATTACAAGCATTTGAATGTTGCAAACTTTGATAGGTATAGAAGTTAGAGCCATTTTAAGTTGTATCAGTGTTTTATTTTGGGACTCATGGGTAGCATAGCTATGAGCGATAGCTTAAATTGATAAGATTCTTGCGTACTTTATTGTCACAAAATTTCAAGGTTTTATGACGCTCCAGTATAAAGTTAGAAGCATTTGATTGTTGCAAACTTTGATAGGTGTAGGATGCACCGTATAGAAGTTAGGGCCATTTGAAGTTTTATCACTGTTTTATTTTGGGACTCAAGGGTGGCATAGCTGTGAGCGACAGCTTAAATTGATAAGAGGCTCGAGTACTTTATTGTCACAAAATTTCAAGGTTTTATGACGCTCCAGTAAAGAGTTACCAGCTTTTGAATGTTGCAAACTTTGATAGGTATAGGACGCACCGTACAGAAGTTAGGGCCATTGGAAATTTTATCAGTGCTTTATTTTGGGACTCAATGGTAGCATAGCTATGAGCGATAGCTTAAATTGATAAGAGGCTCGAGTACTTTATTGTCCCAAAATTTCAAGTTTTTATAACGCTCGAGTAAAACGTTACAGGCATTTGAATGTTGCAAACTTTGATAAGTGTAGGACGCACCGTATAGAATTTTTAGGCCATTTGAAGTTTTAGCAGTGTCTGATTTGGGACTCAAGGGTAGCATAGCTATGATCGATAGCTTAAATTGATAAGAGGCACCAGTACTTTATTGTCACAAAATTTCAAGGGTTTATGACGCTCCAGTAAAAAGTATAATAACATTTGAATGTTGCAAACTATGATATGTGTAGGACGCACCGTATAGAAGTTCGGGCCATTTGAAGTTGTATCAGTGTTTTATTTTGAGACTCAAGGGTGGGCTAGCTATGAGCGATAGCTTAAATTGATAAGAGGCTCGAGTACTTTATTATCACAAAATTTCAAGGTTTTATGACGCTCCAATAAAGAGTTACAAGCATTTGAATGTTGCAAACTTTGATAGGTATAGGACAGACCGTACAGAAGTTAGGGCATATTTGAAATTTTATCAGTGTTTTATTTTGGGACTCAATGGTAGCATAGCTATGAGCGATAGCTTAAATTGATAAGAGGCTCGAGTACTTTATTGTCACAAAATTTCAAGGGTTTATGACGCTCCAGTAAAAAGTATAATAGCATTTGAAATTTGCAAACTTTGATAGGTGTAGGATGCGCCGTATAGAAGTAAGGACCATTTGAAGTTTTAGCAGTGTTTGATTTGGCACTCAAGGGTAGAATAGCTATGAGCGATAACTTAAATTGATAAGAGGCACTTTATTGTCACAAAATTTCAAGGTTTTATGACGCTCCAGTAAAATGTTAGAAGCAATTGATTGTTGCAAACTTTGATAGGTGTAGGATGCACCGTATAGAATTTAGGTCCATTTGAAGTTTTATCAGTGTTTTATTTTGGGACTCAAGGGTGGCATAGGTATGAGCGATAACTTAAATGGATACGAGGCTCGAGTTCTTTATTGTCACAAAATTTCAAGGTTTTATGACGCTCCAGTAAAGAGTTACAAGCTTTTGAATGTTGCAAACTTTGATAGGTATAGGACGCACCGTACAGAAGTTAGGGCCATTGGAAATTTTATCAGTGCTTTATTTTGGGACTCAATGGTAGCATAGCTATGAGCGATAGCTTAAATTGATAAGAGGCTCGAATACTTTATTGTCACAAAATTTCAAGGTTTTATAACGCTCGAGGAAAACGTTACAAGCATTTGAATGTTGCAAACTTTGATAGGTGTAGGACGCACCTTATTGAAGTTAGGGCCATTTGAAGTTTTAGCAGTGCTTGATTTGGGACTCAAGGATAGCATAGCTATGATCGATAACATAAATTGATAAGAGGCACGAGTACTTTATTGTCACAACATTTCAAGTGTTTATGACGCTCCAGTAAAAAGTATAATAGCTTTTGAATGTTGCAAACTTTGATATGTGTAGGACGCACCGTATAGAAGTTCGGGCCATTTGAAGTTGTATCAGTGTTTTATTTTGGGACTCAAGAGTGGCATAGCTATGAGCGATAGTTTAAATTGATAAGAGGCTTGAGTACTTTATTGTCACAAAATTCCAAGGTTTTATGGCGCTCCAGTAAAAAGTTACAAGCATTTGAATGTTGCAAACTTTGATAGGTATAGGCCGTACCGTATAGCAGTTAGGGCCATTTGAAGGTTTAGCAGTGTTTGATTTGGGACTCAAGGGTAGCATAGCTATGAGCGAAATCTTAAATTGATAAGAGGTACTAGTACTTTATTGGCACAACTTTTCAAGGTTTTATGATGCTCCAGTAAAAAGCATTTGAATGTTACAAACTTTGGTAGGTGTAGGATGCACCATATAGAAATTAGGGCCATTTGAATTTTTATCAGTGTTTGATTTTGGGACTCAAGAGTAGCATAGCTATGAGCGATAGCTTAAATTGATAAGAGGCACGAGTACTTTATTATCACAAAATTTCAATGATTTATGACGCTTCAGTAAAAAGTTTAATAGCATTTGAATGTTGCAAACTTTGATAGGTGTAGGACGCACCGTATTGAAGTTAGGGCCATTTGAAGTTTTATCAGTGTTTGATTTTGGGACTCAAGGGTAGCATAGCTCAGAGCGATAGCTTAAATTGATAAGAGGCTCGAGTACTTTATTGTCACAAAATTTCAAGGTTTTATAACGCTCCAGTAAAAAGTTACAAGCATTTGAATGTTGCAAACTTTGATAGGTATAGGACGCACCGTACAGAAGTTAGGGCCATTTGAAATTTTAGCAGTGTTTCATTTGGGACTCAACGCTATGAGCGATTGCTTAAATTGATAAGCGGTACGAGTACTTTAATGTCACAACATTTCAAGGTTGTATGACGCTCCAGTAAAAAGATTAGTAGCATTTGAATGTTGCAAACTTTGATAGGTGTCGGACGCACCGTATTGAAGTTAAGGCCATTTGAAGTTTTATCAGTGTTTTATTTTTGGACTCAACGGTAGCAGAGCTCTTAGCGATAGCTTAAATTGATAACAGGCACGAGTACTTTATTGTCACAAAATTTCAAGGTTTTATGACGCTCCAGTAAAAAATTACAAGCATTTGAATGTTGCAAACTTTGATAGGTATAGAAGTTAGAGCCATTTTAAGTTGTATCAGTGTTTTATTTTGGGACTCATGGGTAGCATAGCTATGAGCGATAGCTTAAATTGATAAGATTCTTGCGTACTTTATTGTCACAAAATTTCAAGGTTTTATGGCGCTCCAGTAAAAAGTTACAAGCATTTGAATGTTGCAAACTATGATAGGCGTCGGGCGCACCGTTTAGAAGTTAGGGCCATTTGAAGGTTTAGCAGTGTTTGATTTGGCACTCAAGGGTAGCATAGCTATGAGCGAAATCTTAAATTGATAAGAGGTACTAGTACTTTATTGGCACAACTTTTCAAGGTTTTATGATACTCCAGTAAAAAGCATTTGAATGTTGCAAACTTTGGTAGGTGTAGGATGCACCGTATAGAAATTAGGGCCATTTGAAGTTTTATCAGTGTTTGATTTTGGAACTCAACGGTAGCATAGCTATGAGCGATAGCTTAAATTGATAAGCGGTACGAGGACTTTAATGTCACAACATTTCAAGGTTTTATGACGCTCCAGTAAAAATATTAGTAGCATTTGAATGTTGCAAACTTTGATAGGTGTCGGACGCACCGTATATGGAAGTTAAGGCCATTTGAAGTTTTATCAGTGTTTTATTTTTGGACTCAACGGTAGCAGAGCTCTGAGCGATAGCTTAAATTGATAACAGGCACGAGTACTTTATTGTCACAAAATTTCAAGGACGCTCCAGTAAAAAATTACAAGCATTTGAATGTTGCAAACTTTGATAGGAGTAGGACGCACTGTATAGAAGTTAGGGCCATTTTAAGTTTTAGCAATGTTTGATTTGGGACTCAAGAATAGCATAGCTATGAGCGATAACTTAAATTGATAAGAGGCACGAGTACTTTATTGTCACAACATTTCAAGGTTTTATGACGCTCCAGTAAAAGGTTTAATAGCATTTGAATGTTGCAAACTTTGATAGGTGTAGAACGCACCACATAGAAGTTAGGGCCATTTGAAGTTTTATCAGTGTTTTATTTTGGGGCTCAAGGGTGGCATAGCTATGAGCGATAACTTAAATTGATAAGAGGCACGAGTACTTTATTGTCACAAAATTTCAAGGTTTTATGACGCTTCAGTAAAAAGTTTAATAGCATTTGAATGTTGCAAACTTTGATAGCTGTCGGACGCACCGTATTGAAGTTAGGGCCATTTCAAGTTTTATCAGTGTTTTATTTTTGGACTCAAGGGTAGCATAGCTCTGAGCGATAGCTTAAATTGATAAGAGGCACAAGTACTTTATTGTCACAAAATTTCAAGGTTTTATGCGGCTCCAGTGAAAAATTATAAGCATTTGAATGTTGCAAACTTTGATAGGTGTAGGATGCACGGTATAGAAGTTAGGGCCATTTGAAGTTTTATCAGTGTTTTATTTTGGGACTCAAGGGTGGCATAGTAAAAAATTACAAGCATTTGAATGTTGCAAACTTTGATAGGTATAGAAGTTAGAGCCATTTTAAGTTGTATCAGTGTTTTATTTTGGGACTCATGGGTAGCATAGCTATGAGCGATAGCTTAAATTGATAAGATTCTTGCGTACTTTATTGTCACAAAATTTCAAGGTTTTATGACGCTCCAGTATAAAGTTAGAAGCATTTGATTGTTGCAAACTTTGATAGGTGTAGGATGCACCGTATAGAAGTTAGGGCCATTTGAAGTTTTATCACTGTTTTATTTTGGGACTCAAGGGTGGCATAGCTGTGAGCGACAGCTTAAATTGATAAGAGGCTCGAGTACTTTATTGTCACAAAATTTCAAGGTTTTATGACGCTCCAGTAAAGAGTTACCAGCTTTTGAATGTTGCAAACTTTGATAGGTATAGGACGCACCGTACAGAAGTTAGGGCCATTGGAAATTTTATCAGTGCTTTATTTTGGGACTCAATGGTAGCATAGCTATGAGCGATAGCTTAAATTGATAAGAGGCTCGAGTACTTTATTGTCCCAAAATTTCAAGTTTTTATAACGCTCGAGTAAAACGTTACAGGCATTTGAATGTTGCAAACTTTGATAAGTGTAGGACGCACCGTATAGAATTTTTGGGCCATTTGAAGTTTTAGCAGTGTCTGATTTGGGACTCAAGGGTAGCATAGCTATGATCGATAGCTTAAATTGATAAGAGGCACCAGTACTTTATTGTCACAAAATTTCAAGGGTTTATGACGCTCCAGTAAAAAGTATAATAACATTTGAATGTTGCAAACTATGATATGTGTAGGACGCACCGTATAGAAGTTCGGGCCATTTGAAGTTGTATCAGTGTTTTATTTTGAGACTCAAGGGTGGGCTAGCTATGAGCGATAGCTTAAATTGATAAGAGGCTCGAGTACTTTATTATCACAAAATTTCAAGGTTTTATGACGCTCCAATAAAGAGTTACAAGCATTTGAATGTTGCAAACTTTGATAGGTATAGGACAGACCGTACAGAAGTTAGGGCATATTTGAAATTTTATCAGTGTTTTATTTTGGGACTCAATGGTAGCATAGCTATGAGCGATAGCTTAAATTGATAAGAGGCTCGAGTACTTTATTGTCACAAAATTTCAAGGGTTTATGACGCTCCAGTAAAAAGTATAATAGCATTTGAAATTTGCAAACTTTGATAGGTGTAGGATGCGCCGTATAGAAGTAAGGACCATTTGAAGTTTTAGCAGTGTTTGATTTGGCACTCAAGGGTAGAATAGCTATGAGCGATAACTTAAATTGATAAGAGGCACTTTATTGTCACAAAATTTCAAGGTTTTATGACGCTCCAGTAAAATGTTAGAAGCAATTGATTGTTGCAAACTTTGATAGGTGTAGGATGCACCGTATAGAATTTAGGTCCATTTGAAGTTTTATCAGTGTTTTATTTTGGGACTCAAGGGTGGCATAGGTATGAGCGATAACTTAAATGGATACGAGGCTCGAGTTCTTTATTGTCACAAAATTTCAAGGTTTTATGACGCTCCAGTAAAGAGTTACAAGCTTTTGAATGTTGCAAACTTTGATAGGTATAGGACGCACCGTACAGAAGTTAGGGCCATTGGAAATTTTATCAGTGCTTTATTTTGGGACTCAATGGTAGCATAGCTATGAGCGATAGCTTAAATTGATAAGAGGCTCGAATACTTTATTGTCACAAAATTTCAAGGTTTTATAACGCTCGAGGAAAACGTTACAAGCATTTGAATGTTGCAAACTTTGATAGGTGTAGGACGCACCTTATTGAAGTTAGGGCCATTTGAAGTTTTAGCAGTGCTTGATTTGGGACTCAAGGATAGCATAGCTATGATCGATAACATAAATTGATAAGAGGCACGAGTACTTTATTCTCACAACATTTCAAGTCTTTATGACGCTCCAGTAAAAAGTATAATAGCTTTTGAATGTTGCAAACTTTGATATGTGTAGGACGCACCGTATAGAAGTTCGGGCCATTTGAAGTTGTATCAGTGTTTTATTTTGGGACTCGTGAGTGGCATAGCTATGAGCGAAAGCTTAAATTTATAAGAGGCTCGAGTACTTTATTGTCACAAAATTCCAAGGTTTTATGGCGCTCCAGTAAAAAGTTACAAGCATTTGAATGTTGCAAACTTTGATAGGCGTCGGGCGCACCGTATAGAAGTTAGGGCCATTTGAAGGTTTAGCAGTGTTTGATTTGGGACTCAAGGGTAGCATAGCTATGAGCGAAATCTTAAATTGATAAGAGGTACTAGTCCTTTATTGGCACAACTTTTCAAGGTTTTATGATGCTCCAGTAAAAAGCATTTGAATGTTACAAACTTTGGTAGGTGTAGGATGCACCATATAGAAATTAGGGCCATTTGAATTTTTATCAGTGTTTGATTTTGGGACTCAAGAGTAGCATAGCTATGAGCGATAGCTTAAATTGATAAGAGGCACGAGTACTTTATTATCACAAAATTTCAATGATTTATGACGCTTCAGTAAAAAGTTTAATAGCATTTGAATGTTGCAAACTTTGATAGGTGTAGGACGCACCGTAGTGAAGTTAGGGCCATTTGAAGTTTTATCAGTGTTTGATTTTGGGACTCAAGGGTAGTATAGCTCAGAGCGATAGCTTAAATTGATAAGAGGCTCGAGTACTTTATTGTCACAAAATTTCAAGGTTTTATAACGCTCCAGTAAAAAGTTACAAGCATTTGAATGTTGCAAACTTTGATAGGTATAGGACGCACCGTACAGAAGTTAGGGCCATTTGAAATTTTAGCAGTGTTTCATTTGGGACTCAACGGTAGCATAGCTATGAGTGATAGGTTAAATTGATAAGAGTTACGAGTACTTTAATGTCACAACATTTCAAGGTTTTATGACGCTCCAGTAAAAAGATTAGTAGCATTTGAATGTTGCAAACTTTGATAGGTGTCGGACGCACCGTATTGAAGTTAGGGCCATTTGAAGTTTTATCAGTGTTTTATTTTTGGACTCAACGGTAGCAGAGCTCTTAGCGATAGCTTAAATTGATAACAGGCACGAGTACTTTATTGTCACAAAATTTCAAGGTTTTATGACGCTCCAGTAAAAAATTACAAGCATTTGAATGTTGCAAACTTTGATAGGTATAGAAGTTAGAGCCATTTTAAGTTGTATCAGTGTTTTATTTTGGGACTCATGGGTAGCATAGCTATGAGCGATAGCTTAAATTGATAAGATTCTTGCGTACTTTATTGTCACAAAATTTCAAGGTTTTATGGCGCTCCAGTAAAAAGTTACAAGCATTTGAATGTTGCAAACTATGATAGGCGTCGGGCGCACCGTTTAGAAGTTAGGGCCATTTGAAGGTTTAGCAGTGTTTGATTTGGCACTCAAGGGTAGCATAGCTATGAGCGAAATCTTAAATTGATAAGAGGTACTAGTACTTTATTGGCACAACTTTTCAAGGTTTTATGATACTCCAGTAAAAAGCATTTGAATGTTGCAAACTTTGGTAGGTGTAGGATGCACCGTATAGAAATTAGGGCCATTTGAAGTTTTATCAGTGTTTGATTTGGAACTCAACGGTAGCATAGCTATGAGCGATAGCTTAAATTGATAAGCGGTACGAGTATTTTAATGTCACAACATTTCAAGGTTTTATGACGCTCCAGTAAAAATATTAGTAGCATTTGAATGTTGCAAACTTTGATAGGTGTCGGACGCACCGTATATGGAAGTTAAGGCCATTTGAAGTTTTATCAGTGTTTTATTTTTGGACTCAACGGTAGCAGAGCTCTGAGCGATAGCTTAAATTGATAACAGGCACGAGTACTTTATTGTCACAAAATTTCAAGGACGCTCCAGTAAAAAATTACAAGCATTTGAATGTTGCAAACTTTGATAGGAGTAGGACGCACTGTATAGAAGTTAGGGCCATTTTAAGTTTTAGCAATGTTTGATTTGGGACTCAAGGGTAGCATAGCTATGAGCGATAACTTAAATTGATAAGAGGCACGAGTACTTTATTGTCACAACATTTCAAGGTTTTATGACGCTTCAGTAAAAAGTTTAATAGCATTTGAATGTTGCAAACTTTGATAGGTGTAGAACGCACCACATAGAAGTTAGGGCCATTTGAAGTTTTATCAGTGTTTTATTTTGGGACTCAAGGGTGGCATAGCTATGAGCGATAACTTAAATTGATAAGAGGCACGAGTACTTTATTGTCACAAAATTTCAAGGTTTTATGACGCTTCAGTAAAAAGTTTAATAGCATTTGAATGTTGCAAACTTTGATAGCTGTCGGACGCACCGTATTGAAGTTAGGGCCATTTCAAGTTTTATCAGTGTTTTATTTTTGGACTCAAGGGTAGCATAGCTCTGAGCGATAGCTTAAATTGATAAGAGGCACAAGTACTTTATTGTCACAAAATTTCAAGGTTTTATGCGGCTCCAGTGAAAAATTATAAGCATTTGAATGTTGCAAACTTTGATAGGTGTAGGATGCACGGTATAGAAGTTAGGGCCATTTGAAGTTTTATCAGTGTTTTATTTTGGGACTCAAGGGTGGCATAGCTATCAACGATAGCTTAAATTGACAAGAGGCTCGAGTACTTTATTGTCACAAAATTTCAAGGTTTTATGGCGCTCCAGTAAAAAGTTACAAGTATTTGAATGTTGCAAACTTTGATAGGTGTCGGACACACCGTATAGAAATTAGGGCCATTTGAAGGTTTAGCAGTGTTTGGTTTGGGACTCAAGGGTAGCATAGCTATGAGCGAAATCTTAAATTGATAAGAGGTACTAGTACTTTATTGGCACAACATTTCAAGGTTTTATGACGCTCCAGTAAAAAATTACAAGCATTTGATTGTTGCAAACTTTGGTAGGTGTAGGATGCACCGTATAGAAATTAGGGCCATCTGAAGTTTTATCAGTGTTTGATTTTGGAACTCAAGGGTAGCATAGCTATGAGCGATAGCTTAAATTGATAAGAGGCACAAGTACTTTATTGTCACAAAATTTCAAGGTTTTATGACGCTTCAGTAAAAAGTTTAATAGCATTTGAATGTTGCAAACTTTGATAGGTGTAGGACGCACCGTATTGAAGTTAGGGCCATTTGAAGTTTTGGTAGTGTTTGATTTTGGGACTCAAGGGTAGCATAGCTATGAGCGATAGCTTAAATTTATAAGAGGCTCGAGTACTTTATTGTCACAAATGTCAAGGTTTTATGACGCTCCAGTAAAAAGTTACAAGCATTTGAATGTTTGAAACTTTGATAGGAGTGGGACGCACCCTATAGAAGTAATGGCCATTTAAAGTTATAGCAGTGTTTGAATTGGGACTCAAGAGTAGCATAGCTATGAGCGATAGCTTAAATTGATAAGAGGCACGAGTACTTTATTGCCACAAAATTTTAAGGTTTTATGACGCTCCAGTAAAAAGTTTAATAGCATTTGAATGTTGCAAACTTTGATAGGTGTTGGACGCACCGTATTGAATTTAGGGCCATTTGAAGTCTTATCAGTGTTTTATTTTTGGACTCAAGGGTAGCATAGCTCTGAGCGATAGCTTAAATTGATAAGAGGCACGAGTACTTTATTGTCACAAAATTTCAAGGTTTTATGCGGCTCCAGTAAAAAATTATAAGCATTTGAATGTTGCAAACTTTGATAGGTGTAGGATGCACCGTATAGAAATTAGGTCCATTTGAAGGTTTAGCAGTGTTTGGTTTGGGACTCAAGGGTAGCATAGCTATGAGCGAAATCTTAAATTGATAAGAGGTACTAGTACTTTATTGGCACAACATTTCAAGGTTTTATGACGCTCCAGTAAAAAATTACAAGCATTTGATTGTTGCAAACTTTGGTAGGTGTAGGATGCACCGTATAGAAATTAGGGCCATCTGAAGTTTTATCAGTGTTTGATTTTGGAACTCAAGGGTAGCATAGCTATGAGCGATAGCTTAAATTGATAAGAGGCACAAGTACTTTATTGTCACAAAATTTCAAGGTTTTATGACGCTTCAGTAAAAAGTTTAATAGCATTTGAATGTTGCAAACTTTGATAGGTGTAGGACGCACCGTATTGAAGTTAGGGCCATTTGAAGTTTTGGTAGTGTTTGATTTTGGGACTCAAGGGTAGCATAGCTATGAGCGATAGCTTAAATTGATAAGAGGCTCGAGTACTTTATTGTCACAACTGTCAAGGTTTTATGACGCTCCAGTAAAAAGTTACAAGCATTTGAATGTTTGAAACTTTGATAGGAGTGAGACGCACCCTATAGAAGTAATGGCCATTTAAAGTTTTAGCAGTGTTTGAATTGGGACTCAAGAGTAGCATAGCTATGAGCGATAGCTTAAATTGATAAGAGGCACGAGTACTTTATTGCCACAAAATTTTAAGGTTTTATGACGCTCCAGTAAAAAGTTTACTAGCATTTGAATGTTGCAAACTTTGATAGGTGTCGGACGCACCGTATTGAAGTTAGGGCCATTTGAAGTCTTATCAGTGTTTTATTTTTGGACTCAAGGGTAGCATAGCTCTGAGCGATAGCTTAAATTGATAAGAGGCACGAGTACTTTATTGTCACAAAATTTCAAGGTTTTATGCGGCTCCCGTGAAAAATTATAAGCATTTGAATGTTGCAAACTTTGATAGGTGTAGGATGCACGGTATAGAAGTTAGGGCCATTTGAAGTTTTATCAGTGTTTTATTTTGGGACTCAAGGGTGGCATAGCTATCAGCGATAGCTTAAATTGACAAGAGGCTCGAGTACTTTATTGTCACAAAATTTCAAGGTTTTATGGCGCTCCAGTAAAAAGTTACAAGTATTTGAATGTTGCAAACTTTGATAGGTGTCGGACACACCGTATAGAAATTAGGGCCATTTGAAGGTTTAGCAGTGTTTGGTTTGGGACTCAAGGGTAGCATAGCTATGAGCGAAATCTTAAATTGATAAGAGGTACTAGTACCTTATTGGCACAACATTTCAAGGTTTTATGACGCTCCAGTAGAAAATTACAAGCATTTGATTGTTGCAAACTTTGGTAGGTGTAGGATGCACCGTATAGAAATTAGGGCCATCTGAAGTTTTATCAGTGTTTGATTTTGGAACTCAAGGGTAGCATAGCTATGAGCGATAGCTTAAATTGATAAGAGGCACAAGTACTTTATTGTCACAAAATTTAAAGGTTTTATGACGCTTCAGTAAAAAGTTTAATAGCATTTGAATGTAGCAAACTTTGATAGGTGTAGGACGCACCGTATTGAAGTTAGGGCCATTTGAAGTTTTGGTAGTGTTTGATTTTGGGACTCAAGGGTAGCATAGCTATGAGCGATAGCTTAAATTGATAAGAGGCTCGAGTACTTTATTGTCACAAATGTCAAGCTTTTATGACGCTCCAGTAAAAAGTTACAAGCATTTGAATGTTGCCAACTTTGATAGGTGTAGGACGCACCGTAAAGTTTTATCAGTGGTTTATTTTGGGACTCAAGGGTGGCACAGCTATGAGCGATAACAGAAATTGATAAGAGGCACGAGTACTTTATTCTCACAAAACTCCAATGTTTTGAGACGCTCCAGTAAAAAGTTACAAGCATTTGAATGTTGCAAACTTTGATAGGTGTAGGATGCACCGTATAGAAGTTAGAGGCATTTGAACTTTTAGCAGTGTTTGAATTGGGATTCAAGGTTAGAATAGCTATGAGCGAAAGCTTAAATTGATAAGAGGCACGAGTACTTTATTGTCACAAAATTTCAAGGTTTTATGACGCTTCAGTAAAAAGTTACAAGCATTTGAATGTTGCAAACTTTGATAGATGTAGGGCGCACCGTACAGAAGTTAGGGCCATTTGAACTTTTAGCAGTGTTTGAATTGGGACTGAAGGGTAGCATAGCTATGAGCGGTAACTTAAATTGATAAAAGGCACGAGTACTTTATTGTCCCAAAATTTAAAGATTTTATGACGCTCCAGTAAAAAGTTACAAGCATTTGATAGTTGCAAACGTTGATAGGTGTAGGACGCACCATATAGAAGTTATGGCCATTTGAAGTTTTATCAGTGTTTGATTTTGGGACCCAAGGGTAGAATAGCTAAGAGCGATAACTTAAATGGAGAAGAGGCTCGAGTACTTTATTGTCACAAAATTTCAAGGTTCTATGACGCTCCAGTAAAGAGTTATAAGCATTTGAATGTTGCAAACTTTGGTATAAGACGAACCATACAGAAGTTAGGGGCATTTGAAATTTTATAAGTGTTTTATTTTGGGACTCAGTGGTAGCATAGCTATGAGCGATAGCTTAAATTGATAAGAGGCTCGAGTACTTTATTGTCACAAAATTTCAAGGTTTTATGACGCTTCAGTAAAAGTAACAAGCATTTGAATGCTGCAAACTTTGATAGGAGTAGGACGCACCGTATAGAAGTTAGGGCCATTTAAAGATTTAGCAGTGTTTGATTTGGGACTCAAGGGTAGAATAGCTATGATCCATAACTTAAATTGATAAGAGGCACGAGTACTTTATTGTCACAACATTTCAAGGATTTATGACGCTCCAGTAAAAAGTTTAATAGCATTTGAATGTTGCCAACTTTGATAGGTGTAGGACGCACCGTAAAGTTTTATCAGTGTTTTATATTGGGACTCAAGGGTGGCATAGCTATGAGCCATAACTTAAATTGATAAGAGGCACTTTATTGTCACAAAATTTCAAGGTTTTTTGACGCTTCAGTAAAAAGTTACAAGCATTTGAATGTTGCAAACTTTGATAGGTGTAGGACGCACCGTATAGAAGTTAGGGCCATTTGAAGTTTTAGCAGTGCTTGATTTGGGACTCAAGGGTAGCATAGCTATGATCGATAACTTAAATTGATAAGAGGCACGAGTACTTTATTGTCACAAAATTTCAAGGGTTTATGACGCTCCTGTAAAAAGTATAATAGCATTTGAATGTTGCCAACTTTGATAGGTGTAGGACGCACCGTAAAGTTTTATCAGTGTTTTATTTTGGGACTCAAGGGTGGCACAGCTATGAGCGATAACTTAAATTGATAAGAGGCACGAGTACTTTATTCTCACAAAATTTCAATGTTTTATGACGCTCCAGTAAAAAGTTACAAGCATTTGAATGTTGCAAACTTTGATAGGTGTAGGATGCACCGTATAGAAGTTAGAGGCATTTGAACTTTTAGCAGTGTTTGAAATGGGACTCAAGGGTAGAATAGCTATGCGCGATAGCTTAAATTGATACGAGGCTCGAGTACTTTATTGTCACAAAATGTCAAGGTTTTATGACGCTCCAGTAAAAAGTTACATGCATTTGATTGTTGCAAACTTAAGTTAGGGCCATTTGAAGTTTCAATAGTGTTTGATTTGGGACTCAAGGGTAGGATAACTATGAGCGATAACTTAAATTGATAAGAGGCACTTTATTGTCACAAAATTTCAATCTTTTATGACGCTCCAGTAAAAAGTTACAAGCATTTGATTGTTGCAAACTTTGGTAGGTGTAGGATGCACCGTATAGAAGTTAGGGCCATTTGAAGCTTTATAAATGTTTGATTTTGCGACTCAAGGGTAGCATAGCTATGAGCGATAGCTAAAATTGATAAGAGGCACGAGTACTTTATTGTCTAAAAATTTCAATTTTTTATGACGCTTCAGTAAAAAGTTTAATAGCATTTGAATGTTGCAAAATTTGATAGGTGTAGGACGCACCGTATTGAAGTTAGGGCCATTTGAAGTATTGTCAGTGTTTGATTTTTGGAATCAAGGGTAGCATAGCTATGACCGATAGCTTAAATTGATAAGAGGCTCGAGTACTTTATTGTCACAAAATGTCAAGGTTTTATGACGCCCAGTAAAAAGTTACAAGCATTCCAATGTTGCAAACTTTGATAGGAGTAGGACGCACTGTATAGAAGTTAGGGCCATTTGCAGTTTTAGCAGTGTTTGATTTGGGACTCAAGGGAAGGATAGCTATGAGCGATAACTTAAATTGATAAGAGGCACTTTATTGTCACAAAATTTCAAGGTTTTATGACGCTCCAGTAAAAAGTTACAAGCATATGCTTGTTGCAAACTTTGATAGGTGTGGGATGCACCGTATAGAAGTTAGGGCCATTTGAAGTTTTATCAGTGTTTGATTTTGGGACTCAAGGGGACTTAAATTGATAAGAGGCACGAGTACTTTATTGTCACAAAATTTCAAGGGTTTATGACGCTCCTGTAAAAAGTATAATAGCATTTGAATGTTGCAAACTTTGATAGGTGTAGGACGCACCGTGTAGAAGTTCGGGCCATTTGAAGTTGTATCAGTGTTTTATTTTGGGACTCAAGGATGGCATAGCTATGAGAGATAGCTTAAATTGATAAGACGCTCGAGTGTTTTATTGTCACAAAATTTCAAGGTTTTATGACGCTCCAGTAAAAAATTACAAGAATTTGAATGTGGCAAACTTTGATAGGAGTAGGACGCACTGTATAGAAGTTAGGGCCCTTTGAAGTTTTAGCAGTGTTTGATTTGGGACTCAAGGGTAGCATAGCTATGAGTGATAACTTAAATTGATAAGAGGCACGAGTACTTTATTGTCACAACATTTCAAAGTTTTATGACGCTCCAGTAAAAAGTTGAGTAGCATTTGAATGTTGCAAACTTGCTTAGGTGTAGAACGCACCATATAGAAGTTAGGGCCATTTGAAGTTTTACCAGTTTTTTATTTTGGGACTCAAGGGTGGCATTGCTATGAGCGATAACATAAATGGATACGAGGCTCGAGTACTTTATTGTCACAAAATTTCAAGGTTTTATGATGCTCCAGTAAAGAGTTACAAGCATTTGAATGTTGCAAACTTTGATAGGTGTAGGACGCACTGTATAGAATTTTTAGGCCATTTGAAGTTTTAGCAGTGTTTAATTTGGGACTCAAGGGTAGCATAGCTATGAGTGATATATTAAATTGATAAGAGGCACGAGTACTTTATTGTCACAACATTTCAAAGTTTTATGACGCTCCAGTAAAAAGTTTAATAGCATTTGAATGTTACAAACTTTGATAGGTGTAGAACGCACCATATAGAAGTTAGGGCCATTTGAAGTTTTATCAGTGTTGTATTTTGGGACTCAAGGGTGGCATAGCTATGAACGATAACATAAATGGTTACGAGGCTCGAGGACTTTATTGTCACAAAATTTCAAGGTTTTATGACGCTTCAGTAAAAAGTTACAAGCATTTGAATGTTGCAAACTTTGATACGTGAAGGACGCACCGTATAGAAGTTAGGGCCATTTGAAGTTTTATCACAGTTTGATTTTGGGACTCAAGGGTAGAATAGCTATGAGCCATAGCTTAAATTGATAAGAGGCACGAATACTTTATTGTCACAACATTTCAAGGTTTTATGACGCTCCTGTAAAAAGTATAATAGCATTTGAATGTTCCCAACTTTGATAGGTGTAGGACGCACCGCAAAGTTTTATCAGTGTTTCATTTTGGGACTCAATGGTAGCATAGCTATGATACATAGCTTAAATTGATAAGAGGCACGAGTACTTTATTGTCAGAAAATTTCAAGGTTTTATGACGCTTCAGTGAAAAGTTACAAGCATTTGAATGTTGCAAACTTTGATAGATGTAGGACGCACCGTATAGAAGTTAGGGCCATTTGAAGTTTAAGCAGTGTTTGATTTGGGACTCAACGGTAGGATAGTTATGAGCGATAACTTAAATTGATAAAGGCAATTTATTGTCACAAAATTTCAAGGTTTTATGACGCTCCAGTAAAAAGTTAAAAGCATTTGATTGTTGCAAACTTCGATAGGTGTAGGATGCACCGTATAGAAGTTAGGGCCATTTGAAGTTTTATCACAGTTTGATTTTGGGACTCAAGGGAAGAATAGCTATGAGCGATAGCTTAAATTGATAAGAGGCACGAATACTTTATTGTCACAACATTTCAAGGTTTTATGACGCTCCAGTAAAAAGTTTAATAGCATTTGAATGTTGCAATCTTTCATAGGTGTAGAACACACCATATAGAAGTTAGGGCCATTTGAAGTTTTATCAGTGTTTTATTTTGGGACTCAAGGGTAGCATAGCTATGAGCGATAACTTAAGAGGCACGAGTACTTTATTGTCACAACATTTCAAGGATTTTTAACGCTCCAATAAAAAATTACAAGCATTTGAATGTTGCAAACTTTGATAGGTGTAGGATGCACGGTATATAAGTTATGGCCATTTGAAGCTTTATAAGTGTTTGATTTTGCGACTCAAGGGTAGCATAGCTATGAGCGATAGCTTAAATTGACAAGAGGCACGAGTACTTTATGGTCAAAAAATTTCAATATTTTATGACGCTTCAGTAAAAAGTTTAATAGCATTTGAATGTTGCAAATTTTGATAGGTGTAGGACGCACCGTATTGAAGTTAGGGCCATTTGAAGTATTGTCAGTGTTTGATTTTGGGACTCAAGGGTAGCGTAGCTATGAGCGATAGCTTAAATTGATAAGAGGCACGAGTACTTTATTGTTACAAAATTTCAAGGTTTTATGACGCCCCAGTAAAAAGTTACAAGCATTCCAATGTTGCAAACTTTGATAGGAGTAGGACGCACTGTATAGAAGTTAGGGCCATTTGCAGTTTTAGCAGTGTTTGATTTGGGACTCAAGGGTAGGATAGCTATGAGCGATAAATTAAATTGATAAGAGGCACGAGTACTTTATTGTCACAAAATTTCAAGGTTTTATGAAGCTTCAGTAAAAAGTTACAAGCATATGCCTGTTGCAAATTTTGATAGGTGTGGGATGCACCGTATAGAAGATAGGGCCATTTGAAATTTTATCAGTGTTTGATTTTGTGACTCAAGGGTAGCATACCTATGAGCGATAGCTTAAATTGATAAGAGGCACGAGTACTTTATTGTCACAAAATTGCAAGGTTTTATGACGCTTCAGTAAAAAGTTGAATAGCATTTGAAAGTTGCAAACTTTGATAGGTGTAGGATGCACCGTATAGAAGTTAGGGCCATTTGAAGTTTCAGCAGTGTTTGATTTGGGACTCAAGGGTAGGATAGCTATGAGCGATAACTTAAATTGATAAGAGGCTCTTTATTGTCACAAAATTTCAAGGTTTTTTGACGCTCGACTAAAAAGTTACAAGCATTTGAATGTTGCAAAACTTTGATAGGTGTGGGACGCACCGTATAGAAGTTAGGGCCATTTGAAGTTTTAGCAGTGCTTGATTTGGGACTCAAGAGTAGCATAGCTATGAACGAAATCTTAAATTGATAAGAGGTACTAGTACTTTATTGTCACAACTATTCAAGGTTTTATGACGCTCCAGTAAAAAATTACAAGCATTTGAATGTTGCAAACTTTGATAGGTGTAGGGTGCACCGTATAGAAGATAGCGCCATTGGAAGTTTTATAAGTGTTTGATTTTGCGACTCAAGGGTAGCATACCTATGAGCGATAGCTTAAATTGATAAGAAGCACTTTATTGTCACAAAACTTCAAGGTTTCATGACGCTCCAGTAAAAAGTTACAAGCATTTGATTGTTGCAAACTTTGATAGGTGTAGGACGCACCGTATAGAAGTTAGGGCCATTTGAAGTTTCAGCAGTGTTTGTTTTGGGACTTAAGGGTAGGATAGCTATGAGCGATACCTTAAATTGATAAGAGGCACTTTATTGTCACAAAATTTCAAGGTTTTATGACGCTCCAGTAAAAAGTTACAAGAATTTGAATGTTGCAAACTTTGATAGGTATAGGACGCAACGTACAGAAGTTAGGGCCATTTGAAGTTTTAGCAGTGTTTGATTTGGTACTCAAGGGTAGCATAGCTATGAGCGATAACTTAAATTGGTAAGAGGCACGAGTACTTTATTGTCACAAAATTTGACGGTTTTATGACGCTCCAGTAAAGAGTTACAAGCATTTGAATGTTGCAAAATTTGATATTGTAACGACTCGTTTTCGCCGGGGTAAGCTCGCCGGATTGCCAGGAGTCGTTTACAGAAAATCTCTAAAGTATTCAAAGCTTGTTTACATTGATTTAATTATTTTATTTATTTATTAATTTTAAAAAAAGGCTTAACTACTTGATACAATTATTTTACTAATCTTAAATACGGACACAGTTGAACTATATGTCCTCCTAGCTTCTGTTGCGTTTGTCAGTGTGGGTTTCTAGCAGAGAATCGAATATAAACCATAATCTCCTCTAGATTCCCCTAGCTTCTGTTGCGTTTGTCAGTGTGGGTTCTAGCAGAGAATCGATTATAAACCATAATCTCCTCTAGATTCCCCTAGCTTCTGTTGCGTTTGTCAGTGTGGGTTTCTAGCAGAGAATCGATTATAAACCATAATCTCCTCTAGATTCCCCTAGCTTCTGTTGCGTTTGTCAGTGTGGGTTTCTAGCAGAGAATCGATTATAAACCATAATCTCCTCTAGATTCCCCTAGCTTCTGTTGCGTTTGTCAGTGTGGGTTTCTAGCAGAGAATCGATTATAAACCATAATCTCCTCTAGATTCCCCTAGCTTCTGTTGCGTTTGTCAGTGTGGGTTTCTAGCAGAGAATCGATTATAAACCATAATCTCCTCTAGATTCCCCTAGCTTCTGTTGCGTTTGTCAGTGTGGGTTTCTAGCAGAGAATCGATTATAAACCATAATCTCCTCTAGATTCCCCTAGCTTCTGTTGCGTTTGTCAGTGTGGGTTTCTAGCAGAGAATCGATTATAAACCATAATCTCCTCTAGATTCCCCTAGCTTCTGCTGCGTTTGTCAGTGCGTATAACTTTGTTTAGTACGATGCGTCTGGTCTGTCTGATGCCGAATGAAAGAAAGAGCGTCTCGTCTGCCTGATGCCGAATGAAAAAAAGAGCGTCTCGTCTGCCTGATGCCGAATGAAAGAAAGAGCGTCTCGTCTGCCTGATGCCGAATGAAAGAAAGAGCATCTTGTCTGCCTGATGCCGAATGAAAGAAAGAGCGTCTTGTCTGCCTAATGCCGAATGAAAGAAAGAGGCTGGGTTGCCAGTTGCTCCTGCTTTTATGCTCCAGGTTTAGCGTATATCATCCAATAGTTGTTGTTGTGCGGGAACTGTAGTTTGTTGTGGCATGTTGCTACGGTTTCCCGCATTGTTCTTCTCGTTTGAATGTGACCTTGGCCACCTTCAGCACATTGTTGTTGCTTTCTCGCTGTTGTTCTTGTAAGTTTTTGCCCTTGGGCCACCTTCAATATTGCGTTGTTGTTGTGATGATTTACCTTGTTGTTGTTCCTTGTGTTGTTTGTTGTTGTTGCTATTTCTCCTTCGGCCACCTTCAGCACTTTGTTGATATTTTATATCGATGGCATAAAATATTTAAAAATATTAAATATTGGATATTTAATTTTGCTTCTCCTCTTTATGCTTTGTCCGGTCTGTTGGTGTGCTTAGCGATCGGTCTGTCGTGTTCCACTTTGTGCTTGGCCTTCGTTTTTGGGTGTTGTTAGTGGGTTATTTTCCGAACTAATGCAGTCGGCAACTTCTGTCGCGATCTCTTGTAAAATTCTAGCATTGCGTTAGGCACTGTTGTTGTAAATTCATATCAGTGCGTTGGGCACTGTTGTTGTGAATTCATATCAGTGCGTTGGGCACTGTTGTTGTAAATTTATATTATTTTAGCTGTGGTCAGCCGGTTGCACAATTGTTTGTGTGATATTCTCCTGTGTTATCTTGCGTTGTTGACTTCGTTGCATGTTTTTCGTCGCTTATCACAGGGTTCCACTGTCTGACTTAATTGTGGCTGTGTCTTCTGTCCTCCCGATGCTGAGTATAACACTTGTTGTTGGTAGCATTACTATGGTGGGAGGTGTCTTAGACTCACTTGCATGATGGCTGCTGCACTAAATATGATGGCGGTTGTGTGTGTGGTTTTAGCAATGAAAGTGGGAGGTGCCAAATTCTTAGGACAATTAACGTATATATTTTAGGGTTGGTTGTTTAAGCACTTGGCCCCTATTTTAAATATACACGTTTGGGGCGTTATGGCAAAACTAAATATGTGGGGCAAATTTACGCCTAAAATTTGCTCCTTACATGTCCTCCCTACTTTGCGGCCGATGGAAAATGGTCACCTTACCCTGCCAGAGGGTGATGATTTTCATGATCCTCGCTGGAATCGGATTCCTTTCCGTTGTGTACACTGTTCTCGTCAGATGCGTTTGTTAGTTAGCGTATGCTGTGATGCCACCTGGCGCGCAGAATGGTTTCAGCTCGCTAATATGCGCTGTCTTTGTCTCCTTGGTTCCTTCACGTTTCATCTTGACAATGACTGGGGAGGTGAAGGTGTCTATCCGGTATGGCCCATCGTAGCGTGGGGCCAACTTGGTGGCGAAGTGGTCGATGGCTTTGGACAAATGGTGCTGTTTTGCTAACACCAATTGTCCAACTTCTGGTTTCCAGGGCCTTCGTCGTAGGTTATAATGACGCCGTTGATCTTGAGCCGCTCGCTCCAGATTCCGTGTCACTAATGTGTATGCTTCCTTTAGTAGTTCGGCTCCCGTCCTTGTATTAGGAACGCGGGGCTATAGCCAGTTGTCTCGGATACGCTGGTATTGATCGCCAGGGTTAACTCCGGCAGTAGGTCATCCCACTTTTGTTGCTGTTTACCGGCGTATTGGGCGATCATGGTCTTGACTGTGCGGTTGGCGCGTTCGGCAGCATTTTCCTGTGGTGTGTACGGTGCGGTAAACTGGTGCTTGATACCGTAGTCTTCTACAAAGCGCTGAAAGGACTTGCTTGTAAACTGTGATCCGTTGTCCGTCACTAAGACCTTAGGAACTCCGAAACGGGCTAAGATGCGCTCCCGAAAGGCCCGTTGTAGAGTCTCGGTGGTGGCCTTCCGAAGAGGCGCCATCTCTGTCC
Source organism: Clusia tigrina (assembly GCA_920105625.2). Taxonomy (NCBI): domain Eukaryota; kingdom Metazoa; phylum Arthropoda; class Insecta; order Diptera; family Clusiidae; genus Clusia; species Clusia tigrina. Next base: position 332,130 of record CAKKTE020000245.1, on the reverse strand, counting down.
ATTTTGAGAACTTATCATGGAAAACTAGTACCATTGTGTTTCCATGCTTCGAGCGGGGTAGAGGTCCAACAAAATCCGCGCACAATATGGCCCACGGCTCCAGGGGTATTTGCGTCAGCATTTCTCCAGCAGGTTGTTGTTGGCTGGGCTTGTACTTCTGGCATAGTGTGCACTGACGAACGTAGCGGCTGGTGTCCCGGAACAGTCCTGGCCAGTAGTACCTATTTGCAACTCGGGCTATCGTTTTCCGGATGCCTAGGTGTCCTGCGGTTGGCGCGTCGTGGTTCTCTTGCAAAATTCGTACCCTCAGAGGCCTAGGTACGCATAGCTTCCATGGTGTACAGTCCTCATCACCCGTGCGATTTGGTATATGGCGATACAGCTGCCCGTTTTCCAGTGTGTAGTCGGAGAATTTAGCCGGGTTGGCAAGTATTTCTCCTTTTCGCTTGAGCCACCACTTGCAATTTTGCTCTGCTTGGTCCTGCACAGTGACAGTGCATGCAGCCTCGACCGGTTGTCTTGATAGTGCGTCCGCCAGTACATTTAGTTTTCCTTTGCGGTATTGTACCTCGAATGAATGCTGCTGAAGTTCTAGCGCCCACCGTGCTATGCGTCCTGAAGGGCTCTCGATGGAATTTAGCCACTTCAGCGATAGGTGGTCGGTGATCACGGTAAAGTGGTAGCCCTCCAGATATGGCCGCATTTTCCGGATGCCCCATATTATGGCTAGACACTCCTTCTCAGTTGGGGAGTAGTTTAGCTCAGCTCCATTCAGGTGTCTGCTAGCGTACGCTATTACTCGCTCCGCCCCCTCGATCTCCTGCGTAAGCACTGCTCCCAACCCGTAGTCACTGGCGTCGGTCTGGAGCGTGAACTTCTGGCTAAAGTCTGGGCAAGCGAGGATCGGAGCTTCCGTCAATCGTTGTTTCAGTAATTCAAAAGCCTCCTGTTGTTCGGTACCCCATCGGAAATGTTTTCCTTTCTTTAGCAGCATCGTTAAAGGGTGTACTGCTTTTGCAAAGTCGGGTACTAAACGGCGGTACCAAGATGCGATGCCCAAGCAGCGACGTAGCTGTCGTATGTTCTCTGGTGGTTGCAGCTCCCGTATGGCAGCGATTTTATCTGGGTCAGTATGTATTCCTTTGTCGCTGACCACGTATCCCAGATATTTTAGCTCCTTCCGAAAGAATGCACACTTCTCCAGATTTAGTTTCAAATTTGCCTCCCTCAACCGTCGGAACACCTCTTGCAGGTTTCTCATGTGTTCTTCTAGGTCTCTCCCTGTGACAATAATGTCATCAAGGTAGGCAAACGCGTGTGGCTCCATGTCGTGGCCAATAACTTGGTCCAGTGCTCTTTGAAAGGTTGCTGGTGCGGAGTGTAGCCCGAAAGGCATAACACGCCACTGGAAGAGGCCTCTGCCGGGTACCGTGAATGCGGTATACTGCTTGCTGTGCTCCTCCATTGGTATCTGCCAATACCCGTTCTTCAGATCGAGACTACTGATGTATTTAGCCTCACGCAGTCGGTCTAAGATGTGTTGGATTCGCGGCAGTGGGTATGCGTCGGGTATGGACCTGGCGTTGAGTTGCCGATAATCGATGCACAGACGCCATTTCCCATCCCGTTTCCTTACTAGCACAATCGGTGCGCTGTGGGGGCTATGCGAGGGTTCGATACAGCCTTTAGCTATTAATTCGTCCACTTCCGCGCCAATGATTTCTTGCTGCGCTGGATTTCTCGGGTAGTATCGTTGTTTGATGGGTCGGTCATCGCGCATCACTATTTTGTGGCTTGTGATATTGGTCACGTTTGACCCGTCTGTGAATTTAGCCAACTCTGTGGCCAGAAACAGTTTTATCTTTGATTCGTCCGTAGCGGCTTCATGTCGTATGGTTGTGCACGATGCGATAACTTGTGATTGCACACCATCCGTCTTGGGGCCTAGCTGGATTTCCTGGCCTCCACATGTCATGGATAGGCCTTGCTGTGTGATGAAGTCCAGGCCGAGCAGTAAGTCGTCGGTGGAGTCGGGCATGCTAAGTAGCTCCAGCTGACATACCTTTGCACCAAGCTTGACACACGTCACAAACGCTTGAGTAATATCCCTTGTTCGACCATCCGCCATCCGTGCTCTAGTGTATGTAGAGTTTACTCTACCGGTGGTAGCACCTAAATGGGAAATGAGTCGCTCGCTGATGAAACTCCTTGTGGCGCCTGTGTCTAGTGTGGCCGTGATGTTTTATGTGCCAATGGTGACGGCGGCACAGATACGCTGTCCATCGTAGCGTAGTGCACTTACTGCGTTTGAGGCTTGTTGTCCGTGGGCTGCTCCATGCCTCGTTGCTGGCGGCAGCCCCGCTCGTTTCCCCCTACCGTCCTACAGCATTCAACTGTTCTAGTTCCTCTCCTACCGCACTCCCAACAGAAAAGTACTTGGGCATTGTGGCAGTGTCGCGCTATATGATCAGACTGACTACATCTTCTGCATGCTGTTCGTGGATTTATAGGTACCACCTTGTTGGTACAGTTGGCCGGTGCTACTTGTCGGTTTCTGGTTTCGCATGGGGACATGCGCTCGACCCGTGGTTGTATCTCGTGGCGTGTTGGTGGTGGTCGTGGTGGCGGTGGTCGTGGTAGTGCTGCTCGTGAAGCCTCGTTGTCACCACGTATGCCCTCGAGGTCTTCCGCCATTTCCACCAATTCTTCCAGCGTATCGAAATCCTTTCGACGGACATACCACTGGTATTCCTCTAGGCTGTTGCGAAAGATTCGCTCTAACTTCTGGTCCTCCGTGTATCCTGCGTGACGCATCAGGTTTTGAAGTTCTACCACGTACTGTTTGAAGTGTTCACGTGGGTTTTGCCGTCGTTGGCGAATTTCATCCTCCAGCTTTTCGAAGTACCTGGTGGGTAGGAAAAACTTCAAGAAGTCCTTTTTGAATAAAACCCAATCAATCCATGCTCGGTTGTTGTTTCTATACCAGAGCAGAGCACGCTCCTTTAGGAGTTCTGGCATAGTTCGAGGCAGCATGTGCTTGTTTAGTCCATAGACTTCCGATAATTCTTCCACTCGCTCTATGAAAGCTATCGGGTCATGCCCTCCATCATATTTCAAGGACCATTTCCTAACGTGGTCGATGACTGCCGAGTAGATGGCTATCCCGCTTCGCGAGACTTCGGGGACTACTGTCTGGAACGCGGTATCATATACAGCTGGAACATTTCCGGCTGCCCATAGCGTGTCTTTCTTCGTGGCTGTCGATGCTCCGGGGCTTATAGGTCGCTCTGCGCTGGGGCTAGCTCTCAAGTGTGGACTGGGTCCTGGCGACAAACTCCTAGTGAGTCGGGCCTGTAGCTCTGCCAGCCGAACCTCCTGGTCTAGAGTCATCTCTGTGTCGGTGATGAACTCCGCAAGTCTCTTTCGTAGCTCTTCCACTGTGCCCGTGGCCTCTAGGCCAAACTCGACACAACAGACTACCAGTTGGTCTTTTCGCACGGTATATATCCAACTCGTCTTTCCCATCCTGTGTCAGACTCTGGTGATGGGACGTGGGTTGGATAATATAGCTTTGTTGTATTTACTCTCTTTATTCTGAGAGTCCCTGCTCGGGCGCCACTGTAACGACTCGTTTTCGCCGGGGTAAGCTCGCCGGATTGCCAGGAGTCGTTTACAGAAAATCTCTAAAGTATTCAAAGCTTGTTTACGTTGATTTAATTATTTTATTTATTTATTAATTTTAAAAAAAGGCTTAACTACTTGATACAATTATTCTACTAATCTTAAATACGGACACAGTTGAACTATATGTCCCCCTAGCTTCTGTTGCGTTTGTCAGTGTGGGTTTCTAGCAGAGAATCGAATATAAACCATAATCTCCTCTAGATTCCCCTAGCTTCTGTTGCGTTTGTCAGTGTGGGTTTCTAGCAGAGAATCGATTATAAACCATAATCTCCTCTAGATTCCCCTAGCTTCTGTTGCGTTTGTCAGTGTGGGTTTCTAGCAGAGAATCGATTATAAACCATAATCTCCTCTAGATTCCCCTAGCTTCTGTTGCGTTTGTCAGTGTGGGTTTCTAGCAGAGAATCGATTATAAACCATAATCTCCTCTAGATTCCCCTAGCTTCTGTTGCGTTTGTCAGTGTGGGTTTCTAGCAGAGAATCGATTATAAACCATAATCTCCTCTAGATTCCCCTAGCTTCTGTTGCGTTTGTCAGTGTGGGTTTCTAGCAGAGAATCGATTATAAAGCATAATCTCCTCTAGATTCCCCTAGCTTCTGTTGCGTTTGTCAGTGTGGGTTTCTAGCAGAGAATCGATTATAAACCATAATCTCCTCTAGATTCCCCTAGCTTCTGTTGCGTTTGTCAGTGTGGGTTTCTAGCAGAGAATCGATTATAAACCATAATCTCCTCTAGATTCCCCTAGCTTCTGTTGCGTTTGTCAGTGTGGGTTTCTAGCAGAGAATCGATTATAAACCATAATCTCCTCTAGATTCCCCTAGCTTCTGTTGCGTTTGTCAGTGTGGGTTTCTAGCAGAGAATCGATTATAAACCATAATCTCCTCTAGATTCCCCTAGCTTCTGCTGCGTTTGTCAGTGCGTATAACTTTGTTTAGTACGATGCGTCTGGTCTGTCTGATGCCGAATGAAAGAAAGAGCGTCTCGTCTGCCTGATGCCGAATGAAAAAAAGAGCGTCTCGTCTGCCTGATGCCGAATGAAAGAAAGAGCGTCTCGTCTGCCTGATGCCGAATGAAAGAAAGAGCGTCTTGTCTGCCTGATGCCGAATGAAAGAAAGAGCGTCTTGTCTGCCTGATGCCGAATGAAAGAAAGAGGCTGGGTTGCCAGTTGCTCCTGCTTTTATGCTCCAGGTTTAGCGTAGATCATCCAATAGTTGTTGTTGTGCGGGAACTGTAGTTTGTTGTGGCATGTTGCTACGGTTTCCCGCATTGTTCTTCTCGTTTGAATGTGACCTTGGGCCACCTTCAGCACATTGTTGTTGCTTTCTCGCTGTTGTTCTTGTAAGTTTTTGCCCTTGGGCCACCTTCAATATTGTGTTGTTGTTGTGATGATTTACCTTGTTGTTGTTCCTTGTGTTGTTTGTTGTTGTTGCTATTTCTCCTTCGGCCACCTTCAGCACTTTGTTGATATTTTATATCGATGGCATAAAATATTTAAAAATATTAAATATTGGATATTTAATTTTGCTTCTCCTCTTTATGCTTTGTCCGGTCTGTTGGTGTGCTTAGCGATCGGTCTGTCGTGTTCCACTTTGTGCTTGGCCTTCGTTTTTGGGTGTTGTTAGTGGGTTATTTTCCGAACTAATGCAGTCGGCAACTTCTGTCGCGATCTCTTGTAAAATTCTAGCATTGCGTTAGGCACTGTTGTTGTAAATTCATATCAGTGCGTTGGGCACTGTTGTTGTGAATTCATATCAGTGCGTTGGGCACTGTTGTTGTAAATTTATATTATTTTAGCTGTGGTCAGCCGGTTGCACAATTGTTTGTGTGATATTCTCCTGTGTTATCTTGCGTTGTTGACTTCGTTGCATGTTTTTCGTCGCTTATCACAGGGTTCCACTGTCTGACTTAATTGTGGCTGTGTCTTCTGTCCTCCCGATGCTGAGTATAACACTTGTTGTTGGTAGCATTACTATGGTGGGAGGTGTCTTAGACTCACTTGCATGATGGCTGCTGCACTAAATATGATGGCGGTTGTGTGTGTGGTTTTAGCAATGAAAGTGGGAGGTGCCAAATTCTTAGGACAATTAACGTATATATTTTAGGGTTGGTTGTTTAAGCACTTGGCCCCTATTTTAAATATACACGTTTGGGGCGTTATGGCAAAACTAAATATGTGGGGCAAATTTACGCCTAAAATTTGCTCCTCACATGTCCTCCCTACTTTGCGGCCGATGGAAAATGGTCACCTTACCCTGCCAGAGGGTGATGATTTTCATGATCCTCGCTGGAATCGGATTCCTTTCCGTTGTGTACACTGTTCTCGTCAGATGCGTTTGTTAGTTAGCGTATGCTGTGATGCCACCTGGCGCGCAGAATGGTTTCAGCTCGCTAATATGCGCTGTCTTTGTCTCCTTGGTTCCTTCACGTTTCATCTTGACAATGACTGGGGAGGTGAAGGTGTCTATCCGGTATGGCCCATCGTAGCGTGGGGCCAACTTGGTGGCGAAGTGGTCGATGGCTTTGGACAAATGGTGCTGTTTTGCTAACACCAATTGTCCAACTTCTGGTTTCCAGGGCCTTCGTCGTAGGTTATAATGACGCCGTTGATCTTGAGCCGCTCGCTCCAGATTCCGTGTCACTAATGTGTATGCTTCCTTTAGTAGTTCGGCTCTTTCGTTGGGTGTTTGTTTCCTCTGTCCTGTTCCTGGGGTGGTTTCATCGTACAACGCTCCTGGGCGTCGTGGCTCCCGTCCTTGTATTAGGAACGCGGGGCTATAGCCAGTTGTCTCGGATACGCTGGTATTGATCGCCAGGGTTAACTCCGGCAGTAGGTCATCCCACTTTTGTTGCTGTTTACCGGCGTATTGGGCGATCATGGTCTTGACTGTGCGGTTGGCGCGTTCGGCAGCATTTTCCTGTGGTGTGTACGGTGCGGTAAACTGGTGCTTGATACCGTAGTCTTCTACAAAGCGCTGAAAGGACTTGCTTGTAAACTGTGATCCGTTGTCCGTCACTAAGACCTTAGGAACTCCGAAACGGGCTAAGACGCGCTCCCGAAAGGCCCGTTGTAGAGTCTCGGTGGTGGCCTTCCGAAGAGGCGCCATCTCTGTCCATTTTGAGAACTTATCATGGAAAACTAGTACCATTGTGTTTCCATGCTTCGAGCGGGGTAGAGGTCCAACAAAATCCGCGCACAATATGGCCCACGGCTCCAGGGGTATTTGCGTCAGCATTTCTCCAGCAGGTTGTTGTTGGCTGGGCTTGTACTTCTGGCATAGTGTGCACTGACGAACGTAGCGGCTGGTGTCCCGGAACAGTCCTGGCCAGTAGTACCTATTTGCAACTCGGGCTATCGTTTTCCGGATGCCTAGGTGTCCTGCGGTTGGCGCGTCGTGGTCCTCTTGCAAAATTCGTACCCTCAGAGGCCTAGGTACGCATAGCTTCCATGGTGTACAGTCCTCATCACCCGTGCGATTTGGTATATGGCGATACAGCTGCCCGTTTTCCAGTGTGTAGTCGGAGAATTTAGCCGGGTTGGCAAGTATTTCTCCTTTTCGCTTGAGCCACCACTTGCAATTTTGCTCTGCTTGGTCCTGCACAGTGACAGTGCATGCAGCCTCGACCGGTTGTCTTGATAGTGCGTCCGCCAGTACATTTAGTTTTCCTTTGCGGTATTGTACCTCGAATGAATGCTGCTGAAGTTCTAGCGCCCACCGTGCTATGCGTCCTGAAGGGCTCTCGATGGAATTTAGCCACTTCAGCGATAGGTGGTCGGTGATCACGGTAAAGTGGTAGCCCTCCAGATATGGCCGCATTTTCCGGATGCCCCATATTATGGCTAGACACTCCTTCTCAGTTGGGGAGTAGTTTAGCTCAGCTCCATTCAGGTGTCTGCTAGCGTACGCTATTACTCGCTCCGCCCCCTCGATCTCCTGCGTAAGCACTGCTCCCAACCCGTAGTCACTGGCGTCGGTCTGGAGCGTGAACTTCTGGCTAAAGTCTGGGCAGGCGAGGATCGGAGCTTCCGTCAATCGTTGTTTCAGTAATTCAAAAGCCTCCTGTTGTTCGGTACCCCATCGGAAATGTTTTCCTTTCTTTAGCAGCATCGTTAAAGGGTGTACTGCTTTTGCAAAGTCGGGTACAAAACGGCGGTACCAAGATGCGATGCCCAAGCAGCGACGTAGCTGTCGTATGTTCTCTGGTGGTTGCAGCTCCCGTATGGCAGCGATTTTATCTGGGTCAGTATGTATTCCTTTGTAGCTGACCACGTGTCCCAGATATTTTAGCTCCTTCCGAAAGAATGCACACTTCTCCAGATTTAGTTTCAAATTTGCCTCCCTCAACCGTCGGAACACCTCTTGCAGGTTTCTCATGTGTTCTTCTAGGTCTCTCCCTGTGACAATAATGTCATCAAGGTAGGCAAACGCGTGTGGCTCCATGTCGTGGCCAATAACTTGGTCCAGTGCACTTTGAAAGGTTGCTGGTGCGGAGTGTAGCCCGAAAGGCATAACACGCCACTGGAAGAGGCCTCTGCCGGGTACCGTGAATGCGGTATACTGCTTGCTGTGCTCCTCCATTGGTATCTGCCAATACCCGTTCTTCAGATCGAGACTACTGATGTATTTAGCCTCACGCAGTCGGTCTAAGATGTGTTGGATTCGCGGCAGTGGGTATGCGTCGGGTATGGACCTGGCGTTGAGTTGCCGATAATCGATGCACAGACGCCATTTCCCATCCCGTTTCCTTACTAGCACAATCGGTGCGCTGTGGGGGCTATGCGAGGGTTCGATACAGCCTTTAGCTATTAATTCGTCCACTTCCGCTCCAATGATTTCTTGCTGCGCTGGATTTCTCGGGTAGTATCGTTGTTTGATGGGTCGGTCATCGCGCATCACTATTTTGTGGCTTGTGATATTGGTCACGTTTGACCCGTCTGTGAATTTAGCCAACTCTGTGGCCAGAAACAGTTTTATCTTTGATTCGTCCGTAGCGGCTTCATGTCGTATGGTTGTGCACGATGCGATAACTTGTGATTGCACACCATCCGTCTTGGGGCCTAGCTGGATTTCCTGGCCTCCACATGTCATGGATAGGCCTTGCTGTGTCATGAAGTCCAGGCCGAGCAGTAAGTCGTCGGTGGAGTCGGGCATGCTAAGTAGCTCCAGCTGACATACCTTTCCACCAAGCTTGACACACGTCACAAACGCTTGAGTAATATCCCTTGTTCGACCATCCGCCATTCGTGCTCTAGTGTATGTAGAGTTTACTCTACCGGTGGTAGCACCTAAATGGGAAATGAGTCGCTCGCTGATGAAACTCCTTGTGGCGCCTGTGTCTAGTGTGGCCGTGATGTTTTCTGTGCCAATGGTGACGGCGGCACAGATACGCTGTCCATCGTAGCGTAGTGCACTTACTGCGTTTGAGGCTTGTTGTCCGTGGGCTGCTCCATGCCTCGTTGCTGGCGGCAGCCCCGCTCGTTTCCCCCTACCGTCCTACAGCATTCAACTGTTCTAGTTCCTCTCCTACCGCACTCCCAACAGAAAAGTACTTGGGCATTGCGGCAGTGTCGCGCTATATGATCAGACTGACTACATCTTCTGCATGCTGTTCGTGGATTTATAGGTACCACCTTGTTGGTACAGTTGGCCGGTGCTACTTGTCGGTTTCTGGTTTCGCATGGGGACATGCGCTCGACCCGTGGTTGTATCTCGTGGCGTGTTGGTGGTGGTCGTGGTGGCGGTGGTCGTGGTAGTGCTGCTCGTGAAGCCTCGTTGTCACCACGTATGCCCTCGAGCTCTTCCGCCATTTCCACCAATTCTTCCAGCGTATCGAAATCCTTTCGACGGACTTACCACTGGTATTCCTCTAGGCTGTTGCGAAAGATTCGCTCTAACTTCTGGTCCTCCGTGTATCCTGCGTGACGCATCAGGTTTTGAAGTTCTACCACGTACTGTTTGAAGTGTTCACGTGGGTTTTGCCGTCGTTGGCGAATTTCATCCTCCAGCTTTTCGAAGTACCTGGTGGGTAGGAAAAACTTCAAGAAGTCCTTTTTGAATAAAACCCAATCAATCCATGCTCGGTTGTTGTTTCTATACCAGAGCAGAGCACGCTCCTTTAGGAGTTCTGGCATAGTTCGAGGCAGCATGTGCTTGTTTAGTCCATAGACTTCCGATAATTCTTCCACTCGCTCTATGAAAGCTATCGGGTCATGCCCTCCATCATATTTCAAGGACCATTTCCTAACGTGGTCGATGACTGCCGAGTAGATGGCTATCCCGCTTCGCGAGACTTCGGGGACTACTGTCTGGAACGCGGTATCATATACAGCTGGAACATTTCCGGCTGCCCATAGCGTGTCTTTCTTCGTGGCTGTCGATGCTCCGGGGCTTATAGGTCGCTCTGCGCTGGGGCTAGCTCTCAAGTGTGGACTGGGTCCTGGCGACAAACTCCTAGTGAGTCGGGCCTGTAGCTCTGCCAGCCGAACCTCCTGGTCTAGAGTCATCTCTGTGTCGGTGATGAACTCCGCAAGTCTCTTTCGTAGCTCTTCCACTGTGCCCGTGGCCTCTAGGCCAAACTCGACACAACAGACTACCAGTTGGTCTTTTCGCACGGTATATATCCAACTCGTCTTTCCCATCCTGTGTCAGACTCTGGTGATGGGACGTGGGTTGGATAATATAGCTTTGTTGTATTTACTCTCTTTATTCTGAGAGTCCCTGCTCGGGCGCCACTGTAACGACTCGTTTTCGGCGGGGTAAGCTCGCCGGATTGCCAGGAGTCGTTTACAGAAAATCTCTAAAGTATTCAAAGCTTGTTTACGTTGATTTAATTATTTTATTTATTTATTAATTTTAAAAAAAGGCTTAACTACTTGATACAATTATTCTACTAATCTTAAATACGGACACAGTTGAACTATATGTCCCCCTAGCTTCTGTTGCGTTTGTCAGTGTGGGTTTCTAGCAGAGAATCAAATATAAACCATAATCTCCTCTAGATTCCCCTAGCTTCTGTTGCGTTTGTCAGTGTGGGTTTCTAGCAGAGAATCGATTATAAACCATAATCTCCTCTAGATTCCCCTAGCTTCTGTTGCGTTTGTCAGTGTGGGTTTCTAGCAGAGAATCGATTATAAACCATAATCTCCTCTAGATTCCCCTAGCTTCTGTTGCGTTTGTCAGTGTGGGTTTCTAGCAGAGAATCGATTATAAAGCATAATCTCCTCTAGATTCCCCTAGCTTCTGTTGCGTTTGTCAGTGTGGGTTTCTAGCAGAGAATCGATTATAAACCATAATCTCCTCTAGATTCCCCTAGCTTCTGTTGCGTTTGTTAGTGTGGGTTTCTAGCAGAGAATCGATTATAAACCATAATCTCCTCTAGATTCCCCTAGCTTCTGTTGCGTTTGTCAGTGTGGGTTTCTAGCAGAGAATCGATTATAAACCATAATCTCCTCTAGATTCCCCTAGCTTCTGTTGCGTTTGTCAGTGTGGGTTTCTAGCAGAGAATCGATTATAAACCATAATCTCCTCTAGATTCCCCTAGCTTCTGCTGCGTTTGTCAGTGTGTATAACTTTGTTTAGTACGATGCGTCTGGTCTGTCTGATGCCGAATGAAAGAAAGAGCGTCTCGTCTGCCTGATGCCGAATGAAAAAAAGAGCGTCTCGTCTGCCTGATGCCGAATGAAAGAAAGAGCGTCTCGTCTGCCTGATGCCGAATGAAAGAAAGAGCGTCTTGTCTGCCTGATGCCGAATGAAAGAAAGAGCGTCTTGTCTGCCTGATGCCGAATGAAAGAAAGAGGCTGGGTTGCCAGTTGCTCCTGCTTTTATGCTCCAGGTTTAGCGTAGATCATCCAATAGTTGTTGTTGTGCGGGAACTGTAGTTTGTTGTGGCATGTTGCTACGGTTTCCCGCGTTGTTCTTCTCGTTTGAATGTGACCTTGGGCCACCTTCAGCACATTGTTGTTGCTTTCTCGCTGTTGTTCTTGTAAGTTTTTGCCCTTGGGCCACCTTCAATATTGTGTTGTTGTTGTGATGATTTACCTTGTTGTTGTTCCTTGTGTTGTTTGTTGTTGTTGCTATTTCTCCTTCGGCCACCTTCAGCACTTTGTTGATATTTTATATCGATGGCATAAAATATTTAAAAATATTAAATATTGGATATTTAATTTTGCTTCTCCTCTTTATGCTTTGTCCGGTCTGTTGGTGTGCTTAGCGATCGGTCTGTCGTGTTCCACTTTGTGCTTGGCCTTCGTTTTTGGGTGTTGTTAGTGGGTTATTTTCCGAACTAATGCAGTCGGCAACTTCTGTCGCGATTTCTTGTAAAATTCTAGCATTGCGTTAGGCACTGTTGTTGTAAATTCATATCAGTGCGTTGGGCACTGTTGTTGTGAATTCATATCAGTGCGTTGGGCACTGTTGTTGTAAATTTATATTATTTTAGCTGTGGTCAGCCGGTTGCACAATTGTTTGTGTGATATTCTCCTGTGTTATCTTGCGTTGTTGACTTCGTTGCATGTTTTTCGTCGCTTATCACAGGGTTCCACTGTCTGACTTAATTGTGGCTGTGTCTTCTGTCCTCCCGATGCTGAGTATAACACTTGTTGTTGGTAGCATTACTATGGTGGGAGGTGTCTTAGACTCACTTGCATGATGGCTGCTGCACTAAATATGATGGCGGTTGTGTGTGTGGTTTTAGCAATGAAAGTGGGAGGTGCCAAATTCTTAGGACAATTAACGTATATATTTTAGGGTTGGTTGTTTAAGCACTTGGCCCCTATTTTAAATATACACGTTTGGGGCGTTATGGCAAAACTAAATATGTGGGGCAAATTTACGCCTAAAATTTGCTCCTCACATGTCCTCCCTACTTTGCGGCCGATGGAAAATGGTCACCTTACCCTGCCAGAGGGTGATGATTTTCATGATCCTCGCTGGAATCGGATTCCTTTCCGTTGTGTACACTGTTCTCGTCAGATGCGTTTGTTAGTTAGCGTATGCTGTGATGCCACCTGGCGCGCAGAATGGTTTCAGCTCGCTAATATGCGCTGTCTTTGTCTCCTTGGTTCCTTCACGTTTCATCTTGACAATGACTGGGGAGGTGAAGGTGTCTATCCGGTATGGCCCATCGTAGCGTGGGGCCAACTTGGTGGCGAAGTGGTCGATGGCTTTGGACAAATGGTGCTGTTTTGCTAACACCAATTGTCCAACTTCTGGTTTCCAGGGCCTTCGTCGTAGGTTATAATGACGCCGTTGATCTTGAGCCGCTCGCTCCAGATTCCGTGTCACTAATGTGTATGCTTCCTTTAGTAGTTCGGCTCTTTCGTTGGGTGTTTGTTTCCTCTGTCCTGTTCCTGGGGTGGTTTCATCGTACAACGCTCCTGGGCGTCGTGGCTCCCGTCCTTGTATTAGGAACGCGGGGCTATAGCCAGTTGTCTCGGATACGCTGGTATTGATCGCCAGGGTTAACTCCGGCAGTAGGTCATCCCACTTTTGTTGCTGTTTACCGGCGTATTGGGCGATCATGGTCTTGACTGTGCGGTTGGCGCGTTCGGCAGCATTTTCCTGTGGTGTGTACGGTGCGGTAAACTGGTACTTGATACCGTAGTCTTCTACAAAGCGCTGAAAGGACTTGCTTGTAAACTGTGATCCGTTGTCCGTCACTAAGACCTTAGGAACTCCGAAACGGGCTAAGATGCGCTCCCGAAAGGCCCGTTGTAGAGTCTCGGTGGTGGCCTTCCGAAGAGGCGCCATCTCTGTCCATTTTGAGAACTTATCATGGAAAACTAGTACCATTGTGTTTCCATGCTTCGAGCGGGGTAGAGGTCCAACAAAATCCGCGCACAATATGGCCCACGGCTCCAGGGGTATTTGCGTCAGCATTTCTCCAGCAGGTTGTTGTTGGCTGGGCTTGTACTTCTGGCATAGTGTGCACTGACGAACGTAGCGGCTGGTGTCCCGGAACAGTCCTGGCCAGTAGTACCTATTTGCAACTCGGGCTATCGTTTTCCGGATGCCTAGGTGTCCTGCGGTTGGCGCGTCGTGGTTCTCTTGCAAAATTCGTACCCTCAGAGGCCTAGGTACGCATAGCTTCCATGGTGTACAGTCCTCATCACCCGTGTGATTTGGTATATGGCGATACAGCTGCCCGTTTTCCAGTGTGTAGTCGGAGAATTTAGCCGGGTTGGCAAGTATTTCTCCTTTTCGCTTGAGCCACCACTTGCAATTTTGCTCTGCTTGGTCCTGCACAGTGACAGTGCATGCAGCCTCGACCGGTTGTCTTGATAGTGCGTCCGCCAGTACATTTAGTTTTCCTTTGCGGTATTGTACCTCGAATGAATGCTGCTGAAGTTCTAGCGCCCACCGTGCTATGCGTCCTGAAGGGCTCTCGATGGAATTTAGCCACTTCAGCGATAGGTGGTCGGTGATCACGGTAAAGTGGTAGCCCTCCAGATATGGCCGCATTTTCCGGATGCCCCATATTATGGCTAGACACTCCTTCTCAGTTGGGGAGTAGTTTAGCTCAGCTCCATTCAGGTGTCTGCTAGCGTACGCTATTACTCGCTCCGCCCCCTCGATCTCCTGCGTAAGCACTGCTCCCAACCCGTAGTCACTGGCGTCGGTCTGGAGCGTGAACTTCTGGCTAAAGTCTGGGCAGGCGAGGATCGGAGCTTCCGTCAATCGTTGTTTCAGTAATTCAAAAGCCTCCTGTTGTTCGGTACCCCATCGGAAATGTTTTCCTTTCTTTAGCAGCATCGTTAAAGGGTGTACTGCTTTTGCAAAGTCGGGTACAAAACGGCGGTACCAAGACGCGATGCCCAAGCAGCGACGTAGCTGTCGTATGTTCTCTGGTGGTTGCAGCTCCCGTATGGCAGCGATTTTATCTGGGTCAGTATGTATTCCTTTGTAGCTGACCACGTGTCCCAGATATTTTAGCTCCTTCCGAAAGAATGCACACTTCTCCAGATTTAGTTTCAAATTTGCCTCCCTCAACCGTCGGAACACCTCTTGCAGGTTTCTCATGTGTTCTTCTAGGTCTCTCCCTGTGACAATAATGTCATCAAGGTAGGCAAACGCGTGTGGCTCCATGTCGTGGCCAATAACTTGGTCCAGTGCTCTTTGAAAGGTTGCTGGTGCGGAGTGTAGCCCGAAAGGCATAACACGCCACTGGAAGAGGCCTCTGCCGGGTACCGTGAATGCGGTATACTGCTTGCTGTGCTCCTCCATTGGTATCTGCCAATACCCGTTCTTCAGATCGAGACTACTGATGTATTTAGCCTCACGCAGTCGGTCTAAGATGTGTTGGATTCGCGGCAGTGGGTATGCGTCGGGTATGGACCTGGCGTTGAGTTGCCGATAATCGATGCACAGACGCCATTTCCCATCCCGTTTCCTTACTAGCACAATCGGTGCGCTGTGGGGGCTATGCGAGGGTTCGATACAGCCTTTAGCTATTAATTCGTCCACTTCCGCGCCAATGATTTCTTGCTGCGCTGGATTTCTCGGGTAGTATCGTTGTTTGATGGGTCGGTCATCGCGCATCACTATTTTGTGGCTTGTGATATTGGTCACGTTTGACCCGTCTGTGAATTTAGCCAACTCTGTGGCCAGAAACAGTTTTATCTTTGATTCGTCCGTAGCGGCTTCATGTCGTATGGTTGTGCACGATGCGATAACTTGTGATTGCACACCATCCGTCTTGGGGCCTAGCTGGATTTCCTGGCCTCCACATGTCATGGATAGGCCTTGCTGTGTGATGAAGTCCAGGCCGAGCAGTAAGTCGTCGGTGGAGTCGGGCATGCTAAGTAGCTCCAGCTGACATACCTTTCCACCAAGCTTGACACACGTCACAAACGCTTGAGTAATATCCCTTGTTCGACCATCCGCCATCCGTGCTCTAGTGTATGTAGAGTTTACTCTACCGGTGGTAGCACCTAAATGGGAAATGAGTCGCTCGCTGATGAAACTCCTTGTGGCGCCTGTGTCTAGTGTGGCCGTGATGTTTTCTGTGCCAATGGTGACGGCGGCACAGATACGCTGTCCATCGTAGCGTAGTGCACTTACTGCGTTTGAGGCTTGTTGTCCGTGGGCTGCTCCATGCCTCGTTGCTGGCGGCAGCCCCGCTCGTTTCCCCCTACCGTCCTACAGCATTCAACTGTTCTAGTTCCTCTCCTACCGCACTCCCAACAGAAAAGTACTTGGGCATTGTGGCAGTGTCGCGCTATATGATCAGACTGACTACATCTTCTGCATGCTGTTCGTGGATTTATAGGTACCACCTTGTTGGTACAGTTGGCCGGTGCTACTTGTCGGTTTCTGGTTTCGCATGGGGACATGCGCTCGACCCGTGGTTGTATCTCGTGGCGTGTTGGTGGTGGTCGTGGTGGCGGTGGTCGTGGTAGTGCTGCTCGTGAAGCCTCGTTGTCACCACGTATGCCCTCGAGGTCTTCCGCCATTTCCACCAATTCTTCCAGCGTATCGAAATCCTTTCGACGGACATACCACTGGTATTCCTCTAGGCTGTTGCGAAAGATTCGCTCTAACTTCTGGTCCTCCGTGTATCCTGCGTGACGCATCAGGTTTTGAAGTTCTACCACGTACTGTTTGAAGTGTTCACGTGGGTTTTGCCGTCGTTGGCGAATTTCATCCTCCAGCTTTTCGAAGTACCTGGTGGGTAGGAAAAACTTCAAGAAGTCCTTTTTGAATAAAACCCAATCAATCCATGCTCGGTTGTTGTTTCTATACCAGAGCAGAGCACGCTCCTTTAGGAGTTCTGGCATAGTTCGAGGCAGCATGTGCTTGTTTAGTCCATAGACTTCCGATAATTCTTCCACTCGCTCTATGAAAGCTATCGGGTCATGCCCTCCATCATATTTCAAGGACCATTTCCTAACGTGGTCGATGACTGCCGAGTAGATGGCTATCCCGCTTCGCGAGACTTCGGGGACTACTGTCTGGAACGCGGTATCATATACAGCTGGAACATTTCCGGCTGCCCATAGCGTGTCTTTCTTCGTGGCTGTCGATGCTCCGGGGCTTATAGGTCGCTCTGCGCTGGGGCTAGCTCTCAAGTGTGGACTGGGTCCTGGCGACAAACTCCTAGTGAGTCGGGCCTGTAGCTCTGCCAGCCGAACCTCCTGGTCTAGAGTCATCTCTGTGTCGGTGATGAACTCCGCAAGTCTCTTTCGTAGCTCTTCCACTGTGCCCGTGGCCTCTAGGCCAAACTCGACACAACAGACTACCAGTTGGTCTTTTCGCACGGTATATATCCAACTCGTCTTTCCCATCCTGTGTCAGACTCTGGTGATGGGACGTGGGTTGGATAATATAGCTTTGTTGTATTTACTCTCTTTATTCTGAGAGTCCCTGCTCGGGCGCCACTGTAACGACTCGTTTTCGCCGGGGTAAGCTCGCCGGATTGCCAGGAGTCGTTTACAGAAAATCTCTAAAGTATTCAAAGCTTGTTTACGTTGATTTAATTATTTTATTTATTTATTAATTTTAAAAAAAGGCTTAACTACTTGATACAATTATTCTACTAATCCTAAATACGGACACAGTTGAACTATATGTCCCCCTAGCTTCTGTTGCGTTTGTCAGTGTGGGTTTCTAGCAGAGAATCGAATATAAACCATAATCTCCTCTAGATTCCCCTAGCTTCTGTTGCGTTTGTCAGTGTGGGTTTCTAGCAGAGAATCGATTATAAACCATAATCTCCTCTAGATTCCCCTAGCTTCTGTTGCGTTTGTCAGTGTGGGTTTCTAGCAGAGAATCGATTATAAACCATAATCTCCTCTAGATTCCCCTAGCTTCTGTTGCGTTTGTCAGTGTGGGTTTCTAGCAGAGAATCGATTATAAACCATAATCTCCTCTAGATTCCCCTAGCTTCTGTTGCGTTTGTCAGTGTGGGTTTCTAGCAGAGAATCGATTATAAAGCATAATCTCCTCTAGATTCCCCTAGCTTCTGTTGCGTTTGTCAGTGTGGGTTTCTAGCAGAGAATCGATTATAAACCATAATCTCCTCTAGATTCCCCTAGCTTCTGTTGCGTTTGTCAGTGTGGGTTTCTAGCAGAGAATCGATTATAAACCATAATCTCCTCTAGATTCCCCTAGCTTCTGTTGCGTTTGTCAGTGTGGGTTTCTAGCAGAGAATCGATTATAAACCATAATCTCCTCTAGATTCCCCTAGCTTCTGTTGCGTTTGTCAGTGTGGGTTTCTAGCAGAGAATCGATTATAAACCATAATCTCCTCTAGATTCCCCTAGCTTCTGCTGCGTTTGTCAGTGCGTATAACTTTGTTTAGTACGATGCGTCTGGTCTGTCTGATGCCGAATGAAAGAAAGAGCGTCTCGTCTGCCTGATGCCGAATGAAAAAAAGAGCGTCTCGTCTGCCTGATGCCGAATGAAAGAAAGAGCGTCTTGTCTGCCTGATGCCGAATGAAAGAAAGAGGCTGCGTTGCCAGTTGCTCCTGCTTTTATGCTCCAGGTTTAGCGTAGATCATCCAATAGTTGTTGTTGTGCGGGAACTGTAGTTTGTTGTGGCATGTTGCTACGGTTTCCCGCATTGTTCTTCTCGTTTGAATGTGACCTTGGGCCACCTTCAGCACATTGTTGTTGCTTTCTCGCTGTTGTTCTTGTAAGTTTTTGCCCTTGGGCCACCTTCAATATTGTGTTGTTGTTGTGATGATTTACCTTGTTGTTGTTCCTTGTGTTGTTTGTTGTTGTTGCTATTTCTCCTTCGGCCACCTTCAGCACTTTGTTGATATTTTATATCGATGGCATAAAATATTTAAAAATATTAAATATTGGATATTTAATTTTGCTTCTCCTCTTTATGCTTTTTCCGGTCTGTTGGTGTGCTTAGCGATCGGTCTGTCGTGTTCCACTTTGTGCTTGGCCTTCGTTTTTGGGTGTTGTTAGTGGGTTATTTTCCGAACTAATGCAGTCGGCAACTTCTGTCGCGATCTCTTGTAAAATTCTAGCATTGCGTTAGGCACTGTTGTTGTAAATTCATATCAGTGCGTTGGGCACTGTTGTTGTGAATTCATATCAGTGCGTTGGGCACTGTTGTTGTAAATTTATATTATTTTAGCTGTGGTCAGCCGGTTGCACAATTGTTTGTGTGATATTCTCCTGTGTTATCTTGCGTTGTTGACTTCGTTGCATGTTTTTCGTCGCTTATCACAGGGTTCCACTGTCTGACTTAATTGTGGCTGTGTCTTCTGTCCTCCCGATGCTGAGTATAACACTTGTTGTTGGTAGCATTACTATGGTGGGAGGTGTCTTAGACTCACTTGCATGATGGCTGCTGCACTAAATATGATGGCGGTTGTGTGTGTGGTTTTAGCAATGAAAGTGGGAGGTGCCAAATTCTTAGGACAATTAACGTATATATTTTAGGGTTGGTTGTTTAAGCACTTGGCCCCTATTTTAAATATACACGTTTGGGGCGTTATGGCAAAACTAAATATGTAGGGGCAAATTTACGCCTAAAATTTGCTCCTCACATGTCCTCCCTACTTTGCGGCCGATGGAAAATGGTCACCTTACCCTGCCAGAGGGTGATGATTTTGCATGATCCTCGCTGGAATCGGATTCCTTTCCGTTGTGTACACTGTTCTCGTCAGATGCGTTTGTTAGTTAGCGTATGCTGTGATGCCACCTGGCGCGCAGAATGGTTTCAGCTCGCTAATATGCGCTGTCTTTGTCTCCTTGGTTCCTTCACGTTTCATCTTGACAATGACTGGGGAGGTGAAGGTGTCTATCCGGTATGGCCCATCGTAGCGTGGGGCCAACTTGGCGGCGAAGTGGTCGATGGCTTTGGACAAATGGTGCTGTTTTGCTAACACCAATTGTCCAACTTCTGGTTTCCAGGGCCTTCGTCGTAGGTTATAATGACGCCGTTGATCTTGAGCCGCTCGCTCCAGATTCCGTGTCACTAATGTGTATGCTTCCTTTAGTAGTTCGGCTCTTTCGTTGGGTGTTTGTTTCCTCTGTCCTGTTCCTGGGGTGGTTTCATCGTACAACGCTCCTGGGCGTCGTGGCTCCCGTCCTTGTATTAGGAACGCGGGGCTATAGCCAGTTGTCTCGGATACGCTGGTATTGATCGCCAGGGTTAACTCCGGCAGTAGGTCATCCCACTTTTGTTGCTGTTTACCGGCGTATTGGGCGATCATGGTCTTGACTGTGCGGTTGGCGCGTTCGGCAGCATTTTCCTGTGGTGTGTACGGTGCGGTAAACTGGTACTTGATACCGTAGTCTTCTACAAAGCGCTGAAAGGACTTGCTTGTAAACTGTGATCCGTTGTCCGTCACTAAGACCTTAGGAACTCCGAAACGGGCTAAGATGCGCTCCCGAAAGGCCCGTTGTAGAGTCTCGGTGGTGGCCTTCCGAAGAGGCGCCATCTCTGTCCATTTTGAGAACTTATCATGGAAAACTAGTACCATTGTGTTTCCATGCTTCGAGCGGGGTAGAGGTCCAACAAAATCCGCGCACAATATGGCCCACGGCTCCAGGGGTATTTGCGTCAGCATTTCTCCAGCAGGTTGTTGTTGGCTGGGCTTGTACTTCTGGCATAGTGTGCACTGACGAACGTAGCGGCTGGTGTCCCGGAACAGTCCTGGCCAGTAGTACCTATTTGCAACTCGGGCTATCGTTTTCCGGATGCCTAGGTGTCCTGCGGTTGGCGCGTCGTGGTTCTCTTGCAAAATTCGTACCCTCAGAGGCCTAGGTACGCATAGCTTCCATGGTGTACAGTCCTCATCACCCGTGCGATTTGGTATATGGCGATACAGCTGCCCGTTTTCCAGTGTGTAGTCGGAGAATTTAGCCGGGTTGGCAAGTATTTCTCCTTTTCGCTTGAGCCACCACTTGCAATTTTGCTCTGCTTGGTCCTGCACAGTGACAGTGCATGCAGCCTCGACCGGTTGTCTTGATAGTGCGTCCGCCAGTACATTTAGTTTTCCTTTGCGGTATTGTACCTCGAATGAATGCTGCTGAAGTTCTAGCGCCCACCGTGCTATGCGTCCTGAAGGGCTCTCGATGGAATTTAGCCACTTCAGCGATAGGTGGTCGGTGATCACGGTAAAGTGGTAGCCCTCCAGATATGGCCGCATTTTCCGGATGCCCCATATTATGGCTAGACACTCCTTCTCAGTTGGGGAGTAGTTTAGCTCAGCTCCATTCAGGTGTCTGCTAGCGTACGCTATTACTCGCTCCGCCCCCTCGATCTCCTGCGTAAGCACTGCTCCCAACCCGTAGTCACTGGCGTCGGTCTGGAGCGTGAACTTCTGGCTAAAGTCTGGGCAGGCGAGGATCGGAGCTTCCGTCAATCGTTGTTTCAGTAATTCAAAAGCCTCCTGTTGTTCGGTACCCCATCGGAAATGTTTTCCTTTCTTTAGCAGCATCGTTAAAGGGTGTACTGCTTTTGCAAAGTCGGGTACAAAACGGCGGTACCAAGATGCGATGCCCAAGCAGCGACGTAGCTGTCGTATGTTCTCTGGTGGTTGCAGCTCCCGTATGGCAGCGATTTTATCTGGGTCAGTATGTATTCCTTTGTAGCTGACCACGTGTCCCAGATATTTTAGCTCCTTCCGAAAGAATGCACACTTCTCCAGATTTAGTTTCAAATTTGCCTCCCTCAACCGTCGGAACACCTCTTGCAGGTTTCTCATGTGTTCTTCTAGGTCTCTCCCTGTGACAATAATGTCATCAAGGTAGGCAAACGCGTGTGGCTCCATGTCGTGGCCAATAACTTGGTCCAGTGCTCTTTGAAAGGTTGCTGGTGCGGAGTGTAGCCCGAAAGGCATAACACGCCACTGGAAGAGGCCTCTGCCGGGTACCGTGAATGCGGTATACTGCTTGCTGTGCTCCTCCATTGGTATCTGCCAATACCCGTTCTTCAGATCGAGACTACTGATGTATTTAGCCTCACGCAGTCGGTCTAAGATGTGTTGGATTCGCGGCAGTGGGTATGCGTCGGATATGGACCTGGCGTTGAGTTGCCGATAATCGATGCACAGACGCCATTTCCCATCCCGTTTCCTTACTAGCACAATCGGTGCGCTGTGGGGGCTATGCGAGGGTTCGATACAGCCTTTAGCTATTAATTCGTCCACTTCCGCTCCAATGATTTCTTGCTGCGCTGGATTTCTCGGGTAGTATCGTTGTTTGATGGGTCGGTCATCGCGCATCACTATTTTGTGGCTTGTGATATTGGTCACGTTTGACCCGTCTGTGAATTTAGCCAACTCTGTGGCCAGAAACAGTTTTATCTTTGATTCGTCCGTAGCGGCTTCATGTCGTATGGTTGTGCACGATGCGATAACTTGTGATTGCACACCATCCGTCTTGGGGCCTAGCTGGATTTCCTGGCCTCCACATGTCATGGATAGGCCTTGCTGTGTCATGAAGTCCAGGCCGAGCAGTAAGTCGTCGGTGGAGTCGGGCATGCTAAGTAGCTCCAGCTGACATACCTTTCCACCAAGCTTGACACACGTCACAAACGCTTGAGTAATATCCCTTGTTCGACCATCCGCCATCCGTGCTCTAGTGTATGTAGAGTTTACTCTACCGGTGGTAGCACCTAAATGGGAAATGAGTCGCTCGCTGATGAAACTCCTTGTGGCGCCTGTGTCTAGTGTGGCCGTGATGTTTTCTGTGCCAATGGTGACGGCGGCACAGATACGCTGTCCATCGTAGCGTAGTGCACTTACTGCGTTTGAGGCTTGTTGTCCGTGGGCTGCTCCATGCCTCGTTGCTGGCGGCAGCCCCGCTCGTTTCCCCCTACCGTCCTACAGCATTCAACTGTTCTAGTTCCTCTCCTACCGCACTCCCAACAGAAAAGTACTTGGGCATTGCGGCAGTGTCGCGCTATATGATCAGACTGACTACATCTTCTGCATGCTGTTCGTGGATTTATAGGTACCACCTTGTTGGTACAGTTGGCCGGTGCTACTTGTCGGTTTCTGGTTTCGCATGGGGACATGCGCTCGACCCGTGGTTGTATCTCGTGGCGTGTTGGTGGTGGTCGTGGTGGCGGTGGTCGTGGTAGTGCTGCTCGTGAAGCCTCGTTGTCACCACGTATGCCCTCGAGCTCTTCCGCCATTTCCACCAATTCTTCCAGCGTATCGAAATCCTTTCGACGGACTTACCACTGGTATTCCTCTAGGCTGTTGCGAAAGATTCGCTCTAACTTCTGGTCCTCCGTGTATCCTGCGTGACGCATCAGGTTTTGAAGTTCTACCACGTACTGTTTGAAGTGTTCACGTTGGTTTTGCCGTCGTTGGCGAATTTCATCCTCCAGCTTTTCGAAGTACCTGGTGGGTAGGAAAAACTTCAAGAAGTCCTTTTTGAATAAAACCCAATCAATCCATGCTCGGTTGTTGTTTCTATACCAGAGCAGAGCACGCTCCTTTAGGAGTTCTGGCATAGTTCGAGGCAGCATGTGCTTGTTTAGTCCTTAGACTTCCGATAATTCTTCCACTCGCTCTATGAAAGCTATCGGGTCATGCCCTCCATCATATTTCAAGGACCATTTCCTAACGTGGTCGATGACTGCCGAGTAGATGGCTATCCCGCTTCGCGAGACTTCGGGGACTACTGTCTGGAACGCGGTATCATATACAGCTGGAACATTTCCGGCTGCCCATAGCGTGTCTTTCTTCGTGGCTGTCGATGCTCCGGGGCTTATAGGTCGCTCTGCGCTGGGGCTAGCTCTCAAGTGTGGACTGGGTCCTGGCGACAAACTCCTAGTGAGTCGGGCCTGTAGCTCTGCCAGCCGAACCTCCTGGTCTAGAGTCATCTCTGTGTCGGTGATGAACTCCGCAAGTCTCTTTCGTAGCTCTTCCACTGTGCCCGTGGCCTCTAGGCCAAACTCGACACAACAGACTACCAGTTGGTCTTTTCGCACGGTATATATCCAACTCGTCTTTCCCATCCTGTGTCAGACTCTGGTGATGGGACGTGGGTTGGATAATATAGCTTTGTTGTATTTACTCTCTTTATTCTGAGAGTCCCTGCTCGGGCGCCACTGTAACGACTCGTTTTCGCCGGGGTAAGCTCGCCGGATTGCCAGGAGTCGTTTACAGAAAATCTCTAAAGTATTCAAAGCTTGTTTACGTTGATTTAATTATTTTATTTATTTATTAATTTTAAAAAAAGGCTTAACTACTTGATACAATTATTCTACTAATCTTAAATACGGACACAGTTGCACTATATGTCCCCCTAGCTTCTGTTGCGTTTGTCAGTGTGGGTTTCTAGCAGAGAATCGAATATAAACCATAATCTCCTCTAGATTCCCCTAGCTTCTGTTGCGTTTGTCAGTGTGGGTTTCTAGCAGAGAATCGATTATAAACCATAATCTCCTCTAGATTCCCCTAGCTTCTGTTGCGTTTGTCAGTGTGGGTTTCTAGCAGAGAATCGATTATAAACCATAATCTCCTCTAGATTCCCCTAGCTTCTGTTGCGTTTGTCAGTGTGGGTTTCTAGCAGAGAATCGATTATAAACCATAATCTCCTCTAGATTCCCCTAGTTTCTGTTGCGTTTGTCAGTGTGGGTTTCTAGCAGAGAATCGATTATAAAGCATAATCTCCTCTAGATTCCCCTAGCTTCTGTTGCGTTTGTCAGTGTGGGTTTCTAGCAGAGAATCGATTATAAACCATAATCTCCTCTAGATTCCCCTAGCTTCTGTTGCGTTTGTCAGTGTGGGTTTCTAGCAGAGAATCGATTATAAACCATAATCTCCTCTAGATTCCCCTAGCTTCTGTTGCGTTTGTCAGTGTGGGTTTCTAGCAGAGAATCGATTATAAACCATAATCTCCTCTAGATTCCCCTAGCTTCTGTTGCGTTTGTCAGTGTGGGTTTCTAGCAGAGAATCGATTATAAACCATAATCTCCTCTAGATTCCCCTAGCTTCTGCTGCGTTTGTCAGTGCGTATAACTTTGTTTAGTACGATGCGTCTGGTCTGTCTGATGCCGAATGAAAGAAAGAGCGTCTCGTCTGCCTGATGCCGAATGAAAAAAAGAGCGTCTCGTCTGCCTGATGCCGAATGAAAGAAAGAGCGTCTCGTCTGCCTGATGCCGAATGAAAGAAAGAGCGTCTTGTCTGCCTGATGCCGAATGAAAGAAAGAGCGTCTTGTCTGCCTGATGCCGAATGAAAGAAAGAGGCTGGGTTGCCAGTTGCTCCTGCTTTTATGCTCCAGGTTTAGCGTAGATCATCCAATAGTTGTTGTTGTGCGGGAACTGTAGTTTGTTGTGGCATGTTGCTACGGTTTCCCGCATTGTTCTTCTCGTTTGAATGTGACCTTGGGCCACCTTCAGCACATTGTTGTTGCTTTCTCGCTGTTGTTCTTGTAAGTTTTTGCCCTTGGGCCACCTTCAATATTGTGTTGTTGTTGTGATGATTTACCTTGTTGTTGTTCCTTGTGTTGTTTGTTGTTGTTGCTATTTCTCCTTCGGCCACCTTCAGCACTTTGTTGATATTTTATATCGATGGCATAAAATATTTAAAAATATTAAATATTGGATATTTAATTTTGCTTCTCCTCTTTATGCTTTGTCCGGTCTGTTGGTGTGCTTAGCGATCGGTCTGTCGTGTTCCACTTTGTGCTTGGCCTTCGTTTTTGGGTGTTGTTAGTGGGTTATTTTCCGAACTAATGCAGTCGGCAACTTCTGTCGCGATCTCTTGTAAAATTCTAGCATTGCGTTAGGCACTGTTGTTGTAAATTCATATCAGTGCGTTGGGCACTGTTGTTGTGAATTCATATCAGTGCGTTGGGCACTGTTGTTGTAAATTTATATTATTTTAGCTGTGGTCAGCCGGTTGCACAATTGTTTGTGTGATATTCTCCTGTGTTATCTTGCGTTGTTGACTTCGTTGCATGTTTTTCGTCGCTTATCACAGGGTTCCACTGTCTGACTTAATTGTGGCTGTGTCTTCTGTCCTCCCGATGCTGAGTATAACACTTGTTGTTGGTAGCATTACTATGGTGGGAGGTGTCTTAGACTCACTTGCATGATGGCTGCTGCACTAAATATGATGGCGGTTGTGTGTGTGGTTTTAGCAATGAAAGTGGGAGGTGCCAAATTCTTAGGACAATTAACGTATATATTTTAGGGTTGGTTGTTTAAGCACTTGGCCCCTATTTTAAATATACACGTTTGGGGCGTTATGGCAAAACTAAATATGTGGGGCAAATTTACGCCTAAAATTTGCTCCTCACATGTCCTCCCTACTTTGCGGCCGATGGAAAATGGTCACCTTACCCTGCCAGAGGGTGATGATTTTCATGATCCTCGCTGGAATCGGATTCCTTTCCGTTGTGTACACTGTTCTCGTCAGATGCGTTTGTTAGTTAGCGTATGCTGTGATGCCACCTGGCGCGCAGAATGGTTTCAGCTCGCTAATATGCGCTGTCTTTGTCTCCTTGGTTCCTTCACGTTTCATCTTGACAATGACTGGGGAGGTGAAGGTGTCTATCCGGTATGGCCCATCGTAGCGTGGGGCCAACTTGGTGGCGAAGTGGTCGATGGCTTTGGACAAATGGTGCTGTTTTGCTAACACCAATTGTCCAACTTCTGGTTTCCAGGGCCTTCGTCGTAGGTTATAATGACGCCGTTGATCTTGAGCCGCTCGCTCCAGATTCCGTGTCACTAATGTGTATGCTTCCTTTAGTAGTTCGGCTCTTTCGTTGGGTGTTTGTTTCCTCTGTCCTGTTCCTGGGGTGGTTTCATCGTACAACGCTCCTGGGCGTCGTGGCTCCCGTCCTTGTATTAGGAACGCGGGGCTATAGCCAGTTGTCTCGGATACGCTGGTATTGATCGCCAGGGTTAACTCCGGCAGTAGGTCATCCCACTTTTGTTGCTGTTTACCGGCGTATTGGGCGATCATGGTCTTGACTGTGCGGTTGGCGCGTTCGGCAGCATTTTCCTGTGGTGTGTACGGTGCGGTAAACTGGTGCTTGATACCGTAGTCTTCTACAAAGCGCTGAAAGGACTTGCTTGTAAACTGTGATCCGTTGTCCGTCACTAAGACCTTAGGAACTCCGAAACGGGCTAAGATGCGCTCCCGAAAGGCCCGTTGTAGAGTCTCGGTGGTGGCCTTCCGAAGAGGCGCCATCTCTGTCCATTTTGAGAACTTATCATGGAAAACTAGTACCATTGTGTTTCCATGCTTCGAGCGGGGTAGAGGTCCAACAAAATCCGCGCACAATATGGCCCACGGCTCCAGGGGTATTTGCGTCAGCATTTCTCCAGCAGGTTGTTGTTGGCTGGGCTTGTACTTCTGGCATAGTGTGCACTGACGAACGTAGCGACTGGTGTCCCGGAACAGTCCTGGCCAGTGGTAGTACCTATTTGCAACTCGGGCTATCGTTTTCCGGATGCCTAGGTGTCCTGCGGTTGGCGCGTCGTGGTTCTCTTGCAAAATTCGTACCCTCAGAGGCCTAGGTACGCATAGCTTCCATGGTGTACAGTCCTCATCACCCGTGCGATTTGGTATATGGCGATACAGCTGCCCGTTTTCCAGTGTGTAGTCGGAGAATTTAGCCGGGTTGGCAAGTATTTCTCCTTTTCGCTTGAGCCACCACTTGCAATTTTGCTCTGCTTGGTCCTGCACAGTGACAGTGCATGCAGCCTCGACCGGTTGTCTTGATAGTGCGTCCGCCAGTACATTTAGTTTTCCTTTGCGGTATTGTACCTCGAATGAATGCTGCTGAAGTTCTAGCGCCCACCGTGCTATGCGTCCTGAAGGGCTCTCGATGGAATTTAGCCACTTCAGCGATAGGTGGTCGGTGATCACGGTAAAGTGGTAGCCCTCCAGATATGGCCGCATTTTCCGGATGCCCCATATTATGGCTAGACACTCCTTCTCAGTTGGGGAGTAGTTTAGCTCAGCTCCATTCAGGTGTCTGCTAGCGTACGCTATTACTCGCTCCGCCCCCTCGATCTCCTGCGTAAGCACTGCTCCCAACCCGTAGTCACTGGCGTCGGTCTGGAGCGTGAACTTCTGGCTAAAGTCTGGGCAGGCGAGGATCGGAGCTTCCGTCAATCGTTGTTTCAGTAATTCAAAAGCCTCCTGTTGTTCGGTACCCCATCGGAAATGTTTTCCTTTCTTTAGCAGCATCGTTAAAGGGTGTACTGCTTTTGCAAAGTCGGGTACAAAACGGCGGTACCAAGATGCGATGCCCAAGCAGCGACGTAGCTGTCGTATGTTCTCTGGTGGTTGCAGCTCCCGTATGGCAGCGATTTTATCTGGGTCAGTATGTATTCCTTTGTAGCTGACCACGTGTCCCAGATATTTTAGCTCCTTCCGAAAGAATGCACACTTCTCCAGATTTAGTTTCAAATTTGCCTCCCTCAACCGTCGGAACACCTCTTGCAGGTTTCTCATGTGTTCTTCTAGGTCTCTCCCTGTGACAATAATGTCATCAAGGTAGGCAAACGCGTGTGGCTCCATGTCGTGGCCAATAACTTGGTCCAGTGCTCTTTGAAAGGTTGCTGGTGCGGAGTGTAGCCCGAAAGGCATAACACGCCACTGGAAGAGGCCTCTGCCGGGTACCGTGAATGCGGTATACTGCTTGCTGTGCTCCTCCATTGGTATCTGCCAATACCCGTTCTTCAGATCGAGACTACTGATGTATTTAGCCTCACGCAGTCGGTCTAAGATGTGTTGGATTCGCGGCAGTGGGTATGCGTCGGGTATGGACCTGGCGTTGAGTTGCCGATAATCGATGCACAGACGCCATTTCCCATCCCGTTTCCTTACTAGCACAATCGGTGCGCTGTGGGGGCTATGCGAGGGTTCGATACAGCCTTTAGCTATTAATTCGTCCACTTCCGCGCCAATGATTTCTTGCTGCGCTGGATTTCTCGGGTAGTATCGTTGTTTGATGGGTCGGTCATCGCGCATCACTATTTTGTGGCTTGTGATATTGGTCACGTTTGACCCGTCTGTGAATTTAGCCAACTCTGCGGCCAGAAACAGTTTTATCTTTGATTCGTCCGTAGCGGCTTCATGTCGTATGGTTGTGCACGATGCGATAACTTGTGATTGCACACCATCCGTCTTGGGGCCTAGCTGGATTTCCTGGCCTCCACATGTCATGGATAGGCCTTGCTGTGTGATGAAGTCCAGGCCGAGCAGTAAGTCGTCGGTGGAGTCGGGCATGCTAAGTAGCTCCAGCTGACATACCTTTCCACCAAGCTTGACACACCTCACAAACGCTTGAGTAATATCCCTTGTTCGACCATCCGCCATCCGTGCTCTAGTGTATGTAGAGTTTACTCTACCGGTGGTAGCACCTAAATGGGAAATGAGTCGCTCGCTGATGAAACTCCTTGTGGCGCCTGTGTCTAGTGTGGCCGTGATGTTTTCTGTGCCAATGGTGACGGCGGCACAGATACGCTGTCCATCGTAGCGTAGTGCACTTACTGCGTTTGAGGCTTGTTGTCCGTGGGCTGCTCCATGCCTCGTTGCTGGCGGCAGCCCCGCTCGTTTCCCCCTACCGTCCTACAGCATTCAACTGTTCTAGTTCCTCTCCTACCGCACTCCCAACAGAAAAGTACTTGGGCATTGTGGCAGTGTCGCGCTATATGATCAGACTGACTACATCTTCTGCATGCTGTTCGTGGATTTATAGGTACCACCTTGTTGGTACAGTTGGCCGGTGCTACTTGTCGGTTTCTGGTTTCGCATGGGGACATGCGCTCGACCCGTGGTTGTATCTCGTGGCGTGTTGGTGGTGGTCGTGGTGGCGGTGGTCGTGGTAGTGCTGCTCGTGAAGCCTCGTTGTCACCACGTATGCCCTCGAGGTCTTCCGTCATTTCCACCAATTCTTCCAGCGTATCGAAATCCTTTCGACGGACATACCACTGGTATTCCTCTAGGCTGTTGCGAAAGATTCGCTCTAACTTCTGGTCCTCCGTGTATCCTGCGTGACGCATCAGGTTTTGAAGTTCTACCACGTACTGTTTGAAGTGTTCACGTGGGTTTTGCCGTCGTTGGCGAATTTCATCCTCCAGCTTTTCGAAGTACCTGGTGGGTAGGAAAAACTTCAAGAAGTCCTTTTTGAATAAAACCCAATCAATCCATGCTCGGTTGTTGTTTCTATACCAGAGCAGAGCACGCTCCTTTAGGAGTTCTGGCATAGTTCGAGGCAGCATGTGCTTGTTTAGTCCATAGACTTCCGATAATTCTTCCACTCGCTCTATGAAAGCTATCGGGTCATGCCCTCCATCATATTTCAAGGACCATTTCCTAACGTGGTCGATGACTGCCGAGTAGATGGCTATCCCGCTTCGCGAGACTTCTGGGACTACTGTCTGGAACGCGGTATCATATACAGCTGGAACATTTCCGGCTGCCCATAGCGTGTCTTTCTTCGTGGCTGTCGATGCTCCGGGGCTTATAGGTCGCTCTGCGCTGGGGCTAGCTCTCAAGTGTGGACTGGGTCCTGGCGACAAACTCCTCGTGAGTCGGGCCTGTAGCTCTGCCAGCCGAACCTCCTGGTCTAGAGTCATCTCTGTGTCGCTGATGAACTCCGCAAGTCTCTTTCGTAGCTCTTCCACTGTGCCCGTGGCCTCTAGGCCAAACTCGACACAACAGACTACCAGTTGGTCTTTTCGCACGGTATATATCCAACTCGTCTTTCCCATCCTGTGTCAGACTCTGGTGATGGGACGTGGGTTGGATAATATAGCTTTGTTGTATTTACTCTCTTTATTCTGAGAGTCCCTGCTCGGGCGCCACTGTAACGACTCGTTTTCGCCGGGGTAAGCTCGCCGGATTGCCAGGAGTCGTTTACAGAAAATCTCTAAAGTATTCAAAGCTTGTTTACGTTGATTTAATTATTTTATTTATTTATTAATTTTAAAAAAAGGCTTAACTACTTGATACAATTATTCTACTAATCTTAAATACGGACACAGTTGAACTATATGTCCCCCTAGCTTCTGTTGCGTTTGTCAGTGTGGGTTTCTAGCAGAGAATCGAATATAAACCATAATCTCCTCTAGATTCCCCTAGCTTCTGTTGCGTTTGTCAGTGTGGGTTTCTAGCAGAGAATCGATTATAAACCATAATCTCCTCTAGATTCCCCTAGCTTCTGTTGCGTTTGTCAGTGTGGGTTTCTAGCAGAGAATCGATTATAAACCATAATCTCCTCTAGATTCCCCTAGCTTCTGTTGCGTTTGTCAGTGTGGGTTTCTAGCAGAGAATCGATTATAAACCATAATCTCCTCTAGATTCCCCTAGCTTCTGTTGCGTTTGTCAGTGTGGGTTTCTAGCAGAGAATCGATTATAAAGCATAATCTCCTCTAGATTCCCCTAGCTTCTGTTGCGTTTGTCAGTGTGGGTTTCTAGCAGAGAATCGATTATAAACCATAATCTCCTCTAGATTCCCCTAGCTTCTGTTGCGTTTGTCAGTGTGGGTTTCTAGCAGAGAATCGATTATAAACCATAATCTCCTCTAGATTCCCCTAGCTTCTGTTGCGTTTGTCAGTGTGGGTTTCTAGCAGAGAATCGATTATAAACCATAATCTCCTCTAGATTCCCCTAGCTTCTGTTGCGTTTGTCAGTGTGGGTTTCTAGCAGAGAATCGATTATAAACCATAATCTCCTCTAGATTCCCCTAGCTTCTGCTGCGTTTGTCAGTGCGTATAACTTTGTTTAGTACGATGCGTCTGGTCTGTCTGATGCCGAATGAAAGAAAGAGCGTCTCGTCTGCCTGATGCCGAATGAAAAAAAGAGCGTCTCGTCTGCCTGATGCCGAATGAAAGAAAGAGCGTCTCGTCTGCCTGATGCCGAATGAAAGAAAGAGCGTCTTGTCTGCCTGATGCCGAATGAAAGAAAGAGCGTCTTGTCTGCCTGATGCCGAATGAAAGAAAGAGGCTGGGTTGCCAGTTGCTCCTGCTTTTATGCTCCAGGTTTAGCGTAGATCATCCAATAGTTGTTGTTGTGCGGGAACTGTAGTTTGTTGTGGCATGTTGCTACGGTTTCCCGCATTGTTCTTCTCGTTTGAATGTGACCTTGGGCCACCTTCAGCACATTGTTGTTGCTTTCTCGCTGTTGTTCTTGTAAGTTTTTGCCCTAGGGCCACCTTCAATATTGTGTTGTTGTTGTGATGATTTACCTTGTTGTTGTTCCTTGTGTTGTTTGTTGTTGTTGCTATTTCTCCTTCGGCCACCTTCAGCACTTTGTTGATATTTTATATCGATGGCATAAAATATTTAAAAATATTAAATATTGGATATTTAATTTTGCTTCTCCTCTTTATGCTTTGTCCGGTCTGTTGGTGTGCTTAGCGATCGGTCTGTCGTGTTCCACTTTGTACTTGGCCTTCGTTTTTGGGTGTTGTTAGTGGGTTATTTTCCGAACTAATGCAGTCGGCAACTTCTGTCGCGATCTCTTGTAAAATTCTAGCATTGCGTTAGGCACTGTTGTTGTAAATTCATATCAGTGCGTTGGGCACTGTTGTTGTGAATTCATATCAGTGCGTTGGGCACTGTTGTTGTAAATTTATATTATTTTAGCTGTGGTCAGCCGGTTGCACAATTGTTTGTGTGATATTCTCCTGTGTTATCTTGCGTTGTTGACTTCGTTGCATGTTTTTCGTCGCTTATCACAGGGTTCCACTGTCTGACTTAATTGTGGCTGTGTCTTCTGTCCTCCCGATGCTGAGTATAACACTTGTTGTTGGTAGCATTACTATGGTGGGAGGTGTCTTAGACTCACTTGCATGATGGCTGCTGCACTAAATATGATGGCGGTTGTGTGTGTGGTTTTAGCAATGAAAGTGGGAGGTGCCAAATTCTTAGGACAATTAACGTATATATTTTAGGGTTGGTTGTTTAAGCACTTGGCCCCTATTTTAAATATACACGTTTGGGGCGTTATGGCAAAACTAAATATGTAGGGGCAAATTTACGCCTAAAATTTGCTCCTCACATGTCCTCCCTACTTTGCGGCCGATGGAAAATGGTCACCTTACCCTGCCAGAGGGTGATGATTTTGCATGATCCTCGCTGGAATCGGATTCCGTTGTGTACACTGTTCTCGTCAGATGCGTTTGTTAGTTAGCGTATGCTGTGATGCCACCTGGCGCGCAGAATGGTTTCAGCTCGCTAATATGCGCTGTCTTTGTCTCCTTGGTTCCTTCACGTTTCATCTTGACAATGACTGGGGAGGTGAAGGTGTCTATCCGGTATGGCCCATCGTAGCGTGGGGCCAACTTGGCGGCGAAGTGGTCGATGGCTTTGGACAAATGGTGCTGTTTTGCTAACACCAATTGTCCAACTTCTGGTTTCCAGGGCCTTCGTCGTAGGTTATAATGACGCCGTTGATCTTGAGCCGCTCGCTCCAGATTCCGTGTCACTAATGTGTATGCTTCCTTTAGTAGTTCGGCTCTTTCGTTGGGTGTTTGTTTCCTCTGTCCTGTTCCTGGGGTGGTTTCATCGTACAACGCTCCTGGGCGTCGTGGCTCCCGTCCTTGTATTAGGAACGCGGGGCTATAGCCAGTTGTCTCGTATACGCTGGTATTGATCGCCAGGGTTAACTCCGGCAGTAGGTCATCCCACTTTTGTTGCTGTTTACCGGCGTATTGGGCGATCATGGTCTTGACTGTGCGGTTGGCGCGTTCGGCAGCATTTTCCTGTGGTGTGTACGGTGCGGTAAACTGGTGCTTGATACCGTAGTCTTCTACAAAGCGCTGAAAGGACTTGCTTGTAAACTGTGATCCGTTGTCCGTCACTAAGACCTTAGGAACTCCGAAACGGGCTAAGATGCGCTCCCGAAAGGCCCGTTGTAGAGTCTCGGTGGTGGCCTTCCGAAGAGGCGCCATCTCTGTCCATTTTGAGAACTTATCATGGAAAACTAGTACCATTGTGTTTCCATGCTTCGAGCGGGGTAGAGGTCCAACAAAATCCGCGCACAATATGGCCCACGGCTCCAGGGGTATTTGCGTCAGCATTTCTCCAGCAGGTTGTTGTTGGCTGGGCTT
The DNA here is from genome assembly GCA_920105625.2 of Clusia tigrina. NCBI lineage: Eukaryota > Metazoa > Arthropoda > Insecta > Diptera > Clusiidae > Clusia > Clusia tigrina. Next base: position 298,457 of record CAKKTE020000245.1, on the reverse strand, counting down.
GTACTTCTGGCATAGTGTGCACTGACGAACGTAGCGGCTGGTGTCCCGGAACAGTCCTGGCCAGTAGTACCTATTTGCAACTCGGGCTATCGTTTTCCGGATGCCTAGGTGTCCTGCGGTTGGCGCGTCGTGGTTCTCTTGCAAAATTCGTACCCTCAGAGGCCTAGGTACGCATAGCTTCAATGGTGTACAGTCCTCATCACCCGTGCGATTTGGTATATGGCGATACAGCTGCCCGTTTTCCAGTGTGTAGTCGGAGAATTTAGCCGGGTTGGCAAGTATTTCTCCTTTTCGCTTGAGCCACCACTTGCAATTTTGCTCTGCTTGGTCCTGCACAGTGACAGTGCATGCAGCCTCGACCGGTTGTCTTGATAGTGCGTCCGCCAGTACATTTAGTTTTTTGCGGTATTGTACCTCGAATGAATGCTGCTGAAGTTCTAGCGCCCACCGTGCTATGCGTCCTGAAGGGCTCTCGATGGAATTTAGCCACTTCAGCGATAGGTGGTCGGTGATCACGGTAAAGTGGTAGCCCTCCAGATATGGCCGCATTTTCCGGATGCCCCATATTATGGCTAGACACTCCTTCTCAGTTGGGGAGTAGTTTAGCTCAGCTCCATTCAGGTGTCTGCTAGCGTACGCTATTACTCGCTCCGCCCCCTCGATCTCCTGCGTAAGCACTGCTCCCAACCCGTAGTCACTGGCGTCGGTCTGGAGCGTGAACTTCTGGCTAAAGTCTGGGCAGGCGAGGATCGGAGCTTCCGTCAATCGTTGTTTCAGTAATTCAAAAGCCTCCTGTTGTTCGGTACCCCATCGGAAATGTTTTCCTTTCTTTAGCAGCATCGTTAAAGGGTGTACTGCTTTTGCAAAGTCGGGTACAAAACGGCGGTACCAAGATGCGATGCCCAAGCAGCGACGTAGCTGTCGTATGCTCTCTGGTGGTTGCAGCTCCCGTATGGCAGCGATTTTATCTGGGTCAGTATGTATTCCTTTGTAGCTGACCACGTGTCCCAGATATTTTAGCTCCTTCCGAAAGAATGCACACTTCTCCAGATTTAGTTTCAAATTTGCCTCCCTCAACCGTCGGAACACCTCTTGCAGGTTTCTCATGTGTTCTTCTAGGTCTCTCCCTGTGACAATAATGTCATCAAGGTAGGCAAACGCGTGTGGCTCCATGTCGTGGCCAATAACTTGGTCCAGTGCTCTTTGAAAGGTTGCTGGTGCGGAGTGTAGCCCGAAAGGCATAACACGCCACTGGAAGAGGCCTCTGCCGGGTACCGTGAATGCGGTATACTGCTTGCTGTGCTCCTCCATTGGTATCTGCCAATACCCGTTCTTCAGATCGAGACTACTGATGTATTTAGCCTCACGCAGTCGGTCTAAGATGTGTTGGATTCGCGGCAGTGGGTATGCGTCGGGTATGGACCTGGCGTTGAGTTGCCGATAATCGATGCACAGACGCCATTTCCCATCCCGTTTCCTTACTAGCACAATCGGTGCGCTGTGGGGGCTATGCGAGGGTTCGATACAGCCTTTAGCTATTAATTCGTCCACTTCCGCTCCAATGATTTCTTGCTGCGCTGGATTTCTCGGGTAGTATCGTTGTTTGATGGGTCGGTCATCGCGCATCACTATTTTGTGGCTTGTGATATTGGTCACGTTTGACCCGTCTGTGAATTTAGCCAACTCTGTGGCCAGAAACAGTTTTATCTTTGATTCGTCCGTAGCGGCTTCATGTCGTATGGTTGTGCACGATGCGATAACTTGTGATTGCACACCATCCGTCTTGGGGCCTAGCTGGATTTCCTGGCCTCCACATGTCATGGATAGGCCTTGCTGTGTCATGAAGTCCAGGCCGAGCAGTAAGTCGTCGGTGGAGTCGGGCATGCTAAGTAGCTCCAGCTGACATACCTTTCCACCAAGCTTGACACACGTCACAAACGCTTGAGTAATATCCCTTGTTCGACCATCCGCCATCCGTGCTCTAGTGTAGGTAGAGTTTACTCTACCGGTGGTAGCACCTAAATGGGAAATGAGTCGCTCGCTGATGAAACTCCTTGTGGCGCCTGTGTCTAGTGTGGCCGTGATGTTTTCTGTGCCAATGGTGACGGCGGCACAGATACGCTGTCCATCGTAGCGTAGTGCACTTACTGCGTTTGAGGCTTGTTGTCCGTGGGCTGCTCCATGCCTCGTTGCTGGCGGCAGCCCCGCTCGTTTCCCCCTACCGTCCTTCAGCATTCAACTGTTCTAGTTCCTCTCCTACCGCACTCCCAACAGAAAAGTACTTGGGCATTGCGGCAGTGTCGCGCTATATGATCAGACTGACTACATCTTCTGCATGCTGTTCGTGGATTTATAGGTACCACCTTGTTGGTACAGTTGGCCGGTGCTACTTGTCGGTTTCTGGTTTCGCATGGGGACATGCGCTCGACCCGTAGTTGTATCTCGTGGCGTGTTGGTGGTGGTCGTGGTGGCGGTGGTCGTGGTAGTGCTGCTCGTGAAGCCTCGTTGTCACCACGTATGCCCTCGAGCTCTTCCGCCATTTCCACCAATTCTTCCAGCGTATCGAAATCCTTTCGACGGACTTACCACTGGTATTCCTCTAGGCTGTTGCGAAAGATTCGCTCTAACTTCTGGTCCTCCGTGTATCCTGCGTGACGCATCAGGTTTTGAAGTTCTACCACGTACTGTTTGAAGTGTTCACGTGGGTTTTGCCGTCGTTGGCGAATTTCATCCTCCAGCTTTTCGAAGTACCTGGTGGGTAGGAAAAACTTCAAGAAGTCCTTTTTGAATAAAACCCAATCAATCCATGCTCGGTTGTTGTTTCTATACCAGAGCAGAGCACGCTCCTTTAGGAGTTCTGGCATAGTTCGAGGCAGCATGTGCTTGTTTAGTCCATAGACTTCCGATAATTCTTCCACTCGCTCTATGAAAGCTATCGGGTCATGCCCTCCATCATATTTCAAGGACCATTTCCTAACGTGGTCGATGACTGCCGAGTAGATGGCTATCCCGCTTCGCGAGACTTCGGGGACTACTGTCTGGAACGCGGTATCATATACAGCTGGAACATTTCCGGCTGCCCATAGCGTGTCTTTCTTCGTGGCTGTCGATGCTCCGGGGCTTATAGGTCGCTCTGCGCTGGGGCTAGCTCTCAAGTGTGGACTGGGTCCTGGCGACAAACTCCTAGTGAGTCGGGCCTGTAGCTCTGCCAGCCGAACCTCCTGGTCTAGAGTCATCTCTGTGTCGGTGATGAACTCCGCAAGTCTCTTTCGTAGCTCTTCCACTGTGCCCGTGGCCTCTAGGCCAAACTCGACACAACAGACTACCAGTTGGTCTTTTCGCACGGTATATATCCAACTCGTCTTTCCCATCCTGTGTCAGACTCTGGTGATGGGACGTGGGTTGGATAATATAGCTTTGTTGTATTTACTCTCTTTATTCTGAGAGTCCCTGCTCGGGCGCCACTGTAACGACTCGTTTTCGCCGGGGTAAGCTCGCCGGATTGCCAGGAGTCGTTTACAGAAAATCTCTAAAGTATTCAAAGCTTGTTTACGTTGATTTAATTATTTTATTTATTTATTAATTTTAAAAAAAGGCTTAACTACTTGATACAATTATTCTACTAATCTTAAATACGGACACAGTTGAACTATATGTCCCCCTAGCTTCTGTTGCGTTTGTCAGTGTGGGTTTCTAGCAGAGAATCGAATATAAACCATAATCTCCTCTAGATGCCCCTAGCTTCTGTTGCGTTTGTCAGTGTGGGTTTCTAGCAGAGAATCGATTATAAACCATAATCTCCTCTAGATTCCCCTAGCTTCTGTTGCGTTTGTCAGTGTGGGTTTCTAGCAGAGAATCGATTATAAACCATAATCTCCTCTAGATTCCCCTAGCTTCTGTTGCGTTTGTCAGTGTGGGTTTCTAGCAGAGAATCGATTATAAACCATAATCTCCTCTAGATTCCCCTAGCTTCTGTTGCGTTTGTCAGTGTGGGTTTCTAGCAGAGAATCGATTATAAAGCATAATCTCCTCTAGATTCCCCTAGCTTCTGTTGCGTTTGTCAGTGTGGGTTTCTAGCAGAGAATCGATTATAAACCATAATCTCCTCTAGATTCCCCTAGCTTCTGTTGCGTTTGTCAGTGTGGGTTTCTAGCAGAGAATCGATTATAAACCATAATCTCCTCTAGATTCCCCTAGCTTCTGTTGCGTTTGTCAGTGTGGGTTTCTAGCAGAGAATCGATTATAAACCATAATCTCCTCTAGATTCCCCTAGCTTCTGCTGCGTTTGTCAGTGCGTATAACTTTGTTTAGTACGATGCGTCTGGTCTGTCTGATGCCGAATGAAAGAAAGAGCGTCTCGTCTGCCTGATGCCGAATGAAAAAAAGAGCGTCTGGTCTGCCTGATGCCGAATGAAAGAAAGAGCGTCTCGTCTGCCTGATGCCGAATGAAAGAAAGAGCGTCTTGTCTGCCTGATGCCGAATGAAAGAAAGAGCGTCTTGTCTGCCTGATGCCGAATGAAAGAAAGAGCGTCTTGTCTGCCTGATGCCGAATGAAAGAAAGAGGCTGGGTTGCCAGTTGCTCCTGCTTTTATGCTCCAGGTTTAGCGTAGATCATCCAATAGTTGTTGTTGTGCGGGAACTGTAGTTTGTTGTGGCATGTTGCTACGGTTTCCCGCATTGTTCTTCTCGTTTGAATGTGACCTTGGGCCACCTTCAGCACATTGTTGTTGCTTTCTCGCTGTTGTTCTTGTAAGTTTTTGCCCTTGGGCCACCTTCAATATTGTGTTGTTGTTGTGATGATTTACCTTGTTGTTGTTCCTTGTGTTGTTTGTTGTTGTTGCTATTTCTCCTTCGGCCACCTTCAGCACTTTGTTGATATTTTATATCGATGGCATAAAATATTTAAAAATATTAAATATTGGATATTTAATTTTGCTTCTCCTCTTTATGCTTTGTCCGGTCTGTTGGTGTGCTTAGCGATCGGTCTGTCGTGTTCCACTTTGTGCTTGGCCTTCGTTTTTGGGTGTTGTTAGTGGGTTATTTTCCGAACTAATGCAGTCGGCAACTTCTGTCGCGATCTCTTGTAAAATTCTAGCATTGCGTTAGGCACTGTTGTTGTAAATTCATATCAGTGCGTTGGGCACTGTTGTTGTGAATTCATATCAGTGCGTTGGGCACTGTTGTTGTAAATTTATATTATTTTAGCTGTGGTCAGCCGGTTGCACAATTGTTTGTGTGATATTCTCCTGTGTTATCTTGCGTTGTTGACTTCGTTGCATGTTTTTCGTCGCTTATCACAGGGTTCCACTGTCTGACATAATTGTGGCTGTGTCTTCTGTCCTCCCGATGCTGAGTATAACACTTGTTGTTGGTAGCATTACTATGGTGGGAGGTGTCTTAGACTCACTTGCATGATGGCTGCTGCACTAAATATGATGGCGGTTGTGTGTGTGGTTTTAGCAATGAAAGTGGGAGGTGCCAAATTCTTAGGACAATTAACGTATATATTTTAGGGTTGGTTGTTTAAGCACTTGGCCCCTATTTTAAATATACACGTTTGGGGCTTTATGGCAAAACTAAATATGTAGGGGCAAATTTACGCCTAAAATTTGCTCCTCACATGTCCTCCCTACTTTGCGGCCGATGGAAAATGGTCACCTTACCCTGCCAGAGGGTGATGATTTTGCATGATCCTCGCTGGAATCGGATTCCTTTCCGTTGTGTACACTGTTCTCGTCAGATGCGTTTGTTAGTTAGCGTATGCTGTGATGCCACCTGGCGCGCAGAATGGTTTCAGCTCGCTAATATGCGCTGTCTTTGTCTCCTTGGTTCCTTCACGTTTCATCTTGACAATGACTGGGGAGGTGAAGGTGTCTATCCGGTATGGCCCATCGTAGCGTGGGGCCAACTTGGCGGCGAAGTGGTCGATGGCTTTGGACAAATGGTGCTGTTTTGCTAACACCAATTGTCCAACTTCTGGTTTCCAGGGCCTTCGTCGTAGGTTATAATGACGCCGTTGATCTTGAGCCGCTCGCTCCAGATTCCGTGTCACTAATGTGTATGCTTCCTTTAGTAGTTCGGCTCTTTCGTTGGGTGTTTGTTTCCTCTGTCCTGTTCCTGGGGTGGTTTCATCGTACAACGCTCCTGGGCGTCGTGGCTCCCGTCCTTGTATTAGGAACGCGGGGCTATAGCCAGTTGTCTCGGATACGCTGGTATTGATCGCCAGGGTTAACTCCGGCAGTAGGTCATCCCACTTTTGTTGCTGTTTACCGGCGTATTGGGCGATCATGGTCTTGACTGTGCGGTTGGCGCGTTCGGCAGCATTTTCCTGTGGTGTGTACGGTGCGGTAAACTGGTGCTTGATACCGTAGTCTTCTACAAAGCGCTGAAAGGACTTGCTTGTAAACTGTGATCCGTTGTCCGTCACTAAGACCTTAGGAACTCCGAAACGGGCTAAGATGCGCTCCCGAAAGGCCCGTTGTAGAGTCTCGGTGGTGGCCTTCCGAAGAGGCGCCATCTCTGTCCATTTTGAGAACTTATCATGGAAAACTAGTACCATTGTGTTTCCATGCTTCGAGCGGGGTAGAGGTCCAACAAAATCCGCGCACAATATGGCCCACGGCTCCAGGGGTATTTGCGTCAGCATTTCTCCAGCAGGTTGTTGTTGGCTGGGCTTGTACTTCTGGCATAGTGTGCACTGACGAACGTAGCGGCTGGTGTCCCGGAACAGTCCTGGCCAGTAGTACCTATTTGCAACTCGGGCTATCGTTTTCCGGATGCCTAGGTGTCCTGCGGTTGGCGCGTCGTGGTTCTCTTGCAAAATTCGTACCCTCAGAGGCCTAGGTACGCATAGCTTCCATGGTGTACAGTCCTCATCACCCGTGCGATTTGGTATATGGCGATACAGCTGCCCGTTTTCCAGTGTGTAGTCGGAGAATTTAGCCGGGTTGGCAAGTATTTCTCCTTTTCGCTTGAGCCACCACTTGCAATTTTGCTCTGCTTGGTCCTGCACAGTGACAGTGCATGCAGCCTCGACCGGTTGTCTTGATAGTGCGTCCGCCAGTACATTTAGTTTTCCTTTGCGGTATTGTACCTCGAATGAATGCTGCTGAAGTTCTAGCGCCCACCGTGCTATGCGTCCTGAAGGGCTCTCGATGGAATTTAGCCACTTCAGCGGTAGGTGGTCGGTGATCACGGTAAAGTGGTAGCCCTCCAGATATGGCCGCATTTTCCGGATGCCCCATATTATGGCTAGACACTCCTTCTCAGTTGGGGAGTAGTTTAGCTCAGCTCCATTCAGGTGTCTGCTAGCGTACGCTATTACTCGCTCCGCCCCCTCGATCTCCTGCGTAAGCACTGCTCCCAACCCGTAGTCACTGGCGTCGGTCTGGAGCGTGAACTTCTGGCTAAAGTCTGGGGAGGCGAGGATCGGAGCTTCCGTCAATCGTTGTTTCAGTAATTCAAAAGCCTCCTGTTGTTCGGTACCCCATCGGAAATGTTTTCCTTTCTTTAGCAGCATCGTTAAAGGGTGTACTGCTTTTGCAAAGTCGGGTACAAAACGGCGGTACCAAGATGCGATGCCCAAGCAGCGACGTAGCTGTCGTATGTTCTCTGGTGGTTGCAGCTCCCGTATGGCAGCGATTTTATCTGGGTCAGTATGTATTCCTTTGTAGCTGACCACGTGTCCCAGATATTTTAGCTCCTTCCGAAAGAATGCACACTTCTCCAGATTTAGTTTCAAATTTGCCTCCCTCAACCGTCGGAACACCTCTTGCAGGTTTCTCATGTGTTCTTCTAGGTCTCTCCCTGTGACAATAATGTCATCAAGGTAGGCAAACGCGTGTGGCTCCATGTCGTGGCCAATAACTTGGTCCAGTGCTCTTTGAAAGGTTGCTGGTGCGGAGTGTAGCCCGAAAGGCATAACACGCCACTGGAAGAGGCCTCTGCCGGGTACCGTGAATGCGGTATACTGCTTGCTGTGCTCCTCCATTGGTATCTGCCAATACCCGTTCTTCAGATCGAGACTACTGATGTATTTAGCCTCACGCAGTCGGTCTAAGATGTGTTGGATTCGCGGCAGTGGGTATGCGTCGGGTATGGACCTGGCGTTGAGTTGCCGATAATCGATGCACAGACGCCATTTCCCATCCCGTTTCCTTACTAGCACAATCGGTGCGCTGTGGGGGCTATGCGAGGGTTCGATACAGCCTTTAGCTATTAATTCGTCCACTTCCGCGCCAATGATTTCTTGCTGCGCTGGATTTCTCGGGTAGTATCGTTGTTTGATGGGTCGGTCATCGCGCATCACTATTTTGTGGCTTGTGATATTGGTCACGTTTGACCCGTCTGTGAATTTAGCCAACTCTGTGGCCAGAAACAGTTTTATCTTTGATTCGTCCGTAGCGGCTTCATGTCGTATGGTTGTGCACGATGCGATAACTTGTGATTGCACACCATCCGTCTTGGGGCCTAGCTGGATTTCCTGGCCTCCACATGTCATGGATAGGCCTTGCTGTGTGATGAAGTCCAGGCCGAGCAGTAAGTCGTCGGTGGAGTCGGGCATGCTAAGTAGCTCCAGCTGACATACCTTTCCACCAAGCTTGACACACGTCACAAACGCTTGAGTAATATCCCTTGTTCGACCATCCGCCATCCGTGCTCTAGTGTATGTAGAGTTTACTCTACCGGTGGTAGCACCTAAATGGGAAATGAGTCGCTCGCTGATGAAACTCCTTGTGGCGCCTGTGTCTAGTGTGGCCGTGATGTTTTCTGTGCCAATGGTGACGGCGGCACAGATACGCTGTCCATCGTAGCGTAGTGCACTTACTGCGTTTGAGGCTTGTTGTCCGTGGGCTGCTCCATGCCTCGTTGCTGGCGGCAGCCCCGCTCGTTTCCCCCTACCGTCCTACAGCATTCCACTGTTCTAGTTCCTCTCCTACCGCACTCCCAACAGAAAAGTACTTGGGCATTGTGGCAGTGTCGCGCTATATGATCAGACTGACTACATCTTCTGCATGCTGTTCGTGGATTTATAGGTACCACCTTGTGGGTACAGTTGGCCGGTGCTACTTGTCGGTTTCTGGTTTCGCATGGGGACATGCGCTCGACCCGTGGTTGTATCTCGTGGCGTGTTGGTGGTGGTCGTGGTGGCGGTGGTCGTGGTAGTGCTGCTCGTGAAGCCTCGTTGTCACCACGTATGCCCTCGAGCTCTTCCGCCATTTCCACCAATTCTTCCAGCGTATCGAAATCCTTTCGACGGACATACCACTGGTATTCCTCTAGGCTGTTGCGAAAGATTCGCTCTAACTTCTGGTCCTCCGTGTATCCTGCGTGACGCATCAGGTTTTGAAGTTCTACCACGTACTGTTTGAAGTGTTCACGTGGGTTTTGCCGTCGTTGGCGAATTTCATCCTCCAGCTTTTCGAAGTACCTGGTGGGTAGGAAAAACTTCAAGAAGTCCTTTTTGAATAAAACCCAATCAATCCATGCTCGGTTGTTGTTTCTATACCAGAGCAGAGCACGCTCCTTTAGGAGTTCTGGCATAGTTCGAGGCAGCATGTGCTTGTTTAGTCCATAGACTTCCGATAATTCTTCCACTCGCTCTATGAAAGCTATCGGGTCATGCCCTCCATCATATTTCAAGGACCATTTCCTAACGTGGTCGATGACTGCCGAGTAGATGGCTATCCCGCTTCGCGAGACTTCGGGGACTACTGTCTGGAACGCGGTATCATATACAGCTGGAACATTTCCGGCTGCCCATAGCGTGTCTTTCTTCGTGGCTGTCGATGCTCCGGGGCTTATAGGTCGCTCTGCGCTGGGGCTAGCTCTCAAGTGTGGACTGGGTCCTGGCGACAAACTCCTAGTGAGTCGGGCCTGTAGCTCTGCCAGCCGAACCTCCTGGTCTAGAGTCATCTCTGTGTCGCTGATGAACTCCGCAAGTCTCTTTCGTAGCTCTTCCACTGTGCCCGTGGCCTCTAGGCCAAACTCGACACAACAGACTACCAGTTGGTCTTTTCGCACGGTATATATCCAACTCGTCTTTCCCATCCTGTGTCAGACTCTGGTGATGGGACGTGGGTTGGATAATATAGCTTTGTATTATTTACTCTCTTTATTCTGAGAGTCCCTACTCGGGCGCCACTGTAACGACTCGTTTTCGCCGGGGTAAGCTCGCCGGATTGCCAGGAGTCGTTTACAGAAAATCTCTAAAGTATTCAAAGCTTGTTTACGTTGATTTAATTATTTTATTTATTTATTAATTTTAAAAAAAGGCTTAACTACTTGATACAATTATTCTACTAATCTTAAATACGGACACAGTTGAACTATATGTCCCCCTAGCTTCTGTTGCGTTTGTCAGTGTGGGTTTCTAGCAGAGAATCGAATATAAACCATAATCTCCTCTAGATTCCCCTAGCTTCTGTTGCGTTTGTCAGTGTGGGTTTCTAGCAGAGAATCGATTATAAACCATAATCTCCTCTAGATTCCCCTAGCTTCTGTTGCGTTTGTCAGTGTGGGTTTCTAGCAGAGAATCGATTATAAACCATAATCTCCTCTAGATTCCCCTAGCTTCTGTTGCGTTTGTCAGTGTGGGTTTCTAGCAGAGAATCGATTATAAACCATAATCTCCTCTAGATTCCCCTAGCTTCTGTTGCGTTTGTCAGTGTGGGTTTCTAGCAGAGAATCGATTATAAAGCATAATCTCCTCTAGATTCCCCTAGCTTCTGTTGCGTTTGTCAGTGTGGGTTTCTAGCAGAGAATCGATTATAAACCATAATCTCCTCTAGATTCCCCTAGCTTCTGTTGCGTTTGTCAGTGTGGGTTTCTAGCAGAGAATCGATTATAAACCATAATCTCCTCTAGATTCCCCTAGCTTCTGTTGCGTTTGTCAGTGTGGGTTTCTAGCAGAGAATCGATTATAAACCATAATCTCCTCTAGATTCCCCTAGCTTCTGCTGCGTTTGTCAGTGCGTATAACTTTGTTTAGTACGATGCGTCTGGTCTGTCTGATGCCGAATGAAAGAAAGAGCGTCTCGTCTGCCTGATGCCGAATGAAAAAAAGAGCGTCTCGTCTGCCTGATGCCGAATGAAAGAAAGAGCGTCTCGTCTGCCTGATGCCGAATGAAAGAAAGAGCGTCTTGTCTGCCTGATGCCGAATGAAAGAAAGAGCGTCTTGTCTGCCTGATGCCGAATGAAAGAAAGAGGCTGGGTTGCCAGTTGCTCCTGCTTTTATGCTCCAGGTTTAGCGTAGATCATCCAATAGTTGTTGTTGTGCGGGAACTGTAGTTTGTTGTGGCATGTTGCTACGGTTTCCCGCATTGTTCTTCTCGTTTGAATGTGACCTTGGGCCACCTTCAGCACATTGTTGTTGCTTTCTCGCTGTTGTTCTTGTAAGTTTTTGCCCTTGGGCCACCTTCAATATTGTGTTGTTGTTGTGATGATTTACCTTGTTGTTGTTCCTTGTGTTGTTTGTTGTTGTTGCTATTTCTCCTTCGGCCACCTTCAGCACTTTGTTGATATTTTATATCGATGGCATAAAATATTTAAAAATATTAAATATTGGATATTTAATTTTGCTTCTCCTCTTTATGCTTTGTCCGGTCTGTTGGTGTGCTTAGCGATCGGTCTGTCGTGTTCCACTTTGTGCTTGGCCTTCGTTTTTGGGTGTTGTTAGTGGGTTATTTTCCGAACTAATGCAGTCGGCAACTTCTGTCGCGATCTCTTGTAAAATTCTAGCATTGCGTTAGGCACTGTTGTTGTAAATTCATATCAGTGCGTTGGGCACTGTTGTTGTGAATTCATATCAGTGCGTTGGGCACTGTTGTTGTAAATTTATATTATTTTAGCTGTGGTCAGCCGGTTGCACAATTGTTTGTGTCATATTCTCCTGTGTTATCTTGCGTTGTTGACTTCGTTGCATGTTTTTCGTCGCTTATCACAGGGTTCCACTGTCTGACTTAATTGTGGCTGTGTCTTCTGTCCTCCCGATGCTGAGTATAACACTTGTTGTTGGTAGCATTACTATGGTGGGAGGTGTCTTAGACTCACTTGCATGATGGCTGCTGCACTAAATATGATGGCGGTTGTGTGTGTGGTTTTAGCAATGAAAGTGGGAGGTGCCAAATTCTTAGGACAATTAACGTATATATTTTAGGGTTGGTTGTTTAAGCGCTTGGCCCCTATTTTAAATATACACGTTTGGGGCGTTATGGCAAAACTAAATATGTGGGGCAAATTTACGCCTAAAATTTGCTCCTCACATGTCCTCCCTACTTTGCGGCCGATGGAAAATGGTCACCTTACCCTGCCAGAGGGTGATGATTTTCATGATCCTCGCTGGAATCGGATTCCTTTCCGTTGTGTACACTGTTCTCGTCAGATGCGTTTGTTAGTTAGCGTATGCTGTGATGCCACCTGGCGCGCAGAATGGTTTCAGCTCGCTAATATGCGCTGTCTTTGTCTCCTTGGTTCCTTCACGTTTCATCTTGACAATGACTGGGGAGGTGAAGGTGTCTATCCGGTATGGCCCATCGTAGCGTGGGGCCAACTTGGTGGCGAAGTGGTCGATGGCTTTGGACAAATGGTGCTGTTTTGCTAACACCAATTGTCCAACTTCTGGTTTCCAGGGCCTTCGTCGTAGGTTATAATGACGCCGTTGATCTTGAGCCGCTCGCTCCAGATTCCGTGTCACTAATGTGTATGCTTCCTTTAGTAGTTCGGCTCTTTCGTTGGGTGTTTGTTTCCTCTGTCCTGTTCCTGGGGTGGTTTCATCGTACAACGCTCCTGGGCGTCGTGGCTCCCGTCCTTGTATTAGGAACGCGGGGCTATAGCCAGTTGTCTCGGATACGCTGGTATTGATCGCCAGGGTTAACTCCGGCAGTAGGTCATCCCACTTTTGTTGCTGTTTACCGGCGTATTGGGCGATCATGGTCTTGACTGTGCGGTTGGCGCGTTCGGCAGCATTTTCCTGTGGTGTGTACGGTGCGGTAAACTGGTGCTTGATACCGTAGTCTTCTACAAAGCGCTGAAAGGACTTGCTTGTAAACTGTGATCCGTTGTCCGTCACTAAGACCTTAGGAACTCCGAAACGGGCTAAGATGCGCTCCCGAAAGGCCAGTTGTAGAGTCTCGGTGGTGGCCTTCCGAAGTGGCGCCATCTCTGTCCATTTTGAGAACTTATCATGGAAAACTAGTACCATTGTGTTTCCATGCTTCGAGCGGGGTAGAGGTCCAACAAAATCCGCGCACAATATGGCCCACGGCTCCAGGGGTATTTGCGTCAGCATTTCTCCAGCAGGTTGTTGTTGGCTGGGCTTGTACTTCTGGCATAGTGTGCACTGACGAACGTAGCGGCTGGTGTCCCGGAACAGTCCTGGCCAGTAGTACCTATTTGCAACTCGGGCTATCGTTTTCCGGATGCCTAGGTGTCCTGCGGTTGGCGCGTCGTGGTTCTCTTGCAAAATTCGTACCCTCAGAGGCCTAGGTACGCATAGCTTCCATGGTGTACAGTCCTCATCACCCGTGCGATTTGGTATATGGCGATACAGCTGCCCGTTTTCCAGTGTGTAGTCGGAGAATTTAGCCGGGTTGGCAAGTATTTCTCCTTTTCGCTTGAGCCACCACTTGCAATTTTGCTCTGCTTGGTCCTGCACAGTGACAGTGCATGCAGCCTCGACCGGTTGTCTTGATAGTGCGTCCGCCAGTACATTTAGTTTTCCTTTGCGGTATTGTACCTCGAATGAATGCTGCTGAAGTTCTAGCGCCCACCGTGCTATGCGTCCTGAAAGGCTCTCGATGGAATTTAGCCACTTCAGCGATAGGTGGTCGGTGATCACGGTAAAGTGGTAGCCCTCCAGATATGGCCGCATTTTCCGGATGCCCCATATTATGGCTAGACACTCCTTCTCAGTTGGGGAGTAGTTTAGCTCAGCTCCATTCAGGTGTCTGCTAGCGTACGCTATTACTCGCTCCGCCCCCTCGATCTCCTGCGTAAGCACTGCTCCCAACCCGTAGTCACTGGCGTCGGTCTGGAGCGTGAACTTCTGGCTAAAGTCTGGGCAGGCGAGGATCGGAGCTTCCGTCAATCGTTGTTTCAGTAATTCAAAAGCCTCCTGTTGTTCGGTACCCCATCGGAAATGTTTTCCTTTCTTTAGCAGCATCGTTAAAGGGTGTACTGCTTTTGCAAAGTCGGGTACAAAACGGCGGTACCAAGATGCGATGCCCAAGCAGCGACGTAGCTGTCGTATGTTCTCTGGTGGTTGCAGCTCCCGTATGGCAGCGATTTTATCTGGGTCAGTATGTATTCCTTTGTAGCTGACCACGTGTCCCAGATATTTTAGCTCCTTCCGAAAGAATGCACACTTCTCCAGATTTAGTTTCAAATTTGCCTCCCTCAACCGTCGGAACACCTCTTGCAGGTTTCTCATGTGTTCTTCTAGGTCTCTCCCTGTGACAATAATGTCATCAAGGTAGGCAAACGCGTGTGGCTCCATGTCGTGGCCAATAACTTGGTCCAGTGCTCTTTGAAAGGTTGCTGGTGCGGAGTGTAGCCCGAAAGGCATAACACGCCACTGGAAGAGGCCTCTGCCGGGTACCGTGAATGCGGTATACTGCTTGCTGTGCTCCTCCATTGGTATCTGCCAATACCCGTTCTTCAGATCGAGACTACTGATGTATTTAGCCTCACGCAGTCGGTCTAAGATGTGTTGGATTCGCGGCAGTGGGTATGCGTCGGGTATGGACCTGGCGTTGAGTTGCCGATAATCGATGCACAGACGCCATTTCCCATCCCGTTCCCTTACTAGCACAATCGGTGCGCTGTGGGGGCTATGCGAGGGTTCGATACAGCCTTTAGCTATTAATTCGTCCACTTCCGCGCCAATGATTTCTTGCTGCGCTGGATTTCTCGGGTAGTATCGTTGTTTGATGGGTCGGTCATCGCGCATCACTATTTTGTGGCTTGTGATATTGGTCACGTTTGACCCGTCTGTGAATTTAGCCAACTCTGTGGCCAGAAACAGTTTTATCTTTGATTCGTCCGTAGCGGCTTCATGTCGTATGGTTGTGCACGATGCGATAACTTGTGATTGCACACCATCCGTCTTGGGGCCAGCTGGATTTCCTGGCCTCCACATGTCATGGATAGGCCTTGCTGTGTCATGAAGTCCAGGCCGAGCAGTAAGTCGTCGGTGGAGTCGGGCATGCTAAGTAGCTCCAGCTGACATACCTTTCCACCAAGCTTGACACACGTCACAAACGCTTGAGTAATATCCCTTGTTCGACCATCCGCCATCCGTGCTCTAGTGTATGTAGAGTTTACTCTACCGGTGGTAGCACCTAAATGGGAAATGAGTCGCTCGCTGATGAAACTCCTTGTGGCGCCTGTATCTAGTGTGGCCGTGATGTTTTATGTGCCAATGGTGACGGCGGCACAGATACGCTGTCCATCGTAGCGTAGTGCACTTACTGCGTTTGAGGCTTGTTGTCCGTGGGCTGCTCCATGCCTCGTTGCTGGCGGCAGCCCCGCTCGTTTCCCCCTACCGTCCTACAGCATTCAACTGTTCTAGTTCCTCTCCTACCGCACTCCCAACAGAAAAGTACTTGGGCATTGCGGCAGTGTCGCGCTATATGATCAGACTGACTACATCTTCTGCATGCTGTTCGTGGATTTATAGGTACCACCTTGTTGGTACAGTTGGCCGGTGCTACTTGTCGGTTTCTGGTTTCGCATGGGGACATGCGCTCGACCCGTGGTTGTATCTCGTGGCGTGTTGGTGGTGGTCGTGGTGGCGGTGGTCGTGGTAGTGCTGCTCGTGAAGCCTCGTTGTCACCACGTATGCCCTCGAGCTCTTCCGCCATTTCCACCAATTCTTCCAGCGTATCGAAATCCTTTCGACGGACATACCACTGGTATTCCTCTAGGCTGTTGCGAAAGATTCGCTCTAACTTCTGGTCCTCCGTGTATCCTGCGTGACGCATCAGGTTTTGAAGTTCTACCACGTACTGTTTGAAGTGTTCACGTGGGTTTTGCCGTCGTTGGCGAATTTCATCCTCCAGCTTTTCGAAGTACCTGGTGGGTAGGAAAAACTTCAAGAAGTCCTTTTTGAATAAAACCCAATCAATCCATGCTCGGTTGTTGTTTCTATACCAGAGCAGAGCACGCTCCTTTAGGAGTTCTGGCATAGTTCGAGGCAGCATGTGCTTGTTTAGTCCATAGACTCCCGATAATTCTTCCACTCGCTCTATGAAAGCTATCGGGTCATGCCCTCCATCATATTTCAAGGACCATTTCCTAACGTGGTCGATGACTGCCGAGTAGATGGCTATCCCGCTTCGCGAGACTTCGGGGACTACTGTCTGGAACGCGGTATCATATACAGCTGGAACATTTCCGGCTGCCCATAGCGTGTCTTTCTTCGTGGCTGTCGATGCTCCGGGGCTTATAGGTCGCTCTGCGCTGGGGCTAGCTCTCAAGTGTGGACTGGGTCCTGGCGACAACCTCCTCGTGAGTCGGGCCTGTAGCTCTGCCAGCCGAACCTCCTGGTCTAGAGTCATCTCTGTGTCGCTGATGAACTCCGCAAGTCTCTTTCGTAGCTCTTCCACTGTGCCCGTGGCCTCTAGGCCAAACTCGACACAACAGACTACCAGTTGGTCTTTTCGCACGGTATATATCCAACTCGTCTTTCCCATCCTGTGTCAGACTCTGGTGATGGGACGTGGGTTGGATAATATAGCTTTGTTGTATTTACTCTCTTTATTCTGAGAGTCCCTGCTCGGGCGCCACTGTAACGACTCGTTTTCGCCGGGGTAAGCTCGCCGGATTGCCAGGAGTCGTTTACAGAAAATCTCTAAAGTATTCAAAGCTTGTTTACGTTGATTTAATTATTTTATTTATTTATTAATTTTAAAAAAAGGCTTAACTACTTGATACAATTATTCTACTAATCTTAAATACGGACACAGTTGAACTATATGTCCCCCTAGCTTCTGTTACGTTTGTCAGTGTGGGTTTCTAGCAGAGAATCGAATATAAACCATAATCTCCTCTAGATTCCCCTAGCTTCTGTTGCGTTTGTCAGTGTGGGTTTCTAGCAGAGAATCGATTATAAACCATAATCTCCTCTAGATTCCCCTAGCTTCTGTTGCGTTTGTCAGTGTGGGTTTCTAGCAGAGAATCGATTATAAACCATAATCTCCTCTAGATTCCCCTAGCTTCTGTTGCGTTTGTCAGTGTGGGTTTCTAGCAGAGAATCGATTATAAACCATAATCTCCTCTAGATTCCCCTAGCTTCTGTTGCGTTTGTCAGTGTGGGTTTCTAGCAGAGAATCGATTATAAACCATAATCTCCTCTAGATTCCCCTAGCTTCTGCTGCGTTTGTCAGTGCGTATAACTTTGTTTAGTACGATGCGTCTGGTCTGTCTGATGCCGAATGAAAGAAAGAGCGTCTCGTCTGCCTGATGCCGAATGAAAAAAAGAGCGTCTCGTCTGCCTGATGCCGAATGAAAGAAAGAGCGTCTCGTCTGCCTGATGCCGAATGAAAGAAAGAGCGTCTTGTCTGCCTGATGCCGAATGAAAGAAAAAGCGTCTTGTCTGCCTGATGCCGAATGAAAGAAAGAGGCTGGGTTGCCAGTTGCTCCTGCTTTTATGCTCCAGGTTTAGCGTAGATCATCCAATAGTTGTTGTTGTGCGGGAACTGTAGTTTGTTGTGGCATGTTGCTACGGTTTCCCGCATTGTTCTTCTCGTTTGAATGTGACCTTGGGCCACCTTCAGCACATTGTTGTTGCTTTCTCGCTGTTGTTCTTGTAAGTTTTTGCCCTTGGGCCACCTTCAATATTGTGTTGTTGTTGTGATGATTTACCTTGTTGTTGTTCCTTGTGTTGTTTGTTGTTGTTGCTATTTCTCCTTCGGCCACCTTCAGCACTTTGTTGATATTTTATATCGATGGCATAAAATATTTAAAAATATTAAATATTGGATATTTAATTTTGCTTCTCCTCTTTATGCTTTGTCCGGTCTGTTGGTGTGCTTAGCGATCGGTCTGTCGTGTTCCACTTTGTGCTTGGCCTTCGTTTTTGGGTGTTGTTAGTGGGTTATTTTCCGAACTAATGCAGTCGGCAACTTCTGTCGCGATCTCTTGTAAAATTCTAGCATTGCGTTAGGCACTGTTGTTGTAAATTCATATCAGTGCGTTGGGCACTGTTGTTGTGAATTCATATCAGTGCGTTGGGCACTGTTGTTGTAAATTTATATTATTTTAGCTGTGGTCAGCCGGTTGCACAATTGTTTGTGTGATATTCTCCTGTGTTATCTTGCGTTGTTGACTTCGTTGCATGTTTTTCGTCGCTTATCACAGGGTTCCACTGTCTGACTTAATTGTGGCTGTGTCTTCTGTCCTCCCGATGCTGAGTATAACACTTGTTGTTGGTAGCATTACTATGGTGGGAGGTGTCTTAGACTCACTTGCATGATGGCTGCTGCACTAAATATGATGGCGGTAAAATTTGCTCCTCACAATATGTATAGGACGCACCGTACAGAAGTTAGGGCCATTTGAAACTTTATCAGTGTTTGATTTTGGTACTCAAGGGTAGAATAGCTATGAGCGATAGCTTAAATTGATAAGAGGCACGAGTACTTTATTGTCACAAAATTTCAAGGTTTTATGAAGCTTCAGTAAAAAGTTACAAGCATTTGAATGTTGCAAACTTTGATAGGTATAGGACGCACCGCATAGAAGTTAGGGCCATTTGAAGTTTTAGCAGTGTTTGATTTGGGACTCAAGGGTAGCATAGCTATGAGCGATAACTTAAATTGGTAAGAGGCACGAGTACTTTATTGTCACAAAATTTGACGGTTTTATGACGCTCCAGTAAAGAGTTACAAGCATTTGAATATTGCAAAATTTGATATGTATAGGACGCACCGTACAGAAGTTAGGGCCATTTGAAACTTTATCAGTGTTTTATTTTGGGACTCAATGGTAGCATAGTTATGAGCGATAGCTTAAATTGAGGCTCGAGTACTTTATTGTCACAAAATTTCAAGGTTTTATGACGCTCCAGTAAAAAATTACAAGCATTTGAATGTTGCAAACTTTGATAGGTGTAAGGTGCACCGTATAGAAGATAGCGCCATTGGAAGTTTTATAAGTGTTTGATTTTGTGACTCAAGGGTAGCATACCTGTGAGCGATAGCTTAAATTGATAAGAGGCACTTTATTGTCACAAAATTTCAAGGTTTTATGACGCTCCAGTAAAAAGTTACAAGCATTTGATTGTTGCAAACTTTGATAGGTGTAGGACGCACCGTATAGAAGTTAGGGCCATTTGAAGTTTCAGCAGTGTTTGATTTGGGACTCAAGGGTAGGATAGCTATGAGCGATAACTTAAATTGATAAGAGGCACTTTATTGTCACAAAATTTCAAGGTTTTATGACGCTCCAGTAAAAAGTTACAAGCATTTGATTGTTGCAAACTTTGATAGGTGTAGGACGCACCGTAAAGAAGTTAGGGCCATTTGAAGTTTTAGCAGTGCTTGATTTGGGACTCAAGGGTAGCAGAGGTATGATCGACAACTTAAATTGATAAGAGGCACGAGTACTTTATTTTCACAAAATTTCAAGGGTTTATGACGCTCCTGTAAAAAGTAAAATAGCATTTGAATGTTGCAAACTTTGATAGGTGTAGGACGCACCGTATAGAAGTTCGGGCCATTTGAAGTTGTATCAGTGTTTTATTTTGGGACTCAAGGGTGGCATAGCTATGAGCGATAGCTTAAATTGATAAGACGCTCGAGTAATTTATTGTCACAAAATTTCAAGGTTTTATGACGCTCCAGTAAAAAATTACAAGCATTTGAATGTTGCAAACTTTGATAGGAGTACGACGCACTGTATAGAAGTTAGGGCCATTTGAAGTTTTATCACAGTTTGATTTTGGGACTCAAGGGTAGAATAGCTATGAGCGATAGCTTAAATTGATAAGAGGCACTTTATTGTCACAAAATATCAAGGTTTTATGACGCTCCAGTAAAGAGTTACAAGCATTTGAATGCTGCAAACTTTGATAGGTATAGGACGAACCGTACAGAAGTTAGGGCCATTTGAAATTTTATCAGTGTTTTATTTTGGGACTCAATGGTAGCATAGCTATGAGCGATAGCTTAAATTGATAAGAGGCTCGAGTACTTTATTGTCACAAAATTTCAAGGTTTTATGACGCCCCAGTAAAAAGTTACAAGCCACTCCAATGTTGCAAACTTTGATAGGAGTAGGACGCACTGTATAGAAGTTAGGGCCATTTGCAGTTTTAGCAGTGTTTGATTTGGGACTCAAGGGTAGCATAGCTATGAGCGATAACTTAAGAGGCACGAGTACTTTATTGTCACAACATTTCAAGTATTTATAACGCTCCAGTAAAAAATTACAAGCATTTGAATGTTGCAAACTTGGATAGGTGTAGGATGCACCGTATAGAAGTTATGGCCATTTGAAGCTTTATAATTGTTTGATTTGGGACTCAAGTGTAGGATAGCTATGAGCGATAACTTTAATTGATAAGAGGCACTTTATTGTCACAAAATTTCAAGGTTTTATGACGCTTCAATAAAAAGTTTAATAGCATTTGAATGTTGCAAAATTTTGATAGGTGTAGGACGCACCGTATTGAAGTTAGGGCCATTTGAAGTATTGTCAGTGTTTGATTTTGGGACTCAAGGGTAGCATAGCTATGAGCGATAGCTTAAATTAATAAGAGGCTCGAGTACTTTATTGTCACAAAATGTCAAGGTTTTATGACGCCCCAGTAAAAAGTTACAAGCATTCCAATGTTGCAAACTTTGATAGGAGTAGGACGCACTGTATAGAAGTTAGGGCCATTTGCAGTTTTAGCAGTGTTTGATTTGGGACTCAAGTGTAGGATAGCTATGAGCGATAACTTAAATTGATAAGAGGCACTTTATTGTCACAAAATTTCAAGGTTTTATGACGCTCCAGTAAAAACTTACAAGCATATGATTGTTGCAAACTTTGATAGGTGTGGGATGCACCGTATAGAAGTTAGGGCCATTTGAAGTTTTATCAGTGTTTGATTTTGGGACCCAAGGGTAGCATAGCTATGAGCGATAGCTCAAATTGATAAGAGCACGAGTACTTTATTGTCACAAAATTTCAAGGTTTTATGACGCTTCAGTAAAAAGTGACAAGCATTTGAATGTTGCAAACTTTGATAGGTATAGGACGCACCGCATAGAAGTTAGGGCCATTTGAAGTTTTATCAGTGTTTGATTTTGGGACTGAACGGTAGAATAGCTATGAGCGATAACATAAATTGATAAGAGGCACGAGCACATTATTGTCAACAAAATTTCAAGGTTTTATGACGCTTCAGTAAAAAGTTACAAGCATTTGAATGTTGCAAAACTTTGATAGGTGTGGGACGCACCGTATAGAAGTTAGGGCCATTTGAAGTTTTAGCAGTGCTTGATTTGGGACTCAACGGTAGCATAGCTATGATCGATAACTTAAATTGATAAGAGGCACGAGTACTTTCTTGTCACAAAATTTCAAGGGTTTATGACGCTCCTGTAAAAAGTATAAAAGCATTTGAATGTTGCAAACTTTGAGAGGTGTAGGACGCACCGCATAGAAGTTAGGGCCATTTGAAGTTTTAGCAGTGTTTGATTTGGGACTCAAGGGTAGCATAGCTATGAGCGATAACTTAAATTGGTAAGAGGCACGAGTACTTTATTGTCACAAAATTTGACGGTTTTATGACGCTCCAGTAAAGAGTTACAAGCATTTGAATATTGCAAAATTTGATATGTATAGGACGCACCGTACAGAAGTTAGGGCCATTTGAAACTTTATCAGTGTTTTATTTTGGTACTCAATGGTAGCATAGCTATGAGCGATAGCTTAAATTGAGGCTCGAGTACTTTATTGTCACAAAATTTCAAGGTTTTATGACGCTCCAGTAAAAAATTACAAGCATTTGAATGTTGCAAACTTTGATAGGTGTAAGGTGCACCGTATAGAAGATAGCGCCATTGGAAGTTTTATAAGTGTTTGATTTTGTGACTCAAGGGTAGCATACCTGTGAGCGATAGCTTAAATTGATAAGAGGCACTTTATTGTCACAAAATTTCAAGGTTTTATGACGCTCCAGTAAAAAGTTACAAGCATTTGATTGTTGCAAACTTTGATAGGTGTAGGACGCACCGTATAGAAGTTAGGGCCATTTGAAGTTTCAGCAGTGTTTGATTTGGGACTCAAGGGTAGGATAGCTATGAGCGATAACTTAAATTGATAAGAGGCACTTTATTGTCACAAAATTTCAAGGTTTTATGACGCTCCAGTAAAAAGTTACAAGCATTTGATTGTTGCAAACTTTGATAGGTGTAGGACGCACCGTAAAGAAGCTAGGGCCATTTGAAGTTTTAGCAGTGCTTGATTTGGGACTCAAGGGTAGCAGAGGTATGATCGACAACTTAAATTGATAAGAGGCACGAGTACTTTATTTTCACAAAATTTCAAGGGTTTATGACGCTCCTGTAAAAAGTAAAATAGCATTTGAATGTTGCAAACTTTGATAGGTGTAGGACGCACCGTATAGAAGTTCGGGCCATTTGAAGTTGTATCAGTGTTTTATTTTGGGACTCAAGGGTGGCATAGCTATGAGCGATAGCTTAAATTGATAAGACGCTCGAGTAATTTATTGTCACAAAATTTCAAGGTTTTATGACGCTCCAGTAAAAAATTACAAGCATTTGAATGTTGCAAACTTTGATAGGCGTACGACGCACTGTATAGAAGTTAGGGCCATTTGAAGTTTTATCACAGTTTGATTTTGGGACTCAAGGGTAGAATAGCTATGAGCGATAGCTTAAATTGATAAGAGGCACTTTATTGTCACAAAATTTCAAGGTTTTATGACGCTCCAGTAAAAAGATACAAGCATTTGAATGTTGCAAACTTTGATAGGTATAGGACGAACCGTACAGAAGTTAGGGCCATTTGAAATTTTATCAGTGTTTTATTTTGGGACTCAATGGTAGCATAGCTATGAGCGATAGCTTAAATTGATAAGAGGCTCGAGTACTTTATTGTCACAAAATTTCAAGGTTTTATGACGCTCCAGTAAAAAGTTACAAGCCACTCCAATGTTGCAAACTTTGATAGGAGTAGGACGCACTGTATAGAAGTTAGGGCCATTTGCAGTTTTAGCAGTGTTTGATTTGGGACTCAAGGGTAGCATAGCTATGAGCGATAACTTAAGAGGCACGAGTACTTTATTGTCACAACATTTCAAGTATTTATAACGCTCCAGTAAAAAATTACAAGCATTTGAATGTTGCAAACTTGGATAGGTGTAGGATGCACCGTATAGAAGTTATGGCCATTTGAAGCTTTATAATTGTTTGATTTGGGACTCAAGTGTAGGATAGCTATGAGCGATAACTTAAATTGATAAGAGGCACTTTATTGTCACAAAATTTCAAGGTTTTATGACGCTTCAATAAAAAGTTTAATAGCATTTGAATGTTGCAAAATTTTGATAGGTGTAGGACGCACCGTATTGAAGTTAGGGCCATTTGAAGTATTGTCAGTGCTTGATTTTGGGACTCAAGGGTAGCATAGCTATGAGCGATAGCTTAAATTAATAAGAGGCTCGAGTACTTTATTGTCACAAAATGTCAAGGTTTTATGACGCCCCAGTAAAAAGTTACAAGCATTCCAATGTTGCAAACTTTGATAGGAGTAGGACGCACTGTATAGAAGTTAGGGCCATTTGCAGTTTTAGCAGTGTTTGATTTGGGACTCAAGTGTAGGATAGCTATGAGCGATAACTTAAATTGATAAGAGGCACTTTATTGTCACAAAATTTCAAGGTTTTATGACGCTCCAGTAAAAACTTACAAGCATATGATTGTTGCAAACTTTGATAGGTGTGGGATGCACCGTATAGAAGTTAGGGCCATTTGAAGTTTTATCAGTGTTTGATTTTGGGACCCAAGGGTAGCATAGCTATGAGCGATAGCTCAAATTGATAAGAGCACCAGTACTTTATTGTCACAAAATTTCAAGGTTTTATGACGCTTCAGTAAAAAGTGACAAGCATTTGAATGTTGCAAACTTTGATAGGTATAGGACGCACCGCATAGAAGTTAGGGCCATTTGAAGTTTTATCAGTGTTTGATTTTGGGACTGAACGGTAGAATAGCTATGAGCGATAACATAAATTGATAAGAGGCACGAGCACATTATTGTCAACAAAATTTCAAGGTTTTATGACGCTTCAGTAAAAAGTTACAAGCATTTGAATGTTGCAAAACTTTGATAGGTGTGGGACGCACCGTATAGAAGTTAGGGCCATTTGATGTTTTAGCAGTGCTTGATTTGGGACTCAACGGTAGCATAGCTATGATCGATAACTTAAATTGATAAGAGGCACGAGTACTTTCTTGTCACAAAATTTCAAGGGTTTATGACGCTCCTGTAAAAAGTATAAAAGCATTTGAATGTTGCAAACTTTGAGAGGTGTAGGACGCACAGTATAGAATTTCGGGACATTTGAAGTTGTATCAGTGTTTTATTTTGGGACTCAAGGGTGGCATAGCTATGAGCGATAGCTTAAATTGATAAGAGGCTCGAGTATTTTATTGTCACAAAATTTCAAGGTTTTATTACGCTCCAGGAAAACGTTACAAGCATTTGAATGTTGCAAACTGTGATAGGTGTAGGACACACCGTATAGAAGTTAGAGCCATTTGAAGGTTTAGCAGTGTGTGATTTGGGACTCAAGAGTAGCATAGCTATGAACGAAATCTTAAATTGATAAGAGGTACTAGTACTTATTGTCACAACTATTCAAGGTTTTATGACACTCCAGTAAAAAATTACAAGCATTTGAATGTTGCAAACTTTGATAGGTGTAGGGTGCACCGTATAGAAGATAGCGCCATTGGAAGTTTTATAAGTGTTTGATTTTGCGACTCAAGGGTAGCATACCTATGAGCGATAGCTTAAATTGATAAGAGGCACTTTATTGTCACAAAATTTCAAGGTTTTATGACGCTCCAGTAAAAAGTTACAAGCATTTGATTGTTGCAAACTTTGATAGGTGTAGGACGCACCGTATAGAAGTTAGGGCCATTTGAAGTTTCAGCAGTGTTTGATTTGGGACTGAAGGGTAGCATAGCTATGAGCGATAACTTAAATTGATAAGAGGCACTTTATTGTCACAAAATTTCAAGGTTTTATTACGCTCCAGTAAAAAGTTACAAGCATTTGATTGTTGCAAACTTTGATAGGTGCAGGACGCACCGTAAAGAAGTTCGGGCCGTTTGAAGTTGTATCAGTGTTTTATTTTGGGACTCAATGGTATCATAGCTATGAGCGATAGCTTAAATTGATAAGAGGCTCGAGTACTTTATTGTCACAAAATTTCAAGGTTTTATGACGCTCGAGTAAAAAATTACAAGCATTTGAATGTTGCAAACTTTGATAGGTGTAGGACGCACCGTATAGAATTTTTAGGCCATTTGAAGTTTTAGCAGTGTTTGATTTGGGACTCAAGGGTAGCATAGCTATGAGCGATAGCTTAAATTAATAAGAGGCTCGAGTACTTTATTGTCACTAAATGTCAAGGTTTTATGACGCCCCAGTAAAAAGTTACAAGCATTCCAATGTTGCAAATTTTGATAGGAGTAGGACGCACTGTATAGAAGTTAGGGCCATTTGCAGTTTTAGCAGTGTTTGATTTGGGACTCAAGGGTAGGATAGCTATGAGCGATAACTTAAATTGATAAGAGGCACTTTATTGTCACAAAATTTCAAGGTTTTATGACGCTCCAGTAAAAAGTTACAAGCATATTCTTGTTGCAAACTTTGATAGGTGTGGGATGCACCGTATAGAAGTTAGGGCCATTTGAAGTTTTATCAGTGTTTGATTTTGGGACCCAAGGGTAGCATAGCTATGAGCGATAGCTCAAATTGATAAGAGGCACGAGTACTTTATTGTCACAAAATTTCAAGGTTTTATGACGCTTCAGTAAAAAGTGACAAGCATTTGAATGTTGCAAACTTTGATAGGTATAGGACGCACCGCATAGAAGTTAGGGCCATTTGAAGTTTTAGCAGTGCTTGATTTGGGACTCAAGGGTAGCAAAGCTATGATCGATAACTTAAATTGATAAGAGGCACGAGTACTTTATTGTCACAAAATTTCAAGGGTTTATGACGCTCCTGTAAAAAGTATAATAGCATTTGAATGTTGCAAACTTTGATAGGTGTAGGACGCACCGTACAGAAGTTAGGGACATTTGAAATTTTATCAGTGTTTTATTTTGGGACTCAATGGTAGCATAGCTATGAGCGATAGCTTAAATTGATAAGACGCTGGAGTATTTTACTGTCACAAAATTTCAAGGTTTTTTGACGCTCCAGTAAAAAGTTACAAGCATTTGAATGTTGCAAACTTTGATAGGTGTAGGACGCACCGTATAGAAGTTACGTCCATTTGAAGTTTTAGCAATGTTTGATTTGGGACTCAAGGGTAGCATAGCTATGAGCGATAACCTAAATTGATAAGAGGCACGAGTACTTTATTGTCACTACCTTTCAAGGTTTTATAACGCTCCAGTAAAAAGTTACAAGCATTCCAATGTTGCAAATTTTGATAGGAGTAGGACGCACCGTACAGAAGTTAGGGCCATTTGAAATTTTATCAGTGTTTTGTTTTGGGACTCAATGGTAGCATAGCTATGAGCGATAGCTTAAATTGATAAGACGCTCGAGTATTTTACTGTCACAAAATTTCAAGGTTTTTTGACGCTCCAGTAAAAAGTTACAAGCATTTGAATGTTGCAAACTTTGATAGGTGTAGGATGCACCGTATAGAAGTTAGGGCCATTTGAAGCTTTATCAGTGTTTGCTTTTGTGACTCAAGGGTAGCATAGCTATGAGCGGTAGCTTAAATTGATAAAAGGCACGAGTACTTTATTGTCACAAAATTGCAAGGTTTTATGACGCTTCAGTAAAAAGTTTAATAGCATTTGAAAGTTGCAAACTTTCATAGGTGTAGGACGCACCGTATAGAAGCTAGGGCCACTTCAAGTTTTAGCAGTATTTGATTTAGGACTCAAGGGTAGGATAGCTATGAGCAATAACTTAAATTGATAAGAGGCACTTTATTGTCACAAAATTTCAAGGTTTTATTACGCTCCAGTAAAAAGTTACAAGCATTTGATTGTTGCAAACTTTGATAGGTGTGGGATGCACCGTATAGAAGTTAGGGCCATTTGAAGTTTTATCAGTGTTTGATTTTGGGACTGAACGGTAGAATAGCTATGAGCGATAGCTTAAATTGATAAGAGGCACGAGTACATTATTGTCAACAAAATTTCAAGGTTTTATGACGCTTCAGTAAAAAGATACAAGCATTTGAGTGTTGCAAAACTTTGATAGGTGTGGGACGCACCGTATAGAAGTTAGGGCCATTTGAAGTTTTAGCAGTGCTTGATGTGGGACTCAAGGGTAGCATAGCTATGATCGATAACTTAAATTGATAAGAGGCACGAGTACTTTATTGTCACAAAATTTCAAGGGTTTATGACGCTCCTGTAAAAAGTATAAAAGCATTTGAATGTTGCAAACTTTGAGAGGTGTAGGACGCACCGTATAGAATTTCGGGCCATTTGAAGTTGTATCTGTGTTTTATTTTGGGACTCAAGGGTGGCATAGCTATGAGCGATAGCTTAAATTGATAAGAGGCTCGAGTATTTTATTGTCACAAAATTTCAAGGTTTTATTACGCTCCAGGAAAACGTTACAAGCATTTGAATGTTGCAAACTTTGATAGGTGTAGGACGCACCGTATAGAAATTAGAGCCATTTGAAGGTTTAGCAGTGTGTGATTTGGGACTCAAGAGTACCATAGCTATGAACGAAATCTTAAATTGATAAGAGGTACTAGTACTTTATTGTCACAACTATTCAAGGTTTTATGACGCTCCAGTAAAAAATTACCAGCATTTGAATGTTGCAAACTTTGGTAGGTGTAGGATGAACCGTATAGAAAATAGAGTCATTTGAAGTTTTATCAGTGTTTGATTTTGCGACTCAAGTGTAGCATAGCTATGGGCGCTAGCTTAAATTGATACGAGGCACGAGTACTTTATTGTCACAACATTTCAAGGATTTATGACGCTCCAGTAAAAAGTTTAATAGCATTTGAATGCTGCAAACTTGGATAGGTGTAGAACGCACCATATAGAAGTTAGGGTATTTGAAGCTTTATCAGTGTTTGCTTTTGTGACTCAAGGGTAGCATAGCTATGAGCGGTAGCTTAAATTGAAAAGAGGCACGAGTACTTTATTGTCACAAAATTGCAAGGTTTTATGACGCTTCAGTAAAAAGTTTAATAGCATTTGAAAGTTGCAAACTTTCATAGGTGTAGGACGCACCGTATAGAAGCTAGGGCCACTTCAAGTTTTAGCAGTATTTGATTTGGGACTCAAGGGTAGGATAGCTATGAGCGATAACTTAAATTGATAAGAGGCACTTTATTGTCACAAAATTTCAATGTTTTATGACGCTCCAGTAAAAAGTTACAAGCATTTGATTGTTGCAAACTTTGATAGGTGTGGGATGCACCGTATAGAATTTATGGCCATTTGAAGTTTTATCAGTGTTTGATTTTCATACTCAACGGTAGAATAGCTATGAGCGATAGCTTAAGTTGATAAGAGGAACGAGTACTTTATTGTCAACAAAATTTCAAGGTTTTATGACGCTTCAGTAAAAAGTTACAAGCATATGAATGTTGCAAAACTTTGATAGGTGTAGGACGCACCGTATAGAAGCTAGGGCCATTTAAAGTTTTAGCAGTATTTGATTTGGGACTCAAGGGTAGAATAGCTATGAGCGATAAGAGGCACTTGAAGCATTTGAATGTTGCCAGACTTTGATAGGTGTAGGACGCACCGTATAGAAGTTAGGGCCATTTGAAGTTTTATCAGTGTTTTATTTTGGGACTCAAGGGTGGCATAGCTATGAGCGATAACTTAAATTGATAAAAGGCTCGAGTACTTTATTGTCACAAAATTTCAAGGGTTTATGACGCTCCAGTAGAATTAATAGTAGAAATAATAGCATTTGAATGTTGCAAACTTTGATATATATGTAAGACGCACCGTAAAGATGTTCGGGCCATTTGAAGTTGTATCATTGTTTTATTTTGGGACTCAAGGGTGGCATAGCTATGAGCGATAGCCTAAATTGATAAGAGGCTCGAGTACTTTATTGTCACAAAATTTCAACGTTTTATGGCGCTCCAGTAAAAAATTACAAGCATTTGAATGTTGCAAACTTTGGTAGGTATAGGATGCACCGTATAGAAATTAGGGCCATTTGAAGTTTTATCAGTGTTTTATTTTGGGACTCAAGGATGGCATAGCTATGAGCGATAGCTTAAATTGATAAGAGGCTCGAGTTCTTTATTGTCACAAAATTTCAAGGTTTTATGACGCTCGAGTAAAAAGTTACAAGCATTTGAATGTTGCAAACTTTGATAGGTATAGGCCGTACCGTATAGCAGTTAGGGCCATTTGAAGGTTTAGCAGTGTTTGATTTGGGACTCAAGGGTAGCATAGCTATGAGCGATAACATAAATTGATAAGAGGCACGAGTACTTTATTGTCACAACCTTTCAAGGTTTTATAACGCTCCAGTAAAAAATTACAAGCATTTGAATGTTGCAAACTTTGATAGGTGTAGGATGCACCGTAAAGAAATTAGGGCCATTTGAAGCTTTATCAGTGTTTGATTTTGCGACTCAAGGGTAGAATAGCTATGAGCGGTAGCTTAAATTGATAAGAGGCACGAGTACTTTATTGTCAACAAATTTTCAAGGTTTTATGACGCTTCAGTATAAAGTTACAAGCATTCGAATGTTGCAAAACTTTGATAGGTGTAGAACGCACCGTATAGAAGTTAGGGCCATGTGAAGTTTTGGTAGTGCTTGATTTGGGACTCAAGGGTAGCATAGCTATGATCGATAACTTAAATTGATAAGAGGCACGAGTACTTTATTGTCACAAAATTTCAAGGGTTTATGACCCTCCAGTAAAAAGTATAATAGCATTTGAATGTTGCAAATTTTGATCTACGAGTATGTAGGACGCACCGTATAGAAGTTCGGGCCATTTGAAGTTGTATCAGTGTTTTATTTTGGGACTCAAGGGTGGCATAGCTATGAGCGATAGCTTAAATTGATAAGAGGCTCGAGTTCTTGATTGTCACAAAATTTCAAAGTTTTATGGCGCTCCAGTAAAAAGTTACAAGCATTTGAATGTTGCAAACTTTGATAGGTGTAGACCGTACCGTATAGAAGTTAGGGCCATTTGAAGGTTTAGCAGTGTTTGATTTGGGACTCAAGGGTTGCATAGCTATGAGCGAAATCTTAAATTGATAACAGTTACTAGTCCTTTATTGGCACAACATTTCAAGGATTTATGACGCTCCAGTAAAAAATTACAAGCATTTGAATGTTGCAAACTTTGATAAGTGTAGGCCGTACCGTGTAGAAGTTAGGGCCATTTGAAGTATTATCAGTGTTTGATTTTGGGACTCAAGGGTAGCATAGCTATGAGCGATAGCTTAAATTGGTAAGCGGTACGAGTACTTTAATGTCACAACATTTCAAGGTTTTATGACGTTCCAATAAAAAGTTACAAGCATTTGAATGTTGTAAACTTTGATCGGTATAGGACGCACCGTACAGAAGTTAGGGCCCTTTGAAGTATTAGCAGTGTTTCATTTGGGACTCAACGGTAGCATAGCTATGAGCGATAACTTAAATTGATAAGAGGCTTGAGTACTTTATTATCACAAAATTTCAAGGTTTTATGACGCTCGAGTAAAAAGTTACAAGCATTTGAATGTTGCAAACTTTGATAGGTGTAGGACGCACCGTATAGAATTTTTAGGCCATTTGAAGTTTTAGCAGTGTTTGATTTGGGACTCAAGGGTAGCATAGCTATGCGCGATAACTTAAATTGATAAGAGGCACGAGTACTTTATTGTCACTACCTTTCAAGGTTTTATAACGCTCCAGTAAAAAGTTACAAGCATTCCAATGTTGCAAATTTTGATAGGAGTAGGACGCACCGTACAGAAGTTAGGGCCATTTGAAATTTTATCAGTGTTTTATTTTGGGACTCAATGGTAGCATAGCTATGAGCGCTAGCTTAAATTGATAAGACGCTCGAGTATTTTACTGTCACAAAATTTCAAGGTTTTTTGACGCTCCAGTAAAAAGTTACAAGCATTTGAATGTTGCAAACTTTGATAGGTGTAGGACGCACCGTATAGAAGTTACGTCCATTTGAAGTTTTAGCAATGTTTGATTTGGGACTCAAGGGTAGCATAGCTATGAGCGATAACCTAAATTGATAAGAGGCACGAGTACTTTATTGTCACTACCTTTCAAGGTTTTATAACGCTCCAGTAAAAAGTTACAAGCATTTGAATGTTGCAAATTTTGATAGGAGTAGGACGCACCGTACAGAAGTTAGGGCCATTTGAAATTTTATCAGTGTTTTATTTTGGGACTCAATGGTAGCATAGCTATGAGCGATAGCTTAAATTGATAAGACGCTCGAGTATTTTACTGTCACAAAATTTCAAGGTTTCTTGACGCTCCAGTAAAAAGTTACAAGCATTTGAATGTTGCAAACTTTGATAGGTGTAGGATGCACCGTATAGAAGTTAGGGCCATTTGAAGCTTTATCAGTGATTGCTTTTGTGACTCAAGGGTAGCATAGCTATGAGCGGTAGCTTAAATTGAAAAGAGGCACGAGTACTTTATTGTCACAAAATTGCAAGGTTTTATGACGCTTCAGTAAAAAGTTTAATAGCATTTGAAAGTTGCAAACTTTCATAGATGTAGGACGCACCGTATAGAAGCTAGGGCCACTTCAAGTTTTAGCAGTATTTGATTTAGGACTCAAGGGTAGGATAGCTATGAGCAATAACTTAAATTGATAAGAGGCACTTTATTGTCACAAAATTTCAAGGTTTTATTACGCTCCAGTAAAAAGTTACAAGCATTTGATTGTTGCAAACTTTGATAGGTGTGGGATGCACCGTATAGAAGTTAGGGCCATTTGAAGTTTTATCAGTGTTTGATTTTGGGACTGAACGGTAGAATAGCTATGAGCGATAGCTTAAATTGATAAGAGGCACGAGTACATTATTGGCAACAAAATTTCAAGGTTTTATGACGCTTCAGTAAAAAGATACAAGCATTTGAGTGTTGCAAAACTTTGATAGGTGTGGGACGCACCGTATAGAAGTTAGGGCCATTTGAAGTTTTAGCAGTGCTTGATGTGGGACTCAAGGGTAGCATAGCTATGATCGATAACTTAAATTGATAAGAGGCACGAGTACTTTATTGTCACAAAATTTCAAGGGTTTATGACGCTCCTGTAAAAAGTATAAAAGCATTTGAATGTTGCAAACTTTGAGAGGTGTAGGACGCACCGTATAGAATTTCGGGCCATTTGAAGTTGTATCGGTGTTTTATTTTGGGACTCAAGGGTGGCATAGCCATGAGCGATAGCTTAAATTGATAAGAGGCTCGAGTATTTTATTGTCACAAAATTTCAAGGTTTTATTACGCTCCAGGAAAACGTTACAAGCATTTGAATGTTGCAAACTTTGATAGGTGTAGGACGCACCGTATAGAAGTTAGAGCCATTTGAAGGTTTAGCAGTGTGTGATTTGGGACTCAAGAGTAGCATAGCTATGAACGAAATCTTAAATTGATAAGAGGTACTAGTACTTTATTGTCACAACTATTCAAGGTTTTATGACGCTCCAGTAAAAAATTACCAGCATTTGAATGTTGCAAACTTTGGTAGGTGTAGGATGAACCGTATAGAAAATAGAGTCATTTGAAGTTTTATCAGTGTTTGATTTTGCGACTCAAGTGTAGCATAGCTATGGGCGCTAGCTTAAATTGATACGAGGCACGAGTACTTTATTGTCACAACATTTAAAGGATTTATGACGCTCCAGTAAAAATTTTAATAGCATTTGAATGCTGCAAACTTGGATAGGTGTAGAACGCACCATATAGAAGTTAGGGTATTTGAAGCTTTATCAGTGTTTGCTTTTGTGACTCAAGGGTAGCATAGCTATGAGCGGTAGCTTAAATTGAAAAGAGGCACGAGTACTTTATTGTCACAAAATTGCAAGGTTTTATGACGCTTCAGTAAAAAGTTTAATAGCATTAGAAAGTTGCAAACTTTCATAGGTGTAGGACGCACCGTATAGAAGCTAGGGCCACTTCAAGTTTTAGCAGTATTTGATTTGGGACTCAAGGGTAGGATAGCTATGAGCGATAACTTAAATTGATAAGAGGCACTTTATTGTCACAAAATTTCAATGTTTTATGACGCTCCAGTAAAAATTTACAAGCATTTGATTGTTGCAAACTTTGATAGGTGTGGGATGCACCGTATAGAATTTATGGCCATTTGAAGTTTTATCAGTGTTTGATTTTGATACTCAACGGTAGAATAGCTATGAGCGATAGCTTAAGTTGATAAGAGGCACGAGTACTTTATTGTCAACAAAATTTCAAGGTTTTATGACGCTTCAGTAAAAAGTTACAAGCATATGAATGTTGCAAAACTTTGATAGGTGTAGGACGCACCGTATAGAAACTAGGGCCATTTAAAGTTTTAGCAGTATTTGATTTGGGACTCAAGGGTAGAATAGCTATGAGCGATAAGAGGCACTTGAAGCATTTGAATGTTGCCAGACTTTGATAGGTGTAGGACGCACCGTATAGAAGTTAGGGCCATTTGAAGTTTTATCTGTGTTTTATTTTGGGACTCAAGGGTGGCATAGCTATGAGCGATAACTTAAATTGATAAAAGGCACCAGTACTTTATTGTCACAAAATTTCAAGGGTTTATGACGCTCCAGTAGAATTAATAGTAGAAATAATAGCATTTGAATGTTGCAAACTTTGATATATATGTAAGACGCACCGTAAAGTTGTTCGGGCCATTTGAAGTTGTATCATTGTTTTATTTTGGGACTCAAGGGTGGCATAGCTATGAGCGATAGCCTAAATTGATAAGAGGCTCGAGTACTTTATTGTCACAAAATTTTAACGTTTTATGGCGCTCCAGTAAAAAGTTACAAGCATTTGAATGTTGCAAACTTTGGTAGGTGTAGGATGCACCGTATAGAAATTAGGGCCATTTGAAGTTTTATCAGTGTTTTATTTTGGGACTCAAGGGTAGAATAGCTATGAGCGGTAGCTTAAATTGATAAGAGGCACGAGTACTTTATTGTCAACAAATTTTCAAGGTTTTATGACGCTTCAGTATAAAGTTACAAGCATTCGAATGTTGCAAAACTTTGATAGGTGTAGAACGCACCGTATAGAAGTTAGGGCCATGTGAAGTTTTGGTAGTGCTTGATTTGGGACTCAAGGGTAGCATAGCTATGATCGATAACTTAAATTGATAAGAGGCACGAGTACTTTATTGTCACAAAATTTCAAGGGTTTATGACCCTCCAGTAAAAAGTATAATAGCATTTGAATGTTGCAAATTTTGATCTACGAGTATGTAGGACGCACCGTATAGAAGTTCGGGCCATTTGAAGTTGTATCAGTGTTTTATTTTGGGACTCAAGGGTGGCATGGCTATGAGCGATAGCTTAAATTGATAAGAGGCTCGAGTTCTTGATTGTCACAAAATTTCAAAGTTTTATGGCGCTCCAGTAAAAAGTTACAAGCATTTGAATGTTGCAAACTTTGATAGGTGTAGGCCGTACCGTATAGAAGTTAGGGCCATTTGAAGGTTTAGCAGTGTTTGATTTGGGACTCAAGGTTTGCATAGCTATGAGCGAAATCTTAAATTGATAAGAGTTACTAGTCTTTATTGGCACAACATTTCAAGGATTTATGACGCTCCAGTAAAAAATTACAAGCATTTGAATGTTGCAAACTTTGATAAGTGTAGGCCGTACCGTGTAGAAGTTAGGGCCATTTGAAGTATTATCAGTGTTTGATTTTGGGACTCAAGGGTAGCATAGCTATGAGCGATAGCTTAAATTGGTAAGCGGTACGAGTACTTTAATGTCACAACATTTCAAGGATTTATGACGTTCCAATAAAAAGTTACAAGCATTTGAATGTTGTAAACTTTGATCGGTATAGGACGCACCGTACAGAAGTTAGGGCCCTTTGAAGTATTAGCAGTGTTTCATTTGGGACTCAACGGTAGCATAGCTATGAGCGATAGCTTCAATTGATAAGCGGCACGAGTACTTTATTGTCACAAAATTTCAATTTTTTATGACGCTCCAGTAAAAATTTACAAGCATTTGATTGTTGCAAACTTTGATAGGTGTGGGATGCACCGTATAGAATTTATGGCCATTTGAAGTTTTATCAGTGTTTGATTTTGATACTCAACGGTAGAATAGCTATGAGCGATAGCTTAAGTTGATAAGAGGCACGAGTACTTTATTGTCAACAAAATTTCAAGGTTTTATGACGCTTCAGTAAAAAGTTACAAGCATATGAATGTTGCAAAACTTTGATAGGTGTAGGACGCACCGTATAGAAGCTAGGGCCATTTAAAGTTTTAGCAGTATTTGATTTGGGACTCAAGGGTAGAATAGCTATGAGCGATAAGAGGCACTTGAAGCATTTGAATGTTGCCAGACTTTGATAGGTGTAGGACGCACCGTATAGAAGTTAGGGCCATTTGAAGTTTTATCTGTGTTTTATTTTGGGACTCAAGGGTGGCATAGCTATGAGCGATAACTTATATTGATAAAAGGCACCAGTACTTTATTGTCACAAAATTTCAAGGGTTTATGACGCTCCAGTAGAATTAATAGTAGAAATAATAGCATTTGAATGTTGCAAACTTTGATATATATGTAACACGCACCGTAAAGTTGTTCGGGCCATTTGAAGTTGTATCATTGTTTTATTTTGGGACTCAAGGGTGGCATAGCTATGAGCGATAGCCTAAATTGATAAGAGGCTCGAGTACTTTATTGTCACAAAATTTTAACGTTTTATGGCGCTCCAGTAAAAAGTTACAAGCATTTGAATGTTGCAAACTTTGGTAGGTGTAGGATGCACCGTATAGAAATTAGGGCCATTTGAAGTTTTATCAGTGTTTTATTTTGGGACTCAAGGATGGCATAGCTTTGAGCGATAGCTTAAATTGATAAGAGGCTCGAGTTCTTTATTGTCACAAAATTTCAAGGTTTTATGACGCTCGAGTAAAAAGTTACAAGCATTTGAATGTTGCAAACTTTGATAGGTATAGGCCGTACCGTATAGCAGTTAGGGCCATTTGAAGGTTTAGCAGTGTTTGATTTGGGACTCAAGGGTAGCATAGCTATGAGCGATAACATAAATTGATAAGAGGCACGAGTACTTTATTGTCACAACCTTTCAAGTTTTAATAACGCTCCAGTAAAAAATTACAAGCATTTGAATGTTGCAAACTTTGATAGGTGTAGGATGCACCGTAAAGAAATTAGGGCCATTTGAAGCTTTATCAGTGTTTGATTTTGCGACTCAAGGGTAGAATAGCTATGAGCGGTAGCTTAAATTGATAAGAGGCACGAGTACTTTATTGTCAACAAATTTTCAAGGTTTTGTGACGCTTCAGTATAAAGTTACAAGCATTCGAATGTTGCAAAACTTTGATAGGTGTAGAACGCACCGTATAGAAGTTAGGGCCATGTGAAGTTTTGGTAGTGCTTGATTTGGGACTCAAGGGTAGCATAGCTATGATCGATAACTTAAATTGATAAGAGGCACGAGTACTTTATTGTCAAAAAATTTCAAGGGTTTATGACCCTCCAGTAAAAAGTATAATAGCATTTGAATGTTGCAAATTTTGATCTACGAGTATGTAGGACGCACCGTATAGAAGTTCGGGCCATTTGAAGTTGTATCAGTGTTTTATTTTGGGACTCAAGGGTGGCATGGCTATGAGCGATAGCTTAAATTGATAAGAGGCTCGAGTTCTTGATTGTCACAAAATTTCAAAGTTTTATGGCGCTCCAGTAAAAAGTTACAAGCATTTGAATGTTGCAAACTTTGATAGGTGTAGGCCGTACCGTATAGAAGTTAGGGCCATTTGAAGGTTTAGCAGTGTTTGATTTGGGACTCAAGGTTTGCATAGCTATGAGCGAAATCTTAAATTGATAAGAGTTACTAGTCCTTTATTGGCACAACATTTCAAGGATTTATGACGCTCCAGTAAAAAATTACAAGCATTTGAATGTTGCAAACTTTGATAAGTGTAGGCCGTACCGTGTAGAAGTTAGGGCCATTTGAAGTATTATCAGTGTTTGATTTTGGGACTCAAGGGTAGCATAGCTATGAGCGATAGCTTAAATTGGTAAGCGGTACGAGTACTTTAATGTCACAACATTTCAAGGATTTATGACGTTCCAATAAAAAGTTACAAGCATTTGAATGTTGTAAACTTTGATCGGTATAGGACGCACCGTACAGAAGTTAGGGCCCTTTGAAGTATTAGCAGTGTTTCATTTGGGACTCAACGGTAGCATAGCTATGAGCGATAGCTTCAATTGATAAGCGGCACGAGTACTTTATTGTCACAAAATTTCAAGGTTTTATGACGCTCCAGTAAAGAGTTACAAGCAGTTGAATGTTGCAAACTTTGATAGGTATAGGACGCACCGTACAGAAGTTAGGGCCATTTGAAATTTTAGCAGTATTTTATTTTGGGACTCAATGGAAGCATAGCTATGAGCGATAACTTAAATTGATAAGAGGCTTGAGTACTTTATTGTCACAAAATTTCAAGGTTTTATGACGCTCGAGTAAAAAGTTACAAGCATTTGAATGTTGCAAACTTTGATAGGTGTAGGACGCACCGTATAGAATTTTTAGGCCATTTGAAGTTTTAGCAGTGTTTGATTTGGGACTCAAGGGTAGCATAGCTATGAGCGATAACTTAAATTGATAAGAGGCACGAGTACTTTATTGTCACAACCTTTCAAGGTTTTATAACGCTCCAGTAAAAAATTACAAGCATTTGAATGTTGCAAACTTTGATAGGTGTAGGATGCACCGTAAAGAAGTTAGGGCCATTTGAAGCTTTATCAGTTTTTGATTTTGCGACTCACGGGTAGCATAACTATGAGCGGTAGCTTAAATTGATAAGAGGCACGAGCACTTTCTTGTCACAAAATTGCAAGGTTTTATGACGCTTCAGTAAAAAGTTTAATAGCATTTGAAAGTTGCAAACTTTGATAGGTGTAGGAAGCACCGTATAGAAGCTAGGGCCATTTGAAGTTTTAGCAGTGTTTGATTTGGGACTCAAGGGTAGGATAGCTATGAGCGATAAGAGGCACTTTATTGTCACAAAATTTCAAGGTTTTATGACGCTTCAGTAAAAAGTTACAAGCATTTGAATGTTGCAAAACTTTGATAGGTGTAGGCCGCACCTTATAGAAGTTAGGGCCATTTGAAGTTTTAGCAGTGCTTGATTTGGGACTCAAGGATAGCATAGCTATGATCGATAACTTAAATTGATAAGAGGCACGAGTACTTTATTGTCACAAAATTTCAAGGGCTTATGACGCTCCAGTAAAAAGTATAATAGCATTTGAATGTTGCAAACTTTGATATACGAGTATGTAGGACGCACCGTATAGAAGTTCGGGCCATTTGAAGTTGTATCAGTGTTTTATTTTGGGACTCAAGGGTGGCATAGCTATGAGCGATAGCTTAAATTGATAAGAGGCTCGAGTACTTTATTGTCACAAAATTTCAAAGTTTTATGGCCCTCCAGTAAAAAGTTACAAGCATTTGAATGTTGCAAACTTTGATAGGTGTAGGACGTACCGTATAGAAGTTAGGGCCATTTGAAGTGCTATCAGTGTTTGATTTTGGGACTCAAGGGTAGCATAGTTATGAACGATAGCTTAAATTGATAAGAGGCACGAGTATTTTATTGTCACAAAATTTCAAGGTTTTATGACGCTTCAGTAAAAAGTTGAATAGCATTTGAATGTTGCAAACTTTGATAGGTGTAGGACGCACCGTATTGAATTTAGGGCCATTTGAAGTTTTATCAGTGTTTAATTTTGGGACTCAATGGTAGCATAGCTATAAGCGGTAGCTTAAATTGATAAGAGGCACGAGTACTTTATTGTCAGAAAATTTCAAGGTTTTATGACGCTCCAGTAAAAAGTTACAAGCATTTGAATGTTGCAAACTTTGATAGGTATAGGACGCACCGTACAGAAGTTACGGCCATTTGAAGTTTTAGCAGTGTTTCATTTGGGACTCAACGGTAGCATAGCTATGAGCGATAGCTTAAATTGATAAGCGGTACGATTACTGTAATGTCACAACATTTCAAGGTTTTATGACTTTCCAATAAAGAGTTACAAGCATTTGAATGTTGCAAACTTTGATAGGTATAGGACGCACCGTACAGAAGTTAGGGCCATTTGAAATTTTATCAGTGTTTAATTTTTGGACTCAATGGTAGCATAGCTATGAGCGATAGCTTAAATTGATAAGAGGCTCGAGTACTTTATTGTCACAAAATTTCAAGGTTTTATGACGCTCGAGGAAAAAGTTACAGGCATTTGAATGTTGCAAACTTTGAGAGTTGTAGGACGCACCGTATAGAATTTTTAGGCCATTTGAAGTTTTAGCAGTGTTTGATTTGGGACTCAAGGGTAGCAAAGTTATGAGCCATAACTTAAATTGATAAGAGGCACGAGTACTGTATTGTCACAACATTTCAAGGTTTTATAACGCTCCAGTAAAAAGTTACAAGCATTTGATTGTTGCAAACTTTGATAGGTGTAGGATGCACCGTATAGAAGTTAGGGCCATTTGAAGTTTTATCAGTGTTTGAGTTTGGGACTCAAGGGTAGAATAGCTATGAGCGATAGCTTAAATTGATAAGAGGCACGAGTACTTTATAGTCAACAAAATTTCAAGGTTTAAGGACGCATCAGTA
The DNA here is from genome assembly GCA_920105625.2 of Clusia tigrina. Classification (NCBI taxonomy): domain Eukaryota; kingdom Metazoa; phylum Arthropoda; class Insecta; order Diptera; family Clusiidae; genus Clusia; species Clusia tigrina. The sequence continues at coordinate 258,393 of CAKKTE020000245.1, read as the reverse complement.
AAAAGTTACAAGCATTTGAATGTTGTAAACTTTGATCGGTATAGGACGCACCGTACAGAAGTTAGGGCCCTTTGAAGTATTAGCAGTGTTTCATTTGGGACTCAACGGTAGCATAGCTATGAGCGATAGCTTCAATTGATAAGCGGTACGAGTACTTTATTGTCACAAAATTTCAAGGTTTTATGACGCTCCAGTAAAGAGTTACAAGCAGTTGAATGTTGCAAACTTTGATAGGTATAGGACGCACCGTACAGAAGTTAGGGCCATTTGAAATTTTAGCAGTATTTTATTTTGGGACTCAATGGAAGCATAGCTATGAGCGATAACTTAAATTGATAAGAGGCTTGAGTACTTTATTGTCACAAAATTTCAAGGTTTTATGACGCTCGAGTAAAAAGTTACAAGCATTTGAATGTTGCAAACTTTGATAGGTGTAGGACGCACCGTGTAGAATTTTTAGGCCATTTGAAGTTTTAGCAGTGTTTGATTTGGGACTCAAGGGTAGCATAGCTATGAGCGATAACTTAAATTGATAAGAGGCACGAGTACTTTATTGTCACAACCTTTCAAGGTTTTATAACGCTCCAGTAAAAAATTACAAGCATTTGAATGTTGCAAACTTTGATAGGTGTAGGATGCACCGTAAAGAAGTTAGGGCCATTTGAAGCTTTATCAGTGTTTGATTTTGCGACTCAGGGGTAGCATAACTATGAGCGGTAGCTTAAATTGATAAGAGGCACGAGCACTTTATTGTCACAAAATTGCAAGGTTTTATGACGCTTCAGTAAAAAGTTTAATAGCATTTGAAAGTTGCAAACTTTGATAGGTGTAGGAAGCACCGTATCGAAGCTAGGGCCATTTGAAGTTTTAGCAGTGTTTGATTTGGGACTCAAGGGTAGGATAGCTATGAGCGATAAGAGGCACTTTATTGTCACAAAATTTCAAGGTTTTATGACGCTTCAGTAAAAAGTTACAAGCATTTGAATGTTGCAAAACTTTGATAGGTGTAGGCCGCACCTTATAGAAGTTAGGGCCATTTGAAGTTTTAGCAGTGCTTGATTTGGGACTCAAGGATAGCATAGCTATGATCGATAACTTAAATTGATAAGAGGCACCAGTACTTTATTGTCACAAAATTTCAAGGGCTTATGACGCTCCAGTAAAAAGTATAATAGCATTTGAATGTTGCAAACTTTGATATACGAGTATGTAGGACGCACCGTATAGAAGTTCGGGCCATTTGAAGTTGTATCAGATTTTTATTTTGGGACTCAAGGGTGGCATAGCTATGAGCGATAGCTTAAATTGATAAGAGGCTCGAGTACTTTATTGTCACAAAATTTCAAAGTTTTATGGCCCTCCAGTAAAAAGTTACAAGCATTTGAATGTTGCAAACTTTGATAGGTGTAGGACGTACCGTATAGAAGTTAGGGCCATTTGAAGTGCTATCAGTGTTTGATTTTGGGACTCAAGGGTAGCATAGTTATGAACGATAGCTTAAATTGATAAGAGGCACGAGTACTTTATTGTCAACAAAATTTCAAGGTTTAAGGACGCATCAGTAAAAAGTTACAAGCATTTGAATGTTGCAAAACTTTGATAGGTGTAGGAGGCACCGTATAGAAGTTGGGCCATTTGAAGTATTGTCAGTGTTTGAATTTGGGACGCAAGGGTAGCATAGCTATGAGCGATAGCTTAAATTGATAAGAGGCTCGAGTACTTTATTGCCACAAAATTTCAAGGTTTTATTACACTCCAGTAAAAATTTACATGCATTTGAATGTTCCAAAGTTTGATAGGAGTAGGACGCACTGTATAGAAGTTAGGGCCATTTGAAGTTTTAGCAGTGTTTGATTTGGGACTCAAGGGTAGCATAGCTATGAGCGATAAGTTAAATTGATAAGAGGTATGAGTACTCTATTGTCACAACATTGCATGGTTTTATGACGCTCCAGTAAAAAGTTTAATAGCATTTGAATGTGGCAAACTTTGATAGGTGTAGAGCGCACCATATAGAAGTTAGGGCCATTTGAAGTTTTGTCAGTGTTTTATTTTGCGACTCAAGGGTGGTATAGTTATGAGCGATAACATAGATGGATACGAGGCTCGAGTACTTTATTGTCACAAAATTTCAAGGTTTTATGACGCTCGAGTAAAAAGTTACCAGCATTTGAATGTTGCAAACTTTGATAGGTGTAGGACGCACTGTATAGAAGTTAGGGCCATTTGAAGTTTTGGAAGTGTTTGATCTGGGACTCAAGGGTAGCATAGCTGTGAGCGGTAACTTAAATTGATAAGAGGTACGAGTACTTTATTGTCACAACATTTCAAGGTTTTATGACGCTCCAGTAAAAAGTTTAATAGCATTTGAATGTTGCAAACTTTGATAGGTGTGGGACGCAGTGTATAGAAGTTAGGGCAATTTGAAGTTTTAGCAGTGTTTGATTTGGGACTCAAGGGTAGCATAGCTATGAGCGATAACCTACATTGATAAGAGGCACGAGTACTTTATTGTCACAAAATTGCAAGGTTTTATGACGCTTCAATAAAAAGGTTAATAGCATTTGAAAGTTGCAAACTTTGCTAGGTGTAGGAAGCACCGTATATAAGCTAGGGCCATTTGAAGTTTTAGCAGCGTTTGATTTGGGACTCAAGGGTAGGATACCTATGAGCGAGAACTTAAATTGATAAGAGACTTTATTGTCACAAAATTTCAAGGTTTTATGACGCTCCAGTAAAAAGTTAGAAGCATTTGATTGTTGCAAAACTTTGATAGGTGTAGGACGTACCGTATAGAAGTTAGGGCCATTTGAAGTGTTATCAGTGTTTGATTTTGGGACTCAAGGGTAGCATAGTTATGAGCGATGGCTTAAATTGATAAGAGGCACGAGTACTTTATTGTCACAAAATTTCAAGGTTTTATGACGCTTCAGTAAAAAGTCTAATAGCATTTGAATGTTGCAAACTTTGATAGGTGTAGGACGCACCGTATTGAATTTAGGGCCATTTGAAGTTTTATCAGTGTTTGATTTTGGGACTCAATGGTAGCATAGCTATGAGCGATAGCTTAAATTGATAAGAGGCTCGAGTACTTTATTGTCACAAAATCTCAAGGTTTTATGACGCTCGAGGAAAAAGCTACAAGCATTTGAATGTTGCAAACTTTGAGAGGTGTAGGACTCACCGTATAGAATTGTTAGGCCATTTGAAGTTTTAGCAGTATTTGATTTGGGACTCAAGGGTAGCAAAGTTATGAGCCATAACTTAAATTGATAAGAGGCACGAGTACTTTATTGGCACAACATTTCAAGGATTTATGACGCTCCAGTAAAAAATTACAAGCATTTGAATGTTGCAAACTTTGATAGGTGTAGGCCGTACCGTGTAGAAGTTAGGGCCATTTGAAGTATTATCAGTGTTTGATTTTGGGACTCAAGGGTAGCATAGCTATGAGCGATAGCTTAAATTGGTAAGCGGTACGAGTACTTTAATGTCACAAAATTTCAAGGTTTTATGACGCTCCAGTAAAGAGTTACAAGCAGTTGAATGTTGCAAACTTTGATAGGTATAGGACGCACCGTACAGAAGTTAGGGCCATTTGAAATTTTAGCAGTATTTTATTTTGGGACTCAATGGAAGCATAGCTATGAGCGATAACTTAAATTGATAAGAGGCTTGAGTACTTTATTGTCACAAAATTTCAAGGTTTTATGACGCTCGAGTAAAAAGTTACAAGCATTTGAATGTTGCAAACTTTGATAGGTGTAGGACGCACCGTATAGAATTTTTAGGCCATTTGAAGTTTTAACAGTGTTTGATTTGGGACTCAAGGGTAGCATAGCTATGCGCGATAACTTAAATTGATAAGAGGCACGAGTACTTTATTGTCACAACCTTTCAAGGTTTTATAACGCTCCAGTAAAAAATTACAAGCATTTGAATGTTGCAAACTTTGATAGGTGTAGGATGCACCGTAAAGAAGTTAGGGCCATTTGAAGCTTTATCAGTTTTTGATTTTGCGACTCACGGGTAGCATAACTATGAGCGGTAGCTCAAATTGATAAGAGGCACGAGCACTTTATTGTCACAAAATTGCAAGGTTTTATGACGCTTCAGTAAAAAGTTTAATAGCATTTGAAAGTTGATAGGTGTAGGAAGCACCGTATAGAAGCTAGGGCCATATGAAGTTTTAGCAGTGTTTGATTTGGGACTCAAGGGTAGGATAGCTATGAGCGATAAGAGGCACTTTATTGTCACAAAATTTCAAGGTTTTATGACGCTTCAGTAAAAAGTTACAAGCATTTGAATGTTGCAAAACTTTGATAGGTGTAGGCCGCACCTTATAGAAGTTAGGGCCATTTGAAGTTTTAGCAGTGCTTGATTTGGGACTCAAGGATAGCATAGCTATGATCGATAACTTAAATTGATAAGAGGCACCAGTACTTTATTGTCACAAAATTTCAAGGGCTTATGACGCTCCAGTAAAAAGTATAATAGCATTTGAATGTTGCAAACTTTGATATACGAGTATGTAGGACGCACCGTATAGAAGTTCGGGCCATTTGAACTTGTATCAGATTTTTATTTTGGGACTCAAGGGTGGCATAGCTATGAGCGATAGCTTAAATTGAGGCTCGAGTACTTTATTGTCACAAAATTTCAAAGTTTTATGGCCCTCCAGTAAAAAGTTACAAGCATTTGAATGTTGCAAACTTTGATAGGTGTAGGACGTACCGTATAGAAGTTAGGGCCATTTGAACTGCTATCAGTGTTTGATTTTGGGACTCAAGGGTAGCATAGTTATGAACGATAGCTTAAATTGATAAGAGGCACGAGTACTTTATTGTCACAAAATTTCAAGGTTTTATGACGCTTCAGTAAAAAGTTTAATAGCATTTGAATGTTGCAAACTTTGATAGGTGTAGGACGCACTGTATAGAAGTTAGGGCCATTTGAAGTTTTGGAAGTGTTTGATCTGGGACTCAAGGGTAGCATAGCGATGAGCTGTAACTTAAATTGATAAGAGGTACGAGTACTTTATTGTCACAACATTTCAAGGTTTTATGACGCTCCAGTAAAAAGTTTAATAGCATTTGAATGTTGCAAACTTTGATAGGTGTGGGACGCAGTGTATAGAAGTTAGGGCAATTTGAAGTTTTAGCAGTGTTTGATTTGGGACTCAAGGGTAGCATAGCTATGAGCGATAACTTAAATTGATAAGAGGCACGAGTACTTTATTGTCACAAAATTGCAAGGTTTTATGACGCTTCAATAAAAAGGTTAATAGCATTTGAAAGTTGCAAACTTTGATAGGTGTAGGAAGCACCGTATAGAAGCTAGGGCCATTTGAAGTTTTAGCAGCGTTTGATTTGGGACTCAAGGGTAGGATAGCTATGAGCGAGAACTTAAATTGATAAGAGACCTTATTGTCACAAAATTTCAAGGTTTTATGACGCTCCAGTAAAAAGTTAGAAGCATTTGATTGTTGCAAAACTTTGATAGGTGTAGGACGTACCGTATAGAAGTTAGGGCCATTTGAAGTGTTATCAGTGTTTGATTTTGGGACTCAAGGGTAGCATAGTTATGAGCGATGGGGGGGTCTGCTGCCTTCTCTATGCCTAAATCTACCCCTATCTGCTGCAATCGGCGTCTCAGTCGCTGTCGCTGTCGCTGTCGATTGGGGGGTCTAGTTCCTTCTCTATGCCTACATCTACCCCTATCTGCCCCAGTCGGCGTCTCAGTCGGCGTCGCAGCCTCTGTCAGCGTCTCTGTAAGCGTCACAGTCGCTGCCGCTGTTGATTGGGGGTCTGCTGAATTCTCTATGCCTATATCTACCCCTATCTGCTGCAATCGGCGTCTCAGTCGCTGTCGCTGTCGATTGGGGGGTCTGATGCCTTCTCTATGCCTATTTCTACCCCTATTTGCCTCAGTCGGCGTCTTAGTCGGCGTCTCAGCCTCTGTCAGCGTCTCTGTAGGCTTCTCAGTCGCTACCGCTGTCAAATGGGGGATCTGCTGCATTCTCTGTGCCTAAATCTACCCCTATCTGCCTCAGTCGGCGTCTCAGTCGGTGTCGCAGCCTTTGTCAGCATCTCTGTTGGCATCTCAGTCGCTGCCGCTGTCGATTGGCGGGTCTGCTGCCTTTTCTATGCCTACATCTACCCCTATCTGCCTCAGTCGGCGTCTCAGTCGGCGTCGCAGCCTCTGCATTGATAAGAGGCACGAGTACTTTATTGTCACAAAATTTCAAGGTTTTATGACGCTTCAGTAAAAAGTTTAATAGCATTTGAATGTTGCAAACTTTGATAGGTGTAGGACGCACCGTATTGAATTTAGGGCCATTTGAAGTTTTATCAGTGTTTGATTTTGGGACTCAATGGTAGCATAGCTATGAGCGATAGCTTAAATTGATAAGAGGCTCGAGTACTTTATTGTCACAAAATCTCAAGGTTTTATGACGCTCGAGGAAAAAGTTACAAGCATTTGAATGTTGCAAACTTTGAGAGGTGTAGGACTCACCGTATAGAATTGTTAGGCCATTTGAAGTTTTAGCAGTATTTGATTTGGGACTCAAGGGTAGCAAAGTTATGAGCCATAACTTAAATTGATAAGAGGCACGAGTACTTTATTGTCACAACATTTCAAGGTTTTATAACGCTCCAGTAAAAAGTTACAAGCATTTGATTGTTGCAAACTTTGATAGGTATACGTACCGTATAGAAGTTAGGGCCATTTGAAGTTTTATCAGTGTTTGAGTTTGGGACTCAAGGGTAGAATAGCTATGAGCGATAGCTTAAATTGATAAGAGGCACGAGTACTTTATATTTAACAAAATTTCAAGGTTTAAGGACGCTTCAGTAAAAAGTTACAAGCATTTGAAAGTTGCAAAACTTTGATAGGTGTAGGAGGCACCGTATAGAAGTTAGGGCCATTTGAAGTATTGTCAGTGTTTGATTTTGGGACTCAAGGGTAGCATAGCTATGAGCGATAGCTTAAATTGATAAAAGGCTCGAGTACTTTATTGCCACAAAATGTCAAGGTTTTATTACGCTCCAGTAAAAATTTACAAGCATTTGAATGTTGCAAAGTTTGATAGGAGTAGGACGCACTGTATAGAAGTTAGGGCCATTTGAAGTTTTAGCAGTGTTTGATTTGGGACTCAAGGGTAGCATAGCTATGAGCGATAACTTAAATTGATAAGAGGTACGAGTACTTTATTTTCACAACATTTCAAGGTCTTATGACGCTCCAGTAAAAAGTTTAATAGCATTTGAATGTTGCAAACTTTGATAGGTGTAGGACGCACCGTATAGAAGTTAGGGCAATTTGAAGTTTTAGCAGTGTTTGATTTGGGACTCAAGGGTAGCATAGCTATGAGCGATAACTTAAATTGATAAGAGTCACGAGTACTTTATTGTCAAAAAATTGCAAGGTTTTATGACGCTTCAATAAAAAGGTTAGTAGCATTTGAAAGTTGCAAACTTTGATAGGTGTAGGACGCACCGTATAGAAGCGAGGGCCATGTGAAGTTTTAGCAGCGTTTGATTTGGGACTCAGGGGTAGGATAGCTATGAGCGATAACTTAAATTGATAAGAGACACTTTATTGTCACAAAATTTCAAGGTTTTATGACGCTCCAGTAAAAAGTTAGAAGCATTTGATTGTTGCAAAACTTTGATAGGTGTAGGACGCACCATATAGAAGTTAGGGCCATTTTAAGATTTAGCAGTGCTTGATTTGTGACTCAAGGGTAGCATAGCTATGATCGATAACTTAAATTGATAAGAGGCACGAGTACTTTATTGTCACTAAATTTCAAGGGTTTATGACGCTCCAGTAAATAGTATAATAGCATTTGAATGTTGCAAACTTTGATATACGAGTATGTAGGACGCACCGTATAGAAGTTCGGGCCATTTGAAGTTGTATCAGTGTTTTATTTTGGGACTCAAGCGTGGCATAGCTATGAGCGAAATCTTAAATTGATAAGAGGTACTAGTACTTTATTGTCACAACTATTCAAGGTTTTATGACGCTTCAGTAAAAAATTACAAGCATTTGAATGTTGCAAACTTTGGTAGGTGTAGGATGCACCGTATAGAAATTAGGGCCATTTGACGTTTTATCAGTGTTTGATTTTGGGACACAAGGGTAACACAGCTATGAGTGATAGCTTAAATTGATAAGAGGCACGAGTACTTTATTGTCAAAAAATTTCAAGGTTTTATGACGCTTCAGTAAAAAGTTGAATAGCATTTGAATGTTGCAAACTTTGATAGGTGTAGGATGCACCGTATATAAGTTAGGGTCATTTGAAGTTTTAGCAGTGTTTGATTTGGGACTCAAGGGTAGCAAACTATGAGCGATAACTTAAATTGATAAGAGGCACGAGTAATTTATAGTCACAACATTTCAAGGTTTTATGACGCTCCAGTAAAAAGTTTAACAGCATTTGAATGTTGCAAACTTTGATAGGTGTAGGACGCACCGTATAGAATTTTTAGGCCATTTGAAGTTTTAACAGTGTTTGATTTGGGACTCAAGGGTAGCATAGCTATGCGCGATAACTTAAATTGATAAGAGGCACGAGTACTTTATTGTCACAACCTTTCAAGGTTTTATAACGCTCCAGTAAAAAATTACAAGCATTTGAATGTTGCAAACTTTGATAGGTGTAGGATGCACCGTAAAGAAGTTAGGGCCATTTGAAGCTTTATCAGTTTTTGATTTTGCGACTCACGGGTAGCATAACTATGAGCGGTAGCTCAAATTGATAAGAGGCACGAGCACTTTATTGTCACAAAATTGCAAGGTTTTATGACGCTTCAGTAAAAAGTTTAATAGCATTTGAAAGTTGATAGGTGTAGGAAGCACCGTATAGAAGCTAGGGCCATATGAAGTTTTAGCAGTGTTTGATTTGGGACTCAAGGGTAGGATAGCTATGAGCGATAAGAGGCACTTTATTGTCACAAAATTTCAAGGTTTTATGACGCTTCAGTAAAAAGTTACAAGCATTTGAATGTTGCAAAACTTTGATAGGTGTAGGCCGCACCGTATAGAAGTTAGGGCCATTTGAAGTTTTAGCAGTGCTTGATTTGGGACTCAAGGATAGCATAGCTATGATCGATAACTTAAATTGATAAGAGGCACGAGTACTTTATTGTCACTAAATTTCAAGGGCTTATGACGCTCCAGTAAAAAGTATAATAGCATTTGAATGTTGCAAACTTTGATATACGAGTATGTAGGACGCACCGTATAGAAGTTCGGGCCATTTGAACTTGTATCAGATTTTTATTTTGGGACTCAAGGGTGGCATAGCTATGAGCGATAGCTTAAATTGAGGCTCGAGTACTTTATTGTCACAAAATTTCAAAGTTTTATGGCCCTCCAGTAAAAAGTTACAAGCATTTGAATGTTGCAAACTTTGATAGGTGTAGGACGTACCGTATAGAAGTTAGGGCCATTTGAACTGTTATCAGTGTTTGATTTTGGGACTCAAGGGTAGCATAGTTATGAGCGATAGCTTAAATTGATAAGAGGCACGAGTACTTTATTGTCACAAAATTTCAAGGTTTTATGACGCTTCAGTAAAAAGTTTAATAGCATTTGAATGTTGCAAACTTTGATAGGTGTAGGACGCACCGTATAGAAGTTAGGGCCATTTGAAGTTTTGGAAGTGTTTGATCTGGGACTCAAGGGTAGCATAGCGATGAGCTGTAACTTAAATTGATAAGAGTTACGAGTACTTTATTGTCACAACATTTCAAGGTTTTATGACGCTCCAGTAAAAAGTTTAATAGCATTTGAATGTTGCAAACTTTGATAGGTGTAGGACGCACCGTATAGAAGTTAGGGCCATTTGAAGTTTTAGCAGTGTTTGATTTGGGACTCAAGGGTAGCATAGCTATGAGCGATAACTTAAATTGATAAGAGGCACGAGTACTTTATTGTCACAAAATTGCAAGGTTTTATGACGCTTCAATAAAAAGGTTAATAGCATTTGAAAGTTGCAAACTTTGATAGGTGTAGGAAGCACCGTATAGAAGCTAGGGCCATTTGAAGTTTTAGCAGCGTTTGATTTGGGACTCAAGGGTAGGATAGCTATGAGCGATAACTTAAATTGATAAGAGAAACTTTATTGTCACAAAATTTCAAGGTTTTATGACGCTCCAGTAAAAAGTTAGAAGCATTTGATTGTTGCAAAACTTTGATAGGTGTAGGACGTACCGTATAGAAGTTAGGGCCATTTGAAGTGTTATCAGTGTTTGATTTTGGGACTCAAGGGTAGCATAGTTATGAGCGTTGGGGGGGTCTGCTGCCTTCTCTATGCCTATATCTACCCCTATCTGCTGCAATCGGCGTCTCAGTCGCTGTCGCTGTCGATTGGGGGGTCTAGTTCCTTCTCTATGCCTACATCTACCCCTATCTGCCCCAGTCGGCGTCTCAGTCGGCGTCGCAGCCTCTGTCAGCGTCTCTGTAAGCGTCACAGTCGCTGCCGCTGTTGATTGGGGGTCTGCTGAATTCTCTATGCCTATATCTACCCCTATCTGCTGCAATCGGCGTCTCAGTCGCTGTCGCTGTCGATTGGGGGGTCTGATGCCTTCTCTATGCCTATTTCTACCCCTATTTGCCTCAGTCGGCGTCTTAGTCGGCGTCTCAGCCTCTGTCAGCGTCTCTGTAGGCTTCTCAGTCGCTACCGCTGTCAAATGGGGGATCTGCTGCATTCTCTGTGCCTAAATCTACCCCTATCTGCCTCAGTCGGCGTCTCAGTCGGTGTCGCAGCCTTTGTCAGCATCTCTGTTGGCATCTCAGTCGCTGCCGCTGTCGATTGGCGGGTCTGCTGCCTTTTCTATGCCTACATCTACCCCTATCTGCCTCAGTCGGCGTCTCAGTCGGCGTCGCAGCCTCTGCATTGATAAGAGGCACGAGTACTTTATTGTCACAAAATTTCAAGGTTTTATGACGCTTCAGTAAAAAGTTTAATAGCATTTGAATGTTGCAAACTTTGATAGGTGTAGGACGCACCGTATAGAAGTTAGGGCCATTTGAAGTTTTATCAGTGTTTGATTTTGGGACTCAATGGTAGCATAGCTATGAGCGATAGCTTAAATTGATAAGAGGCTCGAGTACTTTATTGTCACAAAATCTCAAGGTTTTATGACGCTCGAGGAAAAAGTTACAAGCATTTGAATGTTGCAAACTTTGAGAGGTGTAGGACTCACCGTATAGAATTGTTAGGCCATTTGAAGTTTTAGCAGTATTTGATTTGGGACTCAAGGGTAGCAAAGTTATGAGCCATAACTTAAATTGATAAGAGGCACGAGTACTTTATTGTCACAACATTTCAAGGTTTTATAACGCTCCAGTAAAAAGTTACAAGCATTTGATTGTTGCAAACTTTGATAGGTATACGTACCGTATAGAAGTTAGGGCCATCTGAAGTTTTATCAGTGTTTGAGTTTGGGACTCAAGGGTAGAATAGCTATGAGCGATAGCTTAAATTGATAAGAGGCACGAGTACTTTATATTTAACAAAATTTCAAGGTTTAAGGACGCTTCAGTAAAAAGTTACAAGCATTTGAAAGTTGCAAAACTTTGATAGGTGTAGGAGGCACCGTATAGAAGTTAGGGCCATTTGAAGTATTGTCAGTGTTTGATTTTGGGACTCAAGGGTAGCATAGCTATGAGCGATAGCTTAAATTGATAAGAGGCTCGAGTACTTTATTGCCACAAAATGTCAAGGTTTTATTACGCTCCAGTAAAAATTTACATGCATTTGAATGTTCCAAAGTTTGATAAGAGTAGGACGCACTGTATAGAAGTTAGGGCCATTTGAAGTTTTAGCAGTGTTTGATTTGGGTCTCAAGGGTAGCATAGCTATGAGCGATAACTTAAATTGATAAGAGGTACGAGTACTTTATTGTCACAACATTTCAAGGTCTTATGACGCTCCAGTAAAAAGTTTAATAGCATTTGAATGTTGCAAACTTTGATAGGTGTGGGACGCACTGTATAGAAGTTAGGGCAATTTGAAGTTTTAGCAGTGTTTGATTTGGGACTCAAGGGTAGCATAGCTATGAGCGATAACTTAAATTGATAAGAGTCACGAGTACTTTATTGTCAAAAAATTGCAAGGTTTTATGACGCTTCAATAAAAAGGTTAGTAGCATTTGAAAGTTGCAATCTTTGATAGGTGTAGGACGCACCGTATAGAAGCGAGGGCCATTTGAAGTTTTAGCAGCGTTTGATTTGGGACTCAGGGGTAGGATAGCTATGAGCGATAACTTAAATTGATAAGAGACACTTTATTGTCACAAAATTTCAAGGTTTTATGACGCTCCAGTAAAAAGTTAGAAGCATTTGATTGTTGCAAAACTTTGATAGGTGTAGGACGCACCATATAGAAGTTAGGGCCATTTTAAGATTTAGCAGTGCTTGATTTGTGACTCAAGGGTAGCATAGCTATGATCGATAACTTAAATTGATAAGAGGCACGAGTACTTTATTGTCACTAAATTTCAAGGGTTTATGACGCTCCAGTAAATAGTATAATAGCATTTGAATGTTGCAAACTTTGATATACGAGTATGTAGGACGCACCGTATAGAAGTTCGGGCCATTTGAAGTTGTATCAGTGTTTTATTTTGGGACTCAAGGGTGGCATAGCTATGAGCGAAATCTTAAATTGATAAGAGGTACTAGTACTTTATTGTCACAACTATTCAAGGTTTTATGACGCTTCAGTAAAAAATTACAAGCATTTGAATGTTGCAAACTTTGGTAGGTGTAGGATGCACCGTATAGAAATTAGGGCCATTTGACGTTTTATCAGTGTTTGATTTTGGGACACAAGGGTAACACAGCTATGAGTGATAGCTTAAATTGATAAGAGGCACGAGTACTTTATTGTCAAAAAATTTCAAGGTTTTATGACGCTTCAGTAAAAAGTTGAATAGCATTTGAATGTTGCAAACTTTGATAGGTGTAGGATGCACCGTATATAAGTTAGGGTCATTTGAAGTTTTAGCAGTGTTTGATTTGGGACTCAAGGGTAGCAAACTATGAGCGATAACTTAAATTGATAAGAGGCACGAGTAATTTATAGTCACAACATTTCAAGGTTTTATGACGCTCCAGTAAAAAGTTTAACAGCATTTGAATGTTGCAAACTTTGATAGGTGTAGAACGCACCATATAGAAGTTAGGGTCATTTGAAGTTTTATCGGTGTTTTATGTTGGGACTCAAGGGTGGCATAACTATGAGCGGTAGCTTAAATTGATAAGAGGAACGAGTACTTTATTATCACAAAATTGCAAGGTTTTATGACGCTTCAGTAAAAAGTTAAATAGCATTTGAATGTTGCAAACTTTGGTAGGTTTGAACGCACCATATAGAAGTTAGGGCCATTTGAAGTTTTATCAGTGTTTGATTTTGGGACTCAAGGTTAGCATAGCTATGAACGATAGCTTAAATTGATAAGAGGCTCGAGTACTTTATCATAATTATTTTTGTGACGCTCCAGTAAAGAGTTACAAGCATTTGAATGTTGCAAACTTTGATAGGTATAGGACGCACCGTACAGAAGTTAGGGCCATTGGAAATATTATCAATGTTTTATTTTGGGTCTTAATGGTAGCATAGCTATGAGCGATAGCTTAAACTGATAAGAGGCTCGAGTACTTTATTGTCACAAAATTTCAAAATTTTATGACGGTCGAGTAAAAAGTTACAAGCATTTGAATGTTGCAAACTTTGATAGGTGTAGAACGCACCATATAGAAGTTAGGGTCATTTGAAGTTTTATCGGTGTTTTATGTTGGGACTCAAGGGTGGCATAACTATGAGCGGTAGCTTAAATTGATAAGAGGAACGAGTACTTTATTATCACAAAATTGCAAGGTTTTATGACGCTTCAGTAAAAAGTTTAATAGCATTTGAATGTTGCAAACTTTGATAGTTGTAGGACGCACCGTATAGAATTTTTAGGCCATTTGAAGTTTTAGCAGTGTTTGATTTGGGACTCAAGGGTAGCATAGCTATGAGCGATAACTTAAATTGATAAGAGGCACGAGTACTTTCTTGTCACAACATTTCAAGGTTTTATAAAGCTCCAGTAAAAAATTAAAAGCATTTGAATGTTGAATACTTTGATAGGTGTAGGATGCACCGTATAGAAGCTAGGGCCATTTGAAGTTTTAGCAGTGTACGATTTTGGGACTCAAGGGTAGAATAGCTATGAGCGATAGCTAAAATTGATAAGAGGCACGAGTACTTTATTGTCCACAAAATTTCAAGGTTTTCTGACGCTTCAGTAAAAAGTTACAAGCATTTGAATGTTGCAAAACTTTGATAGGTGTAGGACGTACCGTACAGAAGTTAGGGCCATTTGAAATTTTAGCATTGTTTCATTTGGGACTCAACGGTAGCATAGCTATGAGCGATAGCTTAAATTGATAAGCGGTACGGGTACTTAAATGTCACAACATTTCAAGGTTTTATGACGCTCCAGTAAAAAGTTTAATAGCATTTGATAGGTGTAGGTCGCACCGTATTGAAATTAGGGCCATTTGAAGTATTTTCAGTGTTTGATTTTGGGACTCAAGGGTAGCATAGCTATGAGCGAAATCTTAAATTGATAAGAGGTACAAGTACTTTCTTGGCACAACATTTCAAGGATTTATGACGCTCCAGTAAAAAATTACAAGCATTTAAATGTTGCAAACTTTGATAGGTGTAGGATGCACCGTATAGAAATTAGGGCCATTTGAAGTTTTATCAGTGTTTGATTTTGGGACACAAAGGTAGCATAGCTATGAGCGATAGCTTAAATTCATAAGAGGCACGACTACTTTATTGTCCCAAATTTCAAGGTTATATGACACTTCAGTAAAAAGTTTAATAACATTTGAATGTTGCAAACTTTGATAGGTGTAGGACGCACCGTATAGAAGTTCGGGCCATTTGAAGTTGTATCAGTGTTTTATTTTGGGACTCAAGGGTGGCATAGCTATGAGCAATAGCTTAAATTGATAAGAAGCATGAGTACTTTATTGTCACAATATTTCAAGGTCTTATGACGCTCCAGTAAAAAGTTTAATAGCATTTGAATGTTGCAAACTTTGATAGGTGTAGGACGCACCGTATTGAAGCTAGGGCCATTTGAAGTATTGTCAGTGTTTGATTTTGGGACTCAAGGGTACCATAGCTATGAGCGATAACTTAACTTGATAAGAGGCTCGAGTACTTTATTGTCACAAAATGTCAAGGTTTTATGACGGTACAGTAAAAAGTTACAAGCATTAGAATGTTGCAAACTTTGATAGGAGTAGGACGCACTGTATAGAAGTTAGTGCCATTTGAAGTTTTAGCAGTGTTTGATTTGGGACTCAAGGGTAGCATAGCTATGAGCGATAACTTAAATTGATAAGAGGCACGAGTACTTTATTTTCACAACATTTCAAGGTTTTATGACTCTCCAGTAAAAAGTTTAATAGCATTTGAATGTTGCAAACTTTGATAGGTGTAGAACGCACTGTATAGAAGTTAGGGCCATTTGAAGTTTTACCAGTGTTTTATTTTGGGACTCAAGGGTGGCATAGCTATGAGCGATAGCTTAAATTGATAAGAGGCTCGAGTTCTTTATTGTCAGAAAATTTCAAGGTTTCATGACGCTCCAGTAAAAATTTACATGCATTTGAATGTTCCAAAGTTTGATAAGAGTAGGACGCACTGTATAGAAGTTAGGGCCATTTGAAGTTTTAGCAGTGTTTGATTTGGGACTCAAGGGTAGCATAGCTATGAGCGATAGCTTAAATTGATAAGAGGCTCGAGTACTTTATTGTCACAAAATCTCAAGGTTTTATGACGCTCGAGGAAAAAGTTACAAGCATTTGAATGTTGCAAACTTTGAGAGGTGTAGGACTCACCGTATAGAATTGTTAGGCCATTTGAAGTTTTAGCAGTATTTGATTTGGGACTCAAGGGTAGCAAAGTTATGAGCCATAACTTAAATTGATAAGAGGCACGAGTACTTTATTGTCACAACATTTCAAGGTTTTATAACGCTCCAGTAAAAAGTTACAAGCATTTGATTGTTGCAAACTTTGATAGGTATACGTACCGTATAGAAGTTAGGGCCATTTGAAGTTTTATCAGTGTTTGAGTTTGGGACTCAAGGGTAGAATAGCTATGAGCGATAGCTTAAATTGATAAGAGGCACGAGTACTTTATATTTAACAAAATTTCAAGGTTTAAGGACGCTTCAGTAAAAAGTTACAAGCATTTGAAAGTTGCAAAACTTTGATAGGTGTAGGAGGCACCGTATAGAAGTTAGGGCCATTTGAAGTATTGTCAGTGTTTGATTTTGGGACTCAAGGGTAGCATAGCTATGAGCGATAGCTTAAATTGATAAGAGGCTCGAGTACTTTATTGCCACAAAATGTCAAGGTTTTATTACGCTCCAGTAAAAATTTACATGCATTTGAATGTTCCAAAGTTTGATAAGAGTAGGACGCACTGTATAGAAGTTAGGGCCATTTGAAGGTTTAGCAGTGTTTGATTTGGGACTCAAGGGTAGCATAGCTATGAGCGATAAGTTAAATTGATAAGAGATATGAGTACTTTATTGTCACAACATTGCAAGGTTTTATGACGCTCCAGTAAAAAGTTTAATAGCATTTGAATGTTGCAAACTTTGATAGATGTAGAGCGCACCATATAGAAGTTAGGGCCATTTGAAGTTTTATCAGTGTTTTATTTTGGGACTCAAGGGTGGTATAGTTATGAGCGATAACATAAATGGATACGAGGCTCGAGTACTTTATTGTCACAAAATTTCAAGGTTTTATGACGGTACAGTAAAAAGTTACAAGCATTAGAATGTTGCAAACTTTGATAGGAGTAGGACGCACTGTATAGAAGTTAGTGCCATTTGAAGTTTTAGCAGTGTTTGATTTGGGACTCAAGGGTAGCATAGCTATGAGCGATAACTTAAATTGATAAGAGGCACGAGTACTTTATTTTCACAACATTTCAAGGTTTTATGACGCTCCAGTAAAAAGTTTAATAGCATTTGAATGTTGCAAACTTTAATAGGTGTAGAACGCACTGTATAGAAGTTAGGGCCATTTGAAGTTTTACCAGTGTTTTATTTTGGGACTCAAGGGTGGCATAGCTATGAGCGATAGCTTAAATTGATAAGAGGCTCGAGTTCTTTATTGTCAGAAAATTTCAAGGTTTCATGACGCTCCAGTAAAAATTTACATGCATTTGAATGTTCCAAAGTTTGATAAGAGTAGGACGCACTGTATAGAAGTTAGGGCCATTTGAAGTTTTAGCAGTGTTTGATTTGGGACTCAAGGGTAGCATAGCTATGAGCGATAGCTTAAATTGATAAGAGGCTCGAGTACTTTATTGTCACAAAATCTCAAGGTTTTATGACGCTCGAGGAAAAAGTTACAAGCATTTGAATGTTGCAAACTTTGAGAGGTGTAGGACTCACCGTATAGAATTGTTAGGCCATTTGAAGTTTTAGCAGTATTTGATTTGGGACTCAAGGGTAGCAAAGTTATGAGCCATAACTTAAATTGATAAGAGGCACGAGTACTTTATTGTCACAACATTTCAAGGTTTTATAACGCTCCAGTAAAAAGTTACAAGCATTTGATTGTTGCAAACTTTGATAGGTATACGTACCGTATAGAAGTTAGGGCCATTTGAAGTTTTATCAGTGTTTGAGTTTGGGACTCAAGGGTAGAATAGCTATGAGCGATAGCTTAAATTGATAAGATGCACGAGTACTTTATATTTAACAAAATTTCAAGGTTTAAGGACGCTTCAGTAAAAAGTTACAAGCATTTGAAAGTTGCAAAACTTTGATAGGTGTAGGAGGCACCGTATAGAAGTTAGGGCCATTTGAAGTATTGTCAGTGTTTGATTTTGGGACTCAAGGGTAGCATAGCTATGAGCGATAGCTTAAATTGATAAGAGGCTCGAGTACTTTATTGCCACAAAATGTCAAGGTTTTATTACGCTCCAGTAAAAATTTACATGCATTTGAATGTTCCAAAGTTTGATAAGAGTAGGACGCACTGTATAGAAGTTAGGGCCATTTGAAGGTTTAGCAGTGTTTGATTTGGGACTCAAGGGTAGCATAGCTATGAGCGATAAGTTAAATTGATAAGAGGTATGAGTACTTTATTGTCACAACATTGCAAGGTTTTATGACGCTCCAGTAAAAAGTTTAATAGCATTTGAATGTTGCAAACTTTGATAGGTGTAGAGCGCACCATATAGAAGTTAGGGCCATTTGAAGTTTTATCAGTGTTTTATTTTGGGACTCAAGGGTGGTATAGTTATGAGCGATAACATAAATGGATACGAGGCTCGAGTACTTTATTGTCACAAAATTTCAAGGTTTTATGACGCTCGAGTAAAAAGTTACAAGCATTTGAATGTTGCAAAATTTGATAGGTGTAGGACGCACTGTATAGAAGTTAGGGCCATTTGAAGTTTTAGAAGTGTTTGATCTGGGACTCAAGGGTAGCATAGCTATGAGCGATAACTTAAATTGATAAGAGGTACGAGTACTTTATTTTCACAACATTTCAAGGTCTTATGACGCTCCAGTAAAAAGTTTAATAGCATTTGAATGTTGCAAACTTTGATAGGTGTGGGACGCACTGTATAGAAGTTAGGGCAATTTGAAGTTTTAGCAGTGTTTGATTTGGGACTCAAGGGTAGCATAGCTATGAGCGATAACTTAAATTGATAAGAGTCACGAGTACTTTATTGTCACAAAATTGCAAGGTTTTATGACGCTTCAATAAAAAGGTTAGTAGCATTTGAAAGTTGCAAACTTTGATAGGTGTAGGAAGCACCGTATAGAAGCTAGGGCCATTTGAAGTTTTAGCAGCGTTTGATTTGGGACTCAAGGGTAGGATAGCTATGAGCGAGAACTTAAATTGAAAAGAGACACTTTATTGTCGCAAAATTTCAAGGTTTTATGACGCTCCAGTAAAAAGTTAGAAGCATTTGATTGTTGCAAAACTTTGATAGGTGTAGGACGCACCATATAGAAGTTAGGGCCATTTAAAGATTTAGCAGTGCTTGATTTGTGACTCAAGGGTAGCATAGCTATGATCGATAACTTAAATTGATAAGAGGCACGAGTACTTTATTGTCACTAAATTTCAAGGGTTTATGACGCTCCAGTAAAAAGTATAATAGCATTTGAATGTTGCAAACTTTGATATACGAGTATGTAGGACGCACCGTATAGAAGTTCGGGCCATTTGAAGTTGTATCAGTGTTTTATTTTGGGACTCAAGCGTGGCATAGCTATGAGCGAAATCTTAAATTGATAAGAGGTACTAGTACTTTATTGTCACAACTATTCAAGGTTTTATGACGCTTCAGTAAAATATTACAAGCATTTGAATGTTGCAAACTTTGGTAGGTGTAGGATGCACCGTATAGAAATTAGGGCCATTTGACGTTTTATCAGTGTTTGATTTTGGGACACAAGGGTAACACAGCTATGAGTGATAGCTTAAATTGATAAGAGGCACGAGTACTTTATTGTCAAAAAATTTCAAGGTTTTATGACGCTTCAGTAAAAAGTTTAATAGCATTTGAATGTTGCAAACTTTGATAGGTGTAGGATGCACCGTATATAAGTTAGGGTCATTTGAAGTTTTAGCAGTGTTTGATTTGGGACTCAAGGGTAGCAAACTATGAGCGATAACTTAAATTGATAAGAGGCACGAGTAATTTATAGTCACAACATTTCAAGGTTTTATGACGCTCCAGTAAAAAGTTTAACAGCATTTGAATGTTGCAAACTTTGATAGGTGTAGAACGCACCATATAGAAGTTAGGGTCATTTGAAGTTTTATCGGTGTTTTATGTTGGGACTCAAGGGTGGCATAACTATGAGCGGTAGCTTAAATTGATAAGAGGAACGAGTACTTTATTATCAGAAAATTGCAAGGTTTTATGACGCTTCAGTAAAAAGTTAAATAGCATTTGAATGTTGCAAACTTTGGTAGGTTTGAACGCACCATATAGAAGTTAGGGCCATTGGAAGTTTTATCAGTGTTTGATTTTGGGACTCAAGGTTAGCATAGCTATGAACGATAGCTTAAATTGATAAGAGGCTCGAGTACTTTATCATAATTATTTTTTTTTTTTTGTGACGCTCCAGTAAAGAGTTACAAGCATTTGAATATTGCAAACTTTGATAGGTATAGGACGCACCGTACAGAAGTTAGGGCCATTTGAAATATTATCAATGTTTTATTTTGGGACTTAATGGTAGCATAGCTATGAGCGATAGCTTAAACTGATAAGAGGCTCGAGTACTTTATTGTCACAAAATTTTAAAATTTTATGACGGTCGAGTAAAAAGTTACAAGCATTTGAATGTTGCAAACTTTGATAGATGTAGAACGCACCATATAGAAGTTAGGGTCATTTGAAGTTTTATCGGTGTTTTATGTTGGGACTCAAGGGTGGCATAACTATGAGCGGTAGCTTAAATTGATAAGAGGAACGAGTACTTTATTATCACAAAATTGCAAGGTTTTATGACGCTTCAGTAAAAAGTTTAATAGCATTTGAATGTTGCAAACTTTGATAGTTGTAGGACGCACCGTATAGAATTTTTAGGCCATTTGAAGTTTTAGCAGTGTTTGATTTGGGACTCAAGGGTAGCATAGCTATGAGCGATAACTTAAATTGATAAGAGGCACGAGTACTTTCTTGTCACAACATTTCAAGGTTTTATAACGCTCCAGTAAAAAATTAAAAGCATTTGAATGTTGAAAACTTTGATAGGTGTAGGATGCACCGTATAGAAGCTAGGGCCATTTGAAGTTTTAGCAGTGTACGATTTTGGGACTCAAGGGTAGAATAGCTATGAGCGATAGCTAAAATTGATAAGAGGCACGAGTACTTTATTGTCCACAAAATTTCAAGGTTTTATGACGCTTCAGTAAAAAGTTACAAGCATTTGAATGTTGCAAAACTTTGATAGGTGTAGGACGTACCGTACAGAAGTTAGGGCCATTTGAAATTTTAGCATTGATTCATTTGGGACTCAACGGTACCATAGCTATGAGCGATAGCTTAAATTGATAAGCGGTACGGGTACTTAAATGTCACAACATTTCAAGGTTTTATGACGCTCCAGTAAAAAGTTTAATAGCATTTGATAGGTGTAGGTCGCACCGTATTGAAATTAGGGCCATTTGAAGTATTTTCAGTGTTTGATTTTGGGACTCAAGGGTAGCATAGCTATGAGCGAAATCTTAAATTGATAAGAGGTACAAGTACTTTCTTGGCACAACATTTCAAGGATTTATGACGCTCCAGTAAAAAATTACAAGCATTTAAATGTTGCAAACTTTGATAGGTGTAGGATGCACCGTATAGAAATTAGGGCCATTTGAAGTTTTATCAGTGTTTGATTTTGGGACACAAAGGTAGCATAGCTATGAGCGATAGCTTAAATTCATAAGAGGCACGACTACTTTATTGTCCCAAATTTCAAGGTTATATGACACTTCAGTAAAAAGTTTAAAAGCATTTGAATGTTGCAAACTTTGATAGGTGTAGGACGCACCGTATAGAAGTTCGGGCCATTTGAAGTTGTATCAGTGTTTTATTTTGGGACTCAAGGGTGGCATAGCTATGAGCAATAGCTTAAATTGATAAGAAGCATGAGTACTTTATTGTCACAATATTTCAAGGTCTTATGACGCTCCAGTAAAAAGTTTAATAGCATTTGAATGTTGCAAACTTTGATAGGTGTAGGACGCACCGTATTGAAGCTAGGGCCATTTGAAGTATTGTCAGTGTTTGATTTTGGGACTCAAGGGTACCATAGCTATGAGCGATAACTTAACTTGATAAGAGGCTCGAGTACTTTATTGTCACAAAATGTCAAGGTTTTATGACGGTACAGTAAAAAGTTACAAGCATTAGAATGTTGCAAACTTTGATAGGAGTAGGACGCAACGTATTGAAGTTAGGGTTATTTGAAGTTTTATCAGTGTTTTATTTTTAGACTCAAGGGTAGCATAGCTCTGAGCGATAGCTTAAATTGATAAGAGGCACGAGTACTTTATTGTCACAAAATTTCAAGGTTTTATGACGCTTCATTAAAAAGTTTAATAGCATTTTAATGTTGCAAACTTTGATAGGTGTAGGTCGCACCGTATTGAAATTAGGGCCATTTGAAGTATTGTCAGTGTTTGATTTTGGGACTCAAGGGTAGCATAGCTATGAGCGAAATCTTAAATTGAGAAGAGGTATTAGTACTTTATTGGCACAACATTTCAAGGATTTATGACGCTCCAGTAAAAAATTACAAGCATTTGAATGTTGCAAACTTTGGTAGGTGTAGGATGCACCGTATAGAAATTAGGGCCATTTGAAGTTTTATCAGTGTTTGATTTTGGGACTCAAGTGTAGTATAGCTATGAGCGATAGCTTAAATTGATAAAAGGCACAGGTACTTTGTTGTCACAAAATTTCAAGGTTTTATGACGCTTCAGTAAAAAGTTTAATAGCATTTGAATGTTGCAAACTTTGATAGGTGTAGGACGCACCGTACAGAAGTTAGGGCCATTTGAAATTTTATCAGTGTTTTATTTTGGGACTCAATGGTAGCATAGCTATGAGCGATAGCTTAAATTGATAAGAGGCTCGAGTACTTTATTGTCACAAAATTTCAAAGTTTTATGACGGTCGAGTAAAAAGTTACAAGCATTTGAATGTTGCAAACTTTGATAGGTGAAGGATGCACCGTATAAAAGTTAGGGCCATTTGAAGATTTATCAGTGTTTGATTTTGCGACTCAAGGGTAGCATCGCTATGAGCGGTATCTTAAATTGATAAGAGGCAGGAGTACTTTATTTTCACAAAATTTCAAAAGTTTTATGGCGCTTCAATAAAAAGTTTAAAAGCATTTGAAAGTTGCAAACTTTGATAGGTGTAGGAAGCACCGTATAGAAGCTATGGCCATTTGAAGTTTTAGCAGTGTTTGATTTTGGGACTCAAGGGTAGCATAGCTATGATCGATAACTTAAATTGATAAGAGGTACGAGTACTTTATTGTCACAAAATTTCAAAGTTTTATGGCGCTCCAGTAAAAAGTTACAAGCATTTGAATGTTGCAAACTTTGATAGGTATAGGACGCACCGTACAGAAGTTAGGGCCATTGGAAATTTTAGCAGCGTTTCATTTGGGACTCAACGGTAGCATAGCTATGAGCGATAGCTTAAATTGATAAGCGGTACGAGTAGTTAAATGTCACAACATTTCAAGGTTTTATGACGCTCCAGTAAAAAGTTTAATAGCATTTGAATGTTGCAAACTTTGATAGGTGTCGGACGCAACGTATTGAAGTTAGGGCCATTTGAAGTTTTATCAGTGTTTTATTTTTGGACTCAAGGGTAGCATAGCTCTGAACGATAGCTTAAATTGATAAGAGGCACGAGTACTTTATTGTCACAAAATTTCAAGGTTTTATGACGCTTCATTAAAAAGTTGAATAGCTTTTTAATGTTGCAAACTTTGATAGGTGTAGGACGCACCGTATAGAAGTTCGGGCCATTTGAAGTTGTATCAGGGTTTTATTTTGGGACTGAAGGGTGGCATAGCTATGAGCGATAGCTTAAATTGATAAGAGGCATGAGTGCTTTATTGTCAAAAAATTTCAAGGTTTTATGACGCTTCAGTAAAAAGTTTAATAGCATTTGAATGTTGCAAACTTTGATAGGTGCAGGTCGCACCGTATTGAAATTAGGGCCATTTGAAGTATTGTCAGTGTTTGATTTTGGGACTCAAGGGTAGCATAGCTATGAGCGAAATCTTAAACTGATAAGAGGTACTAGTACTTTATTGGCACAACATTTCAAGGATTTATGACGCTCCAGTAAAAAATTACAAGCATATGAATGTTGCAAACTTTGGTAGGTGTAGAATGCACCGTATAGAAATTAGGGCCATTTGAAGTTTTATCAGTGTTTGATTTTGGGACTCAAGGGTAGCATAGCTATGAGCGATAGCTTAAATTGATAAAAGGCACGAGTACTTTGTTGTCACAAAATTTCAAGGTTTTATGACGCTTCAGTAAAAAGTTTAATAGCATTTGAATGTTGCAAACTTTGATTGGTGTAGGACGCACCGTATTGAAGTTAGGGCCATTTGAAGTTTTATCAGTGTTTCATTTTGAGACTCAAGGATAGCATAGCTATGAGCGATAGCTTAAATTGATAAGAGGCTCGAGAACTTTATTGTCACAAAATTTCAAAGTTTTATGACGGTCGAGTAAAAAGTTACAAGCATTTGAATGTTGCAAACTTTGATAGGTGTAGGATGCACCGTATAGAAGTTAGGGCAATTTGAAGTTTTATCAGTGTTTGATTTTGCGACTCAAGGGTAGCATCGCTATGAGCGGTATCTTAAATTGATAAGAGGCAGGAGTACTTTATTTTCACAAAATTTCAAGGTTTTATGACGCTTCAGTAAAAAGTTTAAAAGCATTTGAAAGTTGCAAACTTTGATAGGTGTAGGAAGCACCGTATAGAAGCTATGACCATTTGAAGTTTTAGCAGTGTTTGATTTTGGGACTCAAGGGTAGAATAGCTATGAGCGATAGCTTAAATTGATAAGAGGCACGAGTACTTTATTGTCCACAAAATTTCAATGTTTTGTCACGCTTCAGTAAAAACTTATATGCATTTGAATGTTGCAAAACTTTGATAGGTGTAGGACGCACCGTATAGAAGTTAGGGCCATTTGAAGTTTTAGCAGTGCTTGATTTGGGACTCAAGGGTAGCATAGCTATGATCGATAACTTAAATTGATAAGAGGTACGAGTACTTTATTGTCACAAAATTTCAAAGTTTTATGGCGCTCCAGTAAAAAGTTACAAGCATTTAAATGTTGCAAACTTTGATAGGTATAGGACGCACCGTACAGAAGTTAGGGCCATTGGAAATTTTAGCAGTGTTTCATTTGGGACTCAACGGTAGCATAGCTATGAGCGATAGCTTAAATTGATAAGCGGTACGAGTAGTTAAATGTCACAACATTTCAAGGTTTTATGACGCTCCAGTAAAAAGTTTAATAGCATTTGAATGTTGCAAACTTTGATAGGTGTCGGACGCAACGTATTGAAGTTAGGGCCATTTGAAGTTTTATCAGTGTTTTATTTTTGGACTCAAGGGTAGCATAGCTCTGAGCGATAGCTTAAATTGATAAGAGGCACGAGTACTTTATTGTCACAAAATTTCAAGGTTTTATGACGCTTCATTAAAAAGTTTAATAGCTTTTTAATGTTGCAAACTTTGATAGGTGTAGGACGCACCGTATAGAAGTTCGGGCCATTTGTATAGAAATTAGGGCCATTTGAAGTTTTATCAGTGTTTGATTTTGGGACTCAAGGGTAGCATAGCTATGAGCGATAGCTTAAATTGATAAAAGGCACGAGTAGTTTGTTGTCACAAAATTTCAAGGTTTTATGACGCTTCAGTAAAAAGTTTAATAGCATTTGAATGTTGCAAACTTTGATTGGTGTAGGACGCACCGTATTGAAGTTAGGGCCATTTGAAGTTTTATCAGTGTTTCATTTTGGGACTCAAGGATAGCATAGCTATGAGCGATAGCTTAAATTGATAAGAGGCTCGAGAACTTTATTGTCACAAAATTTCAAAGTTTTATGACGGTCGAGTAAAAAGTTACAAGCATTTGAATGTTGCAAATTTTGATAGTTGTAGGACGCACCGTATAGAATTTTTAGGCCATTTGAAGTTTTAGCAGTGTTTGATTTGGCACTCAAGGGTAGCATAGCTATGAGCAATAACTTAAATTGATAAGAGGCACGAGTACTTTGTTGTCACAAAATTTCAAGGTTTTATGACGCTCCAGCAAAAAATTACAAGCATTTGAATGTTGAAAACTTTGATAGGTGTAGGATGCACCGTATAGGAGTTAGGGCCATTTGAAATTTTATCAGTGTTTGATTTTGCGACTCAAGGGTAGCATAGCTATGAGCGGTATCTTAAATTTATAAGAGGCACGAGTACTTTATTGTCACAAAATTTCAAGGTTTTATGACGCTTCAGTAAAAAGTTTAAAAGCATTTGGAAGTTGCAAACTTTTTTAGGTGTAGGAAGCACCGTATAGAAGCTATGGCCATTTGAAGTTTTAGCAGTGTTTAATTTTGGGACTCAAGGGTGGAATAGCTATGAGCGATAGTTTAAATTGATAAGAGGCACGAGTACTTTATTGTCCACAAAATTTCAATGTTTTGTGACGCTTCAGTAAAAACTTACAAGCATTTGAATGTTGCAAAACTTTGATAGGTGTAGGACGCACCGTATAGAAGTTAGGGCCATTTGAAATTTTAGCAGTGCTTGATTTGGGACTCAAGGGTAGCATAGCTATGATCGATAACTTAAATTGATAAGAGGTACGAGTACTTTATTGTCACAAAATTTCTAAGTTTTATGGCGCTCCAGAAAAAAGTTACAAGCATTTGAATGTTGCAAACTTTGATAGGTATAGGACGCACCGTACAGAAGTTAGGGCCATTTGAAATTTTAGCACTGTTTCATTTGGGACTCAACGGTAGCATAGCTATGAGCGATAGCTTAAATTGATAAGCGGTACGAGTACTTAAATGTCACAACATTTCAAGGTTTTATGACGCTCCAGTAAAAAGTTGAATAGCATTTGAATGTTGCAAACTTTGATAGGTGTCGGACGCAACGTATTGAAGTTAGGGCCATTTGATGTTTTATCAGTGTTTTATTTTTGGACTCAAGGGTAGCATAGCTCTGAGCGATAGCTTAAATTGATAAGAGGCACGAGTACTTTATTGTCACAAAATTTCAAGGTTTTATGACGCTTCATTAAAAAGTTTAATAGCATTTTAATGTTGCAAACTCTGAAAGGTGTAGGACGCACCATATAGAAGTTCGGGCCATTTGAAGTTGTATCAGCGTTTTATTTTGGTACTGAAGGGTGGCATAGCTATGAGCGATAGCTTAAATTGATAAGAGGCATGAGTACTTTCTTGTCAAAAAATTTCAAGGTTTTATGAGGATTCAGTAAAAAGTTTAATAGCATTTGAATGTTGCAAACTTTGATAGGTGTAGGTCGCACCGTATTGAAATTAGGGCCATTTGAAGTATTGTCAGTGTTTAATTTTGGGACTCAAGCGTAGAATAGCTATGAGCGAAATCTTAAATTGATAAGAGGTACTAGTACTTTATTGGCACAACATTTCAAGGATTTATGACGCTCCAGTAAAAAATTACAAGCATTTGAATGTTACAAACTTTGGTAGGTGTAGGATGCACCGTATAGAAATTAGGGCCATTTGAAGTTTTATCAGTGTTTGAATTTGGGACGCAAGGGTAGCATAGCTATGAGCGATAGCTTAAATTGATAAGAGGCTAGAGTACTTTATTGTCACAAATATTCAAGGTTTTATGACGCTCCAGTAAGAAGTTACAAGAATTTGAATGTTGCAAACTTTAATAGGTGTAGGATGCACCGTATATAAGTTAGGGCCATTCGAAGTTTTATCAGTGTTTGATTTTGCAACTCTAGGGTAGCATAGCTATAAGAGGTAGCTTAAATTGATAAGAGGCACGAGTACTTTATTGTCACACCATTTCAAGGTTTTATAATGCTCCAGTAAAAAATTACAAGCATTTGAATGTTGCATACTTTGATAGGTGTAGGATGCACCGTATAGAAGTTAGGGCCATTTGAAGTTTTAGCAGTGTTTGATTTGGGACTCAAGGGTAGGATTGCTATGAGCGATAACTGAAATTGATAAGAGCCACTTTATTGTCACAAAATTTCAAGGTTTTATGACGCTTCAGTAAAAAGTTTAATAGCATTTGATTTGTGCAAACTTTGATAGGTGTAGGACGCACCGTATAGAAGTTCGGGCCATTTGAAGTTGTATCAGTGTTTTATTTTTGGAAGCAAGGGTAGCATAGCTCTGAGCGATAGGTTAAATTCATAAGAGGCACGACTACTTTATTGTCCCAAATTTCAAGGTTATATGACGCTTCAGTAAAAAGTTTAATAGCATTTGAACGTTGCAAACTTTGATAGGTGTAGGACGCACCGTATAGAAGTTCGGGCCATTTGAAGTTGTATCAGTGTTTTATTTTGGGACTCAAGGGTGGCATAGCTATGAGCAATAGCTTAAATTGATAAGAAGCATGACTAGTTTATTGTCAAAAAATGTCATGGTTCTATGACGCTTCAGTAAAATGTTTAATAGCATTTAAATGTTGCAAACTTTGATAGGTGTAGGACGCACCGCATTGAAGTTAGGGCCATTTGAAGGATTGTCAGTGTTTGATTTTGGGACTCAAGGGTAGCATAGCTATGAGCGATAGCTTAAATTGATAAGAGGCACGAGTACTTTATTGTCACCAAATTTCAAGGTTTTATGACGCTTCAGTAAAAAGTTTAATAGCATTTGAATGTTGCAAACTCTGATAGGTGTAGGACGCACCGTATAGAAGTTCGGGCCATTTGAAGTTGTATCAGTGTTTTATTTTGGGACTCAAGGGTGGCATAGCTATGAGCGATAGCTTAAATTGATGAAAGGCACGAGTACTTTATTGTCAAAAAATTTCAAGGTTTTATGACGCTTCAGTAAAAAGTTCAATAGCATTTGAACGTTGCAAACTTTGATAGGTGTAGGACGCACCGTATTGAAGTTAGGGCCATTTGAAGTATTGTCAGCGTTTCATTTTGGGACTCAAGGGTAGCATAGCTATGAGCGATAGCTTAAATTGATAAGATGCTCGAGTACTTTATTGTCACAAAAAGTCAAGGTTTTATGACGCTCCAGTAAAAATTTACAAGCATTTGAATGTTGCAAACTTTGATAGGAGTAGGACGCACTGTATAGAAGTTAGGGTCATTTGAAGTTTTAGCAGTGTTTGATTTGGGACTCAAGGGTATCATAGCTATGAGCGATAACTTAAATTGATAAGAGGCACAAGTACTTTATTGTCACAACATTTCAAGGTTTTATGACGCTTCAGTAAAAAGTTACAAGCATTTGAATGTTGCAAAACTTTGATAGGTGTAGGACGCACCGTATAGAAGTTAGGGCCATTTGAAGTTTTAGCAGTGCCTGATTTGGGACTCAAGGGTAGCATAGCTATGATCGATAACTTAAATTGATAAGAGGCACGAGTACTATATTGTCACAAAATTTCAAGGGTTTATGACTCCCCAGTAAAAAGTATAATAGCATTTGAATGTTGCAAACTTTGATATACGAGTATGTAGTACGCACCGTATAGAAGTTCGGGCCATTTGAAGTTGTATCAGTGTTTTATTTTGGGACTCATGAGTGGCATAGCTATCAGCGATAGCTTAAATTGATAAGAGGCTCGAGTACTTTATTGTCACAAAATTTCAAGGTTTTATGACGTTCCAGTAAAAATTTACAAGCATTTGAATGTTGCAAACTTTGATAGGAGTAGGACGCATTGTATAGAAGTTAGGGTCATTTGAAGTTTTAGCAGTGTTTGATTTGGGACTCAAGGGTAGCATAGCTATGAGCGATAACTTAAATTGATAAGAGGCACGAGTACTTTATTGTCACAACATTTCAAGGTTTTATGACGCTCCAGTAAAAAGTTTAATAGCATTTGAATGTTGCAAACTTTGATAGGTGTAGAACGCACTGTATAGAAGTTAGGGCCATTTGAAGTTTTACCAGTGTTTTATTTTGGGACTCAAGGGTGGCATAGCTATGAGCGATAGCTTAAATTGATAAGTGGCTCGAGTTCTTTATTGTCAGAAAATTTCAAGGTTTCATTACGCTCCAGTAAAAAGTTACAAGCATTTGAATGTTGCAAACTTTGATAGGTGTAGGATGCACCGTATAGAAGTTAGGGCCATTTGAAGGTTGAGCAGTGTTTGATTTAGGACTAAAGAGTAGCATAGCTATGAGCGAAATCTAAAATTAATAAGAGGTACTAGTACTTTATTGTCACAACTATTCAAGGTATTATGACGCTCCAGTAAAAAATTACAAGCATTTGAATGTCGCAAACTTTGGTAGGTGTAGGATGCACTGTATAGAAGTTAGGGCCATTTGAAGTTTTATCAGTTTTTGATTTGGGACTCAAGGGTAGGATAGCTATGAGCGATAACTTAAATTGATAAGAGGCACTTTATTGTCACAAAATTTCAAGGTTTTATGACGCTCCAATAAAAGTTACAAGCATCTAATTGTTACAAACTTTGATAGGTGTAGGATGCACCGTATAGAAGTTAGGACCATTTGAAGTTTTAGCAGTGTTTTATTTGGGACTGAATGGTAGCATAGCTATGAGCGATAGCTTAAATTGATAAGAGGTACGAGTAGTTTGTTTATAGGGTTTATGACGTAGGGTTTATGACGCTCCAGTAAAAAGTATAATAGCATTTGAATGTTGCAAACTTTGATATGTGTAGGGTGCACCGCATAGAAGTTAGGGCCATGTGAAGTTTTATCAGTGTTTGATTTTGGGACTCAAAGGTAGAATACCTCTGAGCGATAGCTTAAATTGATAAGAGGCACGAGTACTTTATTGTCACAAAATTTCAAGGTTTTATAACGCTTCAGTAAAAAGTTACAAGCATTTGAATGTTTCAAACTTTCATATGTGAAGGACGCACCGTACATAAGTTAGGGCCGTTTGAAGTTTCCTCAGTGTTTGACTTGGGACTCAAGCGTAGCATAGCTATGAGCGATAACTTAAATGGATAAGAGGCTTGAGAACTTTATTGTCACAAAATTGCAATGTTTAATGGCGCTCCAGTAAAGAGTTACAAGCATTTGAATGTTGCAAACTTTAATAGGTATAGGACGCACGGTACAGAAGTTAGGGCCATTTGAAATTTTATCAGCCTTATATTTTGGGACTCAATGGAAGCATAGCTATGAGCGATAGCTTAAATTGATAAGAGGCTCGAGTGCTTTATTGTCACAAAATTTCAAGGATTTATGACACTCCAGTAAAAAGTTATAAGCATTTCAATGTTCCAAACTTTTATAGGTGTATGACGCACCTTATAGAAGTCAGGGCCATTTGAAGTTTTAGCAGTTTTTGATTTGGGACTCACGGAGAGCATAGCTGTGAGCGGTAGCTTAAATTTATAATAGGCACGAGTACTTCATTGTCACCAAATTTTAAGGTTTTATGACGCTCCAGTAAAAAGTTACAAGCATTGGATTGTTGCAAACTTTAATAGGTATAGGATGCACCGTACAGAAGTTAGGGCCATTTGAAGTTAGCAATGTTTGATTTGGGACTCAATGGTAGCATAGCTATGAGCGATAGCTTAAAGAGGCACGAGTACTTTACTGTCACAAAATTGCAAGGTTTTATGAAGCGTCAGTAAAAAGTTTAATAGAATTTAAAAGTTGCAAACTTTGATAGGTGTAGGATGCACCGTATAGAAGTTATGGCCATTTGAAGTTTTAGCAGTGTTTGATTTGAGACTCAAGGGTGACATAGCTATGAGCGATAGCTTAAATTGATAAGAGGCACGAGTACTTTATTGTCACAAAATTTCAAGGTTTTATGACGCTTCATTAAAAAGTTTAATAGCATTTGAATGTTGCAAACTTTGATAGGTGTCGGACGCAACGTATTGAAGTTAGGGATATTTGAAGTTTTATCAGTGTTTTATTTTTGGACTCAAGGGTAGCATAGCTCTGAGCGATAGCTTAAATTGATAAGAGGCACGAGTACTTTATTGTCACAACATTTCAAGGTTTTATGACGCTCCAGTAAAAAGTTTAATAGCATTTGAATGTTGCAAACTTTGATAGGTGTAGAACGCACCATATAGAAGTTAGGGCCATTTGAAGTTTTACCAGTGTTTTATTTTGGGACTCAAGGGTGACATAGCTATGAGCGATAGCTTAAATTGATAAGAAGCTCGAGTTCTTTATTGTCACAAAATTTCAAGGTTTTATGACACTCCTGTAAAAAGTTACAAGCATTTGAATGTTGCAAACTTTGATAGGTGTAGGACGCACCGTATAGAAGTTAGGGCCATTTGAAGTTTTATCAGTGTTTGATTTTGCGACTCAAGGGTAGCATCGCTATGAGCGAAATCTAAAATTAATAAGAGGTACTAATACTTTATTGTCACAACTATTTAAGGTTTTATGACGCTCCAGTAAAAAATTACAAGCATTTGAATGTTGCAAACTTTGGTAGGTGTAGGATGCACCGTATAGAAATTAGGGCCATTTGACGTTTTATCAGTGTTTGATTTTGGGACTCATGAGTGGCATAGCTATGAGCGATAACTTAAAGTGATAAGAGGCACGAGTACTTGATTGTCACAACATTTCAAGGTTTTATGACGCTCCAGTAAAAAGTTTAATAGCATTTGAATGTTGCAAACTTTGATAGGTGTCGGACGCAACGTATTGAAGTTAGGGATATTTGAAGTTATATCAGTGTTTTATTTTTGGACTCAAGGGTAGCATAGCTCTGAGCGATAGCTTAAATTGATAAGAGGCACGAGTACTTTATTGTCACAAAATTTCAAGGTTTTATGACGCTTCATTAAAAAGTTTAATAGCATTTTAATGTTGCAAACTTTGATAGGTGTAGGTCGCACCGTATTGAAATTAGGGCCATTTGAAGTATTGTCAGTGTTTGATTTTGGGACTCAAGGGTAGCATAGCTATGAGCGAAATCTTAAATTGATAAGAGGTACTAGTACTTTATTGGCACAACATTTCAAGGATTTATGACGCTCCAGTAAAAAATTACAAGCATTTGAATGTTGCAAACTTTGGTAGGTGTAGGATGCACCGTATAGAAATTAGGGCCATTTGAAGTTTTATCAGTGTTTGATTTTGGGACTCAAGGGTAGCATAGCTATGAGCGATAGCTTAAATTGATAAAAGGCACGAGTACTTTGTTGTCACAAAATTTCAAGGTTTTATGACGCTTCAGTAAAAAGTTTAATATCATTTGAATGTTGCAAACTTTTATAGGTGTAGGACGCACCGTACAGAAGTTAGGGCCATTTGAAATTTTATCAGTGTTTTATTTTGGGATGGTAGCATAGCTATGAGCGATAGCTTAAATTGATAAGAGGCTCGAGTACTTTATTGTCACAAAATTTCAAAGTTTTATGACGGTCGAGTAAAAAATTACAAGCATTTGAATGTTGCAAACTTTGATAGGTGTAGGATGCACCGTATGGAAGTTAGGGCCATTTGAAGTTTTATCAGTGTTTGATTTTGCGACTCAAGGGTAGCATCGCTATGAGCGGTATCTTAAATTGATAAGATGCAGGAGTATGTACTTTATTTTCTGAAAATTTCAAGGTTTTATGACGCTTCAGTAAAAAGTTTAAAAGCATTTGAAAGTTGCAAACTTTGATAGGTGTAGGAAGCACCGTATAGAAGCTATGGCCATTTGAAGTTTTAGCAGTGTTTGATTTTGGGACTCAAGGGTAGAAGAGCTATGAGCGATAGCTTAAATTGATAAGAGGCACGAGTACTTTATTGTCCACAAAATTTCAATGTTTTGTGACGCTTCAGTAAAAACTTACATGCATTTGAATGTTGCAAAACTTTGATAGGTGTAGGACGCACCGTATAGAAGTTAGGGCCATTTGAAGTTTTAGCAGTGCTTGATTTGGGACTCAAGGTTAGCATAGCTATTATCGATAACTTAAATTGATAAGAGGTACGAGTACTTTATTGTCACAAAATTTCAAAGTTTTATGGCGCTCCAGTAAAAAGTTATAAGCATTTGAATGTTGCAAACTTTGATAGGTATAGGAAGCACCGTACAGAAGTTAGGGCCATTGGAAATTTTAGCAGTGTTTCATTTGGGACTCAACGGTAGCATAGCTATGAGCGATAACTTAAATTGATAAGCGGTACGAGTAGTTAAATGTCACAACATTTCAAGGTTTTATGACGCTCCAGTAAAAAGTTTAATAGCATTTGAATGTTGCAAACTTTGATAGGTGTCGGACGAAACGTATTGAAGCTATCTGAGCGATAGCCTAAATTGATAAGAGGCACGAGTACTTTATTGTCACAAAATTTCAAGGTTTTATGACGCTTCATTAAAAAGTTTAATAGCTTTTTAATGTTGCAAACTTTGATAGGTGTAGGACGCACCGTATAGAAGTTCGGGCCATTTGAAGTTGTATCAGTGTTTTATTTTGGGACTGAAGGGTGGCATATCTATGAGCGATAGCTTAAATTGATAAGAGGCATGAGTAATTTATTGTCAAAAAATTTCAAGGTTTTATGACGCTTCAGTAAAAAGTTTAATAGCATTTGAATGTTGCAAACTTTGATAGGTGCAGGTCGCACCGTATTGAAATTAGGGCCATTTGAAGTATTGTCAGTGTTTGATTTTGGGACTCAAGGGTAGCATAGCTATGAGCGAAATCTTAAATTGATAAGAGGTACTAGTACTTTATTGGCACAACATTTCAAGGATTTATGACGCTCCAGTAAAAAATTACAAGCATTTGAATGTTGCAAACTTTGGTAGGTGTAGAATGCACCGTATAGAAATTAGGGCCATTTGAAGTTTTATCAGTGTTTGATTTTGTGACTCAAGGGTAGCATAGCTATGAGCGATAGCTTAAATTGATAAAAGGCACGAGTACTTTGTTGTCACAAAATTTCAAGGTTTTATGACGCTTCAGTAAAAAGTTTAATAGCATTTGAATGTTGCAAACTTTGGTTGGTGTAGGACGCACCGAAGTAAGGCCATTTGAAGTTTTATCAGTGTTTCATTTTGGGACTCAAGGATAGCATAGCTATGAGCGATAGCTTAAATTGATAAGAGGCTCGAGAACTTTATTGTCACAAAATTTCAAAGTTTTATGACGGTCGAGTAAAAAGTTACAAGCATTTGAATGTTGCAAATTTTGATATTTGTAGGACGCACCGTATAGAATTTTTAGGCCATTTGAAGTTTTAGCAGTGTTTGATTTGGCACTCAAGGGTAGCATAGCTATGAGCAATAACTTAAATTGATAAGAGGCACGAGTACTTTATTGTCACAAAATTTCAAGGTTTTATGACGCTCCAGCAAAAAATTACAAGCATTTGAATGTTGAAAACTTTGATAGGTGTAGGATGCACCGTATAGGAGTTAGGGCCATTTGAAATTTTATCAGTGTTTGATTTTGCGACTCAAGGGTAGCATAGCTATGAGCGGTATCTTTAATTGATAAGAGGCACGAGTACTTTATTGTCAAAAAATTTCAAGGTTTTATGACGCTTCAGTAAAAAGTTTAAAAGCATTTGGAAGTTGCAAACTTTGATAGGTGTAGGAAGCACCGTATAGAAGCTATGGCCATTTGAAGTTTTAGCAGTGTTTAATTTTGGGACTCAAGGGTAGAATAGCCATGAGCGATAGCTTAAATTGATAAGTGGCACGAGTACTTTATTATCCACAAAATTTCAATGTTTTGTGACGCTTCAGTAAAAACCTACAAGCATTTGAATGTTGCAAAACTTTGATAGGTGTAGGACGCACCGTATAGAAGTTAGGGCCATTTGAAATTTTAGCAGTGCTTGATTTGGGACTCAAGGGTAGCATGAGCGGTACCTTAAATTGATAAGAGGCACGAGTACTTTATTGTCACAAAATTTCAAGGTTTTATGACGCTTCAGTAAAAAGTTTAAAAGCATTTGAAAGTTGCAAACTTTGATAGGTGTAGGAAGCACCGTATAGAAGCTAGTGCCATTTGAAGTTTTAGCAGTGTTTGATTTTGGGACTCAAGGGTAGAATAGCTATGAGCGATAGCTTAAATTGATAAGAGGCACGAGTACTTTATTGTCCACAAAATTTCAATGTTTTGTAACGCTTCAGTAAAAACTTACAAGCATTTGAATGTTGCAAAACTTTGATAGGTGTAGGACGCACCGTATAGAAGTTAGGGCCATTTGAAGTTTTAGCAGTGCTTGATTTGGGACTCAAGGGTAGCATAGCTATGATCGATAACTTAAATTGATAAGAGGTACGAGTACTTTATTGTCACAAAATTTCAAAGTTTTATGGCGCTCCAGAAAAAAGTTACAAGCATTTGAATGTTGCAAACTTTGATAGGTATAGGACGCACCGTACAGAAGTTGGGGCCATTTGAAATTTTAGCAGTGTTTCATTTGGGACTCAACGGTAGCATAGCTATGAGCGATAGCTTAAATTGATAAGCGGTACGAGTACTTAAATGTCACAACATTTAAAGGTTTTATGACGCTCCAGTAAAAAGTTTAATAGCATTTGAATGTTGCAAACTTTGATAGGTGTCGGACGCAACGTATTGAAGTTAGGGCCATTTGATGTTTTATCAGTGTTTTATTTTTGGACTCAAGGGTAGCATAGCTCTGAGCGATAGCTTAAATTGATAAGAGGCACGAGTACTTTATTGTCACAAAATTTCAAGGTTTTATGACGCTTCATTAAAAAGTTTAATAGCATTTTAATGTTGCAAACTCTGAAAGGTGTAGGACGCACCGTATAGAAGTTCGGGCCATTTGAAGTTGTCTCAGCGTTTTATTTTGGGACTGAAGGGAGGCATAGCTATGAGCGATAGCTTAAATTGATAAGAGGCATGAGTACTTTATTGTCAAAAAATTTCAAGGTTTTATGACGATTCAGTAAAAAGTTTAATAGCATTTGAATGTTGCAAACTTTGATAGGTGTAGGTCGCACCGTATTGAAATTAGGGCCATTTGAAGTATTGTCAGTGTTTGATTTTGGGACTCAAGCGTAGCATAGCTATGAGCGAAATCTTAAATTGATAAGAGGTACTAGTACTTTATTGGCACAACATTTCAATGATTTATGACGCTCCAGTAAAAAATTACAAGCATTTGAATGTTGCAAACTTTGATAGGTGTCGGACGCAACGTATTGAAGTTAGGGCCATTTGATGTTTTATCAGTGTTTTATTTTTGGACTCAAGGGTAGCATAGCTATGAGCGATAGCTTAAATTGATAAAAGGCACGAGTACTTTGTTGTCACAAAATTTCAAGGTTTTATGACGCTTCAGTAAAAAGTTTAATAGCATTTGAATGTTGCAAACTTTGATAGGTGTAGGACGCACCGTATTGAAGTTAGGGCCATTTGAAGTTTTATCAGTGTTTGATTTTGGGACTCAAGGGTAGCATAGCTGTGAGCGATAGCTTAAATTGATAAGAGGCTAGTGTACTTTATTGTCACAAATATTCAAGGTTTTATGACGCTCCAGGAAAAAGTTACAAGCATTTGAATGTTGCAAACTTTAATAGGTGTAGGATGCACCGTATAGAAGTTAGGGCCATTTGAAGTTTTATCAGTGTTTGATTTTGCAACTCAAGGGTAGCATAGCTATAAGCGGTAGCTTAAATTGATAAGAGGCACGAGTACTTTATTGTTACACCATTTCAAGGTTTTATAATGCTCTAGTAAAAAATTACAAGCATTTGAATGTTGCAAACTTTGATAGGTGTAGGATGCACCGTATAGAAGTTAGGGCCATTTGAAGTTTTAGCAGTGTTTGATTTGGGACTCAAGGGTAGGATTGCTATGAGCGATAACTGAAATTGATAAGAGCCACTTTATTGTCACAAAATTTCAAGGTTTTATGACGCTTCAGTAAAAAGTTTAATAGCATTTGATTTGTGCAAACTTTGATAGGTGTAGGACGCACCGTATAGAAGTTCGGGCCATTTGAAGTTGTATCAGTGTTTTATTTTTGGAAGCAAGGGTAGCATAGCTCTGAGCGATAGCTTAAATTCATAAGAGGCACGACTACTTTATTGTCCCAAATTTCAAGGTTATATGACGCTTCAGTAAAAAGTTTAACAGCATTTGAATGTTGCAAACTTTGATAGGTGTAGGACGCACCGTATAGAAGTTCGGGCCATTTGAAGTTGTATCAGCGTTTTATTTTGGGACTCAAGGGTGGCATAGCTATGAGCAATAGCTTAAATTGATAAGAAGCATGACTAGTTTATTGTCAAAAAATTTCAAGGTTCTATGACGCTTCAGTAAAAAGTTTAATAGCATTTAAATGTTGCAAACTTTGATAGGTGTAGGACGCATCGCATTGAAGTTAGGGCCATTTGAAGTATTGTCAGTGTTTGATTTTGGGACTCAAGGGTAGCATAGCTATGAGCGATAGCTTAAATTGATAAGAGGCACGAGTACTTTATTGTCACCAAATTTCAAGGTTTTATGACGCTTCAGGAAAAAGTTTAATAGCATTTGAATGTTGCAAACTCTGATAGGTGTAGGACGCACCGTATAGAAGTTCGGGCCATTTGAAGTTGTATCAGTGTTTTATTTTGGGACTCAAGGGTGGCATAGCTATGAGCGATAGCTTAAATTGATGAAAGGCACGAGTACTTTATTGTCAAAAAATTTCAAGGTTTTATGACGCTTCAGTAAAAAGTTTAATAGCATTTGAACGTTGCAAACTTTGATAGGTGTAGGACGCACCGTATTGAAGTTAGGGCCATTTGAAGTATTGTCAGCGTTTCATTTTGGGACTCAAGGGTAGCATAGCTATGAGCGATAGCTTAAATTGATAAGATGCTCGAGTACTTTATTGTCACAAAATGTCAAGGTTTTATGACGCTCCAGTAAAAATTTACAAGCATTTGAATATTGCAAACTTTGATAGGAGTAGGACGCACTGTATAGAAGTTAGGGTCATTTGAAGTTTTAGCAGTGTTTGATTTGGGACTCAAGATTATCATAGCTATGAGCGATAACTTAAATTTATAAGAGGCACAAGTACTTTCTTGTCACAAAATTTCAAGGTTTTATGACGCTTCAGTAAAAAGTTACAAGCATTTGAATGTTGCAAAACTTTGATAGGTGTAGGACGCACCGTATAGAAGTTCGGGCCATTTGAAGTTGTATCAGTGTTTTATTTTGAGACTCATGAGTGGCATAGCTATGAGCGATAGCTTAAATTGATAAGAGGCTCGAGTACTTTATTGTCACAAAATTTCAAAGTTTTATGGCGCTCCAGTAAAAAGTTACAAGGATTTGAATGTTGCAAACTTTGATAGGTGTAGGACGCGTATATTAGTTAGGGCTATTTGAATGTTTAGCAGTGTTTGATTTGGGACTCAAGGGTACCATAGCTATGAGCGAAATCTTAAATTGATAAGAGGTACTAGTACTTTATTGGCACAACATTTCAAGGATTTATGATGCTCCAGTAAAAAATTACAAGCATTTGAATGTTGCAAACTTTGGTAGGTGTAGGATGCACCGTATAGAAGTTAGGGCCATTTGAAGTTGTATCAGTGTTTTATTTTGGGACTCAAGGGTGGCATAGCTATGAGCGATAGCTTAAATTGATAAGAGGCTCGAGTACTTTATTGTCACAAAATTTCAAGGTTTTATGGCTCTCCAGTAAAAAGTTACAAGCATTTGAATGTTGCAAACTTTGATAGGTGTAGGACGCACCGTATAGAAGTTAGGGCCATTTGAAGGTTTAGCAGTGTGTGGTCTGGCACTCAAGGGTAGCATTGCTATGAGTGAAATCTTAAATTGATAAGAGGTACTAGTACTTTATTGGCAGAACATTTCAAGGTTTTATGACGCTCCAGTAAAAAATTACAAGCATTTGAATGTTGCAAACTTTGGTAGGTGTAGGATGCACCGTATAGAAATTACGGCCATTTGAAGTTTTATGAGTGTTTGATTTTGGGACTCAAGGGTAGCATAGCTATGAGCGATAGCTTAAATTGATAAGAGGCACGAGTACTTTATTGTCACAAAATTTCAAGGTTTTATGACGCTTCAGTAAAAAGTTTAATAGCATTTGAATGTTGCAAACTTTGATAGGTGTAGGACGCACCGTACAGAAGTTAGGGCCATTTGAAATTTTATCAGTATTTAATTTTGGACTCAATGGTAGCATAGCTATGAGCGATAGCTTAAATTTATGAGAGGCACGAGTACTTTATTGTCACCAACTTTTAAGGTTTTATGATGCTCCAGTAAAAAGTTACAAGCATTGGATTGTTGCAAACTTTAATAGGTATAGGACGCTCCGTATAGAAGTTAGGACCATTTGAAGTTTTAGCAGTGTTTTATTTGGGACTCAATGGTAGCATAGCTATGAGTGACAGCTTAAATTGAGAAGAGGTACGAGTACTTTATTGTCACAACATTTCAAAGTTTTATG
Organism: Clusia tigrina; assembly: GCA_920105625.2. Lineage (NCBI taxonomy): Eukaryota > Metazoa > Arthropoda > Insecta > Diptera > Clusiidae > Clusia > Clusia tigrina. The sequence continues at coordinate 218,154 of CAKKTE020000245.1, read as the reverse complement.
ACGCTCCAGTAAAAAATTACAAGCATTTGAATGTTGCAAACTTTGATAGGTGTAGGGTGCACCGCATAGAAGTTAGGGTCACGTGAAGTTTTATCAGTGTTTGATTTTGGGACTCAAGGGTAGAATAGCTCTGAGCGATAGCTTAAATTGATAAGAGGCACGAATACTTTATTGTCACAAAATTTCAAGGTTTTATGACCCTTCAGTAAAAAGCTACAAGCATTTGAATGTTGCAAACTTTGATAGGTGTAGGACGCACCGTACAGAAGTTAGGGCCATTTGAAATTTTATCAGTCTTTTATTTTGGACTCAATGGTGGCATAGCTATGAGCGATAGTTTAAATTTATGAGAGGCACGAGTACTTTATTGTCACCAACTTTTAAGGTTTTATGATGCTCCAGTAAAAAGTTACAAGCATTTGAATGTTGCAAACTTTGATAGGTATAGGACGCACCGTACAGAAGTTAGGGCCATTTGAAGTTTTAGCAGTGTTTGATTTGAGACTCAAGGTTAGGATAGCTAAGAGCGATAACTTAAATTGATAAGAGGCACTTTATTGTCACAAAATTTCAAGGTTTTATGACGCTTCAGTAAAAAGTTACATGCATTTGAATGTTGCAAAACTTTGATATGTGTAGGACTCACCGTATAGAAGTTACGGCCATTTGAAGTTTTAGCAGCGCTTGATTGGGGACTCAAGGGTAGCATAGCTATGATCGATAACTTAAATGGATAAGAGGCACGAGTACTTTATTGTCACAAAATTGCAAGGTTTTATGATGCTCCAGTAAAAAGTTACAAGCATTCGAATGTTGCAAACTTTGATAGGTATAGGACGCACCGTACAGAAGTTAGGGCCATTTGAAGTTTTATCAGTGTTTGATTTTGGGACTCAAGGGTAGCATAGCTATGAGCGATAGCTTAAATTGATAAGAGGCACGAGTACTTTATTGTCACAAAATTTAAAGGTTTTATGACGCTTCAGTAAAAAGTTTAATAGCATTTGAATGTTGCAAACTTTGATAGGTGTAGGATGCACCGCATAGAAGTTAGGGCCATGTGAAGATTTAGCAGTGTTCGGGACTCAAGGGTAACATAGCTATGAGCGGTAGCTTAAATTGATAAGAAGCACGAGTACTTTATTGTCACAAAATTGCAAGGCTTTATGACGCTTCAGTAAAAAGTTTAATAGCATTTGAAAGTTTCAAACTTTGATAGGTGTAGGACGCACCGTATAGAAGCTAGGGCCATTTGAAGTTTTAGCAGTTTTTGATTTGGGACTCAAGGGTAGGACAGCTATGAGCGATATCTTAAATTGATAAGAGGCACGAGTCCTTTATTTTCACAAAATTTAAAGGTTTTATGACGCTTCAGTAAAAAGTTTAATAGCATTTGAATGTTGCAAACTTTGATAGGTGTAGGATGCACCGCATAGAAGTTAGGGCCATGTGAAGATTTAGCAGTGTTTGATTTGGGACTCAATGGTAGCATAGCTATGAGCGATAACTTAATTTGATAAGAGGCACGAGTACTTTATTGTCACAAAATTGCAAGGTTTTATGACCCTTCAGTAAAAAGTTTAATAGCATTTGAAAGTTTCAAACTTTGATAGGTGTAGGACGCACCGTATAGAAGCTAGGGCCATTTGAAGTTTTAGCAGTTTTTGATTTGGGACTCAAGGGTAGGACAGCTATGACCGATAACTTAAATTGATAAGAGGCACTTTATTGTCACATAATTTCAAAGTTTTACGACGCTCCAATAAAAAGTTACAAGCATTTGATTGTTGCAAACATTGATAGGTATAGGACTCACCGTACAGAAGTTAGGGCCATTTGAAGTTTTAGCAGTGTTTGATTTGAGGATAGCTAAGAGCGATAACTTAAATTGATAAGAGGCACTTTATTGTCACAAAATTTCAAGGTTTTATGACGCTTCAGTAAAAAGTTACATGCATTTGAATGTTGCAAAACTTTGATATGTGTAGGACTCACCGTATAGAAATTACGGCCATTTGAAGTTTTAGCAGCGCTTGATTGGGGACTCAAGGGTAGCATAGCTATGATCGATAACTTAAATGGATAAGAGGCACGAGTACTTTATTGTCACAAAATTTCAAGGGTTTATGACGCTCCAGTAAAAAGTATAATAGCATTTGAATGTTGCAAACTTTGATAGGTGTAGGACGCACCGTATTGAAGTTAGGGCCGTTTGAAGTTTTCTCAGTGTTTGATTTTGGGACTCATGGGTAGCATAGCTATGAGCGATAGCTTAAATTGATAAGAGGCACGAGTACTTTATTGTCACAAAATTTCAAGGTTTTATGACGCTCCAGTAAAAAATTACAAGCATTTGAATGTTGCAAACTTTGATAGGTGTAGGATGCACCGTATAGAAGTTAGGGCCATTTGAAGTTTTATCAGTGTTTTATTTTGGGACTCAAGGGTGGCATAGCTATGAGCGATAACTTAAATTGATAAGAGGCTCGAGTACTTTATTGCCACAAAATTTCAAGGTTTTATGGCTCTCCAGTAAAAAGTTACAAGCATTTGAAAGTTGCAAACTTTGGTAGGTGTAGGATGCACCGTATAGAAATTAGGGCCATTTGAAGGTTTAGCAGTGTTTGGTTTGGGACTCAAGATTAGCATTGCTATGAGCGAAATGTTAAATTGATAAGAGGTACTAGTACTTTATTGGCACAACATTTCAAGGTTTTATGACGCTCCAGTAAAAAATTACAAGTATTTGAATGTTGCAAACTTTGGTAGGTGTAGGATGCACCGTATAGAAATTAGGGCCATTTGAAGTTTTATCAGTGTTTGATTTTAGGACTCAAGGGTAGCATAGCTATGAGCGATAGCTTAAATTGATAAGAGGCACGAGTCCTTTATTGTCACAAAATTTAAAGGTTTTATGACGCTTCAGTAAAAAGTTTAATAGCATTTGAAACTTTCAAACTTTGATAGGTGTAGGACGCACCGTATAGAAGCTAGGGCCATTTGAAGTTTTAGCAGTTTTTGATTTGGGACTCAAGGGTAGGACAGCTATGAGCGATAACTTAAATTGATAAGAGGCACTTTATTGTCACATAATTTCAAGGTTTTATGACGCTCCAATAAAAAGTTACAAGCATTTGATTGTTGCAAACTTTGATAGGTGTAGGATGCACCGTATAGAAGTTTGGGCGATTTGAAGTTTTATCAGTGTTTGATTTTGGGACTCAAGGGTAGAATAGCTATGAGCGATAGTTTAGATTGATAAGAGGCACGAGTACTTTATTGTCAAAAAATTTCAAGGGTTTATGACGCTCCAGTAAAAAGTGTAATAGCATTTGAATGTTGCAAACTTTGATAGGTGTAGGACGCACCGTACAGAAATTAGGGCCATTTGAAGTTTTATCAGTGTTTGATTTTGGGACTCAAGGGTAGCATAGCTATGAGCGATAGCTTAAATTGATAAGAGGCACGAGTACTTTATTGTCACAAAATTTCAAGGTTTTATGACGCTTCAGTAAAAAGTTTAATAGCATTTGAATGTTGCAAACTTTGATAGGTGTAGGATGCACCGCATAGAAGTTAGGGCCATGTGAAGATTTAGCAGTGTTCGGGACTCAAGGGTAACATAGCTATGAGCGGTAGCTTAAATTGATAAGAAGCACGAGTACTTTATTGTCACAAAATTGCAAGGTTTTATGACGCTTCAGTAAAAAGTTTAATAGCATTTGAAAGTTTCAAACTTTGATAGGTGTAGGACGCACCGTATAGAAGCTAGGGCCATTTGAAGTTTTAGCAGTTTTTGATTTGGGACTCAAGGGTAGGACAGCTATGAGCGATATCTTAAATTGATAAGAGGCACGAGTCCTTTATTTTCACAAAATTTAAAGGTTTTATGACGCTTCAGTAAAAAGTTTAATAGCATTTGAATGTTGCAAACTTTGATAGGTGTAGGATGCACCGCATAGAAGTTAGGGCCATGTGAAGATTTAGCAGTGTTTGATTTGGGACTCAATGGTAGCATAGCTATGAGCGATAACTTAATTTGATAAGAGGCACGAGTACTTTAGTGTCACAAAATTGCAAGGTTTTATGACCCTTCAGTAAAAAGTTTAATAGCATTTGAAAGTTTCAAACTTTGATAGGTGTAGGACGCACCGTATAGAAGCTAGGGCCATTTGAAGTTTTAGCAGTTTTTGATTTGGGACTCAAGGGTAGGACAGCTATGACCGATAACTTAAATTGATAAGAGGCACTTTATTGTCACATAATTTCAAAGTTTTACGACGCTCCAATAAAAAGTTACAAGCATTTGATTGTTGCAAACATTGATAGGTATAGGACTCACCGTACAGAAGTTAGGGCCATTTGAAGTTTTAGCAGTGTTTGATTTGAGACTCAAGGTTAGGATAGCTAAGAGCGATAACTTAAATTGATAAGAGGCACTTTATTGTCACAAAATTTCAAGGTTTTATGACGCTTCAGTAAAAAGTTACATGCATTTGAATGTTGCAAAACTTTGATATGTGTAGGACTCACCGTATAGAAATTACGGCCATTTGAAGTTTTAGCAGCGCTTGATTGGGGACTCAAGGGTAGCATAGCTATGATCGATAACTTAAATGGATAAGAGGCACGAGTACTTTATTGTCACAAAATTTCAAGGGTTTATGACGCTCCAGTAAAAAGTATAATAGCATTTGAATGTTGCAAACTTTGATAGGTGTAGGACGCACCGTATTGAAGTTAGGGCCGTTTGAAGTTTTCTCAGTGTTTGATTTTGGGACTCATGGGTAGCATAGCTCTGAGCGAGAGCTTAAATTGATAAGAGGCACGAGTACTTTATTGTCACAAAATTTCAAGGGTTTATGACGCTCCAGTAAAAAGTATAATAGCATTTGAATGTTGCAAACTTTGATAGGTGTAGGACGCACCGTATTGAAGTTAGGGCCGTTTGAAGTTTTCTCAGTGTTTGATTTTGGGACTCATGGGTAGCATAACTCTGAGCGAGAGCTTAAATTGATAAGAGGCACGAGTACTTTATTGTCACAACATTTCAAAGTTTTATGACGCTCCAGTAAAAAATTACAAGCATTTGAATGTTGCAAACTTTGATAGGTGTAGGGTGCACCGCATAGAAGTTAGGGTCACGTGAAGTTTTATCAGTGTTTGATTTTGGGACTCAAGGGTAGAATAGCTCTGAGCGATAGCTTAAATTGATAAGAGGCACGAATACTTTATTGTCACAAAATTTCAAGGTTTTATGACCCTTCAGTAAAAAGTTACAAGCATTTGAATGTTGCAAACTTTGATAGGTGTAGGACGCACCGTACAGAAGTTAGGGCCATTTGAAATTTTATCAGTCTTTTATTTTGGACTCAATGGTGGCATAGCTATGAGCGATAGTTTAAATTTATGAGAGGCACGAGTACTTTATTGTCACCAACTTTTAAGGTTTTATGATGCTCCAGTAAAAAGTTACAAGCATTTGAATGTTGCAAACTTTGATAGGTATAGGACGCACCGTACAGAAGTTAGGGCCATTTGAAGTTTTAGCAGTGTTTGATTTGAGACTCAAGGTTAGGATAGCTAAGAGCGATAACTTAAATTGATAAGAGGCACTTTATTGTCACAAAATTTCAAGGTTTTATGACGCTTCAGTAAAAAGTTACATGCATTTGAATGTTGCAAAACTTTGATATGTGTAGGACTCACCGTATAGAAGTTACGGCCATTTGAAGTTTTAGCAGCGCTTGATTGGGGACTCAAGGGTAGCATAGCTATGATCGATAACTTAAATGGATAAGAGGCACGAGTACTTTATTGTCACAAAATTGCAAGGTTTTATGATGCTCCAGTAAAAAGTTACAAGCATTTGAATGTTGCAAACTTTGATAGGTATAGGACGCACCGTACAGAAGTTAGGGCCATTTGAAGTTTTATCAGTGTTTGATTTTGGGACTCAAGGGTAGCATAGCTATGAGCGATAGCTTAAATTGATAAGAGGCACGAGTACTTTATTGTCACAAAATTTAAAGGTTTTATGACGCTTCAGTAAAAAGTTTAATAGCATTTGAATGTTGCAAACTTTGATAGGTGTAGGATGCACCGCATAGAAGTTAGGGCCATGTGAAGATTTAGCAGTGTTCGGGACTCAAGGGTAACATAGCTATGAGCGGTAGCTTAAATTGATAAGAAGCACGAGTACTTTATTGTCACAAAATTGCAAGGTTTTATGACGCTTCAGTAAAAAGTTTAATAGCATTTGAAAGTTTCAAACTTTGATAGGTGTAGGACGCACCGTATAGAAGCTAGGGCCATTTGAAGTTTTAGCAGTTTTTGATTTGGGACTCAAGGGTAGGACAGCTATGAGCGATATCTTAAATTGATAAGAGGCACGAGTCCTTTATTTTCACAAAATTTAAAGGTTTTATGACGCTTCAGTAAAAAGTTTAATAGCATTTGAATGTTGCAAACTTTGATAGGTGTAGGATGCACCGCATAGAAGTTAGGGCCATGTGAAGATTTAGCAGTGTTTGATTTGGGACTCAATGGTAGCATAGCTATGAGCGATAACTTAATTTGATAAGAGGCACGAGTACTTTATTGTCACAAAATTGCAAGGTTTTATGACCCTTCAGTAAAAAGTTTAATAGCATTTGAAAGTTTCAAACTTTGATAGGTGTAGGACGCACCGTATAGAAGCTAGGGCCATTTGAAGTTTTAGCAGTTTTTGATTTGGGACTCAAGGGTAGGACAGCTATGACCGATAACTTAAATTGATAAGAGGCACTTTATTGTCACATAATTTCAAAGTTTTACGACGCTCCAATAAAAAGTTACAAGCATTTGATTGTTGCAAACATTGATAGGTATAGGACTCACCGTACAGAAGTTAGGGCCATTTGAAGTTTTAGCAGTGTTTGATTTGAGACTCAAGGTTAGGATAGCTAAGAGCGATAACTTAAATTGATAAGAGGCACTTTATTGTCACAAAATTTCAAGGTTTTATGACGCTTCAGTAAAAAGTTACATGCATTTGAATGTTGCAAAACTTTGATATGTGTAGGACTCACCGTATAGAAATTACGGCCATTTGAAGTTTTAGCAGCGCTTGATTGGGGACTCAAGGGTAGCATAGCTATGATCGATAACTTAAATGGATAAGAGGCACGAGTACTTTATTGTCACAAAATTTCAAGGGTTTATGACGCTCCAGTAAAAAGTATAATAGCATTTGAATGTTGCAAACTTTGATAGGTGTAGGACGCACCGTATTGAAGTTAGGGCCGTTTGAAGTTTTCTCAGTGTTTGATTTTGGGACTCATGGGTAGCATAGCTCTGAGCGAGAGCTTAAATTTATAAGAGGCACGAGTATTTTATTGTCACAAAATTTCAAGGTCTTATGACGCGCCAGTAAAAAATTACAAGCATTTGAATCTTGCAAACTTTGATAGGTGTAGGATGCACCGTATAGAAGTTAGGGCCATTTGAAGTTTTATCTGTGTTTTATTTTGGGACTCAAGGGTGGCATAGCTATGAGCGATAACTTAAATTGATAAGAGGCTCGAGTACTTTATTGCCACAAAATTTCAAGGTTTTATGGCTCTCCAGTAAAAAGTTACAAGCATTTGAAAGTTGCAAACTTTGGTAGGTGTAGGATGCACCGTATAGAAATTAGGGCCATTTGAAGGTTTAGCAGTGTTTGGTTTGGGACTCAAGGGTAGCATTGCTATGAGCGAAATGTTAAATTGATAAGAGGTACTAGTACTTTATTGGCACAACATTTCAAGGTTTTATGACGCTCCAGTAAAAAATTACAAGTATTTGAATGTTGCAAACTTTGGTAGGTGTAGGATGCACCGTATAGAAATTAGGGCCATTTGAAGTTTTATCAGTGTTTGATTTTGGGACTCAAGGGTAGCATAGCTATGAGCTATAGCTTAAATTGATAAGAGGCACGAGTCCTTTATTGTCACAAAATTTAAAGGTTTTATGACGCTTCAGTAAAAAGTTTAATAGCATTTGAAAGTTTCAAACTTTGATAGGTGTAGGACGCACCGTATAGAAGCTAGGGCCATTTGAAGTTTTAGCAGTTTTTGATTTGGGACTCAAGGGTAGGACAGCTATGAGCGATAACTTAAATTGATAAGAGGCACTTTATTGTCACATAATTTCAAGGTTTTATGACGCTCCAATAAAAAGTTACAAGCATTTGATTGTTGCAAACTTTGATAGGTGTAGGATGCACCGTATAGAAGTTAGGGCGATTTGAAGTTTTATCAGTGTTTGATTTTGGGACTCAAGGGTAGAATAGCTATGAGCGATAGTTTAGATTGATAAGAGGCACGAGTACTTTATTGTCAAAAAATTTCAAGGTTTTATGACGCTCCAGTAAAAAGTTTAATAGCATTTGAATGTTGCAAACTTTGGTAGGTGTAGGATGCACCGTATAGAAATTAGGGCCATTTGAAGTTTTATCAGTGTTTGATTTTGGGACTCAAGGGTAGCATAGCTATGAGCGATAGCTTAAATTGATAAGAGGCACGAGTCCTTTATTGTCACAAAATTTAAAGGTTTTATGACGCTTCAGTAAAAAGTTTAATAGCATTTGAATGTTGCAAACTTTGATAGGTGTAGGATGCACCGCATAGAAGTTAGGGCCATGTGAAGATTTAGCAGTGTTCGGGACTCAAGGGTAACATAGCTATGAGCGGTAGCTTAAATTGATAAGAAGCACGAGTACTTTATTGTCACAAAATTGCAAGGTTTTATGACGCTTCAGTAAAAAGTTTAATAGCATTTGAAAGTTGCAAACTTTGATAGGTGTAGGACGCACCGTATAGAAGCTAGGGCCATTTGAAGTTTTAGCAGTTTTTGATTTGGGACTCAAGGGTAGGACAGCTATGAGCGATATCTTAAATTGATAAGAGGCACGAGTCCTTTATTTTCACAAAATTTAAAGGTTTTATGACGCTTCAGTAAAAAGTTTAATAGCATTTGAATGTTGCAAACTTTGATAGGTGTAGGATGCACCGCATAGAAGTTAGGGCCATGTGAAGATTTAGCAGTGTTTGATTTGGGACTCAATGGTAGCATAGCTATGAGCGATAACTTAATTTGATAAGAGGCACGAGTACTTTATTGTCACAAAATTGCAAGGTTTTATGACCCTTCAGTAAAAAGTTTAATAGCATTTGAAAGTTTCAAACTTTGATAGGTGTAGGACGCACCGTATAGAAGCTAGGGCCATTTGAAGTTTTAGCAGTTTTTGATTTGGGACTCAAGGGTAGGACAGCTATGACCGATAACTTAAATTGATAAGAGGCACTTTATTGTCACATAATTTCAAAGTTTTACGACGCTCCAATAAAAAGTTACAAGCATTTGATTGTTGCAAACATTGATAGGTATAGGACTCACCGTACAGAAGTTAGGGCCATTTGAAGTTTTAGCAGTGTTTGATTTGAGACTCAAGGTTAGGATAGCTAAGAGCGATAACTTAAATTGATAAGAGGCACTTTATTGTCACAAAATTTCAAGGTTTTATGACGCTTCAGTAAAAAGTTACATGCATTTGAATGTTGCAAAACTTTGATATGTGTAGGACTCACCGTATAGAAATTACGGCCATTTGAAGTTTTAGCAGCGCTTGATTGGGGACTCAAGGGTAGCATAGCTATGATCGATAACTTAAATTGATAAGAGGCACGAGTACTTTATTGTCACAAAATTTCAAGGGTTTATGACGCTCCAGTAAAAAGTATAATAGCATTTGAATGTTGCAAACTTTGATAGGTGTAGGACGCACCGTATTGAAGTTAGGGCCGTTTGAAGTTTTCTCAGTGTTTGATTTTGGGACTCATGGGTAGCATAGCTATGAGCGATAGCTTAAATTGATAAGAGGCACGAGTACTTTATTGTCACAAAATTTCAAGGTTTTATGACGCTCCAGTAAAAAATTACAAGCATTTGAATGTTGCAAACTTTGATAGGTGTAGGATGCACCGTATAGAAGTTAGGGCCTTTTGAAGCTGTATCAGTGTTTTATTTTGGGACTCAAGGGTGGCATAGCTATGAGCGATAGCTTAAATTGATAAGAGGCTCGAGTACTTTATTGCCACAAAATTTCAAGGTTTTATGGCTCTCCAGTAAAAAGTTACAAGCATTTGAAAGTTGCAAACTTTGGTAGGTGTAGGATGCACCGTATAGAAATTAGGGCCATTTGAAGGTTTAGCAGTGTTTGGTTTGGGACTCAAGGGTAGCATTGCTATGAGCGAAATGTTAAATTGATAAGAGGTACTAGTACTTTATTGGCACAACATTTCAAGGTTTTATGACGCTCCAGTAAAAAATTACAAGTATTTGAATGTTGCAAACTTTGGTAGGTGTAGGATGCACCGTATAGAAATTAGGGCCATTTGAAGTTTTATCAGTGTTTGATTTTGGGACTCAAGGGTAGCATAGCTATGAGCGATAGCTTAAATTGATAAGAGGCACGAGTCCTTTATTGTCACAAAATTTAAAGGTTTTATGACGCTTCAGTAAAAAGTTTAATAGCATTTGAAAGTTTCAAACTTTGATAGGTGTAGGACGCACCGTATAGAAGCTAGGGCCATTTGAAGTTTTAGCAGTTTTTGATTTGGGACTCAAGGGTAGGACAGCTATGAGCGATATCTTAAATTGATAAGAGGCACGAGTCCTTTATTTTCACAAAATTTAAAGGTTTTATGACGCTTCAGTAAAAAGTTTAATAGCATTTGAATGTTGCAAACTTTGATAGGTGTAGGATGCACCGCATAGAAGTTAGGGCCATGTGAAGATTTAGCAGTGTTTGATTTGGGACTCAATGGTAGCATAGCTATGAGCGATAACTTAATTTGATAAGAGGCACGAGTACTTTATTGTCACAAAATTGCAAGGTTTTATGACCCTTCAGTAAAAAGTTTAATAGCATTTGAAAGTTTCAAACTTTGATAGGTGTAGGACGCACCGTATAGAAGCTAGGGCCATTTGAAGTTTTAGCAGTTTTTGATTTGGGACTCAAGGGTAGGACAGCTATGACCGATAACTTAAATTGATAAGAGGCACTTTATTGTCACATAATTTCAAAGTTTTACGACGCTCCAATAAAAAGTTACAAGCATTTGATTGTTGCAAACATTGATAGGTATAGGACTCACCGTACAGAAGTTAGGGCCATTTGAAGTTTTAGCAGTTTTTGATTTGGGACTCAAGGGTAGGACAGCTATGAGCGATAACTTAAATTGATAAGAGGCACTTTATTGTCACATAATTTCAAGGTTTTATGACGCTCCAATAAAAAGTTACAAGCATTTGATTGTTGCAAACTTTGATAGGTGTAGGATGCACCGTATAGAAGTTTGGGCGATTTGAAGTTTTATCAGTGTTTGATTTTGGGACTCAAGGGTAGAATAGCTATGAGCGATAGTTTAGATTGATAAGAGGCGCGAGTACTTTATTGTCAAAAAATTTCAAGGGTTTATGACGCTCCAGTAAAAAGTATAATAGCATTTGAATGTTGCAAACTTTGGTAGGTGTAGGATGCACCGTATAGAAATTAGGGCCATTTGAAGTTTTATCAGTGTTTGATTTTGGGACTCAAGGGTAGCATAGCTATGAGCGATAGCTTAAATTGATAAGAGGCACGAGTCCTTTATTGTCACAAAATTTAAAGGTTTTATGACGCTTCAGTAAAAAGTTTAATAGCATTTGAATGTTGCAAACTTTGATAGGTGTAGGATGCACCGCATAGAAGTTAGGGCCATGTGAAGATTTAGCAGTGTTCGGGACTCAAGGGTAACATAGCTATGAGCGGTAGCTTAAATTGATAAGAAGCACGAGTACTTTATTGTCACAAAATTGCAAGGTTTTATGACGCTTCAGTAAAAAGTTTAATAGCATTTGAAAGTTGCAAACTTTGATAGGTGTAGGACGCACCGTATAGAAGTTAGGGCCATTTGAAGTTTCAGCATTGTTGGATTTGGGACTCAAGGGTAGGACAGCTATGAGCGATATCTTAAATTGATAAGAGGCACGAGTCCTTTATTTTCACAAAATTTAAAGGTTTTATGACGCTTCAGTAAAAAGTTTAATAGCATTTGAATGTTGCAAACTTTGATAGGTGTAGGACGCACCGCATAGAAGTTAGGGCCATGTGAAGATTTAGCAGTGTTTGATTTGGGACTCAATGGTAGCATAGCTATGAGCGATAACTTAATTTGATAAGAGGCACGAGTACTTTATTGTCACAAAATTGCAAGGTTTTATGACCCTTCAGTAAAAAGTTTAATAGCATTTGAAAGTTTCAAACTTTGATAGGTGTAGGACGCACCGTATAGAAGCTAGGGCCATTTGAAGTTTTAGCAGTTTTTGATTTGGGACTCAAGGGTAGGACAGCTATGACCGATAACTTAAATTGATAAGAGGCACTTTATTGTCACATAATTTCAAAGTTTTACGACGCTCCAATAAAAAGTTACAAGCATTTGATTGTTGCAAACATTGATAGGTATAGGACTCACCGTACAGAAGTTAGGGCCATTTGAAGTTTTAGCAGTGTTTGATTTGAGACTCAAGGTTAGGATAGCTAAGAGCGATAACTTAAATTGATAAGAGGCACTTTATTGTCACAAAATTTCAAGGTTTTATGACGCTTCAGTAAAAAGTTACATGCATTTGAATGTTGCAAAACTTTGATATGTGTAGGACTCACCGTATAGAAATTACGGCCATTTGAAGTTTTAGCAGCGCTTGATTGGGGACTCAAGGGTAGCATAGCTATGATCGATAACTTAAATGGATAAGAGGCACGAGTACTTTATTGTCACAAAATTTAAGGGTTTATGACGCTCCAGTAAAAAGTATAATAGCATTTGAATGTTGCAAACTTTGATAGGTGTAGGACGCACCGTATTGAAGTTAGGGCCGTTTGAAGTTTTCTCAGTGTTTGATTTTCGGACTCATGGGTAGCATAGCTCTGAGCGAGAGCTTAAATTGATAAGAGGCACGAGTACTTTATTGTCACAAAATTTCAAGGTTTTATGACGCTCCAGTAAAAAATTACAAGCATTTGAATGTTGCAAACTTTGATAGGTGTAGGATGCACCGTATAGAAGTTAGGGCCATTTGAAGCTGTATCAGTGTTTTATTTTGGGACTCAAGGGTGGCATAGCTATGAGCGATAGCTTAAATTGATAAGAGGCTCGAGTACTTTATTGCCACAAAATTTCAAGGTTTTATGGCTATCCAGTAAAAAGTTACAAGCATTTGAAAGTTGCAAACTTTGGTAGGTGTAGGATGCACCGTATAGAAATTAGGGCCATTTGAAGGTTTAGCAGTGTTTGGTTTGGGACTCAAGGGTAGCATTGCTATGAGCGAAATGTTAAATTGATAAGAGGTACTAGTACTTTATTGGCACAACATTTCAAGGTTTTATGACGCTCCAGTAAAAAATTACAAGTATTTGAATGTTGCAAACTTTGGTAGGTGTAGGATGCACCGTATAGAAATTAGGGCCATTTGAAGTTTTATCAGTGTTTGATTTTGGGACTCAAGGGTAGCATAGCTATGAGCGATAGCTTAAATTGATAAGAGGCACGAGTCCTTTATTGTCACAAAATTTAAAGGTTTTATGACGCTTCAGTAAAAAGTTTAATAGCATTTGAAAGTTTCAAACTTTGATAGGTGTAGGATGCACCGTATAGAAGTTAGGGCCATTTGAAGCTGTATCAGTGTTTTATTTTGGGACTCAAGGGTGGCATAGCTATGAGCGATAGCTTAAATTGATAAGAGGCTCGAGTACTTTATTGCCACAAAATTTCAAGGTTTTATGGCTCTCCAGTAAAAAGTTACAAGCATTTGAAAGTTGCAAACTTTGATAGGTGTAGGATGCACCGTATAGAAGTTTGGGCGATTTGAAGTTTTATCAGTGTTTGATTTTGGGACTCAAGGGTAGAATAGCTATGAGCGATAGTTTAGATTGATAAGAGGCACGAGTACTTTATTGTCAAAAAATTTCAAGGGTTTATGACGCTCCAGTAAAAAGTATAATAGCATTTGAATGTTGCAAACTTTGATAGGTATAACACGCACCGAACAGAAGTTAGGGCCATTTGAAATTCTATCAGTATTTTATTTTGGGACTCAATGGAAGCATAGCTATGAGCGATAGCTCAAATTGATAAGAGGTGCGAGTAGTTTATTGTCACAACATTTCAATGTTTTATGAATCTCCAGTAAAAAATTACAAGCATTTGAATGTTGCAAACTTTGATATGTGTAAGGTGCACCGCATAGAAGTTAGGGCCATGTGAAGTTTTAGCAGTGTTTGATTTGGGACTCAAGGGTAGCATAGCTATGAGCGGTAGCTTAAATTGATAAGAGGCACGAGTACTTTATTGTCACAAAATTGCAAGGTTTTATGACCCTTCAGTAAAAAGTTTAATAGTATTTGAATGTTGCAAACTTTGATATGTGTAGGGTGCACCGCATAGAAGTTAGGGCCATGTGAAGTTTTATCAGTGTTTGATTTGGGACTCAAGGGTAGCATAGCTATGAGCGTTAGCTTAAATTGATAAGAGGCACGAGTACTTTATTGTCACAAAATTGCAAGGTTTTATGACCCTTCAGTAAAAAGTATAATAGCATTTGAAAGTTGCTAACTTTGATAGGTGTAGGACGCACCATATAGAAGTTAGGGCCATTTAAAGTTTTGTCAGTGTTTTATTTTGGGACTCAAGTGTGGCATAGCTATGAGCGATAACTTAAATGGATACGAGGCTTCAGTACTTTATTGTCACAAAATTTCAAGGTTTTATGACGCTCCAGGAAAGAGTTACAAGCATTTGAATGTTGCAAACTTTGATAGGTATAGGACGCACCGTACAGAAGTTAGGGCCCTTTGCAATTTTATCATTGTTTTATTTATGACTCAATGGTAGCATAGCTATGAGCGATAGCTTAAAGAGGCACAAGTACTTTATTCTCACAAAATTGCAAGGTTTTATGAAGCGTCAGTAAAAAGTTTAATAACATTTGAAAGTTGCAAATTTTTATAGGTATAGGACGCACCGTATAGAAGTTAGGGCCATTTGAAGTTTTAGCAGTGTTTGATTTGAGACTGAAGGCTAGCATAGCTATGAGCGAAAACTTAAATTGATAAGAGGCACTTTATTAGCACAAAATTTCAAGGTTTTATGACGCTCCAGTAAATAGTTACAAGCATTTGAATGCTGCAAACTTTGATAGGTGTAGGATGCACCGTATAGAAGTTACGGCCATTTAAAGTTTTAGCAGTGCTTGATTTGGGCCTCAAGGGTAGCATAGCCATGATCGATAACTTAAATTGATAAGAGGCACGAGTACTTTATTGTCACAAAATTTCAAGGGTTTATGACGCTCCAGTAAAAAGTATAATAGCATTTGAATGTTGCAAACTTTGATATGTGTAGGACGCACCGTATAGAAGTACGGGTCATTTGAAGTTGTATCAGTGTTTGATTTTGGGACTCAAGGGTAGCATAGCTCTGAGCGATAGCTTAAATTGATAAGAGGCACGAGAACTTCATTGTCACAAAATTTCAAGGTTTTATGGCGCTTCAGTAAAAAGTATAATAGCATCAGAATGTTGCAAACTTTGACATGTGTAGGACGCACCGTATTGAAGTTAGGGCCATTTGAAGTTTTAACAGTTTTTGATTTTTGGACTCAAGGGTAGCATAGCTCAGAGCGATAGATTAAATTGATAAGAGGCACGAGTACTTTATTGTCACAAAATTTCAAGGTTTTATGACGCTCCAGTAAAAAATTACAAGCATTTGAATGTTGCAAATTTTGATAGGTATAGGACGCACCGTATAGAAGTTAGGGCCATTTGAAGTTTTAGCAGTGTTTGATTTGGGACTCAAGGCTAGCATAGCTATGAGCGATATCTTAAATTGATAAGAGGCACGAGTCCTTTATTTTCACAAAATTTAAAGGTTTTATGACGCTTCAGTAAAAAGTTTAATAGCATTTGAATGTTGCAAACTTTGATAGATGTAGGATGCACCGCATAGAAGTTAGGGCCATGTGAAGATTTAGCAGTGTTTGATTTGGGACTCAATGGTAGCATAGCTATGAGCGATAACTTAATTTGATAAGAGGCACGAGTACTTTATTGTCACAAAATTGCAAGGTTTTATGACCCTTCAGTAAAAAGTTTAATAGCATTTGAAAGTTTCAAACTTTGATAGGTGTAGGACGCACCGTATAGAAGCTAGGGCCATTTGAAGTTTTAGCAGTTTTTGATTTGGGACTCAAGGGTAGGACAGCTATGAGCGATAACTCAAATTGATAAGAGGCACTTTATTGTCACATAATTTCAAAGTTTTACGACGCTCCAATAAAAAGTTACAAGCATTTGATTGTTGCAAACTTTGATAGGTATAGGACGCACCGTACAGAAGTTAGGGCCATTTGAAGTTTTAGCAGTGTTTGATTTGAGACTCAAGGTTAGGATAGCTAAGAGCGATAACTTAAATTGATAAGAGGCACTTTATTGTCACAAAATTTCAAGGTTTTATGACGCTTCAGTAAAAAGTTACATGCATTTGAATGTTGCAAAACTTTGATATGTGTAGGACTCACCGTATAGAAGTTACGGCCATTTGAAGTTTTAGCAGCGCTTGATTGGGGACTCAAGGGTAGCATAGCTATGATCGATAACTTAAATGGATAAGAGGCACGAGTACTTTATTGTCACAAAATTTCAAGGGTTTATGACGCTCCAGTAAAAAGTATAATAGCATTTGAATGTTGCAAACTTTGATAGGTGTAGGACGCACCGTATTGAAGTTAGGGCCGTTTGAAGTTTTCTCAGTGTTTGATTTTGGGACTCATGGGTAGCATAGCTCTGAGCGATAGCTTAAATTGATAAGAGGCACGAGTACTTTATTGTCACAAAATTTCAAGGTTTTATGACGCTCCAGTAAAAAATTACAAGCATTTAAATGTTGCAAACTTTGATAGGTGTGGGATGCACCGTATAGAAGTTAGGGCCATTTGAAGCTGTATTAGTGTTTTACTTTTGGGACTCAAGGGTGGCATAGCTATGAGCGATAGCTTAAATTGATAAGAGGCTCGAGTACATTATTTCCACATAATTTCAAGGTTTTATGGCTCTCCAGTAAAAAGTTACAAGCATTTGAATGTTGCAAACTTTGATCGGTGCAGGACGCACCGTATAGAAGTTAGGGCCATTTGAAGGTTTAGCAGTGTTTGGTTTGGGACTCAAGGGTAGCATTGCTATGAGCGAAATGTTAAATTGATAAGAGGTACTAGTACTTTATTGGCACAACATTTCAAGGTTTTATGACGCTCCAGTAAAAAATTGCAAGCATTTGAATGTTGCAAACTTTGGTAGGTGTAGGATGCACCGTATAGAAATTAGGGCCATTTGAAGTTTTATCAGTGTTTGATTTTGGGACTCAAGGGTAGCATAGCTATGAGCGATAGCTTAAATTGATAAGAGGCACGAGTCCTTTATTGTCACAAAATTTAAAGATTTTATGACGCTTCAGTAAAAAGTTTAATAGCATTTGAATGTTGCAAACTTTGATAGGTGTAGGATGCACCGCATAGAAGTTAGGGCCATGTGAAGATTTAGCAGTGTATGATTTGGGACTCAAGGGTAACATAGCTATGAGCGGTAGCTTAAATTGATAAGAGGCACGAGTACTTTATTGTCACAAAATTGCAAGGTTTTATGACCCTTCAGTAAAAAGTTTAATAGCATTTGAAATTTGCAAACTTTGATAGGTGTAGGACGCACCGTATAGAAGCTAGGGCCATTTGAAGTTTTAGCAGTTTTTGATTTGGGACTCAAGGGTAGGACAGCTATGAGCGATAACTTAAATTGATAAGAGGCACTTTATTGTCACATAATTTCAAGGTTTTATGACGCTCCAATAAAAAGTTACAAGCATTTGATTGTTGCAAACTTTGATAGTTATAGGATGCACCGTATAGAAGTTTGGGCGATTTAAAGTTTTATCAGTGTTTGATTTTGGGACTCAAGGGTAGAATAGCTATGAGCGATAGCTTAGATTGATAAGAGGCACGAGTACTTTATTGTCAAAAAATTTCAAGGGTTTATGACGCTCCAGTAAAAAGTATAATAGCATTTGAATGTTGCAAACTTTGATAGGTATAAGACGCACCGAACAGAAGTTAGGGCCATTTGAAATTCTATCAGTATTTTATTTTGGGACTCAATGGTAGCATAGCTATGAGCGATAGCTTAAATTTATAAGAGGTACGAGTAATTTATTGTCACAACATTTTAATGTTTTATGACGCTCCAGTAAAAAAATTACAATTACAATTTGAATGTTGCAAACTTTGATATGTGTAGGGTGCACCGCATAGAAGTTAGGGCCATGTGAAGTTTTATCAGTGTTTGATTTTGGGACTCAAGGGTAGAATAGCTCTGAGCGATAGCTTAAATTGATAAGAGGCACGAGTACTTTATTATCACAAAATTTCAAGGTTTTATGACGCTTCAGTAAAAAGTTACAAGCATTTGAATGTTTCAAGCTTTGATATGTGAAGGATGCACCGTACAAAAGTTAGGGCCGTTTGAAGTTTTCTCAGTGTTTGATTTGGGACTCTAGCGTAGCATAGCTATGAGCGATAACTTAAATGGATAAGAGGCTTGAGTACTTTATTGTCACAAAATTGCAAAGTTTAATGACGCTCCAGTAAAGAGTTACAAGCATTTGAATGTTGCAAACTTTGATAGGTATAGGACGCACGGTACAGAAGTTAGGGCCATTTGAAATTTTGTCAGCGTTTTATTTTGGGACTCACTGGTAGCATAGCTATGAGCGAGGGCTTAAATTGATAAGAGGCTCGAGTACTTTATTGTCACAAAATTTCACGTATTTATGACACTCCAGTAAAAAGTTACAAGCATTTGAATGTTGCAAACTTTTATAGGTGTAGGACGCACCGTATAGAAGTCATGGCCATTTGAAGTTTTAGCAGTGTTTGATTTGGGACTCAAGGATAGCATAGCTATGAGCGGTAGCTTAAATTTATAATAGGCATGAGTACTTTATTGTCACCAAATTTTAAGGTTTTATGACGCTCCAGTAAAAAGTTACAAGCATTGGATTGTTGCAAACTTTGATAGGTATAGGATGCACCGTACAGAAGTTAGGACCATTTGAAGTTTTAGCAGTGTTTGATTTGGACTCAATGGTAGCATAGCTATGAGCGATAGCTTAAATTGATAAGAGGTGCGAGTAGTTTATTGTCACAACATTTCAATGTTTTATGAATCTCCAGTAAAAAATTACAAGCATTTGAATGTTGCAAACTTTGATATGTGTTGGGTGCACCGCATAGAAGTTAGGGCCATGTGAAGTTTTAGCAGTGTTTGATTTGGGACTCAAGGGTAGCATAGCTGTGAGCGGTAGCTTAAATTGATAAGTGGCACGAGTACTTTATTGTCACAAAATTGCAAGGTTTTATGACCCTTCAGTAAAAAGTTTAATAGCATTTGAAAGTTGCAAACTTTGATAGGTGTAGGACGCACCATATAGATGTTAGGGCCATTTAAAGTTTTATCAGTGTTTTATTTTGGGACTCAAGGGTGGCATAGCTATGAGCGATAACCTAAATGGATACGAGGCTTCAGTACTTTATTGTCACAAAATTTCAAGGTTTTATGACGCTCCAGTAAAAATTTACAAGCATTTGAATGTTGCAAATTTTGATAGGTATAGGACGCACCGCATAGAAGTTAGGGCCATGTGAACTTTTATCAGTGTTTGATTTTGGGACTCAAGAGTAGAATAGCTATGAGCGATAGCTTAAATTTATAAGAGGCACGAGTACTGGATTGTCACCAATTTTAAGGTTTTATGACGTTCCAGTAAAAAGTTACACGCATTGGATTGTTGCAAACTTTGATATGTGAAGGACGCACCGTACAAAAGTTAGGGCCATTTGAAGTTTTATCAGTGTTTGATTTTGGGACTCCAGCGTAGCATAGCTATGAGCGATAACTTAAATTGATAAGAGGTACGAGTACTTTTTTGTCACAACATTTCAATGTTTTCTGACGCTCCAGTAAAAAATTACAAGCATTTGAAGTTAGGGCCATGTGAAGTTAGAAGTTAGAAGTTAGGGCCATGTGAAGTTTTATCAGTATTTTATTTTGGGACTCAATGGTAGCATACCTGTAATTATATTTGTAATTATTCTAAAACTTTTGTAATTATATTTGTAATTATTTGTTAACAAAATTAAAAATTATTTATTCAAACTGTAATTATATTTGTAGTGTGGTTGGTTTAAATTTCAGTGCCAGCTCCTTGGTTGTTTAGAATTTGCTGCTTTCTTCCCGGCTGCTCTTCTGCTACCCGCTCGTTCATTAAAAATTACCGGGCGAGTTTGTTCTTCGGCGAGACATCTTGCGGCGAAGACAGTAGCTTTTACTGCGACATCCCACTTCCCGGTGGATTTATACTGGGATCCACGAAACTTCAAGCGGCTAGCTTAGATGCAGGTCGACGGATAATACCGCGGCTGGTGCGTACCGCGGCACTCCGGACTTGGCCGTCCTTGGCAGTGAAGACTTCAATTATTCGCCCTTTGACCCATTGGCTTCTTCGTAAGACAGGATCGCATACAACAACCAGTTGGTCTACTCTTAGTGGTGAGGCTGTACTCCTCCATTTTTGTCGGTGCAAAAGTTGTGGCAAGTACATACTCCACAATCCACCTTTTCCACAGACGATCCTTCAGGTTCTGCGCAATTCTCCATTGTTTGCGCAGACAGATTTTCTCTTCTTCCGGTGCAGGTGTTTGACTGGAATTGAGGCAGCCACTCAAGAAGTGATTCGGAGTAAGTGGTTCCTCTTCTTCATGGGTTATAGGAAGTTCTGTAAGTGGACGGCTGTTTATTATATTTTCCGCCTCAATCAGTGCGTTCCGGAAGGTCTCCAAGCGTGGTGCCTCATCCTTCAGGGTTTTCTGTAGCAGGCGTTTCACGCATTGGACAAGCCGCTCCCAACAACCTCCAGCGCTAGGATTGGCTGGGCAATTAAAAATCCACTCTATGTTTTCCTTTGACATTGCTTTGAGTAAAAGGTCGGTCTTACGCTGTTAGGCGGTCTGTGGGTAACTGTCCCATAAGTGGCACAGATGGCTTGGCTCGAGCGGTGATACAAATGACACAATCCCTCTTGATCCTTTTTAATAATGTGCGAGCATGAAGCACCCAGAACTTTTGCCGCATTTCATTTATTGTTAGGCAGTCGTTCTGGTGATGTCTCTTTTGGTGGTAATGCTTCATTATCAGCTGCAACACGCGATGTTTCTGGGGTAATATTATCGGGCGTCGTGCTGATTCAGGGATGTAATTAGCGGCGTCGATTCTTCCGTTGACTCTTAGCAGACCATCAGGATACAGCATCGGCGTGAGCTTAAATATGGCACTGGTCTTTGGAATTCCTGTACTTGCGCGTAGGGCTGACATTTCATCTGCAAATGACTCGTATTGTACGCGACAGCATACAAGTTTTTCAGCATCAGACACTTCAGCTGCTGTGAGCTCTCCAAAGTGACGGGATCTAGATTTGGCGTTGCGAATGAACCGAAATATCCATGCTGTCACCCTCAACGTCATCATGTAGGATGAAAACTTGATCAAACTATCCACAATATTGTCTGTGTTTATTACGTGTAACACCTGATTAACAGCTTCTTCAGATACACAGTGCTCTGAGTGAAGCATCCCAGCTTCTTGAGGCCAGTGTATTTCTTCTTGGCACAGGAAATGTGGACCCAATATCCAACGGCTGTCTTGCTCTACATACTGCGGCAACTTGGCTCTAGTTGCATCGTCGGCGACGTTCATCGATGTTGGTATCCAACGCCATTGCATCGGCGTGGAAGTGGCAAGTATCTCAGCAATTCGGTAGGCAACTAATTGCTAATACTTACGGGTTGTGGAACAAAGACAAAGCAGAATTGTCTTGGAATCGCTCCAAAATGTCGTAGCGTTGATCTTGAAATCATGACAGTCTTCAATCGAAGTCTTCAGTCGGCTTCCTAGTACGGCCGCTTGCAATTCCAGGCGCGGTACGGTCATACCCTTTGCAGGTGCACATCTCGTTTTGGCAGCAACGAATGCGACTTCTACCTCGTTTGCTTTGCAAACACGCAAAAAGGCGACTGCTGTAAATCCACTTTCACTAGCATCAACGAATATGTGCAGCTGTATATCATCGGCATTCGGCAACAAATACGACAAGCAACGCGGGACTGAAAAATTTTTCACGCCCTGAAAAACGTTCCACCATGCAAACCACTGTTTCTCCAAATCTGAAGGCAGCTGCTCATCCCACTGGATTTTCCGCTTCCACAGCGACTGCAGATATAGCTTGGCGAAAATAGTGATGTTGGCTAGGAGGCCAAAGGGGTCGTAAATAGCCATAACGATTCCCAACAACTCTCTCTTAGTCGGTGTTCTCCTGTACTCCAGCACCTGGCGTGGAATTCTATGGAACTTAAAGTGGAATTCAAACCTGTCCACTTCAGAGTTCCAAAACATACCCAGCACCTTCTCTGTTGTTGGCTGCAGTTCAGTGTTGACAACTTCTTGTTTCTTGACTTGGGTACCATTCAGTTTGACTTGCAGCTTCTTGCAGTTTGATACGAAATTTCTGAGCGTGAATCCTGCGGCAACGTTTATCTTCCGGGCCTCACACATTACCTTCTCGGCCTCCTGTATGTCATCAAAACTTATGACCAGGTCATCCACATAGGTGTTGTCAATGATAGCTTTTGCGCCACCTGGCATGTGAGGCAAAAACTGTGCTGCGTTCACGTTTTTTATGTATTCTGCACAACACGGCGAACAAATCGCTCCGAAGATCATCGACATCATTGAGTCGACACGGATTGGCTCGGCCGTCTCTCCAAAGAAAGCGCTGTGAGTCTCCAAAGAAAGCGCTGTGACACCTGGTCTTCAGCTCGTATGCGGACTTGTGAGCACATTTCTTGAATATCTCATGCAACCTCTTTGTCGAAATTTGTGCATAATGGCCAAAATTGGCTGCGCATGCTCAGGACCCTTTAATAATACTGAGTTGAGCGATACGTTAGAAATAGCAGCTGCAGCATCAAAGACGATACGAAGCTTATCCGGCTTATGCGGGTTCACTACACCAAAGTGAGGAAGGTACCAGGTTGTAGGACTACGAGGTGTGTTCAAAAAATAACCGTTATTGTGTGATCAAAAAATAAAGTATTTATTTATTCATCAACAACTATCTTGTCCCCTTCAAAGTAATTCCCCTCAGATATAATACACTTATGCCAGCGTTTTTTCCAATCCTCGAAACACTTCTGAAACGCTTTTTTTGGTATCGCCTTCAGCTCCTGTTTCGATTTTGCTTTTATCTCCTCAATCGTAACAAAACGCTTTCCTTTCGTCTCAGTTTTCGAAAGAGGAAAAAGTCAGCGGGGGCCAAGTCCGGTGAATACGGTGGTGGAGGCATGATAACGGTTTTGTTTTTGGCCAAAAACAGCTCCTGAGCGATGTCCATGCGACGTTGTTTTTGCTCAAAATTTAGCATTTTTGGAACAATCTTCGCTGCCGCACATTTCATGCCTAAAACATCCGTAAAAATTGCTCGGCATGAGCCGAACGATATGCCAACATCATCAGCAACCTCTCTGATAGTGATTCGACGATTATCCAAAATCATTTTCTTCACTGCGTCAATGTTTTCATCGGTTGTTGACGTGCTCGGGCGACCAGGACGAGCATCGTCATTGACATCTTCTCGGCCTTCCTTAAACCGGTTATACCACAATTGAACTTGTGTTCTCCTCATAGTAGACTCGCCAAAGGCCACAGTCAACATTTCAAATGTCATTGCGAATTTAATTTCATTTTTTACACAAAACTGGATACAGTTTCTTTGATCCATTTTTTCGAACAGTACAAAATCGAAGAGCACACCAAAACACGACTAACCTTTTTATCTGTCAAAAACAAACTGACAATCCAAAATGGTTGGTATTGCCAACATATATAACAGACATGTGTACCAACATAACAGAAAAAAAATGCGAAAATCGAACATACGTAACTCACGAAATTTGAAAATAACGGTTATTTTTTTATCATACCTCGTATGTCTCTCAGCAGCCTCTGGTGACAACAATTTGGCGTACCCCTTGTCAATGTATTCCATTTTATATCTGGCTGCAAAAGCGGCATCCCGGGACATCTTCCCCTCAATATTTAAAAGGCGGTGTTTGGCCATAACATAGCTCTGCGGCAGCTTAGTGGCATCGTTGCGCCATAATAGACCAACTTCAAAGCGTTGGCCGATATTTTGTGTGGTCTCAATCAATATTTTCCTCGCTCTGGCGTTCTCATCTGACTCCAGGACTGTGCTGGTGCTGCGGACTCCAAAACTTTCTACAGAAAAGTACTCTTCGATCAATCTGTTCAGTTGTGTTATAGTAGCTGCTTCTTTGACGTGCAACACCCTTGACATTGAGGTGGTGCTTGAGTGAAGTGGCCCATATGCCACCCAACCCAACATAGTTGCCGCAGCGATAGGTTGATCTGGACCGGCGGCGACAGTTTTCTCTGACATGCCTAAAAAACTATTATCCAATCCCAGCAGCAGGACCGGCTTGGCGGCTGGCGATTGGCACATCTGTGAAGTGCCCATGCTGTTGCTTGATGAATGTCTGCATTAGTAAATTAAGCTGCTTCACGGTGCGTACGTTTCTGAGTGGGTACTCCTGGCCACCACACTCTGCACGTACGTTCAAGCTTACTTTTTTCGATGGCTCCGTGGTTTGCTTCTCTCCATACCACTGAAGCGTCTGCTGTGCAGTAGGGCCTTTGAGACCAAGTTGATTTCCGATGGTCTCTTCAAGAAGTGAGACCGAAGAACCTTCATCAAATTTCGCAAATACAGGTATGCTACCACGTGGACCAAACAGCACCACGGGTAGTATCTTAAATAAGCTTGACTGCTGGTGTTGATGGCAGTTAAGCACATGCTCGACATCCTCTGGTTTCAGCTCTGCTAGCGGCTTAGTTGTCTGGTGCAGTAGGTTGTGATGCTTACGGGTGCATCCATTGATACCACATGCATGCCTTGCCTGGCAACTCAGCACGTTATGACCTCTTTGCAAGCAGGCAAAACAAAGGCTGTGACGCTTTCCCAAAGTCCATTTGTCATTTGTATTAAGCGCCTTAAATTGACGACATGCGCATAGTTTGTGGCTCAAATTGGCATTGCACACAACTGAGTTGTTGCTGTTCCACTTGAGGTTCGGTGCTATGCAAAACGCGACGTGGAATAGCACCTCGTGATATGGTCTGACGGTTCTGAAGGTTACCTTGATGCACCCCTTGGTGCGGTTGCGGGGGTTGATGTTGGCGCATAGCTGTACTAGCTAGGCTGGCATCAAGCTCACTACCTTTGCGAGTTCACTAACCCAGTCGGCAAAAGCTTCAACGGTGGCATAAGGCGTTATATTGGAGGCGTGTCGACTCCATTCATATTGCTTGGTGGGCGGAAGCTTTACAATAAGCTGCTCAAGAAGAGTAGGGTTGGCCAAATGGTGATCGCATTTTGCTGACTTAAAATAGGCGACAATATTTCGGACGCAGTTTGAGAATTCCAATACTTGCTCAAGTCGATTCTCATAAATCGGTAGGAACTGCTGCACCTTTTGCAGCTGCGAGCGGATCAATAAGTGAGACCGTCCAAATTTGAACTCTAACTCCTGCATGACTTTGGTCACGTCGTCAGGATATATGAGTAGTGACGTCACAGCGCGCTTCGCATTCCCTTGAACTGCCTTATGCAAACGCCATAAGGTTCTGGCGATTATTATAAACCAAATTCATTGGTCGTGTCTCTGAAGTTGGCTAAAAACAGGGGCCAATCTTCAGGGTTTCCATCGAAAGATGGCAGTGGATATAAGTTACCGCCGGGGCTATCGATAAAGGTCATAACACCATTATACGGCGTCGATGTATTTGGTGGGCTGCGATTGCGGCATCTGCTGTGGTTTGCTGCGTCGACGTTTTGTGGCAGCGGTGATTACACACTTTCATGAAAAGAGGATTCATTACACCCAACAACGGATGCACCCTTATCCACTCGATTGCGAAGTTGTTGAATCTCTATTTGGCCACGATGCGTCTCTTTACGTAGTTCGTCAACAGATTCGCGCAGTATATTTATACTGCTGAAAAGCTGCGCCAGTTGTTCACTAGTTACAACTGCTTGCGGCTGCTTTTGGCCCTGTGTTCCCTCGTTGGCCATTTGTATTACTCTGCTGTCCAATGAATCCGAGCTTTCCTCTCTGTCGTCTACTTTTGCTGATTCTAATTTTTTGATTTCGTTCAAGTCAACATTTATTTTTCTTTTATATAAGGTCTGTTCAATTTAAACAGCTGCTTGGTTCGGCACTGCAATACCGATCGAAAATTATTTGCAGCAGTTTGTTCTGGTAGAATCGATTAATTTTGAAATTAACAGATGTCGGTAATGTTGTTCGTATTTTATGAAGAAATGGCTGTTGCAAATTATCAACCATTGTTGATGACGTCACAAAAATGCTCTCGGAAGCACTAGCGCTCCGAAGGCGAAGTACGGCAGTATTTGTTATGCGATGGCTTTGACGATGCAAACAAATCTTGAAACAGCTCGGCGGTGGCTATTCAAGTCTAGCGATCCTGTAAGTATAATTACCTGAAGCAGTACGGCGGTGACTGCACGGAGTATATTAATTCCTAATAATGATCAAAATGGCGGTGAAAATGCTGTGGTGGCAGCGGAAGAAAGCAAATTCTAAAACTTTTGTAATTATATTTGTAATTATTCTAAAACTTTTGTAATTATGTTTGTAATTATTTGTTAACAAAATTAAAAATTATTAATTCAAACTGTAATTATATTTGTAGTGTGGTTGGTTTAAATTTCAGTGCCAGCTCCTTGGTTGTTTAGAATTTGCTGCTTTCTACCCTGTTGCTCTTCTGCTACTCACTCGTTCATTAAAAATTACCGGGCGAGTTTGTACTTCGGCGAGACATCTTGCGGCGAAGACAGTAGCTTTTACTGCGACAATACCTATGAGCGATAGCTTAAATTGATAAGAGGCTCGAGGACTTTATTGTCACAAAATTTCAAGGATTTATGACACTCCAGTAAAAAGTTAGAAGCATTTGAATCTTGCAAACTTTTATAGGTGTAGGACGCACCGTAGGGCCATTTGTAGTCTTAGCAGTGTTTGATTTGGGACTCAATGGTAGCATAGCTATGAGCGATAGCTTAAATTGATAAGAGGTACGAGTACTTTATTGTCACAACATTTCAATGCTTTATGAAGGTACAGTAAAAAAATACAAGCATTTAAATCTTGCAAACTTTGACAGGTGTAGGACACACCGCATAGAAGTTAGGGCCATTTGAAGTTTTAGCAGTGTTTGATTTGGGACTCAAGGGTACCATAGCTATGAGCGATAACTTTAATTGATAAGAGGCACGAGTACTTTATTGTCACAAAATTTCAAAGTTTTATGACGCACCAGTAAAAAGTTACAAGCATTTGAATGTTGCAAACGCACCGTACAAAAGTTAGGGCCATTTAAAATTTTATCATTGTTTTATTTTAGAACTCAATGGAAGCATAGCTATGAGCGATAGCTTAAATTTATAAGAGGCACGAGTTCTTTATTGGCACAAAATTTCAATGTCTTATAACGCTCCAGTAAAAAGTTACAAGCATTTGAATGTTGCAAACTTTGATTGGTGAAGGACGCACTGTACAGAAGTTAGGGCCATTTGAATTTTTATCAGTGTTTGATTTGGGACTCAAGGGTAGCATAGCTATGAGCGTTAAGTTAAATGGATAAGAGGCTCGAGTTCTTTATTGTCACAAAATTGCAAGGTTTAATGAGGCTCCAGTAAAGGGTTACGAGCATTTGAATGTTGCAAACTTTGATAGGTATAGGACGCACGGCTATCAGCGATAACTTAACTGGATACGAGGCTTGAGAACTTTATTGTCACAAAATTTCAAGGTTTTATGACGCTCCAGTAAAAAGTTACAAGCATTTGAATGTTGCAAACTTTGATAGGTATAGGACGCACTGGACAGAAGTTAGGGCCATTTAAAGTTTTAGCAGTGTTTGATTTGGGACTGAAGGGTAGCATAGCTATGAGCGACAGCTTAAATTGATAAGAGGCACGAGTACTTTATTGTCAAACATTTCAAGGCTTTATGACGCTCCAATAAAACGTTACAAGCATTTGAATGTTGCAAACTTTGATAGGTATAGGACGCACTGTACTGAAGTTAGGGCCATTTGAAGTTTTACCAGTGTTTGATTTGGGGCTCAAAGATAGCATAGCTATGAGCGATAGCTAAAATTGATAAGAGGCACGAGTACTTTATTGTCACAAAATTTCTAGGTTTTATGAGGTTCCAGTAAAAAATTACAAGCATTTGAATGTTGCAAACTTTGATAGGTATAGCATGCACCGTATAGAAGTTAGGGCCATTTGAAGTTCTAGCAGTGTTTGATTTGGGACTCAATGGTATCACAGCTATAAGCGATAGCTTAAATTTATAAGAGGCACGAGTACTTTATATTCATAAAATTTCAAGGTCTTATGACGCTCCAGTAAAAAGTTACAATCAGTTGAATGTTGCAAACTTTGATAGGTGTAGGACGTACCGTACAGAAGTTAGGGCCATCTGAAGTTTTGTTAGTGTTTTAGTTTGGGACTCAAGAGAGGCATAGTTATGAGCGATAACGTAAATTAATAAGAGGCTCGAGTACTTTATTGTTACAAAATTTCAAGGTTTTATGACGCTCCAGTAAAGGGTTACGAGCATTTGAATATTGCAAACTTTGATAGGTATAGGACGCACGGCCATGAGCGATAACTGAAATGGATACGAGGCTTGAGTAATTTATTGTCACAAAATTTCAATGTTTTATGACGCTTCAGTAAAAAGTTACAAGCATTTGATTGTTGCAAACTTTGATAGGTATAGGATGCACCGTATAGAAGTTAGGGCCATTTGATGTTTTATCAGTGGTCTCGTTTGGGACTCAAGGGTGATATAGCTATGAGCGATAACTTGAATAGATAAGAGGCTCGAGTACTTTATTGTCACAAAATTTCAAGGTTTTATGACGCTCCAGTAAAAAGTTACAAGCATTTGAATGTTGCAAACTTTGATAGGTATAGGACGCATTGTACAGAACTTAGGGCCATTTGAAGTTTTAGCAGGGTTTGATTTGGGACTCAAAGATAGCATAGCTATGAGCGATAGCTTAAATTGATAAGAGGCACGAGTACTTTATTGTCACAAAATTTCAAGGTTTTATGATGCTCCAGTAAAAAATTACAAGCATTTGAAAGTTGCAAACTTTGATAGGTATAGGACGCACCGTATACAAGTCATTTGAAATTTTATCTCATTTTGAGTCTTAATGGTAACATAGCTATGAGCGAAAGCTTAAATTGATAAGAGGCACAAGTACTTTATTGTGACAAAATTTCAAGGTTTTATGACGCTTCAGTAAAAAGTACAAGCATTTGAATGTTGCAAACTTTGATAGGTGTAGGAGGCACCGTATAGAAGTTAGGGCCATTTATAGTTTTACCAGTGTTTGATTTGGGACTGAAGGGTAGCATAGCTATGAGCGACAGCGTAAATTGATAATAGGCACGAGTACATTATTGTCACAAAATTTCAATGTTTTATGACGCTTCAGTAAAAAGTTACAAGCATTTGATTGTTGCAAACTTTGATAGGTAAAGGATGCACCGTATAGAAGTTAGGGCTATTTGATGTTTTATCAGTGGTCTCGTTTGGGACTCATGGGTGGCATAGCTATGAGCGATAACTTGAATAGATAAGAGGCTCGAGTACTTTATTGTCACAAAATTTCAAGGTTTTATGACGCTCCAGTAAAAAGTTACAAGCATTTGAATGTTGCAAACTTTGATAGGTATAGGACGCACGGCTATGAGCGATAACTTAAATGGATACGAGGCTTGAGTAATTTGTTGTCACAAAATGTCAAGGTTTTATGACGCTCCAGTAAAAAGTTACAAGCATTTGAATGTTGCAAACTTTGATAGGTATAAGACGCACCGTATAGAAGTTAGGGCCATTTGAAGTTTTATCAGTGTTTTAGTTTGGGACTCAAGAGTGGCATAGTTATGAGCGATAACTTAAATGGATAAGAGGCTCGAGTACTTTATTGTTACAAAATTTCAAGGTTTTATGACGCTCCCGTAAAAAGTTACAAGCATTTGAATGTTGCAAACTTAGATAGGTATAGGACTCACTGTACTGAAGTTAGGGCCATTTTAAGTTTTACCAGTGTTTGATTTGGGACTCAAAGATAGCATAGCTATGAGCGATAGCTAAAATTGATAAGAGGCACGAGTACTTTATTGTCACAAAATTTCTATGTTTTATGAGGCTCCATTAAAAAATTACAAGCATTTGAATGTCGCAAACTTTGATAGGTATAGCACGCACCGTATAGAAGTTAGGGCCATTTGAAGTTCTAGCAGTGTTTGATTTGGGACTCAATGGTATCACAGGTATGAGCGATAGCTTAAATTTATAAGAGGCACGAGTACTTTATATTCACAAAATTTCAAGGTCTTATGACGCTCCAGTAAAAAGTTACAATCAGTGAATGTTGCAAACTTTGATAGGTGTGATGTGATAGGTGTAGGACGTACCGTACAGAAGTTAGGGCCATCTGAAGTTTTATCAGTGTTTTAGTTTGGGACTCAAGGGTAGCATAGCTATGAGCGACAACTTAAATTGATAAGAGGCACGAGTACTTTATTTTCACAAAATTTTAAGATTTTATGACGCTCCATGCAAAAGTTACAAGCATTTGAATGTTGCAAACTTTGATAGGTATAGGATGCACCATATAGAAGTTAGGGCCATTTGAAGTTCTAGCAGAGTTTTTTTGGGGGACTCAACCGTAGCTTAGCTATGAGCGATAGCTTACATTGATGAGAGGTACGAGTACTTTATTGTC
The DNA here is from genome assembly GCA_920105625.2 of Clusia tigrina. NCBI lineage: Eukaryota > Metazoa > Arthropoda > Insecta > Diptera > Clusiidae > Clusia > Clusia tigrina. Next base: position 187,019 of record CAKKTE020000245.1, on the reverse strand, counting down.
ACAACATTTCAAGGTTTTATGACGCTCCAGTAAAAAATTACAAGCATTTGAATGTTGCAAACTTTGATAGGTGTAGAATGCACCGTATAGAAGTTAGGGCCATTTGAAGTTTTATTAGTGTTTGATTTTGGGAATCAAGGGTAGCATAGCTATGAGCGATAGCTTAAATTGATAAGAGGCACGAGTACTTTATTGTCACAAACTTCAAGGTTTTATAACGCTTCAGTAAAAAGTTACATGCATTTGATTGTTGCTAACTTTGATAGAAATAGGACCGTATAGAAGTTAGGGACATTTGAAGTTTTAGCAGCGTTTTATTTTGGGACTCACTGGTAGCATAGCTATGAGCGAGAGCTTAAATTGATAAGAGGCTCGAGTACTTTATTGTCACAAAATTTCACGTATTTATGACACTCCAGTAAAAAGTTACAAGCATTTGAATGTTGCAAACTTTTATAGGTGTAGGACGCACCGTATAGAAGTCAGGGCCATTTGAAGTTTTAGCAGTGTTTGATTTGGGACTCAAGGATAGCATAGCTATGAGCGGTAGCTTAAATTTATAATAGGCATGAGTACTTTATTGTCACCAAATTTTAAGGTTTTATGACGCTCCAGTAAAAAGTTACAAGCATTGGATTGTTGCAAACTTTGATAGGTATAGGATGCACCGTACAGAAGTTAGGACCATTTGAAGTTTTAGCAGTGTTTGATTTGGGACTCAATGGTAGCATAGCTATGAGCGATAGCTTAAATTGATAAGAGGTGCGAGTAGTTTATTGTCACAACATTTCAATGTTTTATGAATCTCCAGTAAAAAATTACAACCATTTGAATGTTGCAAACTTTGATATGTGTAGGGTGCACCGCATAGAAGGTAGGGCCATGTGAAGTTTTAGCAGTGTTTGATTTGGGACTCAAGGGTAGCATAGCTATGAGCGGTAGCTTAAATTGATAAGAGGCACGAGTACTTTATTGTCACAAAATTGCAAGGTTTTATGACCCTTCAGTAAAAAGTTTAATAGCATTTGAATGTTGCAAACTTTGATATATGTAGGGTGCACCGCATAGAAGTTAGGGCCATGTGAAGTTTTATCAGTGTTTGATTTGGGACTCAAGGGTAGCATAGCTATGAGCGGTAGCTTAAATTGATAAGAGGCACGAGTACTTTATTGTCACAAAATTGCAAGGTTTTATGACCCTTCAGTAAAAAGTTTAATAGCATTTCAAAGTTGCAAACTTTGATAGGTGTAGGACGCACCATATATAAGTTAGGGCCATTTAAAGTTTTATCAGTGTTTTATTTTGGGACTCAAGGGTGGCATAGCTATGAGCGATAACTTAAATGGATACGAGGCTCCAGTACTTTATTGTCACAAAATTTCAAGGTTTTATGACGCTCCAGTAAATAGTTACAAGCATTTGAATGCTGCAAACTTTGATAGGTGTAGGATGCACCGTATAGAAGTTACGGCCATTTAAAGTTTTAGCAGTGCTTGATTTGGGACTCAATGGTAGCATAGCTATGATCGATAACTTAAATTGATAAGAGGCACGAGTACTTTATTGTCACAAAATTTCAAGGGTTTATGACGCTCCAGTAAAAAGTATAATAGCATTTGAATGTTGCAAACTTTGATATGTGTAGGACGCACCGTATAGAAGTACGGGTCATTTGAAGTTGTATCAGTGTTTGATATTGGGACTCAAGGGTAGCATAGCTCTGAGCGATAGCTTAAATTGATAAGAGGTACGAGTACTTCATTGTCACAAAATTTCAAAGTTTGATGGCGTTTCAGTAAAAAGTATAATAGCATCCGAATGTTGCAAACTTTGATAGGTGTAGGACGCACCGTATTGAAGTTAGGGCCATTTGAAGTTTTAACAGTGTTTGATTTTTGGACTCAAGGGTAGCATAGCTCAGAGCGATAGATTAAATTGATAAGAGGCACGAGTACTTTATTGTCACAAAATTTCAAGGTTTTATGACGCTCCAGTAAAAAATTACAAGCATTTGAATGTTGCAAATTTTGATAGTTATAGGACGCACCGTATAGAAGTTAAGGCCATTTGAAGTTTTAGCAGTGTTTGATTTGGGACTCAATGATAGCATATCTATGAGCGATAGCTTAAATTGATAAGAGGTACGAGTACTTTATTGTCACAACATTTCAATGTTTTATGATGCTCCAGTAAAAAATTACAAGCATTTGAATGTTGCAATCTTTGATATGTGTAGGGTGCACCGCATAGAAGTTAGGGCCATGTGAACTTTTATCAGTGTTTGATTTTGGGACTCAAGGGTAGAATAGCTTTGAGCGATAGCTTAAATTTATAAGAGGCACGAGTACTGTATTGTCACCAATTTTAAGGTTTTATGACGTTCCAGTAAAAAGTTACACGCATTGGATTGTTGCAAACTTTGATATGTGAAGGACGCACCGTACAAAAGTTACTGCCATTTGAAGTTTTATCAGTGTTTGATTTTGGGACTCCAGCGTAGCATAGCTATGAGCGATAACTTAAATTGATAAGAGGTACGAGTACTTTATTGTCACAACATTTCAATGTTTTCTGACGCTCCAGTAAAAAATTACAAGCATTTGAATGTTGCAAATTTTATATATTTGTAGGGTGCACCGCTTAGAAGTTAGGGCCATGTGAAGTTTTATCAGTATTTTATTTTGGGACTCAATGGTAGCATACCTGTAATTATATTTGTAATTATTCTAAAACTTTTGTAATAATATTTGTAATTATTTGTTAACAAAATTAAAAATTATTTATTCAAACTGTAATTATATTTGTAGTGTGGTTGGTTTAAATTTCAGTGCCAGCTCCTTGGTTGTTTAGAATTTGCTGCTTTCTTCCCGGCTGCTCTTCTGCTACCCGCTCGTTGATTAAAAATTACTGGGCGAGTTTGTTCTTCGGCGTGACATCTTGCGGCGAAGACAGTAGCTTTTACTGCGACATCCCACTTCCCGGTGGATTCATACTGGGATCCACGAAACTTCAAGCGGCTAGCTTACATGCAGGTCGACGGATAATACCGCGGCTGGTGCGTACCGCGGCACTCCGGACTTGGCCGTCCTTGGCAGTGAAGACTTCAATTATTCGCCCTTTGACCCATTGGCTTCTTCGTAAGACAGGGTCGCATACAACAACCAGTTGGTCTACTCTTAGTGGTGAGCCTGTACTCCTCCATTTTTGTCGGTGCAAAAGTTGTGGCAAGTACTCCACAAACCTTTTCCACAGACGATCCTTCAGGTTCTGCGCAATTCTCCATTGTTTGCGCAGACAGATTTTCTCTTCTTCCGGTGCAGGTGTTTGACTGGAATTGAGGCAGCCACTCAAGAAGTGGTTCGGAGTAAGTGGTTCCTCTTCTTCATGGGTTATAGGAAGTTCTGTAAGTGGACGGCTGTTTATTATATTTTCCGCCTCAATCAGTGCGTTCCGGAAGGTCTCCAAGCGTGGTGCCTCATCTTTCAGGGTTTTCTGTAGCAGGCGTTTCACGCATTGGACAAGCCGCTCCCAACAACCTCCAGCGCTAGGATTGGCTGGGCAATTAAAAATCCACTCTATGTTTTCCTTTGACATTGCTTTGAGTAAAAGGTCGGTCTTACGCTGTTAGGCGGTCTGTGGGTAACTGTCCCATAAGTGGCACAGATGGCTTGGCTCGAGCGGTGATACAAATGACACAATCCCTCTTGATCCTTTTTAATAATGTGCGAGCATGAAGCACCCAGAACTTTTGCCGCATTTCATTTATTGTTAGGCAGTCGTTCTGGTGATGTCTCTTTTGGTGGTAATGCTTCATTATCAGCTGCAACACGCGATGTTTCTGGGGTAATATTATCGGGCGTCGTGCTGATTCAGGGATGTAATTAGCGGCGTCGATTCTTTCGTTGACTCTTAGCAGACCATCAGGATACAGCATCGGCGTGAGCTTAAATATGGCACTGGTCTTTGGAATTCCTGTACTTGCGCGTAGGGCTGACATTTCATCTGCAAATGACTCGTATTGTACGCGACAGCATACAAGTTTTTCAGCATCAGAAACTTCAGCTGCTGTGAGCTCTCCAAAGTGACGGGATCTAGATTTGGCGTTGCGAATGAACCGAAATATCCATGCTGTCACCCTCAACGTCATCATGTAGGATGAAAAGTTGATCAAACTATCCAGAATATTGTCTGTGTTTATTACGTGTAACACCTGATTAACAGCTTCTTCAGATACACAGTGCTCTGAGTGAAGCATCCCAGCTTCTTGAGGCCAGTGTATTTCTTCTTGGCACAGGAAATCTGGACCCAATATCCAACGGCTGTCTTGCTCTACATACTGCGGCAACTTGGCTCTAGTTGCATCGTCGGCGACGTTCATCGATGTTGGTATCCAACGCCATTGCATCGGCGTGGAAGTGGCAAGTATCTCAGCAATTCGGTAGGCAACGAATTGCTAATACTTACGGGTTGTGGAACAAAGACAAAGCAGAATTGTCTTGGAATCGCTCCAAAATGTCGTAGCGTTGATCTTGAAATCATGACAGTCTTCAATCGAAGTCTTCAGTCGGCTTCCTAGTACGGCCGCTTGCAATTCCAGGCGCGGTACGGTCATACCCTTTGCAGGTGCACATCTCGTTTTGGCAGCAACGAATGCGACTTCTACCTCGTTTGTTTTGCAAACACGCAAAAAGGCGACTGCTGTAAATCCACTTTCACTAGCATCAACGAATATGTGCAGCTGTATATCATCGGCATTCGGCAACAAATACGACAAGCAACGCGGGACTGAAAAATTTTTCACGCCTGAAAAACGTTCCACCATGCAAACCACTGTTTCTCCAAATCTGAAGGCAGCTGCTCATCCCACTGGATTTTCCGCTTCCACAGCGACTGCAGATATAGCTTGGCGAAAATAGTGATGTTGGCTAGGAGGCCAAAGGGGTCGTAAATAGCCATAACGATTCCCAACAACTCTCTCTTAGTCGGTGTTCTCCTGTACTCCAGCACCTGGCGTGGAATTCTATGGAACTTAAAGTGGAATTCAAACCTGTCCACTTCAGAGTTCCAAAACATACCCAGCACCTTCTCTGTTGTTGGCTGCAGTTCAGTGTTGACAACTTCTTGTTTCTTGACTTGGGTACCATTCAGTTTGACCTGCAGCTTCTTGCAGTTTGATACGAAATTTCTGAGCGTGAATCCTGCGGCAGCGTTTATCTTCCGGGCCTCACACATTACCTTCTCGGCCTCCTGTATGTCATCAAAACTTATGACCAGGTCATCCACATAGGTGTTGTCAATGATAGCTTTTGCGCCACCTGGCATGTGAGGCAAAAACTGTGCTGCGTTCACGTTTTTTATGTATTCTGCAGAACACGGCGAACAAATCGCTCCGAAGATCATCGACATCATTGAGTCGACACGGATTGGCTCGGCCGTCTCTCCAAAGAAAGCGCTGTGAGTCTCCAAAGAAAGCGCTGTGAGACCTGGTCTTCAGCTCGTATGCGGACTTGTGAGAACATTTCTTGAATATCTCATGCAACAGCGATACCTCTTTGTCGAAATTTGTGCATGATGGCCAAAATTGGCTGCGCATGCTCAGGACCCTTTAATAATACTGAGTTGAGCGATACGTTAGAAAAAGCAGCTGTAGCATCAAAGACGATACGAAGCTTATCCGGCTTATGCGGGTTCACTACACCAAAGTGAGGAAGGTACCAGGTTGTAGGACTACGAGGTGTGATCAAAAAATAACCGTTATTGTGTGATCAAAAAATAAAGTATTTATTTATTCATCAACAACTATCTTGTCCCCTTCAAAGTAATTCCCCTCAGATATAATACACTTATGCCAGCGTTTTTTCCAATCCTCGAAACACTTCTGAAACGCTTTTTTTGGTATCGCCTTCAGCTCCTGTTTCGATTTTGCTTTTATCTCCTCAATCGGAACAAAACGCTTTCCTTTCGTCGGTGTCTTCAGTTTTGGAAAGAGGAAAAAGTCAGCGGGGGCCAAGTCCGGTGAATACGGTGGTGGAGGCATGATAACGGTTTTGTTTTTGGCCAAAAACAGCTCCTGAGCGATGTCCATGCGACGTTGTTTTTGCTCAAAATTTAGCATTTTTGGAACAATCTTCGCTGCCGCACATTTCATGCCTAAAACATCCGTAAAAATTGCTCGGCATGAGCCGAACGATATGCCAACATCATCAGCAACCTCTCTGATAGTGATTCGACGATTATCCAAAATCATTTTCTTCACTGCGTCAATGTTTTCATCGGTTGTTGACGTGCTCGGGCGACCAGGACGAGCATCGTCATTGACATCTTCTCGGCCTTCCTTAAACCGGTTATACCACAATTGAACTTGTGTTCTGCTCATAGTAGACTCGCCAAAGGCCACAGTCAACATTTCAAATTTCATTGCGAATTTAATTTCATTTTTTACACAAAACTGGATACAGTTTCTTAGATCCATTTTTTCGAACAGTACAAAATCGAAGAGCACACCAAAACACGACTAACCTTTTTATCTGTCAAAAACAAACTGACAATCCAAAATGGTTGGTATTGCCAACATATATAACAGACATGTGTACCAACATAACAGAAAAAAAAATGCGAAAATCGAACATACGTAACTCACGAAATTTGAAAATAACGGTTATTTTTTTATCACATCTCGTATGTCTCTCAGCAGCCTCTGGTGACAACAATTTGGCGTACCCCTTGTCAATGTATTTGGCGACTTCCATTTTATATCTGGCTGCAAAAGCGGCATCCCGGGACATCTTCCCCTCAATATTTAAAAGGCGGTGTTTGGCCATAACATAGCTCTGCGGCAGCTTAGTGGCATCGTTGCGCCATAATAGACCAACTTCAAAGCGTTGGCCGATGTTTTGTGTGGTCTCAATCAATATTTTCCTCGCTCTGGCGTTCTCATCTGACTCCAGGACTGTGCTGGTGCTGCGGACTCCAAAACTTTCTACAGAAAAGTACTCTTCGATCAATCTGTTCAGTTGTGTTAAAGTAGATGCTTCTTTGACGTGCAACACCCTTGACATTGAGGTGGTGCTTGAGTGAAGTGGCCCATATGCCACCCAACCCAACATAGTTGCCGCAGCGATAGGTTGATCTGGACCGGCGGCGACAGTTTTCTCTGACATGCCTAAAAAACTATTATCCAATCCCAGCAGCAGGACCGGCTTGGCGGCTTGGTAGCTGGCGATTGGGACATCTGTGAAGTGCCCATGCTGTTGCTTGATGAATGTCTGCATTAGTAAATTAAGCTGCTTCACGGCGCGTACGTTTCTGAGTGGGTACTCCTGGCCACCACACTCTGCACGTACGTTCAAGCTTACTTTTTTCGATGGCTCCGTGGTTTGCTTCTCTCCATACCACTGAAGCGTCTGCTGTGCAGTAGGGCCTTTGAGACCAAGTTGATTTCCGATGGTCTCTTCAAGAAGTGAGACCGAAGAACCTTCATCAAATATCGCAAATACAGGTATGCTACCACGTGGACCAAACAGCACCACGGGTAGTATCTTAAATAAGCTTGACTGCTGGTGTTGATGGCAGTTAAGCACATGCTCGACATCCTCTGGTTTCAGCTCTGCTAGCGGCTTAGTTGTCTGGTGCAGTAGGTTGTGATGCTTACGGGTGCATCCATTGATACCACATGCATGCCTTGCCTGGCAACTCAGCACTTTATGCCCTCTTTGCAAGCAGGCAAAACAAAAGCGGTGACGCTTTCCCAAAGTCCATTTGTCATTTGTATTAAGCGCCTTAAATTGACGACATGCGCACAGTTTGTGGCTCAAATTGCATTGCACACAACTGAGTTGTTGCTGCTCCACTTGAGGTTCGGTGCTATGCAAAACGCGACGTGGAATAGCACCTCGTGATATGGTCTGACGGTTCTGAAGGTTACCTTGTTGCACCCCTTGGTGCGGTTGCGGGGGTTGATGTTGGCGCATAGCTGTACTAGCTAGGCTGGCATCAAGCTCACTACCTTTGCGAGTTCACTAACCCAGTCGGCAAAAGCTTCAACGGTGGCATAAGGCGATATATTGGAGGCGTGTCGACTCCATTCATATTGCTTGGTGGGCGGAAGCTTTACAATAAGCTGCTCAAGAAGAGTAGGGTTGGCGCATTTTGCTGACTTAAAATAGGCGACAATATTTCGGACGCAGTTTGAGAATTCCAACACTTGCTCAAGTCGATTCTCATAAATCGGTGGGAACTGCTGCACCTTTTGCAGCTGCGAGCGGATCAATAAGTGAGACCGTCCAAATTTGAACTCTAACTCCTGCATGACTTTGGTCACGTCGTCAGGATATATGAGTAGTGACGTCACAGCGCGCTTCGCATTCCCTTGAACTGCCTTATGCAAACGCATAAGGTTCTGGCGATTATTATAACCAAATTCATTGGTCGTGTCTCTGAAGTTGGCTAAAAACAGGGGCCAATCTTCAGGGTTTCCATCGAAAGATGGCAGTGGATATAACTTACCGCCGGGGCTATCGATAAAGGTCATAACACCATTATACGGCGTCGATGTATTTGGTGGCTGCGATTGCGGCATCTGCTGTGGTTGCTGCGTCGACGTTTGTGGCAGCGGTGATTGTACACTTTCATGAAAAGAGGATTCATTACACCCAACAACGGATGCACCCTTATCCACTCGATTGCGAAGTTGTTGAATCTCTATTTGGCCACGATGCGTCTCTTTACGTAGTTCGCCAACAGATTCGCGCAGTATATTTATACTGCTGAAAAGCTGCGCCAGTTGTTCACTAGTTACAACTGCTTGCGGCTGCTTTTGGCCCTGTGTTCCCTCGTTGGCCATTTGTATTACTCTGCTGTCCAATGAATCCGAGCTTTCCTCTCTGTCGTCTACTTTTGCTGATTCTAATTTTTTGATTTCGTTCAAGTCAACATTTATTTTTCTTTTATATAAGGTCTGTTCAATTTCAACAGCTGCTTGGTTCGGCACTGCAATACCGATCGAAAATTATTTGCAGCAGTTTGTTCTGGTAGAATCGATTAATTTTGAAATTAACAGATGTCGGTAATGTTGTTCGTATTTTATGAAGAAATGGCTGTTGCAAATTATCAACCATTGTTGATGACGTCACAAAAATGCTCTCGGAAGCACTAGCGCTCCGAAGGCGAAGTACGGCAGTATTTGTTATGCGATGGCTTTGACGATGCAAACAAATCTTGAAACAGCTCGGCGGTGGCTATTCAAGTCTAGCGATCCTGTAAGTATAATTACCTGAAGCAGTACGGCGGTGACTGCACGGAGTATATTAATTCATAATAATGATTAAAATGGCGGTGAAAATGCTGTGGTGGCAGCGGAAGAAAGCAAATTCTAAAACTTTTGTAATTATATTTGTAATTATTCTAAAACTTTTGTAATCATGTTTGTAATTATTTGTTAACAAAATTAAAAATTATTAATTCAAACTGTAATTATATTTGTAGTGTGGTTGGTTTAAATTTCAGTGCCAGCTCCTTGGTTGTTTAGAATTTGCTGCTTTCTACCCTGTTGCTCTTCTGCTACTCACTCGTTCATTAAAAATTACCGGGCGAGTTTGTACTTCGGCGAGATATCTTGCGGCGAACACAGTAGCTTTTACTGCGACAATACCTATGAGCGATAGCTTAAATTGATAAGAGGCTCGAGGACTTTATTGTCACAAAATTTCAAGGATTTATGACACTCCAGTAAAAAGTTACAAGCATTTGAATCTTGCAAACTTTTATAGGTGTAGGACGCACCGTATCAGAGCCATTTGTAGTCTTAGCAGTGTTTGATTTGGGACTCAATGGTAGCATAGCTATGAGCGATAGCTTAAATTGATAAGAGGTACGAGTACTTTATTGTCACAACATTTCAATGCTTTATGAAGGTCCAGTAAAAAAATACAAGCATTTAAATGTTGCAAACTTTGACAGGTGTAGGACACACCGCATAGAAGTTAGGGCCATTTGAAGTTTTAGCAGTATTTGATTTGGGACTCAAGGGTACCATAGCTATGAGCGATAACTTTAATTGATAAGAGGCACGAGTACTTTATTGTCACAAAATTTCAAGGTTTTATGACGCACCAGTAAAAAGTTACAAGCATTTGAATGTTGCAAACGCACCGTACAAAAGTTAGGGCCATTTGAAATTTTATCATTGTTTTATTTTATAACTCAATGGTACCATAGCTATGAGCGATAGCTTAAATTTATAAGAGGCACGAGTTCTTTATTGTCACAAAATTTCAATGTCTTATGGCGCTCCAGTAAAAAGTTACAAGCATTTGAGTGTTGCAAACTTTGATAGGTATAAGATGCACCGTACAGAAGTTAGGGCCATGTGAAATTTTATCAGTATTTTATTTTGGGACTCAATGGTAGCATAGCTATGAGCGATAGCTTAAATTTATAAGAGGCACGAGTACTTTATTGTCACCAAATTTTAAGGTTTTATGACGCTCCAGTAAAAAGTTACAAGCATTGGATTGTTGCAAACTTTGATAGGTATAGGACGCACCGCACAGAATTTAGGGCCATTTGAAGTTTTAGCAGTGTTTGATTTGGGACTCAATGGTAGCGTATCTATGAGCGATAGCTTAAATTGAAAAGAGGTACGAGTATTTATTGTCACAACATTTCAATGTTTTATCACGCTCCAGTAAAAAATTACAAGCATTTGAATTTTGCTAACTTTGATATGTGTAGAGTGCACCGCATAGAAGTTACGGCCATGTGAAGTTTTATCAGTGTTTGATTTGGGACTCAAGGGTATCATAGCTATGAGCGATAACTTAAATTGATAAGAGGCACGAGTACTTTATTGTCACAACATTTCAAGGTTTTATGACGTTGCAGTAAAAAATTGCAAGCATTTGAATGTTGCCAACTTTGATAGGTGTAGGATGCACCCTATTGAACTTTTGGGCCGTATAGAAGTTAGGGCCATTTGAAGTTTTATCAATGTTTGATTTTCGAACTCAAGGGTAGCATAGCTATGACCGATAGCTTAAATTGATAAGAGGCACGAGTACTTTATTGTCACAAAATTGCAAGTTGTCACAAAATTGACGCTTTAGTAAAAAGTTTAATAGCATTTGAAAGTTGCAAACATTGATAGGTGTAGGACGCACCGTATAGAAGTTAGGGCCATTTGAAGTTTTAGCAGTGTTTGAATTGGGACTCAAGGATAGCATAGCTATGGGCGATAGCTTAAATTGATAAAAGGCACGAGTACATTATTGTCACAAAATTTTAAGGTTTAATGACGCTCTAGTAAAAAGCTACAAGCATTGGATTGTTGCAAACTTTGATAGGTATAGGACGCACCGTACAGAAGATAAGGCCATTTGAAGTTTTAGCAGTGTTTGATTTGGGACTCAACGGTAGCATAGCTATGAGCGATAACTTAAATTGATAAGAGGCACGAGTACTTTATTGTCACCAAATTTCAAGGTTTTATGACGCTCCAGTAATGAATTTACAAGCATTTCAATGTTGCAAACTTTGATATGTGAAGGACGCACCGTACAAAAGTTAGTGCCGTTTGCAGTTTTTTCAGTGTTTGATTTGGGATACAAGCGTAGCATAGCTATGAGCGATAACTTAAATGGATTAGAGGCTTGAGTAATTTATTGTCACAAAATTGCAAAGTTTAATGACGCTCCAGTAAAGACTTACAAGGATTTGAATGTTGCAAACTTTGATAAGTATAGGACGCACGGTACAGAAGTTAGGGGCATTTGAAATTTTATCAGCGTTTTATTTTGGGACTCAATGGTAGCATAGCTATGAGCGATAGCTTAAATTTATAAGAGGCACGAGTTCTTTATTGGCACAAAATTTCAATGTCTTATAACGCTCCAGTAAAAAGTTACAAGCATTTGAATGTTGCAAACTTTGATTGGTGAAGGACGCACTGTACAGAAGTTAGGGCCATTTGAATTTTTATCAGTGTTTGATTTGGGACTCAAGGGTAGCATAGCTATGAGCGTTAAGTTAAATGGATAAGAGGCTCGAGTTCTTTATTGTCACAAAATTGCAAGGTTTAATGAGGCTCCAGTAAAGGGTTACGAGCATTTGAATGTTGCAAACTTTGATAGGTATAGGACGCACGGCTATCAGCGATAACTTAAATGGATACGAGGCTTGAGAACTTTATTGTCACAAAATTTCAAGGTTTTATGAAGTTACGGCCATGTGAAGTTTTATCAGTGTTTGATTTGGGACTCAAGGGTATCATAGCTATGAGCGATAACTTAAATTGATAAGAGGCACGAGTACTTTATTGTCACAACATTTCAAGGTTTTATGACGTTGCAGTAAAAAATTGCAAGCATTTGAATGTTGCCAACTTTGATAGGTGTAGGATGCACCCTATTGAACTTTTGGGCCGTATAGAAGTTAGGGCCATTTGAAGTTTTATCAATGTTTGATTTTCGAACTCAAGGGTAGCATAGCTATGACCGATAGCTTAAATTGATAAGAGGCACGAGTACTTTATTGTCACAAAATTGCAAGTTGTCACAAAATTGACGCTTTAGTAAAAAGTTTAATAGCATTTGAAAGTTGCAAACATTGATAGGTGTAGGACGCACCGTATAGAAGTTAGGGCCATTTGAAGTTTTAGCAGTGTTTGAATTGGGACTCAAGGATAGCATAGCTATGGGCGATAGCTTAAATTGATAAAAGGCACGAGTAGTTTATTGTCACAAAATTTTAAGGTTTAATGACGCTCTAGTAAAAAGCTACAAGCATTGGATTGTTGCAAACTTTGATAGGTATAGGACGCACGGCTATCAGCGATAACTTAAATGGATACGAGGCTTGAGAACTTTATTGTCACAAAATTTCAAGGTTTTATGACGCTCCAGGAAAAAGTTACAAGCATTTGAATGTTGCAAACTTTGATAGGTATAGGCCGCACTGGACAGAAGTTAGTGCCATTTAAAGTTTTAGCAGTGTTTGATTTGGGACTGAAGGGTAGCATAGCTATGAGCGATAGCTTAAATTGATAAGAGGCACGAGTACTTTATTGTCAAACATTTCAAGGCTTTATGACGCTCCAATAAAACGTTACAAGCATTTGAATGGTGCAAACTTTGATAGGTGTAGGACGCACTGTACTGAAGTTAGGGCCATTTGAAGTTTTACCAGTGTTTGATTTGGGGCTCAAAGATAGCATAGCTATGAGCGACAGCTAAAATTGATAAGAGGCACGAGTACTTTATTGTCACAAAATTTCTAGGTTTTATGAGGTTCCAGTAAAAAATTACAAGCATTTGAATGTTGCAAACTTTGATAGGTATAGCATGCACCGTATAGAAGTTAGGGCCATTTGAAGTTCTAGCAGTGTTTGATTTGGGACTCAATGGTATCACAGCTATAAGCGATAGCTTAAATTTATAAGAGGCACGAGTACTTTATATTCATAAAATTTCAAGGTCTTATGACGCTCCAGTAAAAAGTTACAATCAGTTGAATGTTGCAAATTGTGATAGGTGTAGGACGTACCGTACATAAGTTAGGGCCATCTGAAGTTTTGTTAGTGTTTTAGTTTGGGACTCAAGAGAGGCATAGTTATGAGCGATAACGTAAATGGATAAGAGGCTCGAGTACTTTATTGTTACAAAATTTCAAGGTTTTATGACGCTCCAGTAAAGGGTTACGAGCATTTGAATGTTGCAAACTTTGATAGGTAGAGGACGCACGGCCATGAGCGATAACTTAAATGGATACGAGGCTTGAGTAATTTATTGTCACAAAATTTCAAGGTTTTATGACGCTCCAGTAAAAAGTTACAAGCATTTGAATGTTGCAAACTTTGATAGGTATAAGACGCACCGTATAGAAGTTCGGGCCATTTGAAGTTTTATCAGTGTTTTAGTTTGGGACTCAAGAGTGGCATAGTTATGAGCGATAACTTAAATGGATAAGAGGCTCGAGTACTTTATTGTTACAAAACTTCAAGGTTTTATGACGCTCCCGTAAAAAGTTACAAGCATTTGAATGTTGCAAACTTTGATAGGTATAGGCCGCACTGGACAGAAGTTAGGGCCATTTAAAGTTTTAGCATTTTTTGATTTGGGACTGAAGGGTAGCATAGCTATGAGCGATAGCTTAAATTGATAAGAGGCACGAGTACTTTATTGTCAAACATTTCAAGGCTTTATGACGCTCCAATAAAACGTTACAAGCATTTGAATGTTGCAAACTTTGATAGGTGTAGGACGCACTGTACTGAAGTTAGGGCCATTTGAAGTTTTACCAGTGTTTGATTTGGGGCTCAAAGATAGCATAGCTATGAGCGATAGCTAAAATTGATAAGAGGCACGAGTACTTTATTGTCACAAAATTTCTAGGTTTTATGAGGCTCCAGTAAAAAATTACAAGCATTTGAATGTTGCAAACTTTGATAGGTATAGGATGCACCGTATAGAAGTTCGGGCCATTTGAAATTTTATCAGTGTTTTAGTTTGGGACTCAAGAGTGGCATAGTTATGAGCGATAACTTAAATGGATAAGAGGCTCGAGTACTTTATTGTTACAACATTTCAAGGTTTTATGACGCTCCCGTAAAAAGTTACAAGCATTTGAATGTTGCAAACTTAGATAGGTATAGGACTCACTGTACTGAAGTTAGGGCCATTTGAAGTTTTACCAGTGTTTGATTTGGGACTCAAAGATAGCATAGCTATGAGCGATAGCTAAAATTGATAAGAGGCACGAGTACTTTATTGTCACAAAATTTCTAGGTTTTATGAGGCTCCAGTAAAAAATTACAAGCATTTGAATGTTGCAAACTTTGATAGGTATAGGATGCACCGTATAGAAGTTAGGGCCATTTGAAGTTCTAGCAGTGTTTTTTTGTGGGACTCAACCGTAGCTTAGCTATGAGCGATAGCTTAAATTGATGAGAGGTACGAGTTCTTTATTGTGACAAAATTTCAAGGTTTTATGACGCTTCAGTAAAAAGTACAAGCATTTGAATGTTGCAAACTTTGATAGGTGTAGGAGGCACCGTATAGAAGTTAGGGCCATTTATAGTTTTACCAGTGTTTGATTTGGGACTGAAGGGTAGCATAGCTATGAGCGACAGCGTAAATTGATAATAGGCACGAGTACATTATTGTCACAAAATTTCAAAGTTTTATGACGCTTCAGTAAAAAGTTACAAGCATTTGATTGTTGCAAACTTTGATAGGTAAAGGATGCACCGTATAGAAGTTAGGGCCATTTGATGTTTTATCAGTGGTCTCGTTTGGGACTCATGAGTGGCATAGCTATGAGCGATAACTTGAATAGATAAGAGGCTCGAGTACTTTATTGTCACAAAATTTCAAGGTTTTATGACGCTCCAGTAAAAAGTTACAAGCATTTGAATGTTGCAAACTTTGATAGGTATAGGACGCACGGCTATGAGCGATAACTTAAATGGATACGAGGCTTGAGTAATTTGTTGTCACAAAATGTCAAGGTTTTATGACGCTCCAGTAAAAAGTTACAAGCATTTGAATGTTGCAAACTTTGATAGGTATAAGACGCACCGTATAGAAGTTAGGGCCATTTGAAGTTTTATCAGTGTTTTAGTTTGGGACTCAAGAGTGGCATAGTTATGAGCGATAACTTAAATGGATAAGAGGCTCGAGTACTTTATTGTTACAAAAGTTCAAGGTTTTATGACGCTCCCGTAAAAAGTTACAAGCATTTGAATGTTGCAAACTTAGATAGGTATAGGACTCACTGTACTGAAGTTAGGGCCATTTTAAGTTTTACCAGTGTTTGATTTGGGACTCAAAGATAGCATAGCTATGAGCGATAGCTAAAATTGATAAGAGGCACGAGTACTTTATTGTCACAAAATTTCTATGTTTTATGAGGCTCCATTAAAAAATTACAAGCATTTGAATGTTGCAAACTTTGATAGGTATAGCACGCACCGTATAGAAGTTAGGGCCATTTGAAGTTCTAGCAGTGTTTGATTTGGGACTCAATGGTATCACAGGTATGAGTGATAGCTTAAATTTATAAGAGGCACGAGTACTTTATATTCACAAAATTTCAAGGTCTTATGACGCTCCAGTAAAAAGTTACAATCAGTTGAATGTTGCAAACTTTGATAGGTGTAGGACGTACCGTACAGAAGTTAGGGCCATCTGAAGTTTTATCAGTGTTTTAGTTTGGGACTCAAGGGTAGCATAGCTATGAGCGACAACTTAAATTGATAAGAGGCACGAGTACTTTATTTTCACAAAATTTTAAGATTTTATGACGCTCCATGCAAAAGTTACAAGCATTTGAATGTTGCAAACTTTGATAGGACCATATAGAAGTTAGGGCCATTTGAAGTTCTACCAGAGTTTTTTTGGGGGACTCAACCGTAGCTTAGCTATGAGCGATAGCTTAAATTGATGAGAGGTACGAGTACTTTATTGTCACAACATTTCAAGGTTTTATGACGCTCCAGTAAAAAATTACAAGCATTTGAATGTTGTAAACTTTGATAGGTGTAGAATGCACCGTATAGAAGTTAGGGCCATTTGAAGTTTTATTAGTGTTTGATTTTGGGAATCAAGGGTAGCATAGCTATGAGCGATAGCTTAAATTGATAAGAGGCACGAGTACTTTATTGTTACAAACTTCAAGATTTTATAACGCTTCAGTAAAAAGTTACATGCATTTGATTGTTGCAAACTTTGATAGAAATAGGACCGTATAGAAGTTAGGGCCATTTGAAGTTTTAGCAGTGTTTGATTTGGGACTCAAAGGTAGCATAGCTATGAGCGATAGCTTAAATTGATAAGGGGAACGAGTACTTTATTGTCACAAAATTTCAAGGTTTTATGACGCTCCAGTAAAAAGTTACAAGCATTTGAATGTTGCAAACTTTGATAGGTATAGGACGCACCGTATAGAAGTTAGGGCCATTTGATGTTTTATCAGTGGTCTCGTTTGGGACTCAAGGGTGGCATAGCTATGAGCGATAACTTGAATAGATAAGAGGCTCGAGTACTTTATTGTCACAAAATTTCAAGGTTTTATGACGCTCCAGTAAAAAGTTACAAGCATTTGAATGTTGCAAACTTTGATAGGTATAGGACGATTGTACAGAACTTAGGGCCATTTGAAGTTTTAGCAGGGTTTGATTTGGGACTCAAAGATAGCAGAGCTATGAGCGATAGCTTAAATTGATAAGAGGCACGAGTACTTTATTGTCACAAAATTTCAAGGTTTTATGATGCTCCAGTAAAAAATTACAAGCATTTGAAAGTTGCAAACTTTGATAGGTATAGGACGCCCCGTATAAAAGTCATTTGAAATTTTATCAGTGTTTTATTTTGAGTCTCAATGGTAACATAGCTATGAGCGAAAGCTTAAATTGATAAGAGGCACAAGTACTTTATTGTGACAAAATTTCAAGGTTTTATGACGCTTCAGTAAAAAGTACAAGCATTTGAATGTTGCAAACTTTGATAGGTGTAGGAGGCACCGTATAGAAGTTAGGGCCATTTATAGTTTTACCAGTGTTTGATTTGGGACTGAAGGGTAGCATAGCTATGAGCGACAGCGTATATTGATAATAGGCACGAGTACATTATTGTCACAAAATTTCAATGTTTTATGACGCTTCAGTAAAAAGTTACAAGCATTTGATTGTTGCAAACTTTGATAGGTAAAGGATGCACCGTATAGAAGTTAGGGCCATTTGATGTTTTATCAGTGGTCTCGTTTGGGACTCATGAGTGGCATAGCTATGAGCGATAACTTGAATAGATAAGAGGCTCGAGTACTTTATTGTCACAAAATTTCAAGGTTTTATGACGCTCCAGTAAAAAGTTACAAGCATTTGAATGTTGCAAACTTTGATAGGTATAGGACGCACGGCTATGAGCGATAACTTAAATGGATACGAGGCTTGAGTAATTTGTTGTCACAAAATGTCAAGGTTTTATGACGCTCCAGTAAAAAGTTACAAGCATTTGAATGTTGCAAACTTTGATAGGTATAAGACACACCGTATAGAAGTTAGGGCCATTTGAAGTTTTATCAGTGTTTTAGTTTGGGACTCAAGAGTGGCATAGTTATGAGCGATAACTTAAATGGATAAGAGGCTCGAGTACTTTATTGTTACAAAATTTCAAGGTTTTATGACGCTCCCGTAAAAAGTTACAAGCATTTGAATGTTGCAAACTTAGATAGGTATAGGACTCACTGTACTGAAGTTAGGGCCATTTTAAGTTTTTTCCAGTGTTTGATTTGGGACTCAAAGATAGCATAGCTATGAGCGGTAGCTAAAATTGATAAGAGGCACGAGTACTTTATTGTCACAAAATTTCTATGTTTTATGAGGCTCCATTAAAAAATTTCAAGCATTTGAATGTTGCAAACTTTGATAGGTATAGCACGCACCGTATAGAAGTTAGGGCCATTTGAAGTTCTAGCAGTGTTTGATTTGGGACTCAATGGTATCACAGGTATGAGTGATAGCTTAAATTTATAAGAGGCACGAGTACTTTATATTCACAAAATTTCAAGGTCTTATGACGCTCCAGTAAAAAGTTACAATCAGTTGAATGTTGCAAACTTTGATAGGTGTAGGACGTACCGTACAGAAGTTAGGGCCATCTGAAGTTTTATCAGTGTTTTAGTTTGGGACTCAAGGGTAGCATAGCTATGAGCGACAACTTAAACTGATAAGAGGCACGAGTACTTTATTTTCACAAAATTTTAAGATTTTATGACGCTCCATGCAAAAGTTACAAGCATTTGAATGTTGCAAACTTTGATAGGACCATATAGAAGTTAGGGCCATTTGAAGTTCTAGCAGAGTTTTTTTGGGGGACTCAACCGTAGCTTAGCTATGAGCGATAGCTTAAATTGATGAGAGGTACGAGTACTTTATTGTCACAACATTTCAAGGTTTTATGACGCTCCAGTAAAAAATTACAAGCATTTGAATGTTGCAAACTTTGATAGGTGTAGAATGCACCGTATAGAAGTTAGGGCCATTTGAAGTTTTATTAGTGTTTGATTTTGGGAATCAAGGGTAGCATAGCTATGAGCGATAGCTTAAATTGATAAGAGGCACGAGTACTTTATTGTCACAAACTTCAAGGTTTTATAACGCGTCAGTAAAAAGTTACATGCATATGATTGTTGCAAACTTTGATAGAAATAGGACCGTATAGAAGTTAGGGCCATTTGAAGTTTTTGCAGTGTTTGATTTGGGACTCAAAGGTAGCATATCTATGAGCGATAGCTTAAATTGATAAGAGGAACGAGTACTTTATTGTCACAAAATTTCAAGGTTTTATGACGCTCCAGTAAAAAGTTACAAGCATTTGAATGTTGCAAACTTTGATAGGTATAGGACGCACTGTACAAAAGTTAGGGCCATTTAAAGTTTTACCAGTGTTTGATTTGGGACTGAAGGGTAGCATAGCTATGAGCGACAGCGTAAATTGATAATAGGCACGAGTACATTAGTGTCACAAAATTTCAAAGTTTTATGACGCTTCAGTAAAAAGTTACAAGCATTTGATTGTTGCAAACTTTGATAGGTATAGGATGCACCGTATAGAAGTTAGGGCCATTTGATGTTTTATCAGTGGTCTCGTTTGGGACTCAAGGGTGGCATAGCTATGAGCGATAACTTGAATAGATAAGAGGCTCGAGTACTTTATTGTCACAAAATTTCAAGGTTTTATGACGCTCCAGTAAAAAGTTACAAGCATTTGAATGTTGCAAACTTTGATAGGTAAAGGACGCATTGTACAGAACTTAGGGCCATTTGAAGTTTTAGCAGGGTTTGATTTGGGACTCAAAGATAGCATAGCTATGAGCGATAGCTTAAATTGATAAGAGGCACGAGTACTTTATTGTCACAAAATTTCAAGGTTTTATGATGCTCCAGTAAAAAATTACAAGCATTTGAAAGGTGCAAACTTTGATAGGTATAGGACGCACCGTATACAAGTCATTTGAAATTTTATCAGTGTTTTATTTTGAGTCTCAATGGTAACATAGCTATGAGCGAAAGCTTAAATTGATAAGAGGCACAAGTACTTTATTGTGACAAAATTTCAAGGTTTTATGACGCTTCAGTAAAAAGTACAAGCATTTGAATGTTGCAAACTTTGATAGGTGTAGGAGGCACCGTATAGAAGTTAGGGCCATTTATAGTTTTACCAGTGTTTGATTTGGGACTGAAGGGTAGCATAGCTATGAGCGACAGCGTAAATTGATAATAGGCACGAGTACATTATTATCACAAAATTTCAATGTTTTATGACGCTTCAGTAAAAAGTTACAAGCATTTGATTGTTGCAAACTTTGATAGGTAAAGGATGCACCGTATAGAAGTTAGGGCCATTTGATGTTTTATCAGTGGTCTCGTTTGGGACTCAAGGGTGGCATAGCTATGAGCGATAACTTGAATAGATAAGAGGCTCGAGTACTTTATTGTCACAAAATGTCAAGGTTTTATGACGCTCCAGTAAAAAGTTACAAGCATTTGAATGTTGCAAACTTTGATAGGTATAGGACGCACGGCTATGAGCGATAACTTAAATGGATACGAGGCTTGAGTAATTTGTTGTCACAAAATTTCAAGGTTTTATGACGCTCCAGTAAAAAGTTACAAGCATTTGAATGTTGCAAACTTTGATAGGTATAAGACGCACCGTATAGAAGTTAGGGCCATTTGCAGTTTTATCAGTGTTTCAGTTTGGGACTCAAGAGTGGCATAGTTATGAGCGATAACTTAAATTGCTAAGAGGCACGAGTACTTTATTTTCACAAAATTTTAAGATTTTATGACGCTCCATGCAAAAGTTACAAGCATTTGAATGTTGCAAACTTTGATAGGTATAGGATGCACCATATAGAAGTTAGGGCCATTTGAAGTTCTAGCAGAGTTTTTTTTGGGGGACTCAACCGTAGCTTAGCTATGAGCGATAGCTTAAATTGATGAGAGGTACGAGTACTTTATTGTCACAACATTTCAAGGTTTTATGACGCTCCAGTAAAAAATTACAAGCATTTGAATGTTGCAAACTTTGATAGGTGTAGAATGCACCGTATAGAAGTTAGAGCCATTTGAAGTTTTATTAGTGTTTGATTTTGGGAATCAAGGGTAGCATAGCTATGAGCGATAGCTTAAATTGATAAGAGGCACGAGTACTTTATTGACACAAAATTCAAGGTTTTATAACGCTTCAGTAAAAAGTTACATGCATTTGATTGTTGCAAACTTTGATAGGAATAGGACCGTATAGAAGTTAGGGCCATTTGAAGTTTTAGCAGTGTTTGATTTGGGACTCAAAGGTAGCATAGCTATGAGCGATAGCTTAAATTGATAAGGGGAACGAGTACTTTATTGTCACAAAATTTCAAGGTTTTATGACGCTCCAGTAAAAAGTTACAAGCATTTGAATGTTGCAAACTTTGATAGGTATAGGATGCACTGTACAGAAGTTAGGGCCATTTAAAGTTTTACCATTGTTTGATTTGGGACTGAAGGGTAGCATAACTATGAGCGACAGCGTAAATTGATAATAGGCACGAGTACATTATTGTCACAAAATTTCAATGTTTTATGACGCTTCAGTAAAAAGTTACAAGCATTTGATTGTTGCAAACTTTGATAGGTATAGGATGCACCGTATAGAAGTTAGGCCCATTTGATGTTTTATCAGTGGTCTCGTTTGGGACTCAAGGGTGGCATAGCTATGAGCGATAACTTGAATAGATAAGAGGCTCGAGTACTTTATTGTCACAAAATTTCAAGGTTTTATGACGCTCCAGTAAAAAGTTACAAGCATTTGAATGTTGCAAACTTTGATAGGTATAGGACGCATTATACAGAAGTTAGGGCCATTTGAAGTTTTAGCAGGGTTTGGTTTGGGACTCAAAGATAGCATAGCTATGAGCGATAGCTTAAATTGATAAGAGGCACGAGTACTTTATTGTCACAAAATTTCAAGGTTTTATGATGCTCCAGTGAAAAATTACAAGCATTTGAAAGCTGCAAACTTTGATAGGTATAGGACGCACCGTATACAAGTCATTTGAAATTTTATCAGTGTTTTATTTTGAGTCTCAATGGTAACATAGCTATGAGCGAAAGCTTAAATTGATAAGAGGCACAAGTACTGTATTGTCACAAAATTTCAAGGTTTTATGACGCTTCAGTAAAAAGTACAAGCATTTGAATGTTGCAAACTTTGATAGGTGTAGGAGGCACCGTATAGAAGTTAGGGCCATTTATAGTTTTACCAGGGTTTTATTTGGGACTGAAGGGTAGCATAGCTATGAGCGACAGCGTAAATTGATAAGAGGCACGAGTACAATATTGTCACAAAATTTCAATGTTTTATGACGCTTCAGTGAAAAGTTACAAGCATTTTATTGTTGCAAACTTTGATAGGTATAGGATGCACCGTATAGAAGTTAGGGCCATTTGATGTTTTATGAGTGTTCTCATTTGGGACTCAAGGGTGGCATAGCTATGAGCGATAACTTGAATAGATAAGAGGCTCGAGTACTTTATTGTCACAAAATTTCAAGGTTTTATGACGCTCCAGTAAAAAGTTACAAGCATTTGAATGTTGCAAAACTTTGATAGGTATAGGACGCACTGTACAGAAGTCAGGGCCATTTGAAGTTTTATCAGTGTTTTAGTTTGGGACTCAAGAGTGGCATAGTTATGAGCGATAACTTAAATGGATAAGAGGCTCGAGTACTTAATTGTTACAAAATTTCAAGGTTTTATGACGCTCCCGTAAAAAGTTACAAGCATTTGAATGTTGCAAACTTAGATAGGTATAGGACTCACCATAATGAAGTTAGGGCCATTTTAAGTTTTACCAGTGTTTGATTTGGGACTCAAAGATAGCATAGCTATGAGCGATAGCTAAAATTGATAAGAGACACGAGTACTTTATTGTCACAAAATTTCTATGTTTTATGAGGCTCCAGTAAAAAATTACAAGCATTTGAATGTTGCAAACTTTGATAGGTATAGGACGCACCGTATAGAAGTTAAGGCCATTTGAAGTTCTAGCAGTGTTTGATTTGGGACTCAATGGTATCACAGGTATGAGCGATAGATTCAATTTATAGGAGGCACGAGTACTTTATATTCACAAAATTTCTATGTTTTATGACGCTCCATGCAAAAGTTACAAACATTTGAATGTTGCAAACTTTGATAGGTATAGGATGCACCGTATAGAAGTTAGGGCCATTTGAAGTTCTAGCAGTGTTTTTTTGTGGGACTCAACCGTAGCTTAGCTATGAGCGATAGCTTAAATTGATGAGAGGTACGAGTACTTTATTGTCACAACATTTCAATGACGCTCCAGTAAAAAATTACAAGCATTTGAATGTTGCAAACTTTGATAGGTGTAGAATGCACCGTATAGAAGTTAGGGCCATTTGAAGTTTTATTAGTGTTTGATTTTGGGAATCAAGGGTAGCATAGCTATGAGCGATAGCTTAAATTGATAAGAGGCACGAGAACTTTATTGTCACAAAATTCAAGGTTTTATAACGCTTCAGTAAAAAGTTACATGCATTTGATTGTTGCAAACTTTGATAGGAATAGGACCGTATAGAAGTTAGGGCCACTTGAAGTTTTAGCAGTGTTTGATTTGGGACTCAAAGGTAGCATAGCTATGAGCGATAGCTTAAATTGATAAGGGGAACGAGTACTTTATTGTCACAAATTTCAAGGTTTTATGACGCTCCAGTAAAAAGTTACAAGCATTTGAATGTTGCAAACTTTGATAGGTATAGGACGCACTGTACAGAAGTTAGGGCCATTTAAAGTTTTACCAGTGTTTGATTTGGGACTGAAGGGTAGCATAACTATGAGCGACAGCGTAAATTGATAATAGGCACGAGTACATTATTGTCACAAAATTTCAATGTTTTATGACGCTTCAGTAAAAAGTTACAAGCATTTGATTGTTGCAAACTTTGATAGGTATAGGATGCACCGTATAGAAGTTAGGCCCATTTGATGTTTTATCAGTGGTCTCGTTTGGGACTCAAGGGTGGCATAGCTATGAGCGATAACTTGAATAGATAAGAGGCTCGAGTACTTTATTGTCACAAAATTTCAAGGTTTTATGATGCTCCAGTGAAAAATTACAAGCATTTGAAAGCTGCAAACTTTGATAGGTGTAGGACGCACCGTATACAAGTCATTTGAAATTTTATCAGTGTTTTATTTTCAATCTCAATGGTAACATAGCTATGAGCGAAAGCTTAAATTGATAAGAGGCACAAGTACTTTATTGTCACAAAATTTCAAAGTTTTATGACGCTTCAGTAAAAAGTACAAGCATTTGAATGTTGCAAACTTTGATAGGTGTAGGAGGCACCGTATAGAAGTTAGGGCCATTTATAGTTTTACCAGGGTTATATTTGGGACTGAAGGGTAGCATAGCTATGACCGACAGCGTAAATTGATAAGAGGCACGAGTACAATATTGTCACAAAATTTCAATGTTTTATGACGCTTCAGTGAAAAGTTACAAGCATTTTATTGTTGCAAACTTTGATAGGTATAGGATGCACCGTATAGAAGTTACGCCCATTTGATGTTTTATCAGTGGTCTCGTTTGGGACTCAAGGGTGGCATAGCTATGAGCGATAACTTGAATAGATAAGAGGCTCGAGTACTTTATTGTCACAAAATTTCAAGGTTTTATGACGCTCCAGTAAAAAGTTACAAGCATTTGAATGTTGCAAACTTTGATAGGTATAGGACGCACTGTACAGAAGTCAGGGCCATTTGAAGTTTTAGCAGGGTTTGATTTGGGACTCAAAGATAGCATAGCTATGAGCGATAGCTTAAATTGATAAGAGGCACGAGTACTTTATTGTCACAAAATTTCAAGGTTTTATGATGCTCCAGTAAAAAATTACAAGCATTTGAAAGTTGCATACTTTGATAGGTATAGGACGCACCGTATACAAATCATTTGAAATTTTATCAGTGTTTTATTTTGAGTCTCAATGGTAACATAGCTATGAGCGAAAGCTTAAATTGATAAGAGGCACAAGTACATTATTGTCACAAAATTTCAAGGTTTTATGACGCTTCAGTAAAAAGTACAAGCATTTGAATGTTGCAAATATTGATAGGTGTAGGAGGCACCGTATAGAAGTTAGGGCCATTTGAAGTTTTAGCAGTGTTTGATTTGGGACTCAAAGGTAGCATAGCTATCAGAGATAGCTTAAATTGATAAGAGGCACGAGTACTTTATTGTCACAAAATTTCAAGGTTTTATGACGCTTCAGTAAAAAGTTACAAGCATTTGAATGTTGCAAACTTTGATAGTGTAGGAGGCACCGCATAGAAGTTAGGGCCATTTGAAGTTATAACAGTGTTTGATGTGGGACTCAACCGTAGCATAGCTATGAGCGATAGCTTAAATTGAAAAGAGGTACTAGTACTTTATTGTCACAACATTTCAAGGTTTTATGCCGCTCCAGTAAAAATTACAAGCATTTGAATGTTGCAAACTTTGAGAGGTGTAGGATGCACCGTATAGAAGTTAGGGCCATTTGAAGTTTAATCAGTGTTTGATTTTAGGAATCAAGGGTAGCATAGCTATGAGCGATAGCTTAAATTGATAAGAGGCACAAGTACTTTATTGTCACAAAATTTCAAGGTTTTATGACGCTTCAGTAAAAAGTTACAAGCATTTGAATTTTGCAAACTTTGATAGGTGTAGGAGGAACCGCATAAAAGTTAGGGCCATTTGAAGTTTTAGCAGTGTTTGATTTGGGACTCAAGGGTAGCATAGCTATGAACGATAACTTAAATTGATAAGAGGCACGAGTACTTTATTGTCACAAAATTTCAAGATTTTATGACGCTCCATGCAAAAGTTACAAGCATTTGAATGTTGCAAACTTTCATAGGTATAGGATGCACCGTATAGAAGTTAGGGCCATTTGAAGTTCTAGCAGTGTTTGATGTGGGACTCAACCGTAGCATAGCTATGAGCGATAGCTTAAATTGATAAGAGGTACGAGTACTTTATTGTCACAACATTTCAAGGTTTTATGACGCTCCAGTAAAAAAATACAAGCATCTGAATGTTGCAAACTTTGATAGGTGTAGAATGCACCGTATAGAAGTTAGGGCCATTTGAAGTTTTATCAGTGTTTGATTTTGGGAATCAAGGGTAGTATAGCTATGAGCGATAGCTTAAATTGATAATAGGCACGAGTACTTTATTGTCACAAAATTCAAGGTTTTATGACGCTCCAGTAAAAAGTTACATGCATTTGATTGTTGCAAACTTTGATAGGAATAGGACCGTATAGAAGTTAGGGCCATTTGAAGTTTTAGCAGGGTTTGATTTGGGACTCAAAGGTAGCATAGCTATGAGCGATAGCTTAAATTGATAAGAGGAACGAGTACTTTATTGTCACAAAATTTCAAGGTTTTATGACGCTCCAGTAAAAAGTTACAAGCATTTCAATGTTGCAAACTTTGATAGGTATAGGACGCACTGTACAGAAGTTAGGGCCATTTGAAGTTTTAGCAGGGTTTGATTTGGGACTCAAAGATAGCATAGCTATGAGCGATAGCTTAAATTGATAAGAGGCACGAGTACTTTATTGTCACAAAATTTCAAGGTTTTATGACGCTCCATGCAAAAGTTTCAAGCATTTGAATGTTGCAAACTTTGATAGGTATAGGATGCACCGTATAGAAGTTAGGGCCATTTGAAGTTTAATCAGTGTTTGATCTTGGGAATCAAGGGTAGCATAGCTATGAGCGACAGTTTAATTGATAAGAGGCACAAGTACTTTATTGTCACAAAATTTCAAGGTTTTATGACGCTTCAGTAAAAAGTTACAAGCATTTGAATGTTGCAAACTTTGATAGGTGTAGGAGGCACCGCATAGAAGTTAGGGCCATTTGAAGTTTTAGCAGTGTTTGATTTGGGACTCAATGGTAGAATAGCTATTAGCGATAACTTAAATTGATAAGAGGCACGAGTACTTTATTGTCACAAAATTTCAAGATTTTATGACGCTCCATGCAAAAGTTACAAGCATTTGAATGTTGCAAACTTTGATAGGTATAGGATGCACCGTATAGAAGTTAGGGCCATTTGAAGTTCTAGCAGTGTTTGATGTGGGACTCAACCGTAGCATAGCTATGAGCGATAGCTTAAATTGATGAGAGGTACGAGTTCTTTATTGTTATAACATTTCAAGGTTTTATGACGCTCCAGTAAAAAAATACAAGCATTTGAATGTTGCAAACTTTGATAGGTGTAGAATGCACCGTATAGAAGTTAGGACCATTTGAAGTTTTATCAGTGTTTTATTTTGGGAATCAAGGGTAGCATAGCTATGAGCGATAGCTTAAATTGATAAGAGGAACGAGTACTTTATTGTCACAAAATTTCAAGGTTTTATGACGCTCCAGTAAAAAGTTACATGCATTTGATTGTTGCAAACTTTGATAGGAGTAGGACGCACCGTATAGAGGTTAGGGCCATTTGAAGTTTTAGCAGTGTTTGATTTGGGACTCAAAGGTAGCATAGCTATCAGCGATAGCTTAAATTGATAAGAGGCACGAGTACTTTATTGTCACAAAATTTCAAGGTTTTATGACGCTCCATGCAAAAGTTAGAAGCATTTGAATGTTGCAAACTTTCATAGGTATAGGATGCACCGTATAGAAGTTAGGGCCATTTGAAGTTCTAGCAGTGTTTGATGTGGGACTCAACCGTAGCATAGCTATGAGCGATAGCTTAAATTGATAAGAGGTACGAGTACTTTATTGTCACAACATTTCAAGGTTTTATGACGCTCCAGTAAAAAAATACAAGCATTTGAATGTTGCAAACTTTGATAGGTGTAGAATGCACCGTATAGAAGTTAGGGCCATTTGAAGTTTTATCAGTGTTTGATTTTGGGAATCAAGGGTAGTATAGCTATGAGCGATAGCTTAAATTGATAAGAGGCACGAGTACTTTATTGTCACAAAATTCAAGGTTTTATGACGCTCCAGTAAAAAGTTACATGCATTTGATTGTTGCAAACTTTGATAGGAATAGGACCGTATAGAAGTTAGGGCCATTTGAAATTTTAGCAGGGTTTGATTTGGGACTCAAAGGTAGCATAGCTATGAGCGATAGCTTAAATTGATAAGAGGAACGAGTACTTTATTGTCACAAAATTTCAAGGTTTTATGACGCTCCAGTAAAAAGTTACAAGCATTTCAATGTTGCAAACTTTGATAGGTGTAGGACGCACCGTACAGAAGTTGGGGCCATTTGAAGTTTTATCAGTGTTTGATTTGGGACTCAAGAGTAGCATAGCTATGAGCGATAGCTTAAATGGATAAGAGGCACGAGCACTTTATTGTCACAACATTTCAAGGTTTTATGACGATCCAGTAAAAAATTACAAGCATTTGAATGTTGCAAACTTTGGTAGGTGTAGGATGCACCGTATAGAAGTTAGGGCCATTTGAAGTTTTATCAGTGTTTGATTTTGGGACTCAAGGGTAGCATAGCTATGAGCGATAGCTTAAATAGATAAGAGGCACAAGTACTTTATTGTCACAAAATTTCAAGGTCTTATGACGCTTCAGTAAAAAGTTTAATAGCATTTGAATGTTGCAAACTTTGATAGGTGTAGGACGCACCGTATAGAAGTTAGGGCCATTTGAGTTTTATCAGTGTTATAGGTTGGGACTCAAGGGTGGCATAGCTATGAGCGATAACTTAAATGGATACGAGGCTCGAGTGCTATATTGTCACAAAATTTCAAGGTTTTATGACGCTCCAGTGAAAAGTTACAAGCATTTGAATGTTGCAAACTTTGATTGGTATAGGATGCACTGTACAGAAGTTAGGGCCATTTAAAGTTTTACCAGTGTTTGATTTGGGACTGAAGGGTAGCATAGCTATGAGCGACAGCGTAAATTGATAAGAGGCACGTGTACATTATTGTCACAAAATTTCAATGTTTTATGACGCTTCAGTAAAAAGTTACAAGCATTTGATTGTTGCATACTTTAATAGGTATAGGATGCACCGTATAGAAGTTAGGACCATTTGATGTTTTATCAGTGTTCTCGTTTGGGAATCAAGGGTAGCATAGCTCTGAGCGATAGCTTAAATTGATAAGAGGCACAAGTACTTTATTGTCACATAATTTCAAGGTCTTATGACGCTTCAGTAAAAAGTTTAATAGCATTTGAATGTTGCAAATTTTGATAGGTGTAGGACGCACCGTATAGAAGTTAGGGCCATTTGAAGTTTTATCAGTGTTTTAGTTTGGGAATTAAGGGTGGCATAGCTATTAGCGATAACTTAAATGGATAAGAGGCTCGAGTACTTTATTGTCACAAAATTTCAAGGTTTTATGAAGGTCCAGTAAAAAGTTACAAGCAATTGAATGTTGCCAACTGTGGTAGGTATAGGACGCACCGTATAGAAGTAAGGGCCATTTGAAATTTTATCAGTGTTTTATTTTGGGTCTCAATGGTAGCATAGCTATGAGCGATAGCTTAAATGGATAAGAGGCACGAGTACTTTATTGTCACAAAATTTCAAGGTTTTATGACGCTCCAGTAAAAAGTTACAAGCATTTCAATGTTGCAAACTTTGATAGGTGTAGGACGCACCGTACAGAAGTTGGGGCCATTTGAAGTTTTATCAGTGTTTGATTTGGGACTCAAGGGTAGCATAGCTATGAGCGATAGCTTAAATGGATAAGAGGCACGAGTACTTTATTGTCACAACATTTCAATGTTTTATGACGATCCAGTAAAAAATTACAAGCATTTGAATGTTGCAAACTTTGATAGGTGTAGAATGCACCGTATAGAAGTTAGGGCCATTTGAATTTTTATCAGTGTTTGATTAAGGGACTCAAGGGTAGCATAGCTATGAGCGATAGCTTAAATGGATAAGAGGCACGAGCACTTTATTGTCACAACATTTCAAGGTTTTATGACGATCCAGTAAAAAATTACAAGCATTTGAATGTTGCAAACTTTGATAGGTGTAGGACGCACCGTATAGAAGTTAGGGCCATTTGAGTTTTATCAGTGTTATAGGTTGGGACTCAAGGGTGGCATAGCTATGAGCGATAACTTAAATGGATACGAGGCTCGAGTGCTATATTGTCACAAAATTTCCAGGTTTTATGACGCTCCAGTGAAAAGTTACAAGCATTTGAATGTTGCAAACTTTGATTGGTATAGGATGCACTGTACAGAAGTTAGGGCCATTTAAAGTTTTACCAGTGTTTGATTTGGGACTGAAGGGTAGCATAGCTATGAGCGACAGCGTAAATTGATAAGAGGCACGTGTACATTATTGTCACAAAATTTCAATGTTTTATGACGCTTCAGTAAAAAGTTACAAGCATTTGATTGTTGCATACTTTAATAGGTATAGGATGCACCGTATAGAAGTTAGGACCATTTGATGTTTTATCAGTGTTCTCGTTTGGGAATCAAGGGTAGCATAGCTCTGAGCGATAGCTTAAATTGATAAGAGGCACAAGTACTTTATTGTCACATAATTTCAAGGTCTTATGACGCTTCAGTAAAAAGTTTAATAGCATTTGAATGTTGCAAATTTTGATAGGTGTAGGACGCACCGTATAGAAGTTAGGGCCATTTGAAGTTTTATCAGTGTTTTAGTTTGGGAATTAAGGGTGGCATAGCTATGAGCGATAACTTAAATGGATAAGAGGCTCGAGTACTTTAATGTCACAAAATTTCAAGGTTTTATGAAGGTCCAGTAAAAAGTTACAAGCAATTGAATGTTGCCAACTGTGGTAGGTATAGGACGCACCGTATAGAAGTAAGGGCCATTTAAAATTTTATCAGTGTTTTATTTTGGGTCTCAATGGTAGCATAGCTATGAGCGATAGCGTAAATGGATAAGAGGCACGAGTACTTTATTGTCACAAAATTTCAAGGTTTTATGACGCTCCAGTAAAAAGTTACAAGCATTTCAATGTTGCAAACTTTGATAGGTGTAGGACGCACCGTACAGAAGTTGGGGCCATTTGAAGTTTTATCAGTGTTTGATTTGGGACTCAAGGGTAGCATAGCTATGAGCGATAGCTTAAATGGATAAGAGGCACGAGTACCTTATTGTCACAACATTTCAAGGTTTTATGACGATCCAGTAAAAAATTACAAGCATTTGAATGTTGCAAACTTTGATAGGTGTAGGATGCACCGTATAGAAGTTAGGGCCATTTGAAGTTTTATCAGTGTTTGATTTTGGGACTCAAGGGTAGCATAGCTATGAGCGATAGCTTAAATAGATAAGAGGCACAAGTACTTTATTGTCACAAAATTTCAAGGTCTTATGACGCTTCAGTAAAAAGTTTAATAGCATTTGAATGTTGCAAACTTTGATAGGTGTAGGACGCACCGTATAGAAGTTAGGGCCATTTGAGTTTTATCAGTGTTATAGGTTGGGACTCAAGGGTGGCATAGCTATGAGCGATAACTTAAATGGATACGAGGCTCGAGTGCTTTATTGTCACAAAATTTCAAGGTTTTGTGACGCTCCAGTGAAAAGTTACAAGCATTTGAATGTTGCAAACTTTGATTGGTATAGGATGCACTGTACAGAAGTTAGGGCCATTTAAAGTTTTACCAGTGTTTGATTTGGGACTGAAGGGTAGCATAGCTATGAGCGACAGCGTAAATTGATAAGAGGCACGTGTACATTATTGTCACAAAATTTCAATGTTTTATGACGCTTCAGTAAAAATTTACAAGCATTTGATTGTTGCATACTTTGATAGGTATAGGATGCACCGTATAGAAGTTAGGACCATTTGATGTTTTATCAGTGTTCTCGTTTGGGAATCAAGGGTAGCATAGCTCTGAGCGATAGTTTAAATTGATAAGAGGCACAAGTACTTTATTGTCACATAATTTCAAGGTCTTATGACGCTTCAGTAAAAAGTTTAATAGCATTTGAATGTTGCAAATTTTGATAGGTGTAGGACGCACCGTATAGAAGTTAGGGCCATTTGAAGTTTTATCAGTGTTTTAGTTTGGGAATTAAGGGTGGCATAGATATGAGCGATAACTTAAATGGATAAGAGGCTCGAGTACTTTATTGTCACAAAATTTCAAGGTTTTATGAAGGTCCAGTAAAAAGTTACAAGCAATTGAATGTTGCCAACTGTGGTAGGTATAGGACGCACCGTATAGAAGTAAGGGCCATTTGAAATTTTATCAGTGTTTTATTTTGGGTCTCAATGGTAGCATAGCTATGAGCGATAGCTTAAATGGATAAGAGGCACGAGTACTTTATTGTCACAACATTTCAAGGTTTTATGATCCAGTAAAAAATTACAAGAATTTGAATGTTGCAAACTTTGATAGGTGTAGGATGCACCGTATAGAAGTTAGGGCCATTTGAAGTTTTATCAGTGTTTGATTTTGGGAATGAAGGGTAGCATAGCTATGAGCGATGGCTTAAATTGATAAGAGGCACAAGTACTTTATTGTCACAAAATTTCAAGGTTTTATGACGCTTCAGTAAAAAGTTACAAGCATTTGAATGTTGCAGACTTTCATAGGTATAGGAGGCACCGCATAGAAGTTAGGGCCATTTGAAGTTAGGGCCATTTGAAGTTTTAGCAGTGTTTGATTTGGGACTCAAAGATATCATAGCTATGAGCGATAACTTAAATTGATAAGAGGCGCGAGTACTTTATTGTCACAAAATTCAAGGTTTTATGACGCTCCAGTAAAAAGTTACATGCATTTGATTGTTGCAAACTTTGATAGGAATAGGACGCACCTTATAGAAGTTAGGGCCATTTGAAGTTTTAGCATTGTTTGATTTGGGACTCAAAGGTAGCATAGCTATGAGCGATAGCTTAAATTGATGAGAGGCACGAGTACTTTATTGTCACAATATTTCAAGGTTTTATGACGCTCCAGTAAAAAGTTACAAGCATTTGAATGTTGCAAACTTTGATAGGTGTAGAACGCACCGTATAGAAGTTAGGGCCATTTAGTTTTATCAGTGTTTGATGTTGGGAATCAAGGGTAGCATAGATCTGAGCGATAGCTTAATTTGATAAGAGGCACAAGTACTTTATTGTCACATAATTTCAAGGTCTTATGACGCTTCAGTACAAAGTTTAATAGCATTTGAATGTTGCAAACTTTGATAGGTGTAGGACGCACCGTATAGAAGTTAGGACCATTTGAAGTTTTATCAGCGTTTTAGGTTGGGACTCAAGGGTGGCATAGCTTTGAGCGATAACTTAAATGGATACGAGGCTCGAGTACTTTATTGTCATAAAATTTCAATGTAAAAAGTTACAAGCATTTGAATGTTGCAAACTTTGATAGGTATAGGACGCATTATACAGAAGTTTGGGCCATTTAAAGTTTTAGCAGTGTTTGATTTTTGACTCAAAGATAGCATAGCTATGAGCGATAGCTTAAATGGATAAGAGGCACGAGTACTTTATTGTCACAAAATTTCATGGTTTTATGACGCTCCAGTAAAAAATTACTAGCATTTGAATGTTGCCAACTGTGGTAGGTATAGGACGCACAGTATAGAAGTTAGGGCCATTTGAAATTTTATTAGTGTTTTATTTTGGGTCTCAATGGTAGCATAGCTCTGAGCGATAGCTTAAATTTATAAGACGCGCGAGTACTTTATATTCACAAAATTCCAATGTCTTATGACTCCAGTAAAAAGTTACAAGCATTTGAATGTTGCAAACTTTGATAGGTGTAGAACGCACCGTACAGAAGTTGGGGCCATTTGAAGTTTTATCAGTGTTTGATTTGGGACTCAAGGGTAGCATAGCTATGAGCGATAGCTTAAATGGATAAGAGGCACGAGTACTTTATTGTCACAACATTTCAATGTTTTATGACGATCCAGTAAAATATTACAAGCATTTGAATGTTGCAAACTTTGATAGGTGTAGAATGCACCGTATAGAAGTTAGGGCCATTTGAATTTTTATCAGTGTTTGATTAAGGGAATCAAGGGTAGCATAGCTATGAGCGATAGCTTAAATTGATAAGAGGCACAAGTACTTTATTGTCACAAAATTTCAAGGTTTTATGACGCTTCAGTAAAAAGTTACAAGCATTTGAATGTTGCAAACTTTCATAGGTATAGGAGGCACCGCATAGAAGTTAGGGCCATTTGAAGTTTTAGCAGTGTTTGATTTGGGACTCAAAGATAGCATAGCTATGAGCGATAACTTAAATTGATAAGAGGCCCCAGTACTTTATTGTCACAAAATTCAAGGTTTTATGATGCTCCAGTAAAAAGTTACATGCATTTGATTGTTGCAAACTTTGATAGGAATACGACCCACCTTATAGAAGTTAGGGCCATTTGAAGTTTTAGCATTGTTTGATTTGGGACTCAAAGGTAGCATAGCTATGAGCGATACCTTAAATAGATAAGAGGCACGAGTACTTTATTGTCACAAAATTTCAAGGTTTTATGACGCTCCAGTAAAAAGTTACAAGCATTTGAATGTTGCAATCTTTGATAGGTATATGACGCACCGTATAGAAGTTAGGGCCATTTGAAGTTTTATCAGTGTTTGATTTTGGGAATCAAGGGTAGCATAGCTCTGAACGATAGCTTAAATTGATAAGAGGCACAAGTACTTTATTATCACATAATTTCAAGGTCTTATGACGCTTCAGTAAAAAGTTTAATAGCATTTGAATGTTGCAAATTTTGATAGGTGTTGGACGCACCGTATAGAAGTTAGGGCCATTTGAAGTTTTAGCAGCGTTTTAGGTTGGGACTCAAGGGTGGCATAGCTATGAGCGATAACATAAATGGATAAGAGGCTCGAGTACTTTATTGTCACAAAATTTCAAGGTTTTATGAACCTCCAGTAAAAAGTTACAAGCATTTGAACGTTGCAAACTTTGATAGGTATAGGACGCACTGTACAGAATTTAGGGCCATTTAAACTTTTACCAGTGTTTGATTTGGGACTGAAGGGTAGCATAGCTATGAGCGACAGCGTAAATTGATAAGAGGCACGAGTACATTATTGTTACAAAATTTCAATGTTTTATGACGCTTCAGTAAAAAGTTACAAGCATTTGATTGTTGCAAACTTTGATAAGTATAGGATGCACCGTATAGAAGTTAGGGCCATTTGATGTTTTATCAGTGTTGTCGTTTGGGACTCAAGGGTGGCATAGCTATGAGCGATAACTTAAATAGATAAGAGGCTCGAGTACTTTATTGTCACAAAATTTCAAGGTTTTATGACGATCCAGTAAAAAATTACAAGCATTTGAAAGTTGCAAACTTTGATAGGTATAGGACGCACCGTATAGAAGTCATTTGAAATTTTATCACTGTGTTATTTTGAGTCTCAATGATAACATAGCTATGAGCGATAGCTTAAATTGATAAGAGGCACAAGTACTGTATTGTCACAAAATTTCAAGGTTTTATGACGCTCCAGTAAAAAATTACAAGCATTTGAATGTTGCAAACTTTGATAGGTATAGGATGCACCGTATAGAAGTTAGGGCCATTTTAAGTTTAATCAGTTTTTGATCTTGGGAATCAAGGGTAGCATAGCTATGAGCGATAGCTTAAATTGATAAGAGGCACAAGTACTTTATTGTCACAAAATTTCAAGGTTTTATGACGCTTCAGTAAGAAGTTACAAGCATTTGAATGTTGCAAACTTTGATAGGTGTAGGAGGCACCGCATAGAAGTTAGGGCCATTTGAAGCTTTAGCAGTGTTTGATTTGGGATTCAAGGGTACCATAGCTATGAGCGATAACTTAAATTGATAAGAGGCACGAGTACTTTATTGTCACAAAATTAAAGGTTTTATGATGCTCCAGTAAAAAGTTACATGCATTTGATTGTTGCAAACTTTGATAGGAATAGGACGCACCGTATAGAAGTTAGGGCCATTTGAAGTTTTAGCAGTGTTTGATTTGGGACTCAAAGGTAGCATAGCTATGAGCGATAGCTTAAATTGATAAGAGGCACGAGTACCTTATTGTCACAAAATTTCAAGTTTTTATGACTCTCCAGTAAAAATTGATTGTTGCAAACTTTGATAGGTATATGACGCACCCTATAGAAGTTAGGGCCATTTGAAATTTTATCAGTGTTTTAAGTTGGGACTCAAGGGTGGCATAGTTATGAGCGATAAATTAAATGGATACGAGGCTCGAGTACTTTATTGTCACAAAATTTCAAGGTTTTTTTTCCAGTGAAAAGTTACAAGCATTTGAATGTTGCAAACTTTGATAGGTATAGGACGCACCGTATAGAAGTTAGGGCCAATTGAAGTTTTAACAATGTTGGATTTTGGAGTCAAGGGTAGCATAGCTATGAGCGATAGCTCAAATTGATAGGAGGTACGAGTACTTTATTGTGACAACATTTCAAGGTTTATGACGCTCCAGTAAAAAATTACATGCATTTTAATTTTGGAAACTTTGATAGGTGTAGCATGCACCGTATAGAAGTTAGGGCCATTTGAGGTTTTATCAGTGTTTGATTTTGGGGATCAAGGGCAGCATAGCTCTGAGCGATAGACTAAATTGATAAGAGGCACAAGTACTTTATTGTCACAAAACTTCCAGGTATTATATTTACATTATATTTAGATTACATTTGAATGTTGCAAACTTTGATAGGTGTAGGACGCACCGTATAGAAGGTAGGGCCATTTGAAGTTTTATCAGTGTTTTAGTTTGGGACTCAAGGGTGGCATTGCTATGAGCGATAACTTAAATGGATAAGAGGGTCGAGTACTTTATTGTCACAAAATTTCAAGGATTTATGAAGCTCCAGTAAAAAGTTACAAGCATTTGAATGTTGCAAACTTTGATAGATATAGGTCGCACCGTATAGAAGTTAGGGCCATTTGAAGTTCCAGCAGTGTTTGATTTGGGACTCAAAGATAGCATAGCTATGAGCGATAGCTTATATGGATAAGAGGCACGAGTACTTTATTGTCACAAAATTTCAAGGTTTTATGACGCTCCAGTAAAAAGTTACAAGCATTTGATTGTTGCAAACTTTGATAGGAATAGGACGCACCGTATAGAAGTTAGGGCTATTTGAAATTTTATCAGTGTTTTATTTTGGGTCTCAATGGTAGCATAGCTATGAGCGATAGCTTAAATTTATAAGAGGCACGG
This sequence comes from Clusia tigrina, assembly GCA_920105625.2. Taxonomy (NCBI): domain Eukaryota; kingdom Metazoa; phylum Arthropoda; class Insecta; order Diptera; family Clusiidae; genus Clusia; species Clusia tigrina. The sequence goes on along the minus strand of CAKKTE020000245.1, from coordinate 149,784 downwards.
GTACTTTATATTCACAAAATTTCAAGGTCTTATGACGCTCCAGTAAAAAGTTACAAGCATTTGAATGTTGCAAACTTTGATAGGTGTAGGACGCACCGTACAGAAGTTGGGGCCATTAGAAGTTTTATCAGTCTTTGATTTGGGACTCAAGGGTAGCATAGCTATGAGCGATAAAATTAAATTGATAAGAGGCACGAGTACTTTATTGCCAGAAAATTTCGAGATTTTATGACGCTCCAGTAAAAAGTTACAAGCATTTGAATGTTGCAAACCTTGATAGATATAGGTCGCACCGTATAGAAGTTAGGGCCATTTGAAGTTCTAGCAGTGTTTGATTTGGGACTCAACGGTAGCATAGCTATGAGCGATAGCTTAAATTGATAAGAGGCACAAGTACTTTATTGTCACAAAATTTCAAGGTTTTATGACGCTTCAGTAAAAAGTTACAAGCATTTGAATGTTGCAAACTTTCATAGGTATAGGAGGCACCGCATAGAAGTTAGGGCCATTTGAAGTTTTAGCAGTGTTTGATTTGGGACTCAAAGATGGATAAGACTCACGAGTACTTTATTGTCACAAAATTTCAAGGTTTTATGACGCTCCAGTAAAAAATTACAAGCATTTGAATGTTGCCAACTTTGATAGGTATAGGACGCACCGTATAGAAGTTAGGGCCATTTGCAATTTTATCACTGTTTTATTTTGGGTCTCAATGGTATCATAGCTCTGAGCGATAGCTTAAATTAATAAGAGGCACGGGTACTTTATATTCACAAAATTTCAAGGTCTTTTGACGCTCCAATAAAAAGTTACATGCATTTGATTGTTGCAAACTTTGATAGGAATAGGACGCACCTTATAGAAGTTAGGGCCATTTGAAGTTTTAGCATTGTTTGATTTGGGACTCAAAGGTAGCATAGCTATGAGCGATAGCTTAAATTGATAAGAGGCACGACTACTTTATTGTCACAAAATTTCAAGGTTTTCTGAAGCTCCAGTAAAAAGTAACAAGCATTTGAATGTTGCAAACTTTGATAGGTATAGGACGCACTATACAGAAGTTTGGGCCATTTAAAGTTTTAGCAGTGTTTGATTTGGGACTCAAAGATAGCATAGCTATGAGCGATAGCTTAAATGGATAAGAGGCACGAGTACTTTATTGTCACAAAATTTCAAGGTTTTCTGACGCTCCAGTAAAAAATTACAAGCATTTGAATGTTGCCAACTGTGGTAGGTATAGGACGCACCGTATAGAAGTTAGGGCCATTTGAAATTTTATCAGTGTTTTATTTTGGGTCTCAATGGTAGCATAGCTCTGAGCGATAGCTTAAATTTATAAGAGGCGTGAGTACTTTATATACACAAAATTTCAAGGTCTCATGACGCTCCAGTAAAAAGTTACAAGCATTTGAATGTTGCAAATTTTGATGGTTGTAGGACGCACCGTACATAAGTTAGGGCCATTTGAAGTTTTATCAGTGTTTGATTTGGGACTCAGGATAGCATAGCTATGAGCGATAACTTAAATTGATAAGAAGCACGAGTACTTTATTGTCAGAAAATTTCAAGATTTTATGACGCTCCAGTAAAAAGTTACAAGCATTTGAATGTTGCAAACTTTGATAGATATAGGTCGCACCGTATAGAAGTTAGGGTCATTTGAAGTTCCAGCAGTGTTTGATTTGGGACTCAACGGTATCATAGGTATGAGCGATAGCTTAAATTGATAAGAGGTAGGAGTACTTTATTGTCACAACACATCAAGGTTTTAAGACGATCCAGTAAATTTGGAAAATTTGATAGGTGTAGGATGCACCGTATAGAAGTTAGGGCCATTTGAAGTTTTACCAGTGTTTGATTTTGGGAATCAAGGGTAGCATAGCTGTGAGCGATAGCTTAAATTGATAAGAGGCACAAGTACTTTATTGTCACAAAATTTCAAGGCTTTATGACGCTTCAGTAAAAAGTTACAAGCATCTGAATGTTGCAAACTTTAATAGGTGTAGGAGGCACCGCATAGAAGTAAGGGCCATTTGAAGTTTTAGCAGTGTTTGATTTGGATCTCAAAGATAGCATAGCTATGAGCGATAGCTTATATGGATAAGAGGCACGAGTACTTTATTGTCACAAAATTTCAAGGCTTTATGACGCTCCAGTAAAAAATTACAAGCATTTGAATGCTGCCAACTTTGATAGGTATAGGACGCACCGTATAGAAGTTTGGGCCATTTGAAATTTTATCAGTGTTTTATTTTGGGTCTCAATGGTAGCATAGCTATGAGCGATAGCTTAAATTTATAAGAGGCACGGGTACTTTATATTCACAAAATTTCAAGCTCTTATGACGCTCCAGTAAAAAGTTACAAGCATTTGAATGTTGCAAACTTTGATAGGTGTAGGATGCACCGTACAGAAGTTGGGCCATTTGAAGTTTTATCACTGTTTGATTTGGGACTCAAGGGTAGCATAGCTATGAGCGATAGGTTAAATGGATAAGAGGCACGAGTAGTTTATTGTCACAACATTTCAATGTTTAATGACGATCCAGTAAAAAATTACAAGCATTTGAATGTTGCAAACTTTGATAGGTGTAGGATGCACCGTATAGCCATTCGAAGTTTTAGCATTGTTTGATTTGGGACTCAAAGGTAGCATAGCTATGAGCGATAGCTTAAATTGATAAGAAGCACGAGTACTTTATTGTCACAAAATTTCTAGGTTTTATGACGCTCCAGTAAAAAGTGACAAGCATTTGAATGTTGCAAATTTTGATAGATGTAGGACGCACCGTACATAAGTTAGGGCCATTTGAAGTTTTATCAGTGTTCGATTTGGGACTCAAGGGTATCATAGCTATGAGCGATAACTTAGATTGATAAGAGGCACGAGTACTTTATGGTCAGAAAATTTCAAGATTTTATGACGCTCCAGTAAAAAGTTACAAGCATTTGAATGTTGCACACTTTGATAGATATAGGTCGCACCGTATAGAAGTTAGGGCCATTTGAAGTTCTAGCAGTGTTTGATTTGGGACTCAACGGTAGCATAGGTATGAGTGATAGCTTAAATTGATAAGAGGTACGAGTACTTTATTGTCACAACATTTCAATGTTTTATGACGATCCAGTAAATTTGAAAACTTTGATAGGTGTAGGATGCACCGTATAGAAGTTAGGGCCATTTGAAGTTTTATCAGTGTTTGATTTTGGGAATCAAGGGTAGCATAGCTATGAGCGATAGCTTGAATTGATAAGAGGCACAAGTACTTTATTGTCACAAAATTTCAAGGTTTTATGACGCTTCAGTAAAAAGTTACAAGCATTTGAATGTTGCAAACTTTAATAGGTGTAGGAGGCACCGCATAGAAGTTAGGGCCATTTGAAGTTTTAGGAGTGTTTGATTTGGGACTCAAAGGTAGCATAGCTATGAGCGATAGCTTAAATTGATAAGAGGCACGAGACTTTATTGTCACAAAATTTCAAGGTTTTATGACGCTCCAGTAAAAAGTTACAAGCATTTGAATGTTGCAATATTTGATAGGTATATGACGCACTGCACAGAAATTAGGGCCATTTGAAGTTTTATCAGTGTTTGATTTTGGGAATCAAGGGTAGCATAGCTCTGAGCGATAGCTTAAATTGATAAGAGGCACAAGTACTTTATTGTCACATAATTTCAAGGTCTTATGACGCTTCAGTAAAAAGTTTAATAGTATTTGAATGTTGCAAATTTTGATAGGTGTAGGACGCACCGTATAGAAGTTAGGGCCATTTGAAATTTTATCAGTGTTTTAGTTTGGGACTCAAGGGTGGCATAGCTATGAGCGATAACTTAAATGGATAAGAGGCTCGAGTACTTTATTGTCACAAAATTTCAAGGTTTTATGAAGCTCCAGTAAAAAGTTACAAGCATTTGAATGTTGCAAACTTTGATAGGTATAGGACGCACTATACAGAAGTTTGGGCCATTTAAAGTTTTAGCAGTTTTTGATTTGGGACTCAAGCGTAGCATAGCTATGAGCGATAGCTTAAATGGATAAGAGGCACGAGTACTTTATTGTCCCAAAATTTCAAGGTTTTATGACGCTCCAGTAAAAAATTACAAGCATTTGAATGTTGCCAACTGTGGTAGGTATAGGACGCACCGTATAGAAGTTGGGGCCATTTGAAATTTTATCAGTGTTTTATTTTGGGTCTCAATGGTAGCATAGCTCTGAGCGATAGCTTAAATTTATAAGAGGCACGAGTACTTTATTGTCACAACACATCAAGGTTTTTAGACGATCCAGTAAATTTGGAAAATTTGATAGGTGTAGGATGCACCGTATAGAAGTTAGGGCCATTTGAAGTTTTATCAGTGTTTGATTTTGGGAATCAAGGGTAGCATAGCTGTGAGCGATAGCTTAAATTGATAAGAGGCACAAGTACTTTATTGACACAAAATTTCAAGGTTTTATGACGCTTCAGTAAAAAGTTACAAGCATTTGAATGTTGCAAACTTTAATAGATGTAGGACGCACCGTACATAAGTTAGGGCCATTTGAAGTTTTATCAGTGTTCGATTTGGGACTCAAGGGTAGCATACCTATGAGCGATAACTTAAATTGATAAGAGGCATGAGTACTTTATGGTCAGAAACTTTCAAGATTTTATGACGCTCCAGTAAAAAGTTACAAGCATTTGAATGTTGCACACTTTGATAGATTTAGGTCGCACCGTATAGAAGTTAGGGCCATTTGAAGTTCTAGCAGTGTTTGATTTGGGACTCAACGGTAGCATAGGTATGAGCGATAGCTTAAATTGATAAGAGGTACGAGTACTTTATTGTCACAACATTTCAAGGTTTTATGACGATCCAGTAAATTTGGAAACTTTGATAGGTGTAGGATGCACCGTATAGAAGTTAGGGCCATTTGAAGTTTTATCAGTGTTTGATTTTGGGAATCAAGGGTAGCATAGCTATGAGCGATAGCTTAAATTGATAAGAGGCACAAGTACTTTATTGTCACAAAATTTCAAGGGTTTATGACGCTTCAGTAAAAAGTTACAAGAATTTGAATGCTGCAAACGTTAATAGGTGTAGGAGGCACCGCATAGAAGTTAGGGCCATTTGAAGTTTTAGGAGTGTTTGATTTGGGACTCAAAGATAGCATAGCTATGAGCGATAACTTAAATTGATAAGAGGCGCGAGTAGTTTATTGTCAAAAAATTCAAGGTTTTATGACGCTCCAGCAAAAAGTTACATGCATTTGATTGTTGCAAACTTTGATAGGAATAGGACGCACCGTATAGAAGTTAGGGCCATTTGAAGTTTTAGCATTGTTTGATTTGGGACTCAAAGGTAGCATAGCTATGAGCGATAGCTTAAATTGATAAGAGGCACGAGACTTTATTGTCACACAATTTCAAGGTTTTATGACGCTCCAGTAAAAAGTGACAAGCATTTGAATGTTGCAAATTTTGATAGATGTAGGACGCACCGTACATAAGTTAGGGCCATTTGAAGTTTTATCAGTGTTCGATTTGGGACTCAAGGGTAGCATAGCTATGAGCGATAACTTAAATTGATAAGAGGCACGAGTACTTTATGGTCAGAAAATTTCAAGATTTTATGACGCTCCAGTAAAAAGTTACAAGCATTTGAATGTTGCACACTTTGATAGATATAGGTCGCACCGTATAGAAGTTAGGGCCATTTGAAGTTCTAGCAGTGTTTGATTTGGGACTCAACGGTAGCATAGGTATGAGCGATAGCTTAAATTGATAAGAGGTACGAGTACTTTATTGTCACAACATTTCAAGGTTTTATGACGATCCAGTAAATTTGGAAACTTTGATAGGTGTAGGATGCACCGTATAGAAGTTAGAGCCATTTGAAGTTTTATCAGTGTTTGATTTTGGGAATCAAGGGTAGCATAGCTATGAGCGATAACTTAAATTGATAAGAGGCACAAGTACTTTATTGTCACAAAATTTCAAGGTTTTATGACGCTTCAGTAAAAAGTTACAAGCATTTGAATGTTGCAAACTTTAAGAGGTGTAGGAGGCACCGCATAGAAGTTAGGGCCATTTGAAGTTTTAGGAGTGTTTGATTTGGGACTCAAAGGTAGCATAGCTATGAGCGATAGCTTAAATTGATAAGAGGTACGAGACTTTATTGTCACAAAATTTCAAGGTTTTATGACGCTCCAGTAAAAAGTTACAAGCATTTGAATGTTGCAATATTTGATAGGTATAGGACGCACTATACAGAAGTTTGGGCCATTTAAAGTTTTAGCAGTGTTTGATTTGGGACTCAAAGATAGCATAGCTATGAGCGATAGCTTAAATGGATAAGAGGCACGAGTACTTTATTGTCACAAAATTTCTAGGTTTTATGACGCTCCAGCAAAAAATTACAAGCATTTGAATGTTGCCAACTGTGGTAGGTATAGGACGCACCGCATAGAAGTTAGGGCCATTTGAAATTTTATCAGTATTTTATTTTGGGTCTCAATGGTAGCATAGCTCTGAGCGATAGCTTACATTTATAAGAGGCGCGAGTACTTTATATTCACAAAATTTCAAGGTCTTATGACGCTCCAGTAAAAAGTTACAAGCATTTGAATGTTGCAAACTTTGATAGGTGTAGGATGTACCGTACAGAAGTTGGGGCCATTTGAAGTTTTATCAGTGTTTGATTTGGGACTCAAGGGTAGCATAGCTATGAGCGATAGCTTAAATGGATAAGAGGCACGAGTAGTTTATTGTCACAACATTTCAATGTTTTATGACGATCCAGTAAAAAATTACAAGCATTTGAATGTTGCAAACTTTGATAGGTGTAGGATGCACCGTATAGAAGTTAGGGCCATTCGAAGTTTTAGCATTGTTTGATTTGGGACTCAAAGGTAGCATAGCTATGAGCGATAGCTTAAATTGATAAGAAGCACGAGCACTTTATTGTCACAAAATTTCAAGGTTTTATGACGCTCCAGTAAAAAGTGACAAGCATTTGAATGTTGCAAATTTTGATAGATGTAGGACGCACCGTACATAAGTTAGGGCCATTTGAAGTTTTATCAGTGTTTGGTTTGGGACTCAAGGGTAGCATAGGTATGAGCGATAATTTAAATTGATAAGAGGCACGAGTACTTTATGGTCAGAAAATTTCAAGATTTTCTGACGCTCCAGTAAAAAGTTACAAGCATTTGAATGTTGCACACTTTGATAGATATAGGTCGCACCGTATAGAAGTTAGAGCCATTTGAAGTTCTAGCAGTGTTTGATTTGGGACTCAACGGTAGCATAGGTATGAGGGATAGCTTAAATTGATGAGGTACGAGTACTTTATTGTCACAACATTTCAAGGTTTTATGACGATCCAGTAAATTTGGAAACTTTGATAGGTGTAGGATGCACCGTATAGAAGTTAGGGCCATTTGAAGTTTTATCAGTGTTTAATTTTGGGAATCAAGGGTAGCATAACTATGAGCGATAGCTTAAATTGATAAGATGCACAAGTACTTTATTGTCACAAAATTTCAAGGTTTTATGACGCTTCAGTAAAAAGTTACAAGCATTTGAATGTTGCAAACTTTAATAGGTGTAGGAGGCACCGCATAGAAGTTAGGGCCATTTGAAGTTTTAGGAGTGTTTGATTTGGGACTCAAAGATAGCATAGCTATGAGCGATAACTTAAATTGATAAGAGGCGCGAGTACTTTATTGTCAAAAAATTCAAGGTTTTATGACGCTCCAGTAAAAAGTTACATGCATTTGATTGTTGCAAACTTTGATAGGAATAGGACGCACCGTATTGAAGTTAGGGCCATTTGAAGTTTAAGCATTGTTTGATTTGGGACTCAAAGGTAGCATAGCTATGAGCGATAGCTTAAATTGATAAGAGGCACGAGTACTTTATTGTCACAAAATTTCAAGGTTTTATGACGCTCCAGTAAAAAGTTACAACCCTTTGAATGTTGCAATATTTGATAGGTATATGACGCACCGTATAGAAGTTAGGGCCATTTGAAGTTTTATCAGTGTTTTAGGTTTGGACTCAAGGGTGGCATAGCTATGAGCGATAACTTAAATGGATAAGAGTCTCGAGTACTTTATTGTCACTAAATTTCAAGGTTTTATGACGCTCCAGTAAAAATTTACAAGCATTTGAATGTTGCAAACTTTGATAGGTATAGGACGCACTGCACAGAAATTAGGGCCATTTGAAACTTTAGCAGGGTTTGATTTGGCACTCAAAGATAGCATAGCTATGAGCGATAGCTTAAATTGATAAGAAGCACGAGTACTTTATTGTCTCAAAATTTCAAGGTTTTATGACGCTCCAGTAAAAAGTTACAAGCATTTGAATGTTGCAATCTTTGATAGGTATATGACGCACCGTATAGAAGTTAGGGCCATTTGAAATTTTTATCAGTGTTTGATTTTGGGAGTCAAGGGTAGCATAGCTCTGAGCGATAGCTTAAATTGATAAGAGGCGCAAGTACTTTATTGTCACATAATTTCAAGGTCTTATGACGCTTCAGTAAAAAGTTTAATAGCATTTGAATGTTGCAAATTTTTATAGGTGTAGGCCGCACCGTATAGAAGTTAGGGCCATTTGAAGTTTTATCAGTGTTTGATTTTGGGAATCAAATGTAGCATAGCTATGAGCGATAGCTTAAATGGATAAGAGGCACGAGTACTTTATTGTCACAACATTTCAAGGTCTTATGACGATCCAGTAAAAAATTACAAGTATTTGAATATTGCAATCTTTGATAGGTGTAGGATGCACCGTATAGAAGGTAGAGCGATTTGAAATTTTATCAGTGTTTTATTTTGGGTCTCAATGGTAGCATAGCTCTGAGCGATAGCTTAAATTTATAAGAGGCGCGAGTACTTTATATTCACAAAATTTCAAGGTCTTATGACGCTCCAGTAAAAAGTTACAAGCATTTGAATGTTGCAAATTTTGATAGGTGTAGGACGCACCGTACAGAAGTTAGGGCCATTTGAAGCTTTATCAGTGTTTGATTTTGGGAATCAAGGGTAGCATAGCTATGGGCGATAGCTTATATTGATAAGAGGCGCGAGTACTTTATTGTCACAAAATGCAAGGTTTTATGACGCTCCAGTAAAAAGTTACATGCATTTGATTGTTGCAAACTTTGATAGGAATAGGACGCACCTTATAGAAGTTAGGGCCATTTGAAGTTATAGCATTGTTTGATTTGGGACTCAAAGGTAGCATAGCTATGAGCGATAGCTTAAATTGATAAGAGGCACGAGTACTTTATTGTCACAAAATTTCAAGGTTTTATGACGCTCCAGTAAAAAGTTACAAGCATTTGAATGTTGCAATTTTTGATAGGTATATGACGCACCGTATAGAAGTTAGGGCCATTTGAAGTTTTATCAGTGTTTGATTTTGGGAATCAAGGGTAGCATAGCTCTGAGCGATAGCTTAAATTGATAAGAGGCACAAGTACTTTATTGTCACATAATTTCAAGGTCTTATGACGCTCCAGTAAAAAGTTTAATAGCATTTGAATGTTGCAAATTTTGATAGGTGTAGGACGCACTGTATAGAAGTTAGGGCCATTTGAAGTTTTATCAGTGTTTTAGTTTGGGACTCAAGGGTGGCATAGCTATGCGCGATAACTTAAATGGATAAGAGGCTCGAGTACTTTATTGTCACAAAATTTCAAGGTTTTATGAAGCTCCAGTAAAAAGTTACAAGCATTTGAATGTTGCAAACTTTGATAGGTATAGGACGCACTATACAGAAGTTTGGGCCATTTAAAGTTTTAGCAGTGTTTGATTTGGGACTCAAAGATATCATAGCTATGAGCGATAGCTTAAATGGATAAGAGGCACGAGTACTTTATTGTCACAAAATTTCAAGGTTTTATGACGCTCCAGTAAAAAGTTACAAGCATTTGAATGTTGCAATTTTTGATAGGTATATGACGCACCATATAGAAGTTAGGGCCATTTGAAATTTTATCAGCATTTTATTTTGGGTCTCAATGGTAGCATAGCTCTGAGCGATAGCTTAAATTTATAAGAGGCGCGAGTACTTTATATTCACAAAATTTCAAGGTCTTATGACGCTCCAGTAAAAAGTTACAAGCATTTGAATGTTGCAAATTTTGATAGGTGTAGGACGCACCGTACAAAAGTTAGGGCCATTTGAAGTTTTATCAGTGTTTGATTTGGAACTCAAGGCTAGCATAGCTATGAGCGATAACTTAAATTGATAAGAGGCACGAGTACTTTATTGTCAGAAAATTTCAAGATTTTATGACGCTCCAGCAAAAAGTTACAAGCATTTGAATGTTGCAAACTTTGATATATATAGGTCGCACCGTATAGAAGTTAGGGCCATTTGAAGTTCTAGCAGTGTTTGATTTAGGACTCAACGGTAGCATAGCTATGAGCGATAGCTTAAATTGATAAGAGGTACGCGTACTTTATTGTCACAACATTTCAAGGTTTTATGACGATCCAGTAAATTTGGAAACTTTGATAGGTGTAGGATGCACCGTATAGAAGTTAGGGCCATTTGAAGTTTTATCAGTGTTTGATTTTGGGAATCAAGGGTAGCATAGCTATGAGCGATAGCTTAAATTGATAAGAGGCACAAGTACTTTATTGTCACAAAATTTCAAGGTTTTATGACGCTCCAGTAAAAAGTTACATGCATTTGATTGTTGCAAACTTTGATAGGAATAGGACGCACCGTATAGAAGTTAGGGCCATTTGAAGTTTTAGCATTGTTTGATTTGGGACTCAAAGGTAGCATAGCTATGAGCGATAGCTTAAATTGATAAGAGGCACGAGTACTTTATTGTCACAAAAATTCAAGGTTTTATGACGCTCCAGTAAAAAGTTACAAGCATTTGAATGTTGCATTCTTTGATAGGTATATGACGCACCGTATAGAAGTTAGGGCCATTTGAAGTTTTATCAGTGTTTGATTTTGGGAATCAAGGGTAGCATAGCTCTGAGCGATAGCTTAAATTGATAAGAGGCACAAGTACTTTATTGTCACATAATTTCAAGGTTTTATGACGCTTCAGTAAAAAGTTTAATAGCATTTGAATGTTGCAAATTTTGATAGGTGTAGGACGCACCGTATAGAAGTTAGGGCCATTTGAAGTTTTATCAGTGTTTTAGTTTGGGACTCAAGGGGCTATGAGCGATAACTTAAATGGATAAGAGGCTCGAGTACTTTATTGTCACCAAATTTCAAGGGTTTATGAAGCTCCAGTAAAAAGTTACAAGTATTTGAATGTTGCAAACTTTGATAGGTATAGGACGCACTATACAGAAGTTTGGGCCATTTAAAGTTTTAGCATTGTTTGATTTGGGACTCAAAGATAGCATAGCTATGAGCGATAGCTTAAATGGATAAGAGGCACGAGTACTTTATTGTCACAAAATTTCAAAGTTTTATGACTCCAGTAAAAAATTACAAGCATTTGAATGTTGCCAACTGTGGATAGGACGCACCGTATAGAAGCTAGGGTCATTTGAAATTTTATCGGTGTTTTATTTTGGGTCTCAATGGTAGCATAGCTCTGAGCGATAGCTTAAATTTATAAGAGGCGCGAGTACTTTATATTCACAAAATTTCAAGGTCTTATGACGCTCCAGTAAAAAGTTACAAGCATTTGAATGTTGCAAATTTTGATAGGTGTAGGACGCACCGTACAAAAGTTAGGGCCATTTGAAGTTTTATCAGTGTTTGATTTGGAACTCAAGGCTAGCATAGCTATGAGCGATAACTTAAATTGATAAGAGGCACGAGTACTTTATTGTCAGAAAATTTCAAGATTTTATGACGCTCCAGCAAAAAGTTACAAGCATTTGAATGTTGCAAACTTTGATATATATAGGTCGCACCGTATAGAAGTTAGGGCCATTTGAAGTTCTAGCAGTGTTTGATTTAGGACTCAACGGTAGCATAGCTATGAGCGATAGCTTAAATTGATAAGAGGTACGCGTACTTTATTGTCACAACATTTCAAGGTTTTATGACGATCCAGTAAATTTGCAAACTTTGATAGGTGTAGGATGCACCGTATAGAAGTTAGGGCCATTTGAAGTTTTATCAGTGTTTGATTTTGGGAATCAAGGGTAGCATAGCTATGAGCGATAGCTTAAATTGATAAGAGGCACAAGTACTTTATTGTCACAAAATTTCAAGGTTTTATGACGCTCCAGTAAAAAGTTACATGCATTTGATTGTTGCAAACTTTGATAGGAATAGGACGCACCGTATAGAAGTTAGGGCCATTTGAAGTTTTAGCATTGTTTGATTTGGGACTCAAAGGTAGCATAGCTATGAGCGATAGCTTAAATTGATAAGAGGCACGAGTACTTTATTGTCACAAAAATTCAAGGTTTTATGACGCTCCAGTAAAAAGTTACAAGCATTTGAATGTTGCATTCTTTGATAGGTATATGACGCACCGTATAGAAGTTAGGGCCATTTGAAGTTTTATCAGTGTTTGATTTTGGGAATCAAGGGTAGCATAGCTCTGAGCGATAGCTTAAATTGATAAGAGGCACAAGTACTTTATTGTCACATAATTTCAAGGTTTTATGACGCTTCAGTAAAAAGTTTAATAGCATTTGAATGTTGCAAATTTTGATAGGTGTAGGACGCACCGTATAGAAGTTAGGGCCATTTGAAGTTTTATCAGTGTTTTAGTTTGGGACTCAAGGGGCTATGAGCGATAACTTAAATGGATAAGAGGCTCGAGTACTTTATTGTCACCAAATTTCAAGGGTTTATGAAGCTCCAGTAAAAAGTTACAAGTATTTGAATGTTGCAAACTTTGATAGGTATAGGACGCACTATACAGAAGTTTGGGCCATTTAAAGTTTTAGCATTGTTTGATTTGGGACTCAAAGATAGCATAGCTATGAGCGATAGCTTAAATGGATAAGAGGCACGAGTACTTTATTGTCACAAAATTTCAAGGTCTTATTACGGTCCAGTAAAAAATTACAAGCATTTGAATGTTGCCAACGTGGTAGGTATAGGACGCACCGTATAGAAGTTAGGGCCATTTGAAATTTTATCAGTATTTTATTTTGGGTCTCAATGGTAGCATAGCTCTGAGCGGTAGCTTAAATTTATAAGAGGCGCGAGTACTTTATATTCACAAAATTTCAAGGTCTTATGACGCTCCAGTAAAAAGTTACAAGCATTTGAATGTTGCAAATTTTGATAGGTGTAGGACGCACCGTACAAAAGTTAGGGCCATTTGAAGTTTTATCAGTGTTTGATTTGGGACTCAAGGCTGGCATAGCTATGAGCGATAACTTATATTGATAAGAGGCACGAGTACTTTATTGTCAGAAAATTTCAAGATTTTATGACGCTCCAGCAAAAAGTTACAAGCATTTGAATGTTGCAAACTTTGATAGATATAGGTCGCACCGTATAGAAGTTAGGGCCATTTGAAGTTTTTTCAGTGTTTGATTTTGGGAATCAAGGGAAGCATAGGTCTGAGCGCTAGCTTAAATTGATAAGAGGCACAAGTAATTTATTGTCACATAATTTCAAGGTTTTATGACGCTTCAGTAAAAAGTTTAATAGCATTTGAATGTTGCAAACTTTGATAGGTGTAGGACGCACCGTTAAAAGTTAGGGTCATTTGAAGTTTTATCAGTGTTTTAGTTTGGGACTCAAGGGTGGCATAGCTATGAGCGATAACTTAAATGGATAAGAGGCTCGAGTACTTTATTGTCACAAAATTTCCAGGTTTTATGAAGCTCCAGTAAAAAGGTACAAGCAATTGAATATTGCAAACTTTGATAGGTATAGGACGCACTATACAGAAGTTTGGGCCATTTAAAGTTTTAGCAGTGTTTGATTTGGGACTCAAAGATAGCATAGCTATGAGCGATAGCTTAAATGGATAAGAGGCACGAGTACTTTATTGTCACAAAATTTCAAAGTTTTATGACTCCAGTAAAAAATTACAAGCATTTGAATGTTGCCAACTGTGGATAGGACGCACCGTATAGAAGCTAGGGTCATTTGAAATTTTATCGGTGTTTTATTTTGGGTCTCAATGGTAGCATAGCTATGAGCGATAGCTTAAATTTATAAGAGGCGCGAGTACTTTATATTCACTAAATTTCAAGGTCTTATGACGCTCCAGTAAAAAGTTACAAGCATTTGAATGTTGCAAACTATGATAGGTGTAGGACGCACCGTACAGAAGTTAGGGCCATTTAAAGTTTTATCAGTGTTTGATTCGGGACTCAAGGGTAGCATAGCTATGAGCGATAACTTAAATTGATAACAGGCACGAGTACTTTATTGTCAGAAAATTTCAAGATTTTATGACGCTCCAATAAAAAGTTACAAGCATTTGAATGTTGCAAACTTTGATAGATATAGGTCGCACCGTATAGAAGTTAGGGCCATTTAAAGTTCTAGCAGTGTTTTAGGTTGGGACTCAAGGGTGGCATAGCTATGGGCGATAACTTAAATGGATAAGAGGCTCGAGTACTTTATTGTCACAAAATTTGAAGGTTTTATGACGCTCCAGTAAAAAGTTACAAGCATTTGAATGTTGCAAACTTTGATAGGTATAGGACGCACTGCACAGAAATTAGGGCCATTTGAAGCTTTAGCAGGGTTTGAATAGGGACTCAAAATTAGCATAGCTATGAGCGATAGCTTAAATTGATAAGAAGCACGAGTACTTTATTGTCACAAAATTTCAAGGTTTTATGATGCTCCAGTAAAAAATTACAAGCATTTGAATGTTGCAAACTTTGATAGGTGTAGGACGCACCGTATAGAAGTTAGGGCCATTTGAAGTTCTAGCAGTGTTTGATTTGGGACTCAATGGTATCATAGCTATGAGCGATAGCTTAAATTTATAAGAGGCACGAGTACTTTATATTCACAAAATTTCAAGGTCTTATGACGCTCCAGTAAAAAGTTACAATCAGTTGAATGTTGCAAACTTTGATAGGTGTAGGACGTACCGTACAGAAGTTAGGGCCATTTGAAGTTTTATCAGTCTTCGTTTTGGGACTCAAGGGTAGCATAGCTATGAGCGATAGCTTAAATAGATAAGAGGTATGAGTACTTTATTGTCACAACATTTCAAGGTTTTATGGCGCTCCAGTAAAAAATTACAAGCATTTGAATGTGGCAAACTTTGATAGGTATAGGACGCACTGCACAGAAGTTAGGGCCATTTGAAGTTTTAGCAGGGTTTGATTTAGGACTCAAGGGTAGCATAGCTATGAGCGATAACTCAAATTGATAGAGGCGCGAGTACTTTATTGTCACAAAATTCAAGGTTTTATGACGCTCCAGTAAAAAGTTACATGCATTTTATTGTTGCAAACTTTGATAGGAATAGGACGCACCGTATAAAAGTTAGGGCCATTTGAAGTTTTAGCAGTGTTTGAGATGGGACTCAAAGGTAGCATAGCTATGAGCGATAGCTTAACTTGATAAGAGGCACGAGTACTTTATTGTCACAAAATTTCAAGGTTTTATGACGCTCCAGTAAAAAGTTACAAGCATTTGAATGTTGCAACCTTTGATGGGTATATGACGCACCGTATAGAAGTTAGGGCCATTTGAAGTTTTAGCAGTGTTTGATTTGGGACTCAAAGGTAGCATAGCTATGAACGATAGCTTAAATTGATAAGAGGCACATGTACTTTATTGTCACAAAATTCAAGGTTTTATGACGCTGCAGTAAAAAGTTACAAGCATTTGAATGTTGCAAACTTTGATAGGTATAGGACGCACCGTATAGAAGTTAGGGGCATTTGAAGCTTTAGCAGTTTTTGATTTGGGACGCAGTGTAGCATAGATATCAGCGATAGCTTAAATTGATAAGAGGCACGAGTACTTTATTGTCACAAAATTTCAAGGTTTTATGACGCTCCAGTGAAAAGTTACAAGCATTTGAATATTGCAAACTTTCATAGGTGTAGGAGGCACCGTATAGAAGTTAGGGCCATTTGAAGTTTTACCAGTGTTTGATTTGGGACTCAAAGATAGCTCAGCTATGAGCGATAGCTTAAATTGATAAGAGGCACGAGTACTTTATTGTCACACAATTTCTAGGTTTTATGAGGCTCCAGTAAAAAATTACAAGCATTTGAATGTTGCAAATTTTGATAGGTATAGGACGCACCGTATAGAAGTTAGGGCCATTTGAAGTTCTAGCAGTGTTTGATTTGGGACTCAATGGTATCATAGCTATGAGCGATAGCTTAAATTTATAAGAGGCACGAGTACTTTATATTCACAAAATTTCAAGGTCTTATGACGCTCCAGTAAAAAGTTACAATCAGTTGAATGTTGCAAACTTTGATAGGTGTAGGACGTACCGTACAGAAGTTAGGGCCATTTGAAGTTTTATCAGTCTTCGTTTTGGGACTCAAGGGTAGCATAGCTATGAGCGATAGCTTAAATAGATAAGAGGTATGAGTACTTTATTGTCACAACATTTCAAGGTTTTATGGCGCTCCAGTAAAAAATTACAAGCATTTGAATGTGGCAAACTTTGATAGGTATAGGACGCACTGCACAGAAGTTAGGGCCATTTGAAGTTTTAGCAGGGTTTGATTTAGGACTCAAGGGTAGCATAGCTATGAGCGATAACTCAATTTGATAGAGTCGCGAGTACTTTATTGTCACAAAATTCAAGGTTTTATGACGCTCCAGTAAAAAGTTACATGCATTTTATTGTTGCAAACTTTGATAGGAATAGGACGCACCGTATAGAAGTTAGGGCCATTTGAAGTTTTATCAGTGTTTTAGGTTGGGACTCAAGGGTGGCATAGCTATGAGCGATAACTTAAATGGATACGAGGCTCGAGTACTTTATTGTCACAAAATTTCAAGGTTTTATGACGCTCCAGTAAAAAGTTACAAGCATTTGAATGTTGCAAACTTTGATAGGTATAGGACGCACTGCACAGAAGTTAGGGCCATTTGAAGTTTTAGCAGGGTTTGATTTGGGACTCAAAGATAGCATAGCTATGAGCGATAGCTTAAATTGATAAGAGGCACGAGTACTTTATTGTCACAAAATTTCAAGGCTTTATGATGCTCCAGTAAAAGATTACAAGCATTTGAATGTTGCAAACTTTGATAGGTATAGGATGCACCGTATAGAAGTTAGGGCCATTTGAAATTTTATCAGTGTTTTATTTTGGGTCTCAATGGTAGTATAGCTATGAGCGATAGCTTAAATTGATAAGAGGCACAAGTACTTTATTTCACAAAATTTCAAGGTTTTATGACGCTTCAGCAAAAAGTTACAAGCATTTGAATGTTGCAAACTTTGATAGGTGTAGGAGGCACCGTATAGAAGTTAAGGCCATTTGAAGCTTTATCAGTTTTTGATTTGGGACGCAAGGGTAGCATAGCTATCAGCGATAGCTTAAATTGATAAGATGCACGAGTACTTTATTGTCACAAAATTTCAAGGTTTTATGACGCTTCACCAAAAAGTTACAAGCATTTGCATGTTGCAAACTTTGATAGGAATAGGACGCACCGTATAGAAGTTAGGGCCATTTGAAGTTCTAGCAGTGTTTGATTTGGGACTCAAAGGTAGCATAGCTATGAACGATAGCTTAAATTGATAAGAGGCACATGTACTTTATTGTCACAAAATTCAAGGTTTTATGACGCTGCAGTAAAAAGTTACAAGCATTTGAATGTTGCAAACTTTGATAGGTATAGGTCGCACCGTATAGAAGTTAGGGCCATTTGAAGTTCTAGCAGTGTTTGATTTGGGACTCAAAGGTAGCATAGCTATGAACGATAGCTTAAATTGATAAGAGGCACATGTACTTTATTGTCACAAATTTCCAGGTTTTATGAAGCTCCAGTAAAAAGGTACAAGCAATTGAATATTGCAAACTTTGATAGGTATAGGATGCACTATACAGAAGTTTGGGCCATTTAAAGTTTTAGCAGTGTTTGATTTGGGACTCAAAGATAGCATAGCTATGAGCGATAGCTTAAATGGATAAGAGGCACGAGTACTTTATTGTCACAAAATTTCAAAGTTTTATGACTTCAGTAAAAAATTACAAGCATTTGAATGTTGCCAACTGTGGATAGGACGCACCGTATAGAAGCTAGGGTCATTTGAAATTTTATCGGTGTTTTATTTTGGGTCTCAATGGTAGCATAGCTATGAGCGATAGCTTAAATTTATAAGAGGCGCGAGTACTTTATATTCACAAAATGTCAAGGTCTTATGACGCTCCAGTAAAAAGTTACAAGCATTTGAATGTTGCAAACTTTGATAGGTGTAGGACGCACCGTACAGAAGTTAGGGCCACTTGAAGTTTTATCAGTGTTTGATTCGGGACTCAAGGGTAGCATAGCTATGAGCGATAACTTAAATTGATAACAGGCACGAGTACTTTATTGTCAGAAAATTTCAAGATTTTATGACGCTCCAGTAAAAAGTTACAAGCATTTGAATGTTGCAAACTTTGATAGATATAGGTCGCACCGTATAGAAGTTAGGGCCATTTAAAGTTCTAGCAGTGTTTTTGGTTGCGACTCAAGGGTGGCATAGCTATGGGCGATAACTTAAATGGATAAGAGGCTCGAGTACTTTATTGTCACAAAATTTGAAGGTTTTATGACGCTCCAGTAAAAAGTTACAAGCATTTGAATGTTGCAAACTTTGATAGGTATAGGACGCACTGCACAGAAATTAGGGCCATTTGAAGCTTTAGCAGGGTTTCATTTGGGACTCAAAATTAGCATAGCTATGAGCGATAGCTTAAATTGATAAGAGGCACGAGTACTTTATTGTCACAAAATTTCAAGGTTTTATGATGCTCCAGTAAAAAGTTACAAGCATTTGAATGTTGCAAACTTTGATAGGTGTAGGACGCACCGTATAGAAGTTAGGGCCATTTGAAGTTCTAGCAGTGTTTGATTTGGGACTCAATGGTAGCATAGCTATGAGCGATAGCTTAAATTTATAAGAGGCACGAGTACTTTATATTCACAAAATTTCAAGGTCTTATGACGCTCCAGTAAAAAGTTACAATCAGTTGAATGTTGCAAACTTTGATAGGTGTAGGACGTACCGTACAGAAGTTAGGGCCATTTGAAGTTTTATCAGTCTTCGTTTTGGGACTCAAGGGTAGCATAGCTATGAGCGATAGCTTAAATAGATAAGAGGTATGAGTACTTTATTGTCACAACATTTCAAGGTTTTATGGCGCTCCAGTAAAAAATTACAAGCATTTGAATGTGGCAAACTTTGATAGGTATAGGACGCACTGCACAGAAGTTAGGGCCATTTGAAGTTTTAGCAGGGTTTGATTTAGGACTCAAGGGTAGCATAGCTATGAGCGATAACTCAAATTGATAGAGGCGCGAGTACTTTATTGTCACAAAATTCAAGGTTTTATGACGCTCCAGTAAAAAGTTACATGCATTTTATTGTTGCAAACTTTGATAGGAATAGGACGCACCGTATAAAAGTTAGGGCCATTTGAAGTTTTAGCAGTGTTTGATTTGGGACTGAAAGGTAGCATAGCTATGAGCGATAGCTTAACTTGATAAGAGGCACTAGTACTTTATTGTCACAAAATTTCAAGGTTTTATGACGCTCCAGTAAAAAGTTACAAGCATTAGAATGTTGCAACCTTTGATGGGTATATGACGCACCGTATAGAAGTTAGGGCCATTTGAAGTTTTAGCAGTGTTTGATTTGGGACTCAAAGGTAGCATAGCTATGAACGATAGCTTAAATTGATAAGAGGCACATGTACTTTATTGTCACAAAATTCAAGGTTTTATGACGCTGCAGTAAAAAGTTACAAGCATTTGAATGTTGCAAACTTTGATAGGTATAGGACGCACCGTATAGAAGTTAGGGGCATTTGAAGCTTTAGCAGTTTTTGATTTGGGACGCAGTGTAGCATAGATATCAGCGATAGCTTAAATTGATAAGAGGCACGAGTACTTTATTGTCACAAAATTTCAAGGTTTTATGACGCTCCAGTGAAAAGTTACAAGCATTTGAATATTGCAAACTTTCATAGGTGTAGGAGGCACCGTATAGAAGTTAGGGCCATTTGAAGTTTTACCAGTGTTTGATTTGGGACTCAAAGATAGCTCAGCTATGAGCGATAGCTTAAATTGATAAGAGGCACGAGTACTTTATTGTCACACAATTTCTAGGTTTTATGAGGCTCCAGTAAAAAATTACAAGCATTTGAATGTTGCAAATTTTGATAGGTATAGGACGCACCGTATAGAAGTTAGGGCCATTTGAAGTTCTAGCAGTGTTTGATTTGGGACTCAATGGTATCATAGCTATGAGCGATAGCTTAAATTTATAAGAGGCACGAGTACTTTATATTCACAAAATTTCAAGGTCTTATGACGCTCCAGTAAAAAGTTACAATCAGTTGAATGTTGCAAACTTTGATAGGTGTAGGACGCACCGTACAGAAGTTAGGGCCATTTGAAGTTTTATCAGTCTTCGTTTTGGGACTCAAGGGTAGCATAGCTATGAGCGATAGCTTAAATAGATAAGAGGTATGAGTACTTTATTGTCACAACATTTCAAGGTTTTATGGCGCTCCAGTAAAAAATTACAAGCATTTGAATGTGGCAAACTTTGATAGGTATAGGACGCACTGCACAGAAGTTAGGGCCATTTGAAGTTTTAGCAGGGTTTGATTTAGGACTCAAGGGTAGCATAGCTATGAGCGATAACTCAATTTGATAGAGTCGCGAGTACTTTATTGTCACAAAATTCAAGGTTTTATGACGCTCCAGTAAAAAGTTACATGCATTTTATTGTTGCAAACTTTGATAGGTATAGGACGCACCGTATAGAAGTTAGGGCCATTTGAAGTTTTATCAGTGTTTTAGGTTGGGACTCAAGGGTGGCATAGCTATGAGCGATAACTTAAATGGATACGAGGCTCGAGTACTTTATTGTCACAAAATTTCAAGGTTTTATGACGCTCCAGTAAAAAGTTACAAGCATTTGAATGTTGCAAACTTTGATAGGTATAGGACGCACTGTACAGAAGTTAGGGCCATTTGAAGTTTTAGCAGGGTTTGATTTGGGACTCAAAGATAGCATAGCTATGAGCGATAGCTTAAATTGATAAGAGGCACGAGTACTTTATTGTCACAAAATTTCAAGGCTTTATGATGCTCCAGTAAAAAATTACAAGCATTTGAATGTTGCAAACTTTGATAGGTATAGGATGCACCGTATAGAAGTTAGGGCCATTTGAAATTTTATCAGTGTTTTATTTTGGGTCTCAATGGTAGCATAGCTATGAGCGATAGCTTAAATTGATAAGAGGCACAAGTACTT
The DNA here is from genome assembly GCA_920105625.2 of Clusia tigrina. Lineage (NCBI taxonomy): Eukaryota > Metazoa > Arthropoda > Insecta > Diptera > Clusiidae > Clusia > Clusia tigrina. The sequence continues at coordinate 128,421 of CAKKTE020000245.1, read as the reverse complement.
TATTGTCACAAAATTTCAAGGTTTTATGACGCTTCAGCAAAAAGTTACAAGCATTTGAATGTTGCAAACTTTGATAGGTGTAGGAGGCACCGTATAGAAGTTAAGGCCATTTGAAGCTTTATCAGTTTTTGATTTGGGACGCAAGGGTAGCATAGCTATCAGCGATAGCTTAAATTGATAAGATGCACGAGTACTTTATTGTCACAAAATTTCAAGGTTTTATGACGCTTCACCAAAAAGTTACAAGCATTTGCATGTTGCAAACTTTGATAGGAATAGGACGCACCGTATAGAAGTTAGGGCCATTTGAAGTTCTAGCAGTGTTTGATTTGGGACTCAAAGGTAGCATAGCTATGAACGATAGCTTAAATTGATAAGAGGCACATGTACTTTATTGTCACAAAATTCAAGGTTTTATGACGCTGCAGTAAAAAGTTACAAGCATTTGAATGTTGCAAACTTTGATAGGTATAGGTCGCACCGTATAGAAGTTGGGGCCATTTGAACTTTTATCAGTGTTTGATTGGGGACTCAAAGATAGCATAGCTATGAGCGATAACTTAAATTGATAAGAAGCGCGATTACTTTATTGTCACAAAATTCAAGGTTTTATGACGCTCCAGTAAAAAGTTACATGCATTTGATTGTTGCAAACTTTGATAGGAATATGACGTACCGTATAGAAGTTTGGGCCATTTGAAGTTTTAGCATTGTTTAATTTGGGACTCAAGGGTAGCATAGCTATGAGCGATAACTTAAATTGATAAGAGGCGCGAGTAATTTATTGTCACAAAATTTCAAGGTTTTATGATGAACCAGTAAAAAATTACAAGCATTTGAATGTTGCAAACTTTAATAGGTATATGACGCACCATATATAAGTTAGGGCCATTCGAAATTTTATCAGTGTTTTATTTTGGGTCTTAATGGTAGCAGAGCTATGAGCGATAGCTTTAATTGGTAAGATGCGCAAGTACTTTATTGCCACAAAATTTCAAGGTTTTATGACGCTTCAGCAAAAAGTTACAAGCATTTGAATGTTGCAAACTTTGAGAGGTGTCGGAGGCACCGTATAGAAGTTAGGGGCATTTGAAGCTTTAGCAGTTTCTGATTTGGGACGCAAGTATAGCATAGATATCAGCGATAGCTTAAATTGATAAGAAACAAGAGTACTTTATTGTCACAAAATTTCAAGGTTTTATGACGCTCCAGTAAAAAGTTACAAGCATTTGAATGTTGCAATCTTTGATAGGTATATGACGCACTGTATAGAAGTTAGGGCCATTTGACGTTTTATCAGTGTTTGATTTTGGGAATCAAGGGTAGCATAGCTCTGGGCGATAGCTTAAATTGATAAGAGGCACAAGTACTTTATTGTCACAAAATTTCAAGGTTTTATGACGCTTCAGTAAAAAGCATAGCATTTGAATGTTGCAAACTTTGATAGGTGTAGGACGCACCGTATAGAAGTTAGGGCCATTTGAAGATTTATCACTGTTTGATTTGGAACTCAAGGGTAGAATAGCTATGAGCGATAACTTAAATTGATAAGAGGCACGAGTACTTTATTGTCACAACATTTCAAGGTTTTATGACGATCCAGTAAAAAATTACAAGCATTTGAATGTTGCAAACTTTGAAAGGTGTAGGATGCACCGTATAGAAGTTAGGGCCATTTGAAGTTTTATCAGTGTTTTAGGTTGGGACTCAAGGGTGGCATAGCTATGAGCGATAACGTAAATGGATACGAGGCTCGAATACTTTATTGTCACAAAATTTCAAGGTTTTATGACGCTCCAGTAAAAAGTTACTAGCATTTGAATAATGCAAACTTTGATAGATATAGGTCGCACCGTATAGAAGTTGGGGCCATTTGAACTTTTATCAGTGTTTGATTGGGGACTCAAAGATAGCATAGCTATGAGCGATAACTTAAATTGATAAGAAGCGCGATTACTTTATTGTCACAAAATTCAAGGTTTTATGACGCTCCAGTAAAAAGTTACATGCATTTGATTGTTGCAAACTTTGATAGGAATATGACGTACCGTATAGAAGTTTGGGCCATTTGAAGTTTTAGCATTGTTTAATTTGGGACTCAAGGGTAGCATAGCTATGAGCGATAACTTAAATTGATAAGAGGCGCGAGTAATTTATTGTCACAAAATTTCAAGGTTTTATGATGCTCCAGTAAAAAATTACAAGCATTTGAATGTTGCAAACTTTAATAGGTATATGACGCACCATATATAAGTTAGGGCCATTCGAAATTTTATCAGTGTTTTATTTTGGGTCTTAATGGTAGCAGAGCTATGAGCGATAGCTTTAATTGGTAAGATGCGCAAGTACTTTATTGCCACAAAATTTCAAGGTTTTATGACGCTTCAGCAAAAAGTTACAAGCATTTGAATGTTGCAAACTTTGAGAGGAGTCGGAGGCACCGTATAGAAGTTAGGGGCATTTGAAGCTTTAGCAGTTTCTGATTTGGGACGCAAGTATAGCATAGATATCAGCGATAGCTTAAATTGATAAGAAACCAGAGTACTTTATTGTCACAAAATTTCAAGGTTTTATGACGCTCCAGTAAAAAGTTACAAGCATTTGAATGTTGCAATCTTTGATAGGTATATGACGCACTGTATAGAAGTTAGGGCCATTTGACGTTTTATCAGTGTTTGATTTTGGGAATCAAGGGTAGCATAGCTCTGGGCGATAGCTTAAATTGATAAGAGGCACAAGTACTTTATTGTCACAAAATTTCAAGGTTTTATGACGCTTCAGTAAAAAGTTTAATAGCATTTGAATGTTGCAAACTTTGATAGGTGTAGGACGCACCGTATAGAAGTTAGGGCCATTTGAAGATTTATCAGTGTTTGATTTGGAACTCAAGGGTAGAATAGCTATGAGCGATAACTTAAATTGATAAGAGGCACGAGTACTTTATTGTCACAACATTTCAAGGTTTTATGACGATCCAGTAAAAAATTACAAGCATTTGAATGTTGCAAACTTTGAAAGGTGTAGGATGCACCGTATAGAAGTTAGGGCCATTTGAAATTTTATCAGTGTTTTATTTTGGGTCTCAATGGTAGCATAGCTATAAGCGATACCTTAAATTTATAAGAGGTACGAGTACTTTATATTCACAAAATTTTAAGGTCTTATGACGCTCCAGTAAAAAGTTACAAGCATTTGAATGTTGCAAACTTTGATAGGTGTAGGACGCACCGTACAGAAGTTAAGGACATTTGTAGTTTTATCAGTGTTTGATTTGGGACTCAAGGGTAGCATAGCTATAAGCGATAACTTAAATGGATAAGAGGCACGAGTACTTTATTGTCACAACATTTCAAGGTTTTATGACGATCCAGTAAAAAATTACAAGCATTTGAATGTTGGAAACTTTGATAGGTGTAGGCACCGTATAGAAGTTAGGGCTATTTGAAATTTTATCAGTGTTTTATTTTGGGTCTCAATGGTAGCATAGCTATGAGAGATACCTTAAATTTATAAGAGGTACGAGTACTTTATATTCACAAAATTTCAAGGTTTTATGACGCTTCAGTAAAAAGTTACAATCAGTTGAATGTTGCAAACTTTGATAGGTGTAGGACGTACCGTACAGAAGTTAGGGCCATTTGAAGTTTTATCAGTGTTTTAGGTTGGGACTCAAGGGTGGCATAGCTATGAGCGATAACTTAAATGGATAAGAGGCTCGAGTACTTTATTGTCACAAAATTTCAAGGTTTTATGACGCTTCAGCAAAAAGTTACAAGCATTTGAATGTTGCAAACTTTGATAGGTGTAGGAGGCACCGTATAGAAGTTATGGGCATTTGAAGTGTTAGCAGTGTTTGATTTGGGACTCAAAGATAGCTTAGCTATGAGCGCTAGCTTAAATTGATAAGAGGCACGAGTACTTTATTGTCACAAAATTTCTAGGTTTTATGAGGCTCCAGTAAAAAATTACAAGCATTTGAATGTTGCAAATTTTGATAGGTATAGGACGCACCGTATAGAAGTTAGGGCCATTTGAAGTTCTAGCAGTGTTTGATTTGGGACTCAATGGTATCATAGCTATGAGCGATAGCTTAAATTTATAAGAGGCACGAGTACTTTATATTCACAAAATTTCAAGGTCTTATGACGCTCCAGTAAAAAGTTACAATCAGTTGAATGTTGCAAACTTTGATAGGTGTAGGACGTACCGTACAGAAGTTAGGGCCATTTGAAGTTTTATCAGTCTTTGTGTTGGGACTCAAGGGTAGCATAGCTATGAGCGATAACTTAAATTGATAAAAGGCACGACTACTTTATTGTCACAAAATTTCAAGATTTTATGACGCTCCATGCAAAAGTTACAAACATTTGAATGTTGCAAACTTTGATAGGTATAGGACGCACCGTATAGAGTTTAGGGCCATTTGAAGTTCTGGCAGTGTTTGAATTAGGACTCAAGGGTAGCATAGTTATGAGCGATAACTTAAATTGATAGAGGCGCGAGTACTTTATTGTCACAAAATTCAAGGTTTTATGACGCTCCAGTAAAAAGTTACATGCATTTTATTGTTGCAAACTTTGATAGGAATAGTACGCACCGTATAAAAGTTAGGGCCATTTGAAGTTTTAGCAGTGTTTGATTTGGGACTCAAAGGTAGCATAGCTATGAGCGTTAGCTTAAATTGATAAGAGGCACGAGTACTTTATTGTCACAAAATTTCAAGGTTTTATGACGCTCCAGTAAAAAGTTACAAGCATTTGAATGTTGCAAACTTTGATAGGTATATGACGCACCGTATAGAAGTTAGGGCCATTTGAAGTTTTATCAGTGTTATAGGTTGGGACTCAAGGGTGGCATAGCTATGAGCGATAACTTAAATGGATACGAGGCTCGAGTACTTTATTGTCACAAAATTTCAAGGTTTTATGACACTCCAGTAAAAAGTTAGAAGTATTTGAATGTTGCAAATTTTGATAGGTATAGGACGCATTGCACAGAAGTTAGGGCCATTTGAAGTTTTAGCAGGGTTTGATTTGGGACTCAAAGGTAGCATAGCTATGAGCGATAGCTTAAATTGATAAGAGGTACGAGTACATACTTTATTGTCACACCATTTCAAGGTTTTATGACGATCCAGTAAAAAATTACAAGCATTTGAATGTTGCAAACTTTGAGAGGTGTAGGATGCACCGTATAGAAGTTAGGGCCATTTGCAGTTTTTTCAGTGTTTGATTTTGGGAATGAAGGGTAGCATAGCTATGAGCGATAGCTTAAATTGATAAGAGGCACAAGTACTTTATTGTCACAAAATTTCAAGGTTTTATGACGCTTCAGTAAAAAGTTACAAGCATTTGAATGTTGCAAACTTTCACAGGTGTAAGAGGTACCGCATAGAAGTTAGGGCCATTTGAAGTTTTACCAGTGTTTGATTTGGGACTCAAAGATAGCATAGCTATGAGCGATAACTTAAATTGATAAGAGGCGCTAGTAGTTTATTGTCACAAAATTCAAGTTTTTATGACGCGCCAGTAAAACGTTACATGCATTTGATTGTTGCAAACTTTGATAGGAATTGGACGCACCGTATAGAAGTTAGGGCCATTTGAAGTTCTAGCAGTATTTGATGTGGGACTCAACCGTAGCATAGCTATGAGCGATAGCTTAAATTGATAAGAGGTACGAGTACTTTATTTTCACAACATTTCAAGGTTTTATGCCGCTCCAGTAAAAAATTACAAGCATTTGAATGTTACATACTTTGATAGGTGTAGGATGCACCGTATAGAAGTTAGGGCCATTTGAAGCATTATCAGTGTTTGATTTTGGGAATCAAGGGTAGCATAGCTATGAGCGATAGTTTAAATTGATAAGAGGCACAAGTACTTTATTGTCACAAAATTTCAAGGTTTTATGACGCTTCAGTAAAAAGTTACATGCATTTGAATGTTGCAAACTTTCATAGGTGTAGGAGGCACCGCATAGAAGTTAGGGCCATTTGAAGTTTTAGCAGTGTCTGATTTGGGACTCAAAGATAGCATAGCGATAACTTAAATTGATTAGAGGCGCGCGTACTTTATTGTCACAAAATTCAAGGTTTTATGACGCTCCAGTAAAAAGTTACATGCATTTGATTGTTGCAAACTTTGATAGGAATAGGGCGCACCGTGTAGAAGTTAGGGCATTTGAAGTTTTATCAGTGTTTTAGGTTGGGACTCAAGGGTGGCATAGCTATGAGCGATAACTTAAATGGATAAGTGGCTCGAGTACTTTATTGTCACAAAATTTAAAGGTTTTATGACGCTTCAGCAAAAAGTTACAAGCATTTGAATGTTGCAAACTTTGATAGGTTTAGGAGGCACCGTATAGAAGTTATGGGCATTTGAAGTTTTAGCAGTGTTTGATTTGGGACTCGAAGATAGCTTAGCTATGAGCGATAGCTTAAATTGATAAGAGGCACGAGTACTTTATTGTCACAAAATTTCTAGGTTTTATGAGGCTCCAGTAAAAAATTACAAGCATTTGAATGTTGCAAATTTTGAAAGGTATAGGACGCACCGTATAGAAGTTAGGGCCATTTGAAGCTCTAGCAGTGTTTGATTTGGGACTCAATGGTATCATAGCTATGAGCGATAGCTTAAATTTATAAGAGGCACGAGTACTTTATATTCACAAAATTTCAAGGTCTTATGACGCTCCAGTAAAAAGTTACAATCAGTTGAATGTTCCAAACTTTAATAGGTGTAGGACGTACCGTACAGAAGTTAGGGCCACTTGAAGTTTTATCAGTCTTTGTTTTGGGACTCAAGGGTAGCATAGCTATGAGCGATAACTGAAATTGATAAAAGGCACGAGTACTTTATTGTCACAAAATTTCAAGATTTTATGACGCTCCATGCAAAAGTTACAAACATTTGAATGTTGCAAACTTTGATAGGTATAGGACGCACCGTATAGAATTTAGGGCCATTTGAAGTTCTAGCAGTGTTTGAAGTGGGACTCAACCGTAGCATAGCTATGAGCGATAGCTTAAATTGATAAGAGGTACGAGTACTTTATTGTCACAACATTTCAAGGTTTTCTGACGCTCCAGTAAAAAATTACAAGCATTTGAATGTTGCAGACTTTGATAGGTGTAGGATGCACCGTAGAGAAGTTAGGGCCATTTTAGCAGTGTTTGAATTAGGACTCAAGGGTAGCATAGTTATGAGCGATAACTTAAATTGATAGAGGCGCGAGTACTTTATTGTCACAAAATTCAAGGTTTTATGACGCTCCAGTAAAAAGTTACATGCATTTTATTGTTGCAAACTTTGATAGGAATAGGACGCACCGTATAAAAGTTAGGGCCATTTGAAGTTTTAGCAGTGTTTGATTTGGGACTCAAAGGTAGCATAGCTATGAGCGCTAGCTTAAATTGATAAGAGGCACGAGTACTTTATTGTCACAAAATTTCAAGGTTTTATGACGCTCCAGTAAAAAGTTACAAGCATTTGAATGTTGCAAACTTTGATAGGTATATGATGCACCGTATAGAAGTTAGGGCCATTTGAAGTTTTATCAGTGTTTTAGGTTGGGACTCAAGGGTGGCATAGCTATGAGCGATAACTTAAATGGATACGAGGCTCGACTACTTTATTGTCACAAAATTTCAAGGTTTTATGACGCCCCAGTAAAAAGTTACAAGCATTTGAATGTTGCAAACTTTGATAGGTATAGGACGCACTGCACAGAAGTTAGGGCCATTTGAAGTTTTAACAGGGTTTGATTTGGGACTCAAATATAGCATAGCTATGAGCGATAGCTTAAATGGATAAGAGGCACGAGTATTTTATTGTCACAAAATTTCAAGGTTTTATGATGCTCCAGTAAAAAATTACAAGCATTTGAATGTTGCAAACTTTGATGGGTATAGGACGCACCGTATAGAAGTTAGGGCCATTTGAAGTTTTAGCAGTGTTTGATTTGGGACTCAAAGGTAGCATAGCTATGAGCTATAGCTTAAATTGATAAGAGGCACATGCACTTTATTGTCACAAAATTTCAAGGTTTTATGACGCTGCAGTAAAAAGTTACAAGCATTTGAATGTTGCAAATTTTGATAGGTATAGGACGCACCGTATAGAAGTTAGGGCCATTTGAAGTTTTATCAGTGTTTTAGGTTGGGACTCAAGGGTGGCATAGCTATGAGCGATAACGTAAATGGATACGAGGCTCGAATACTTTATTGTCACAAAATTTCAAGGTTTTATGACGCTCCAGTAAAAAGTTACAAGCATTTGAATGTTGCAAACTTTGATAGATATAGGTCGCACTGTATAGAAGTTAGGGCCATTTGAAGTTCTAGCAGTGTTTGATTTGGGACTCAACGGTAGCATAGCTATGAGCGATAGCTTAAATTGATAAGAGGTACGAGTACTTTATTGTCACAACATTTCAAGGTTTTATGACGATCCAGTAAAAAATTACAGGCATTTGAATGTTGCAAACTTTGATAGGTGTAGGATGCACCGTATAGAAGTTAGGGCCATTTGCAGTTTTTTCAGTGTTTGATTTTGGGAATGAAGGGTATCATAGCTATGAGCGATAGCTTAAATTGATAAGAGGCACAAGTACTTTATTGTCACAAAATTTCAAGGTTTTATGACGCTTCAGTAAAAAGTTACAAGCATTTGAATATTGCAAACTTTCATAGGTGTAGGAGGCACCGTATAGCAGTTAGGGCCATTTGAAGTTTTACCAGTGTTTGATTTGGGACTCAAAGATAGCATAGCTATGAGCGATAGCTTAAATTGATAAAAGGCACGAGTACTTCATTGTCACAAAATTTCTAGGTTTTATGAGGCTCCAGTAAAATATTACAAGCATTTGAATGTTGCAAACTTTGATAGGTAGAGGACATACCGTATAGAAGTTAGGGACATTTGAAGTTCTAGCAGTATTTGATGTGGGACTCAACCGTAGCATAGCTATGAGCGATAGCTTAAATTGATAAGAGGTACGAGTACTTTATTGTCACAACATTTCAAGGTTTTATGACGCTCCAGTAAAAAATTACAGGCATTTGAATGTTGCAAACTTTGATAGGTGTAGGATGCACCGTATAGAAGTTAGGGCCATTTGAAGTTTTACCAGTGTTTGATTTGGGACTCAAAGATAGCATAGCTATGAGCGATAGCTTAAATTGATAAAAGGCACGAGTACTTTATTGTCACAAAATTTCTAGGTTTTATGAGGCTCCAGTAAAATATTACAAGCATTTGAATGTTGCAAACTTTGATAAGTAGAGGACACACCGTATAGAAGTTAGGGCCATTTGAAGTTCTAGCAGTATTTGATGTGGGACTCAACTGTAGCATAGCTATGAGCGATAGCTTAAATTGATAAGAGGTACGAGTACTTTATTTTCACAACATTTCAAGGTTTTATGACGCTCCAGTAAAAAGTTACAAGCATTTGAATATTGCAAACTTTCATAGGTGTAGGAGGCACCGTATAGCAGTTAGGGCCATTTGAAGTTTTACCAGTGTTTGATTTGGGACTCAAAGATAGCATAGCTATGAGCGATAGCTTAAATTGATAAAAGGCACGAGTACTTTATTGTCACAAAATTTCTAGGTTTTATGAGGCTCCAGTAAAATATTACAAGCATTTGAATGTTGCAAACTTTGATAGGTAGAGGACACACCGTATAGAAGTTAGGGCCATTTGAAGTTCTAGCAGTATTTGATGTGGGACTCAACCGTAGCATAGCTATGAGCGATAGCTTAAATTGATAAGAGGTACGAGTACTTTATTTTCACAACATGTCAAGGTTTTATGACGCTCCAGTTAAAAATTACAAGCATTTGAATGTTGCAAACCTTTATAGGTGTAGGATGCACCGTATAGAAGTTAGGGCCATTTGTAGTTATCAGTGTTTTAGGTTGGGACTCAACGGTGGCATAGCTATGAGCGACAACTTAAATGGATACGAGGCTCGAGTACTTTATTGTCACAAAATTTCAAGGTTTTATGACGCTCCAGTAAAAAGTTACAAGCATTTGAATGTTGCAAACTTTGATAGGTATAGGACGCACTGCACAGAAGTTAGAGCCATTTGAAGTTTTAGCAGGGTTTAATTTGGGACTCAAAGATAGCATAGCTATGAGCGATAGCTTAAATTGATAAGAGGCACGAGTACTTTATTGTCACAAAATTTCAAGGTTTTATGACGCTTCAGCAAAAAGTTACAAGCATTTGAATGTTGCAAACTTTGATAGGTGTAGGAGGCACCGTATAGAAGTTAGGGGCATTTGAAGCTTTATCAGTTTTTGATTTGGGACGCAAGTGTAGCATAGATATCAGCGATAGCTTAAATTGATAAGGGGTACTTTATTGTCACAAAACTTCAAGGTTTTATGACGCTCCAGTAAAAAGATACAAGCATTTGAATATTGCAAACTTTGATAGGTATAGGACGCACTGTACAGAAGTTAGGGACATTTGAAGTTTTAGCAGTGTTTGATTTCGGACTCAAAAGTAGCATTGCTATGAGCGATAGCTTAAATTGATAAGAGGCACGAGTACTTTGTCTGAAAATTTCAAGGTTTTATGACGCTGCAGTAAAAAGTTTCAAGCATTTGAATGTTGCAAACTTTGATAGGTATTGGACGCACCGTATAGAAGTCAGGGCCATTTGAAGTTTTAGCAGTGTTTGATTTGGGACTCAAGGTTAGCATAGCTATGAGCGATGGCTTAAATTGATAAGAGGCACGAGTACTTTATTGTCACAAAATTTCAAGGTTTTATGACGCTCCAGTAAAAAGTTACAAGCATTTGAATGTTGCAAACTTTGATAGGTATAGGACGCACAATATAGAAGTTAGGGCCATTTGAACTTTTATCAGTGTTTGATTTGGGACTCAAGGGTCGCATAGCTTTGAGCGATAGCTTCAATTGATAAGAAGCACTAGTAATTTATTGTCACAAAATTTCAAGGTTTAATGACGCTCCAGTAAAAAGTTACAAGCATTTGAATGTGGCAAACTTTGATAGGTGTAGGACGTACCGTATAGAAATTAGGGCCATTTGAAGTTTTAGCAGTATCTGTTTTGGGGCTCAAGGGTAGCATAACTATGAGCGATAGCTTAAATTGATAGGAGGTACGAGTACTTTATTGTCACAACATTTCAAGGTTTTATGACGCTCCAGTAAAAAATTACAAGCATTTTAATGTTGCAAACTTTGATAGGAGTAGGACGCACCGTATAGAAGTTAGGGCCATTTGAACTTCTAGCAGTGTTTGATTTGGGAGTCAAGGGTAGCATAGCTATGAGCGATAGCTTAAATTGATAAGAGGCACGAGTACTTTATTGTCAGAAAATTTTAAGGTTTTATGAGGCTCCAGTAAAAAGTTACAAGCATTGGATTGTTGCAAACTTTGATATTTATAGGACGCACCGTACAAAGTTAGGGCCATTTCAAGTTTTATCAGTGTTTGATTTGGGACTCAATGGTACCATAGCTATGAGCGATAACTTAAATTGTTAAGAGGCACGAGTACTTTATTGTCACAAAAATTCAAGGTTTTATGAAGATTCAGTAAAAAGTTACAAGCATTTGAATGTTGCAAACTTTGATAAGTATAGGACGCACCGTACAAAAGTTCGGGGCATTTGAAATTTTATCAGTGTTTTATTTTGGAACTCTATGTTTAGCATATCTATGAGCGATAGCTTAAATTTATAAGAGGCGCGACTACTTTAAGGTCACAAAATTTCAAGGTCTTATGACGCTCCAGTAAAAAGGTACAAGCATTTGAATGTTGCGAACTTTGATAGGTGAAGAACGCACCGTACAGAAGTTAGGGCCATTTGAAGTTTCATCAGTATTTGATTTGGGACTCAAGAGTAGCATAGCTATGAGCGATAACTTAAGTTGATAAGAGGCACGAGTACTTTATTGTCACAAAATTTCAAGATTTTACGACGCTCCAGTCAAAAGGTACAAGCATTTGAACGTGGCTAACTTTGATAAGTAGGACGGACAGTATAGAAATTAGGGCCATTTGAACTTCTAGCAGTGTTTGATTTGGACTCAAGGGTAGCATAGCTATGAGCGATAACTTAAATTGATAAGAGGCGCGAGTGCTTTATTGTCACAAAATTCAAGGTTTTATGACGCTCCAGTAAAAAGCTACATGCATTTGATTGTTGCAAACTTTGATAGGAATAGGACGCACCGTATAAAAGTTAGGGCCATTTGAAGTTCTAGCAGTATTTGATGTGGGACTCAACCGTAGCATAGCTATGAGCGATAGCTTAAATTGATAAGAGATACGAGTACTTTATTTTCACAACATTTCAAGGTTTTATGACGCTCCAGTAAAAAGTTACAAGCATTTGAATGTTGCAAACTTTGATATGTATAGGACGCACTGTACAGAAGTTAGGGCCATTTGAAGTTTTAGCAGGGTTTGATTTGGGACTCAAAGATAGCATAGCTATGAGCGATAGCTTAAATTGATAAGAGGCACGAGTACTTTATTGTCACAAAATTTCAAGGTTTTATGACGATTCAGCAACAAGTTACAAGCATTTGAATGTTGCAAACTTTGATAGGTGTAGGAGGCATCGTATAAAAGTTAAGGCCATTTGAAGCTTTATCAGCTTTTGATTTGGGACGCAAGGGTAGCATAGCTATGAGCGATGGCTTAAATTGATAGGAGGTAGGAGTACTTTATAGTCACAACATTTCAAGGTTTTATTACGCTCTAGTAAAAAATTACAAGCATTTTAATGTTGCAAACTTTGATAAGTGTAGGACGGACAGTATAGAAATTAGGGCCATTTGAACTTCTAGCAGTGTTTGATTTGGGAGTCAAGGGTAGCATAGCTATGAGCGATAGCTTAAATTGATAAGAGGCACGAGTACTTTATTGTCACAAAATTTCAAGGTTTTATGACGCTTCAGTAAAAAGTTACAAGCATTTGAATGTTGCAAACTTTCTCAGGTGTAAGAGGCACCGCATAGAAGTTAGGGCCATTTGAAGTTTTACCAGTGTTTGATTTGGGACTCAAAGATAGCATAGCTATGAGCGATAGCTTAAATTGATAAAAGGCACTAGTACTTTATTGTCACAAAATTTCTAGGTTTTATGAGGCTCCAGTAAAATATTACAAGCATTTGAATGTTGCAAACTTTGATAGGTATAGGACGCACCGTATAGAAGTTAGGGCCATTTGAAGTTCTAGCAGTATTTGATGTGGGACTCAACCGTAGCATAGCTATGAGCGATAGCTTAAATTGATAAGAGGTACGAGTACTTTATTGTCACAACATTTCAAGGTTTTATGACGATCCAGTAAAAAATTACAGGCATTTGAATGTTGCAAACTTTGATAGGTATAGGATGCACCGTATAGAAGTTAGGGCCATTTGAAGTTTTACCAGTGTTTGATTTGGGACTCAAAGATAGCATAGCTATGAGCGATAGCTTAAATTGATAAAAGGCACGAGTACTTTATTGTCACAAAATTTCTAGGTTTTATGAGGCTCCAGTAAAATATTACAAGCATTTGAATGTTGCAAACTTTGATAAGTAGAGGACACACCGTATAGAAGTTAGGGCCATTTGAAGTTCTAGCAGTATTTGATGTGGGACTCAACTGTAGCATAGCTATGAGCGATAGCTTAAATTGATAAGAGGTACGAGTACTTTATTTTCACAACATTTCAAGGTTTTATGACGCTCCAGTAAAAAGTTACAAGCATTTGAATATTGCAAACTTTCATAGGTGTAGGAGGCACCGTATAGCAGTTAGGGTCATTTGAAGTTTTACCAGTGTTTGATTTGGGACTCAAAGATAGCATAGCTATGAGCGATAGCTTAAATTGATAAAAGGCACGAGTACTTTATTGACACAAAATTTCTAGGTTTTATGAGGCTCCAGTAAAATATTACAAGCATTTGAATGTTGCAAACTTTGATAGGTAGAGGACACACCGTATAGAAGTTAGGGCCATTTGAAGTTCTAGCAGTATTTGATGTGGGACTCAACCGTAGCATAGCTATGAGCGATAGCTTAAATTGATAAGAGGTACGAGTACTTTATTTTCACAACATGTCAAGGTTTTATGACGCTCCAGTTAAAAATTACAAGCATTTGAATGTTGCAAACCTTTATAGGTGTAGGATGCACCGTATAGAAGTTAGGGCCATTTGTAGTTATCAGTGTTTTAGGTTGGGACTCAACGGTGGCATAGCTATGAGCGACAACTTAAATGGATACGAGGCTCGAGTAATTTATTGTCACAAAATTTCAAGGTTTTATGACGCTCCAGTAAAAAGTTACAAGCATTTGAATGTTGCAAACTTTGATAGGTATAGGACGCACTGCACAGAAGTTAGAGCCATTTGAAGTTTTAGCAGGGTTTAATTTGGGACTCAAAGATAGCATAGCTATGAGCGATAGCTTAAATTGATAAGAGGCTCGAGTACTTTATTGTCACAAAATTTCAAGGTTTTATGACGCTTCAGCAAAAAGTTACAAGCATTTGAATGTTGCAAACTTTGATAGGTGTAGGAGGCACCGTATAGAAGTTATGGGCATTTGAAGCTTTATCAGTTTTTGATTTGGGACGCAAGTGTAGCATAGATATCAGCGATAGCTTAAATTGATAAGGGGTACTTTATTGTCACAAAACTTCAAGGTTTTATGACGCTCCAGTAAAAAGATACAAGCATTTGAATATTGCAAACTTTGATAGGTATAGGACGCACTGTACAGAAGTTAGGGACATTTGAAGTTTTAGCAGTGTTTGATTTCGGACTCAAAAGTAGCATTGCTATGAGCGATAGCTTAAATTGATAAGAGGCACGAGTACTTTATTGTCTGAAAATTTCAAGGTTTTATGACGCTGCAGTAAAAAGTTTCAAGCATTTGAATGTTGCAAACTTTGATAGGTATTGGACGCACCGTAAAGAAGTCAGGGCCATTTGAAGTTTTAGCAGTGTTTGATTTGGGACTCAAGGGTAGCATAGCTATGAGCGATAGCTTAAATTGATAAGAGGCACGAGTACTTTATTGTCACAAAATTTCAAGGTTTTATGACGCTCCAGTAAAAAGTTACAAGCATTTGAATGTTGCAAACTTTGATAGGTATAGGACGCACAATATAGAAGTTAGGGCCATTTGAACTTTTATCAGTGTTTGATTTGGGACTCAAGGGTCGCATAGCTTTGAGCGATAGCTTCAATTGATAAGAAGCACTAGTAATTTATTGTCACAAAATTTCAAGGTTTAATGACGCTCCAGTAAAAAGTTACAAGCATTTGAATGTGGCAAACTTTGATAGGTGTAGGACGTACCGTATAGAAATTAGGGCCATTTGAAGTTTTAGCAGTGTTTGATTTGGGACTCAAGGGTAGCATAGCTATGAGCGATGGCTTAAATTGATAGGAGGTACGAGTACTTTATTGTCACAACATTTCAAGGTTTTATGACGCTCCAGTAAAAAATTACAAGCATTTTAATGTTGCAAACTTTGATAGGAGTAGGACGCACCGTATAGAAGTTAGGGCCATTTGAACTTCTAGCAGTGTTTGATTTGGGAGTCAAGGGTAGCATAGCTATGAGCGATAGCTTAAATTGATAAGAGGCACGAATACTTTATTATCAGAAAATTTTAAGGTTTTATGAGGCTCCAGTAAAAAGTTACAAGCATTGGATTGTTGCAAACTTTGATATTTATAGGACGCACCGTACAAAGTTAGGGCCATTTCAAGTTTTATCAGTGTTTGATTTGGGACTCAATGGTACCATAGCTATGAGCGATAACTTAAATTGTTAAGAGGCACGAGTACTTTATTGTCACAAAAATTCAAGGTTTTATGAAGATTCAGTAAAAAGTTACAAGCATTTGAATGTTGCAAACTTTGATAAGTATAGGACGCACCGTACAAAAGTTCGGGGCATTTGAAATTTTATCAGTGTTTTATTTTGGAACTCTATGTTTAGCATATCTATGAGCGATAGCTTAAATTTATAAGAGGCGCGACTACTTTAAGGTCACAAAATTTCAAGGTCTTATGACGCTCCAGTAAAAAGGTACAAGCATTTGAATGTTGCGAACTTTGATAGGTGAAGAACGCACCGTACAGAAGTTAGGGCCATTTGAAGTTTCATCAGTATTTGATTTGGGACTCAAGAGTAGCATAGCTATGAGCGATAACTTAAGTTGATAAGAGGCACGAGTACTTTATTGTCACAAAATTTCAAGATTTTACGACGCTCCAGTCAAAAGGTACAAGCATTTGAACGTGGCTAACTTTGATAAGTAGGACGGACAGTATAGAAATTAGGGCCATTTGAACTTCTAGCAGTGTTTGATTTGGACTCAAGGGTAGCATAGCTATGAGCGATAACTTAAATTGATAAGAGGCGCGAGTGCTTTATTGTCACAAAATTCAAGGTTTTATGACGCTCCAGTAAAAAGCTACATGCATTTGATTGTTGCAAACTTTGATAGGAATAGGACGCACCGTATAAAAGTTAGGGCCATTTGAAGTTCTAGCAGTATTTGATGTGGGACTCAACCGTAGCATAGCTATGAGCGATAGCTTAAATTGATAAGAGATACGAGTACTTTATTTTCACAACATTTCAAGGTTTTATGACGCTCCAGTAAAAAGTTACAAGCATTTGAATGTTGCAAACTTTGATAGGTATAGGACGCACTGCACAGAAGTTAGGGCCATTTGAAGTTTTAGCAGGGTTTGATTTGGGACTCAAAGATAGCATAGCTATGAGCGATAGCTTAAATTGATAAGAGGCACGAGTACTTTATTGTCACAAAATTTCAAGGTTTTATGACGATTCAGCAACAAGTTACAAGCATTTGAATGTTGCAAACTTTGATAGGTGTAGGAGGCATCGTATAAAAGTTAAGGCCATTTGAAGCTTTATCAGCTTTTGATTTGGGACGCAAGGGTAGCATAGCTATGAGCGATGGCTTAAATTGATAGGAGGTAGGAGTACTTTATAGTCACAACATTTCAAGGTTTTATTACGCTCTAGTAAAAAATTACAAGCATTTTAATGTTGCAAACTTTGATAAGTGTAGGACGGACAGTATAGAAATTAGGGCCATTTGAACTTCTAGCAGTGTTTGATTTGGGAGTCAAGGGTAGCATAGCTATGAGCGATAGCTTAAATTGATAAGAGGCACAAGTACTTTATTGTCACAAAATTTCAAGGTTTTATGACGCTTCAGTAAAAAGTTACAAGCATTTGAATGTTGCAAACTTTCTCAGGTGTAAGAGGCACCGCATAGAAGTTAGGGCCATTTGAAGTTTTACCAGTGTTTGATTTGGGACTCAAAGATAGCATAGCTATGAGCGATAGCTTAAATTGATAAAAGGCACTAGTACTTTATTGTCACAAAATTTCTAGGTTTTATGAGGCTCCAGTAAAATATTACAAGCATTTGAATGTTGCAAACTTTGATAGGTAGAGGACACACCGTATAGAAGTTAGGGCCATTTGAAGTTCTAGCAGTATTTGATGTGGGACTCAACCGTAGCATAGCTATGAGCGATAGCTTAAATTGATAAGAGGTACGAGTACTTTATTGTCACAACATTTCAAGGTTGTATGACGCTCCAGTAAAAAATTACAGGCATTTGAATGTTGCAAACTTTGATAGGTGTAGGATGCACCGTATAGAAGTTAGGGCCATTTGAAGTTTTACCAGTGTTTGATTTGGGACTCAAAGATAGCATAGCTATGAGCGATAGCTTAAATTGATAAAAGGCACGAGTACTTTATTGTCACAAAATTTCTAGGTTTTATGAGGCTCCAGTAAAATATTACAAGCATTTGAATGTTGCAAACTTTGATAAGTAGAGGACACACCGTATAGAAGTTAGGGCCATTTGAAGTTCTAGCAGTATTTGATGTGGGACTCAACTGTAGCATAGCTATGAGCGATAGCTTAAATTGATAAGAGGTACGAGTACTTTATTTTCACAACATTTCAAGGTTTTATGACGCTCCAGTAAAAAGTTACAAGCATTTGAATATTGCAAACTTTCATAGGTGTAGGAGGCACCGTATAGCAGTTAGGGTCATTTGAAGTTTTACCAGTGTTTGATTTGGGACTCAAAGATAGCATAGCTATGAGCGATAGCTTAAATTGATAAAAGGCACGAGTACTTTATTGACACAAAATTTCTAGGTTTTATGAGGCTCCAGTAAAATATTACAAGCATTTGAATGTTGCAAACTTTGATAGGTAGAGGACACACCGTATAGAAGTTAGGGCCATTTGAAGTTCTAGCAGTATTTGATGTGGGACTCAACCGTAGCATAGCTATGAGCGATAGCTTAAATTGATAAGAGGTACGAGTACTTTATTTTCACAACATGTCAAGGTTTTATGACGCTCCAGTTAAAAATTACAAGCATTTGAATGTTGCAAACCTTTATAGGTGTAGGATGCACCGTATAGAAGTTAGGGCCATTTGTAGTTATCAGTGTTTTAGGTTGGGACTCAACGGTGGCATAGCTATGAGCGACAACTTAAATGGATACGAGGCTCGAGTAATTTATTGTCACAAAATTTCAAGGTTTTATGACGCTCCAGTAAAAAGTTACAAGCATTTGAATGTTGCAAACTTTGATAGGTATAGGACGCACTGCACAGAAGTTAGAGCCATTTGAAGTTTTAGCAGTGTTTAATTTGGGACTCAAAGATAGCATAGCTATGAGCGATAGCTTAAATTGATAAGAGGCACGAGTACTTTATTGTCACAAAATTTCAAGGTTTTATGACGCTTCAGTAAAAAGTTACAAGCATTTGAATGTTGCAAACTTTCTCAGGTGTAAGAGGCACCGCATAGAAGTTAGGGCCATTTGAAGTTTTACCAGTGTTTGATTTGGGACTCAAAGATAGCATAGCTATGAGCGATAGCTTAAATTGATAAAAGGCACTAGTACTTTATTGTCACAAAATTTCTAGGTTTTATGAGGCTCCAGTAAAATATTACAAGCATTTGAATGTTGCAAACTTTGATAGGTAGAGGACACACCGTATAGAAGTTAGGGCCATTTGAAGTTCTAGCAGTATTTGATGTGGGACTCAACCGTAGCATAGCTATGAGCGATAGCTTAAATTGATAAGAGGTATGAGAACTTTATTGTCACAACATTTCAAGGTTTTGTGACGCTCCAGTAAAAAATTACAAGCATTTGAATGTTGCAAACTTTGATAGGTGTAGGATGCACCGTATAGAAGTTAGGGCCATTTGAAGTTTTACCAGTGTTTGATTTGGGACTCAAAGATAGCATAGCTATGAGCGATAGCTTAAATTGATAAAAGGCACGAGTACTTTATTGTCACAAAATTTCTAGGTTTTATGAGGCTCCAGTAAAATATTACAAGCATTTGAATGTTGCAAACTTTGATAAGTAGAGGACACACCGTATAGAAGTTAGGGCCATTTGAAGTTCTAGCAGTATTTGATGTGGGACTCAACTGTAGCATAGCTATGAGCGATAGCTTAAATTGATAAGAGGTACGAGTACTTTATTTTCACAACATTTCAAGGTTTTATGACGCTCCAGTAAAAAGTTACAAGCATTTGAATATTGCAAACTTTCATAGGTGTAGGAGGCACCGTATAGCAGTTAGGGCCATTTGAAGTTTTACCAGTGTTTGATTTGGGACTCAAAGATAGCATAGCTATGAGCGATAGCTTAAATTGATAAAAGGCACGAGTACTTTATTGACACAAAATTTCTAGGTTTTATGAGGCTCCAGTAAAATATTACAAGCATTTGAATGTTGCAAACTTTGATAGGTAGAGGACACACCGTATAGAAGTTAGGGCCATTTGAAGTTCTAGCAGTATTTGATGTGGGACTCAACCGTAGCATAGCTATGAGCGATAGCTTAAATTGATAAGAGGTACGAGTACTTTATTTTCACAACATGTCAAGGTTTTATGACGCTCCAGTTAAAAATTACAAGCATTTGAATGTTGCAAACCTTTATAGGTGTAGGATGCACCGTATAGAAGTTAGGGCCATTTGTAGTTATCAGTGTTTTAGGTTGGGACTCAAGGGTGGCATAGCTATGAGCGACAACTTAAATGGATAAGAAGCTCGAGTACTTTATTGTCACAAAATTTCAAGGTTTTATGACGCTCCAGTAAAAAGTTACAAGCATTTGAATGTTGCAAACTTTGATAGGTATAGGACGCACTGTACAGAAGTTAGGGCCATTTGAAGTTTTAGCAGGGTTTAATTTGGGACTCAAAGATAGCATAGCTATGAGCGATAGCTTAAATTGATAAGAGGCTCGAGTACTTTATTGTCACAAAATTTCAAGGTTTTATGACGCTTCAGCAAAAAGTTACAAGCATTTGAATGTTGCAAACTTTGATAGGTGTAGGAGGCACCGTATAGAAGTTAGGGGCATTTGAAGCTTTAACAGTTTTTGATTTGGGACGCAAGTGTAGCATAGATATCAGCGATAGCTTAAATTGATAAGAGGCACGAGTACTTTATTGTCACAAAACTTCAAGGTTTTATGACGCTCCAGTAAAAAGATACAAGCATTTGAATATTGCAAACTTTGATAGGTATAGGACGCACTGTACAGAAGTTAGGGACATTTGAAGTTTTAGCAGTGTTTGATTTCGGACTCAAAAGTAGCATTGCTATGAGCGATAGCTTAAATTGATAAGAGGCACGAGTACTTTGTCTGAAAATTTCAAGGTTTTATGACGCTGCAGTAAAAAGTTTCAAGCATTTGAATGTTGCAAACTTTGATAGGTATTGGACGCACCGTAAAGAAGTCAGGGCCATTTGAAGTTTTAGCAGTGTTTGATTTGGGACTCAAGGTTAGCATAGCTATGAGCGATGGCTTAAATTGATAAGAGGCACGAGTACTTTATTGTCACAAAATTTCAAGGTTTTATGACGCTCCAGTAAAAAGTTACAAGCATTTGAATGTTGCAAACTTTGATAGGTATAGGACGCACCATATAGAAGTTAGGGCCATTTGAACTTTTATCAGTGTTTGATTTGGGACTCAAGGGTCGCATAGCTTTGAGCGATAGCTTCAATTGATAAGAAGCACTAGTAATTTATTGTCACAAAATTTCAAGGTTTAATGACGCTCCAGTAAAAACTTACAAGCATTTGAATGTGGCAAACTTTGATAGGTGTAGGACGTACCGTATAGAAATTAGGGCCATTTGAAGTTTTAGCAGTATTTGATTTGGGGCTCAAGGGTAGCATAACTATGAGCGATAGCTTAAATTGATAGGAGGTACGAGTACTTTATTGTCACAACATTTCAAGGTTTTATGACGCTCCAGTAAAAAATTACAAGCATTTTAATGTTGCAAACTTTGATAAGTGTAGGACGGACAGTATAGAAATTAGGGCCATTTGAACTTCTAGCAGTGTTTGATTTGGGAGTCAAGGGTAGCATAGCTATGAGCGATAGCTTAAATTGATAAGAGGCACGAATACTTTATTATCAGAAAATTTTAAGGTTTTATGAGGCTCCAGTAAAAAGTTACAAGCATTGGATTGTTGCAAACTTTGATATTTATAGGACGCACCGTACAGAAGTTAGGGCCATTTCAAGTTTTATCAGTGTTTGATTTGGGACTCAATGGTACCATAGCTATGAGCGATAACTTAAATTGTTAAGAGGCACGAGTACTTTATTGTCACAAAAATTCAAGGTTTTATGAAGATTCAGTAAAAAGTTACAAGCATTTGAATGTTGCAAACTTTGATAAGTATAGGACGCACCGTACAAAAGTTCGGGGCATTTGAAATTTTATCAGTGTTTTATTTTGGAACTCTATGTTTAGCATATCTATGAGCGATAGCTTAAATTTACAAGAGGCGCGACTACTTTAAGGTCACAAAATTTCAAGGTCTTATGACGCTCCAGTAAAAAGGTACAAGCATTTGAATGTTGCGAACTTTGATAGGTGAAGAACGCACCGTACAGAAGTTAGGGCCATTTGAAGTTTCATCAGTATTTGATTTGGGACTCAAGAGTAGCATAGCTATGAGCGATAACTTAAGTTGATAAGAGGCACGAGTACTTTATTGTCACAAAATTTCAAGATTTTACGACGCTCCAGTCAAAAGGTACAAGCATTTGAACGTGGCTAACTTTGATAAGTAGGACGGACAGTATAGAAATTAGGGCCATTTGAACTTCTAGCAGTGTTTGATTTGGACTCAAGGGTAGCATAGCTATGAGCGATAACTTAAATTGATAAGAGGCGCGAGTGCTTTATTGTCACAAAATTCAAGGTTTTATGACGCTCCAGTAAAAAGCTACATGCATTTGATTGTTGCAAACTTTGATAGGAATAGGACGCACCGTATAAAAGTTAGGGCCATTTGAAGTTCTAGCAGTATTTGATGTGGGACTCAACCGTAGCATAGCTATGAGCGATAGCTTAAATTGATAAGAGATACGAGTACTTTATTTTCACAACATTTCAAGGTTTTATGACGCTCCAGTAAAAAGTTACAAGCATTTGAATGTTGCAAACTTTGATATGTATAGGACGCACTGCACAGAAGTTAGGGCCATTTGAAGTTTTAGCAGGGTTTGATTTGGGACTCAAAGATAGCATAGCTATGAGCGATAGCTTAAATTGATAAGAGGCACGAGTACTTTATTGTCACAAAATTTCAAGGTTTTATGACGATTCAGCAACAAGTTACAAGCATTTGAATGTTGCAAACTTTGATAGGTGTAGGAGGCATCGTATAAAAGTTAAGGCCATTTGAAGCTTTATCAGCTTTTAATTTGGGACGCAAGGGTAGCATAGCTATGAGCGATGGCTTAAATTGATAGGAGGTAGGAGTACTTTATAGTCACAACATTTCAAGGTTTTATTACGCTCTAGTAAAAAATTACAAGCATTTTAATGTTGCAAACTTTGATAAGTGTAGGACGGACAGTATAGAAATTAGGGCCATTTGAACTTCTAGCAGTGTTTGATTTGGGAGTCAAGGGTAGCATAGCTATGAGCGATAGCTTAAATTGATAAGAGGCACAAGTACTTTATTGTCACAAAATTTCAAGGTTTTATGACGCTTCAGTAAAAAGTTACAAGCATTTGAATGTTGCAAACTTTCTCAGGTGTAAGAGGCACCGCATAGAAGTTAGGGCCATTTGAAGTTTTACCAGTGTTTGATTTGGGACTCAAAGATAGCATAGCTATGAGCGATAGCTTAAATTGATAAAAGGCACTAGTACTTTATTGTCACAAAATTTCTAGGTTTTATGAGGCTCCAGTAAAATATTACAAGCATTTGAATGTTGCAAACTTTGATAGGTAGAGGACACACCGTATAGAAGTTAGGGCCATTTGAAGTTCTAGCAGTATTTGATGTGGGACTCAACCGTAGCATAGCTATGAGCGATAGCTTAAATTGATAAGAGGTACGAGTACTTTATTTTCACAACATTTCAAGGTTTTATGACGCTCCAGTAAAAAGTTACAAGCATTTGAATATTGCAAACTTTCATAGGTGTAGGAGGCACCGTATAGCAGTTAGGGCCATTTGAAGTTTTACCAGTGTTTGATTTGGGACTCAAAGATAGCATAGCTATGAGCGATAGCTTAAATTGATAAAAGGCACGAGTACTTCATTGTCACAAAATTTCTAGGTTTTATGAGGCTCCAGTAAAATATTACAAGCATTTGAATGTTGCAAACTTTGATAGGTAGAGGACATACCGTATAGAAGTTAGGGACATTTGAAGTTCTAGCAGTATTTGATGTGGGACTCAACCGTAGCATAGCTATGAGCGATAGCTTAAATTGATAAGAGGTACGAGTACTTTATTGTCACAACATTTCAAGGTTTTATGACGCTCCAGTAAAAAATTACAGGCATTTGAATGTTGCAAACTTTGATAGGTGTAGGATGCACCGTATAGAAGTTAGGGCCATTTGAAGTTTTACCAGTGTTTGATTTGGGACTCAAAGATAGCATAGCTATGAGCGATAGCTTAAATTGATAAGAGGCACGAGTACTTTATTGTCACAAAATTTCAAGGTTTTATGAGGCTCCAGTAAAATATTACAAGCATTTGAATGTTGCAAACTTTGATAAGTAGAGGACACACCGTATAGAAGTTAGGGCCATTTGAAGTTCTAGCAGTATTTGATGTGGGACTCAACCGTAGCATAGCTATGAGCGATAGCTTAAATTGATAAGAGGTACGAGTACTTTATTTTCACAACATTTCAAGGTTTTATGACGCTCCAGTAAAAAGTTACAAGCATTTGAATATTGCAAACTTTCATAGGTGTAGGAGGCACCGTATAGCAGTTAGGGCCATTTGAAGTTTTACCAGTGTTTGATTTGGGACTCAAAGATAGCATAGCTATGAGCGATAGCTTAAATTGATAAAAGGCACGAGTACTTTATTGACACAAAATTTCTAGGTTTTATGAGGCTCCAGTAAAATATTACAAGCATTTGAATGTTGCAAACTTTGATAGGTAGAGGACACACCGTATAGAAGTTAGGGCCATTTGAAGTTCTAGCAGTATTTGATGTGGGACTCAACCGTAGCATAGCTATGAGCGATAGCTTAAATTGATAAGAGGTACGAGTACTTTATTTTCACAACATGTCAAGGTTTTATGACGCTCCAGTTAAAAATTACAAGCATTTGAATGTTGCAAACCTTTATAGGTGTAGGATGCACCGTATAGAAGTTAGGGCCATTTGTAGTTATCAGTGTTTTAGGTTGGGACTCAACGGTGGCATAGCTATGAGCGACAACTTAAATGGATACGAGGCTCGAGTAATTTATTGTCACAAAATTTCAAGGTCTTATGACGCTCCAGTAAAAAGTTACAAGCATTTGAATGTTGCAAACTTTGATAGGTATAGGACGCACTGCACAGAAGTTAGAGCCATTTGAAGTTTTAGCAGGGTTTAATTTGGGACTCAAAGATAGCATAGCTATGAGCGATAGCTTAAATTGATAAGAGGCACGAGTACTTTATTGTCACAAAATTTCAAGGTTTTATGACGCTCCAGTAAAAAGTTACAAGCATTTGAATATTGCAAACTTTGATAGGTATAGGACGCACTGTACAGAAGTTAGGGACATTTGAAGTTTTAGCAGTGTTTGATTTCGGACTCAAAAGTAGCATTGCTATGAGCGATAGCTTAAATTGATAAGAGGCACGAGTACTTTGTCTGAAAATTTCAAGGTTTTATGACGCTGCAGTAAAAAGTTTCAAGCATTTGAATGTTGCAAACTTTGATAGGTATTGGACGCACCGTAAAGAAGTCAGGGCCATTTGAAGTTTTAGCAGTGTTTGATTTGGGACTCAAGGTTAGCATAGCTATGAGCGATGGCTTAAATTGATAAGAGGCACGAGTACTTTATTGTCTGACAATTTCAAGGTTTTATGTCGCTGCAGTAAAAAGTTACAAGCATTTGAATGTTGCAAACTTTGATAGGTGAAGGATGCACCGTAAAGAAGTTAGGGCCATTTGAAGATTTATTAGTGTTTGATTTGAGACTCAAAAGTACCATTGCTATGAGCGATAGCTTAAATTGATAAGAGGCACGAGTACTTTATTGTCACAAAATTTCAAGGTTTTATGACGCTCCAGTAAAAAGCTACAAGCGTTTGAATGTTGCAAACTTTGATAGGTATAGGACGCACCATATAGAAGTTAGGGCCATTTGAACTTTTATCAGTGTTTGATTTGGGACTCAAGGGTCGCATAGCTTTGAGCGATAGCTTCAATTGATAAGAAGCACTAGTAATTTATTGTCACAAAATTTCAAGGTTTAATGACGCTCCAGTAAAAAGTTACAAGCATTTGAATGTGGCAAACTTTGATAGGTGTAGGACGTACCGTATAGAAATTAGGGCCATTTGAAGTTTTAGCAGTATTTGATTTGGGGCTCAAGGGTAGCATAACTATGAGCGATAGCTTAAATTGATAGGAGGTACGAGTACTTTATTGTCACAACATTTCAAGGTTTTATGACGCTCCAGTAAAAAGTTACAAGCATTGGATTGTTGCAAACTTTGATATTTATAGGACGCACCGTACAGAAGTTAGGGCCATTTCAAGTTTTATCAGTGTTTGATTTGGGACTCAATGGTACCATAGCTATGAGCGATAACTTAAATTGTTAAGAGGCACGAGTACTTTATTGTCACAAAAATTCAAGGTTTTATGAAGATTCAGTAAAAAGTTACAAGCATTTGAATGTTGCAAACTTTGATAAGTATAGGACGCACCGTACAAAAGTTCGGGGCATTTGAAATTTTATCAGTGTTTTATTTTGGAACTCTATGTTTAGCATATCTATGAGCGATAGCTTAAATTTATAAGAGGCGCGACTACTTTAAGGTCACAAAATTTCAAGGTCTTATGACGCTCCAGTAAAAAGGTACAAGCATTTGAATGTTGCGAACTTTGATAGGTGAAGAACGCACCGTACAGAAGTTAGGGCCATTTGAAGTTTCATCAGTATTTGATTTGGGACTCAAGAGTAGCATAGCTATGAGCGATAACTTAAGTTGATAAGAGGCACGAGTACTTTATTGTCACAAAATTTCAAGATTTTACGACGCTCCAGTCAAAAATTACAAGCATTTGAACGTGGCTAACTTTGATAAGTAGGACGGACAGTATAGAAATTAGGGCCATTTGAACTTCTAGCAGTGTTTGATTTGGACTCAAGGGTAGCATAGCTATGAGCGATAACTTAAATTGATAAGAGGCGCGAGTGCTTTATTGTCACAAAATTCAAGGTTTTATGACGCTCCAGTAAAAAGCTACATGCATTTGATTGTTGCAAACTTTGATAGGAATAGGACGCACCGTATAAAAGTTAGGGCCATTTGAAGTTCTAGCAGTATTTGATGTGGGACTCAACCGTAGCATAGCTATGAGCGATAGCTTAAATTGATAAGAGATACGAGTACTTTATTTTCACAACATTTCAAGGTTTTATGACGCTCCAGTAAAAAGTTACAAGCATTTGAATGTTGCAAACTTTGATATGTATAGGACGCACTGCACAGAAGTTAGGGCCATTTGAAGTTTTAGCAGGGTTTGATTTGGGACTCAAAGATAGCATAGCTATGAGCGATAGCTTAAATTGATAAGAGGCACGAGTACTTTATTGTCACAAAATTTCAAGGTTTTATGACGATTCAGCAACAAGTTACAAGCATTTGAATGTTGCAAACTTTGATAGGTGTAGGAGGCATCGTATAAAAGTTAAGGCCATTTGAAGCTTTATCAGCTTTTGATTTGGGACGCAAGGGTAGCATAGCTATGAGCGATGGCTTAAATTGATAGGAGGTAGGAGTACTTTATAGTCACAACATTTCAAGGTTTTATTACGCTCTAGTAAAAAATTACAAGCATTTTAATGTTGCAAACTTTGATAGAGGTAGGATGCACCGTATAGAAGTTAGGGCCATTTGAAGTTTTATCAGTGTTTGATTTTGGGAATCAAGGGCAGCATAGCTGTGAGCGATAGTTTAAATTAATAAGAGGCACAAGTACTTTATTGTCACAAAATTTCAAGGTTTTATGATGCTTCAGTAAAAAGTTACAAGCATTTGAATGGGTTAAAATTTGATAGGTGTAGGAGGCACCGCATAGAAGTTCGGGCCATTTGAAGTTTGATTTAGCAGTGTTTGATTTAGGACTCAAGGGTAGCATAGCTATGAGCGATAGCTTAAATTGATAAGAGGCACGAGGACTTTATTGTCACAAAATTTCAAGATTTTACGACGCTCCAGTCAAAAGGTACAAGCATTTGAACGTGGCTAACTTTGATAAGTATAGGACGGACAGTATAGAAATTAGGGCCATTTGAACTTCCAGCAGTGTTTGATTTGGGAGCCAAGGGTAGCATAGCTATGAGCGATAGCTTAAATTGATCAGAGGCACGAGTACTTTATTGTCACAAAATTTCAAGGTTTTATGACGCTTCAGCAACAAGTTACAAGCATTTGAATGTTTCAAACTTTGATAGGTGTAGGAGGCATCGTATAAAAGTTAAGGCCATTTGAAGCTTTATCAGTTTTTGATTTGGGACGCAAGGGTAGCATAGCTATGAGCGATGGCTTAAATTGATAGGAGGTAGGAGTACTTTATAGTCACAACATTTCAAGGTTTTCTTACGCTCTAGTAAAAAATTACAAGCATTTTAATGTTGCAAACTTTGATAGAGGTAGGATGCACCGTATAGAAGTTAGGGCCATTTGAAGTTTTATCAGTGTTTTATTTTGGGTATCATAGGTAGCATAGCTATGAGCGATAGCTTAAATTGATAAGAGGCACAAGTACTTTATTGTCACAAAATTTCAAGGTTTTATGACGCTTCAGCAAAAAGTTACAAGCATTTGAATGTTGCAAACTTTGATAGGTGTAGGAGGCACCGTATAGAAGTTAGGGACATTAGAAGCTTTAGCCTTTTTTGATTTGAGACGCAAGTGTAGCATAGATATCAGCGATAGCTTAAATTGATAAGGGGCACGACTACTTTATTGTCACAAAATTTCAAGGTTTTATGACGCTCCAGTAAAAAGATACAAGCATTTGAATATTGCAAACTTTGATAGGTATAGGACGCACTGTACAGAAGTTAGGGACATTTGAAGTTTTAGCAGTGTTTGATTTCGGACTCAAAAGTAGCATTGCTATGAGCGATAGCTTAAATTGATAAGAGGCACGAGTACTTTGTCTCAAAATTTCAAGGTTTTATGACGCTGCAGTAAGAAGTTACAAGCATTTGAATGTTGCAAACTTTGATAGGTGAAGGATGCACAGTACAGAAGTTAGGGCCCTTTGAAGATTTATTAGTGTTTGATTTGAGACTCAAAAGTAGCATTGCTATGAACGATAGCTTAAATTGATAAGAGGCACGAGTACTTTATTGTCACAAAATTTCAAGGTTTTATGACGCTCCAGTAAAAAGCTACAAGCATTTGAATGTTGCAAACTTTGATAGGTATAGGACGCACCATATAGAAGTTAGGGCCATTTGAAGTTTTATCAGTGTTTGATTTGGGACTCAAGGGTCGCATAGCTTTGAGCGATAGCTTCAATTGATAAGAAGCACTAGTAAATTATTGTCACAAAATTTCAAGGTTTAATGGCGCTCCAGTAAAAAGTTACAAGCATTTGAATGTGGCAAACTTTGATAGGTGTAGGACGTACCGTATAGAAATTAGTGCCATTTGAAGTTTTAGCAGTATTTGATTTGGGGCTCAAGGGTAGCATAACTATGAGCGATAGCTTAAATTGATAGGAGGTACGAATACTTTATTGTCAGAAAATTTTAAGGTTTTATGAGGCTCCAGTAAAAAGTTAAAAGCATTGGATTGTTGCAAACTTTGATATTTATAGGACGCACCGTACAGAAGTTAGGGCCATTTCAAGTTTTATCAGTGTTTGATTTGGGACTCAATGGTACCATAGCTATGAGCGATAACTTAAATTGATAAGAGGCACGAGTACTTTATTGTCAAAAAATTCAAGGTTTTATGAAGCTTCAGTAAAAAGTTACAAGCATTTAATTGTTGCCAACTTTGATAGGTATAGGACGCACCGTATAGAAGTGAGGGCCATTTAAAGTTTTATCAGTGTTTTAGTTTGGGATTCAAGGGTATGAGCGATAGCTTAAATTGATAAGAGGGACGAGTACTTGATTGTCCCAAAATTTCAAGGTTTTATGAAGTGTCAGTAAAAAGTTACAAGCATTTGAATGTTGCAAACTTTGATAGATGTAGGACGTACCGTATAGAAGTTAGGGCCATTTGAAGTTTTAGCAGTATTTGATTTGGGGCTCAAGGGAAGCATAGCTATGAGCGATAACTTAAATTGATAAGAGATACGACTACTTTATTGTCACAAAATTTCAAGGTTTTATGACTCTTCAGTAAAAAGTTACAAGCATTTGAATGTTGCAAACTTTGATAGGTGTAGGACGCACCGTATAGAAATGGTGGCCATTTGAAGTTTTATCAGTGTTATAGTTGGGGACTCAAGGGTGGCATAGCTATGAGCAATAACTTAAATGGATAAGAGGCTCGAGTACTTTATTGTCACAAACTTTCAAGATTTTATGACGTTCCAGTAAAAAGTTACAAGCATTTGAATGTTGCAAACTTTGATAGGTATAGGACGCACTGTACAGCAGTTAGTGCCATTTGAAGTTTTGGCAGTGTTTGATTTTGGACTCAAAGGTAGCATTGCTATGAGCGATAGCTTAAATTGATAAGAGCCACGAGTACTTTATTGTCTGAAAATTTCAAGGTTTTATGACGCTGCAGTCAAAAGGTTCAAGCATTTGAATGCTGCAAACTTTGATAGGTATTGGATGCACCGTATAGAAATGGGGGCCATTTGAAGTTTTATCAGTGTTTTAGTTGGGGACTCAAGGGTGGCATAGCTATGAGCAATATATTAAATTGATAAGAGGCACGAGTACTTTATTGTCATAAAATTTCAAGTCAGGGCCATTTGAACTTTTAGCAGTGTTTGATTTGGAACTCAAGGGTAGCATAGCTATGAGCGATGGCTTAAATTGATAGGAGGTACGAGTACTTTATTGTCACAACATTTAGAGGTTTTATTACGCTCCAGTAAAAAATTACAAGCATTTTAATGTTGCAAACTTTGACAGGTGTAGGAGTTAGGGCCATTTAAAGTTTTATCAGTCTTTGATTTTGGACTTAATTGTATCATAGCTATGTATAATAAAGTACTCGTGCCTCTTATCAATTTAAGCTATTCACGATAGCTTAAATTGATAAGAGGCACGAGTACTTTATTGTCACAAAATTTCAAGATTTTATGACGCTCCAGTAAAAATTTACAAGCATTTGAATGTTGCAAACTTTGATAGGTATAGGACGCACCGTACAAAAGTTATGGCGATTTGAAATTTTATCAGTGTTTTATTTTTGGACTCAATGGCAGCATAGCTATTAGCGATAGCTTAAATTTATAAGAGGAACGAGTACTTTATTGTCACAAAATTTCAAGGTCTTATGACGCTCCAGTAAAAAGTTACAAGCATTTGAATGCTGCAAACTTTGATAGGTGTAGGACGCACCGTACAGAAGTTAGGGCCATTTGAAGTTTTATCAGTGTTTGATTTGGGACTCAAGGGTAGCATAGCTATGAGCGATAACTGAAATTGATAAGAGGCACGAGTACTTTATTGTCACCAAATTTCAAGATTTTATGACGCTCCAGTAAAAAGTTACAAGCATTTGAATGTTGCAAACTTTGAGAGGTGTAGGACGCACCGTACAGAAGTTAGGGAAATTTGAAGTTTTATCAGTGTTTGATTTGGGACTCAAGGGTAGCATAGCTATGAGCGATAACTTAAATTGATAAGAGGCACGACTACTTTATTGTCACCAAATTTCAAGATTTTATGACGCTGCAGTAAAAAGGTACAAGCATTTGAATATTGCAAACTTTGATAAGTATAGGACGCACCGTATAGAAGTTAGGGCCATTTGAATTTTTAGCAGTGCTTGATTTGGGACTCAAGGGTAGCATAGCTATGAGCGATAGCTTAAATTGATAAGAGGCACGAGTACTTTATTTTCACAAAATGCTAAGGTTTTATGACGGTCCAGTGAAAAGTTCCAAGAATGGATTGTTGCAAACTTTGATAGGTATAGGACGCACCGTACAGAAGTTAGGGCCATTTGAAATTTTAGCAGTGTTTGATTTGGGACTCAACGGTGGCATGCTATGAGCGATAGCTTAAATTGATAACAGGTACGAGTACTTTATTGTCACAACATTTCAAGGCTTTATGACGCTCCAGTAAAAAATTACAAGCATTTGAATGTAGCAAACCTTGATAGGTGTAGGATGCATCGTATAGAAGTTAGGGCCTTTTAAAGTTTTAGCAGTGTTTCATTTGGGAGTTAATGGTAGCATAGCTATGAGCGATAGCTTAAATTGATAAGAGGCACGAGTATTTTATTGTCACAAAATTCTAAGGTTTTATGACGCTCCAGTAAAAAGTTACAAGAATGGATTGTTGCAAACTTTGATAGGTATAGGACGCACCGTACAGAAGTTAGGGCCATTTGAAATTTTAGCAGTGTTTGATTTGAGACTCAAAGGTAGGATGCTATGAGCGATAGCTTAAATTGATAAGAGGTACGAGTACTTTATTGTCACAACATTTCAAGGTTTTATGACGCTCCATTAAAAAGTTACAAGCATTTAAATGTTGCCAACTTTGATAGGTATAGGACGCACCGTATAGAAGTGAGGGCCATTTAAAGTTTTATCAGTGTTTTAGTTTGGGATTGAAGGGTATGAGCGATAGCTTAAATTGATAAGAGGGACGAGTACTTGATTGTCCCAAAATTTCAAGGTTTTATGAAGTGTCAGTAAAAATTTACAAGCATTTGAATGTTGCAAACTTTGATAGATGTAGGACGTACCGTATAGAAGTTAGGGCCATTTGAAGTTTTAGCAGTATTTGATTTGGCGCTCAAGGGAAGCATAGCTATGAGCGATAATTTAAATTGATAAGAGGCACGACTACTTTATTGTCACAAAATTTCAAGGTTTTATAACTCTTCAGTAAAAACTTACAAGCATTTGAATGTTGCAAACTTTGATAGGCGTACGACGCACCGTATAGAAATGGTGGCCATTTGAAGTTTTATCAGTGTTATAGTTGGGGACTCAAGGGTGGCATAGCTATGAGCAATAACTTAAATGGATAAGAGGCTCGAGTACTTTATTGTCACAAACTTTCAAGATTTTATGACGTTCCAGTAAAAATTTACAAGCATTTGAATGTTGCAAACTTTGATAGGTATAGGACGCACTGTACAGCAGTTAGTGCCATTTGAAGTTTTAGCAGTGTTTGATTTTGGAATCAAAAGTAGCATTGCTATGAGCGATAGCTTAAATTGATAAGAGGCACGAGTACTTTATTGTCTGAAAATTTCAAGGTTTTATGACGCTGCAGTAAAAAGTTTCAAGCATTTGAATGTTGCAAACTTTGATAGGTATTGGACGCACCGTATAGAAATGGGGGCCATTTGAAGTTTTATCAGTGTTTTAGTTGGGGACTCAAGGGTGGCATAGCTATGAGCGATAGATTAAATTGATAAGAGGCACGAGTACTTTATTGTCATAAAATTTCAAGTCAGGGCCATTTGATGTTTTAGCAGTATTTGATTTGGGACTCAAGGGTAGCAAAGCTATGAGCGATGGCTTAAATTGATAGGAGGTACGAGTACTTTATTTTCACAACATTTCAAGGTTTTATGACGCTCCAGTAAAAAATTTCAAGCATTTTAAAGTTGCAAACTTTGATAGGTGTAGGACGCACCGTATAGAAGTTAGGGCCATTTGAAGTTTTAGCAGAGTTTCATTTTGGACTTAATGGTAGCATAGCTATGAGCGATAGCTTAAATTGATAAGAGGCACGAGTACTTTATTGTCAAAAAATTTCAAGATTTTATGGCGCTCCAGTAAAAAGTTATAAGCATTTGAATGTTGCAAACTTTGATAGGTATAGGACGCACCGTACAAAAGTTAGGGCGATTTGAAATTGTAACAGTGTTTTATTTTAGGACTCAATGGTAGCATAGCTATTAGCGATAGCTTAAATTTATAAGAGGCACGAGTACTTTATTATCACAAAATTTCAAGGTCTTATGACGCTCCAGTAAAAAGTTACAAGCATTTGAATGCTGCAAACTTTGATAGGTGTAGGACGCACCGTACAGAAGTTAGGGCCATTTGAAGTTTTATCAGTGTTTGATTTGGGACTCAAGGGTAGTATAGCTATGAGCGATAACTGAAATTGATAAGAGGCACGAGTACTTTATTGTCACCAAATTTCAAGATTTTTTGACGCTGCAGTAAAAAGTTACAAGCATTTGAATGTTGCAAACTTTGATACGTATAGGACGCACCGTATAGAAGTTAGGCCAATTGAAGTTTTAGCAGTATTTGATTTGGGGCTCAAGGGAAGCATAGCTATGCGCGAAACTTAAATTGATAAGAGGCACGACTACTTTATTGTCACAAAATTTCAAGGTCTTATGACGCTCCAGTAAAAAGTTACAAGCATTTGAATGTTGCAAACTTTGATAAATATAGGACGCACCGTACAAAAGTTAGGGCCATTTGAAATTTTATCAGTGTTTTATTTTGGAACTCAATGGTCGCATTGCTGTGAGCGATAGCTTAAATTGATAAGAGGCACGAGTACTTTATTGTCTGAAAATTTCAAGGTTTAATGACGCTGCAGTAAAAAGTTTCAAGCATTTGAATGTTGCAAACTTTGATAGGTATTGGACGCAACGTATAGAAGTTAGGGCCATTTGAAGTTTCGGCAGTGTTTGATTTGGGACTCAAGCGTAGCATAGCTATGAGCGATGGCTTAAATTGGTAGGAGGTACGAGGACGATATTGTCACAACATTTCAAGGTTTTATGACGCTCCAGTAAAAAGTTACAAGCATTTGAATGTTGCAAACTTTGAGAGGTGTAGGACGCACCGTCCAGAAGTTAGGGCCATTTGAAGTTTTATCAGTGTTTTATTTGTGACTCAAGGGTAGCATAGCTATGAGCGATAACTTAAATTGATAAGAGGCACGACTACTTTATTGTCACCAAATTTCAAGATTTTATGACGCTGCAGTAAAAAGGTACAAGCATTTGAATGTTGCAAACTTTGATAAGTATAGGACGCACCGTATAGAAGTTAGGGCCATTTGAATTTTTAGCAGTGTTTGATTTGGGACTCAAGGGTAGCATAGCTATGAGCGATAGCTTAAATTGATAAGAGGCACGAGTACTTTATTCTCACAAAATTTTAAGGTTTTATGACGCTCCAGTAAAAAGTTACAAGAATGGATTGTTGCAAACTTTGATAGGTATAGGACGCACCGTACAGAAGTTAGGGCCCTTTGAAATTTTAGCAGTGTTTGATTTGAGACTCAACGGTTGGATGCTATGAGCGATAGTTTAAATTGATAAGAGGTACGAGTACTTTATTGTCACAACATTTCAAGGTTTTATGACGCTCCATTAAAAACTTACAAGCATTTAAATGTTGCCAACTTTGATAGGTATAGGACGCACCGTATAGAAGTGAGGGCCATTTAAAGTTTTATCAGTGTTTTAGTTTGGGATTCAAGGGTATGAGCGATAGATTAAATTGATAAGAGGGACGAGTACTTGATTGACCCAAAATTTCAAGGTTTTATGAAGTGTCAGTAAAAAGTTACAAGCATTTGAATGTTGCAAACTTTGATAGATGTAGGACGTACCGTATAGAAGTTAGGGCCATTTGAAGTTTTAGCAGTTTTTGATTTGGGGCTCAAGGAAAGCATAGCTATGAGCAATAACTTAAATTGATAAGAGGCACGACTACTTTATTGTCACAAAATTTCAAGGTTTTATGACGCTATAGTAAAAAGTTACAAGCATTTGAATGTTGCAAACTTTGATAGGTGTAGGACGCACCATATAGAAATGGTGGCCATTTGAAGTTTTATCAGTGTTATAGTTGGGGACTCAAGGGTGGCATAGCTATGAGCGATAACTTAAATGGATAAGAGGCTCGAGTACTTTATTGTCACAAACTTTCAAGGTTTTATGACGCTGCAGTAAAAAGTTTCAAGCATTTGAGTGTTGCAAACTTTGATAGGTATTCGACGCACCGTATAGAAATGGGGGCCATTTGAAGTTTTATCAGTGTTTTAGTTGGGGACTCAAGGGTGACATAGCTATGAGCGATAGATTAAATTGATAAGAGGCACGAGTACTTTATTGTCATAAAATTTCAAGTCAGGGCCATTTGATGTTTTGGCAGTGTTTGATTTGGGACTCAAGGGTAGCATAGCTATGAGCGATGGCTTAAATTGATAGGAGGTACGAGTACTTTATTGTCACAACATATCAAGGTTTTATGACGCTCCAGTAAAAAATTTCAAGCATTTTAATGTTGCAAACTTTGATAGGTGTAGGACGCACCGTATAGAAGTTAGGGCCATTTGAAGTTTTAGCAGAGTTTCATTTTGGACTTAATGATAGCATAGCTATGAGCGATAGCTTAAATTGATAAGAGGCACGAGTACTTTATTGTCAAAAAATTTCAAGATTTTATGGCGCTCCAGTAAAAAGTTATAAGCATTTGAATGTTGCAAACTTTGATAGGTATAGGACGCACCGTACAAAAGTTAGGGCGATTTGAAATTGTATCAGTGTTTTATTTTTGGACTCAATGGTAGCATAGCTATTAGCGATAGCTTAAATTTATAAGAGGCACGAGTACTTTATTGTCACAAAATTTCAAGGTCTTATGACGCTCCAGTAAAAGTTACAAGCATTTGAATGCTGCAAACTTTGATAGGTGTAGGACGCACCGTACAGAAGTTAGGGCCATTTGAAGTTTTATCAGTGTTTGATTTGGGACTCAAGGGTAGTATAGCTATGAGCGATAACTGAAATTGATAAGAGGAACGAGTACTTTATTGTCACCAAATTTCAAGATTTTATGACGCTGCAGTAAAAAGTTACAAGCATTTGAATGTTGCAAACTTTGATAAGTATAGAACGCACCGTATAGAAGTTAGGCCAATTGAAGTTTTAGCAGTATTTGATTTGGGGCTCAAGAGAAGCATAGCTATGAGCGATAACTTAAATTGATAAGAGGCACGACTACTTTCTTGTCACAAAATTTCAAGGTCTTATGACGCTCCAGTAAAAAGTTACAAGCATTTGAATGTTGCAAACTTGGATAAATATAGGACGCACCGTACAAAAGTTAGGGCCATTTGAAATTTTATCAGTGTTTTATTTTGGAACTCAATGGTCGCATTGCTATGAGCGATAGATTAAATTGATAAGAGGCACGAGTACTTTATTGTCTGAAAAATTCAAGGTTTTATGACGCTGCAGTAAAAAGTTACAAGCATTTGAATGTTGCAAACTTTGATAGGTATAGGACGCACCGTACAAAAGTTAGGGCGATTTGAAATTTTATCTTTGGCCTCAATGGTAGCATAGCTATTAGCGATAGCTTAAATTTGGAAGAGGCTCGAGTACTTTATTGTCACAAACTTTCAAGGTTTTATGACGTTCCAGTAAAAAGTTACAAGCATTTGAATGTTGCAAACTTTGATAGGTATAGGACGCACTGTACAGAAGTTAGTGCCATTTGAAGTTTTAGCAGTGTATGATTTTGGACTCAAAGGTAGCATTGCTATGAGCGATAGCTTAAATTGCTAAGAGGCACGAGTACTTTATTGTCTGAAAATTTCAAGGTTTTATGACGCTACATTAAAGAGTTACAAGCATTTGAATGTTGCCAACTTTGACAGGTATAGGATGCACCGTATAGAAGTGAGGGCGATTTGAAGATTTATAAGCATTTTAGTTTGGGACTCAAGGGTATGAGCGATAGCTTAAATTGATAAGAGGCACGAGTACTTTATTGTCCCAAAATTTAAAGGTTTTATGACGTGTCAGTAAAAAGTTACAGTCATTTGAATGTTGCAAACTTTGATAGATGTAGGACGCACCGTATAGAAATGGGGGCCATTTGAAGTTTTATCAGTGTTTTAGTTGGGGACTCAAGGGTGGCATAGCTATGAGCGACAACTTAAATGGATAAGAGGCTCGAGTACTTTATTCTCACAAAATTTCAAGGTTTTATGATGTTCCAGTAAAAAGTTATAAGCATTTGAATGTTGCAAACTTTGATAGGTATAGGACGCACTGTACAGAAGTTAGGGCCATTTGAAGTTTTAGCAGTGTTTGATTTCGGACTCAAAGGTAGCATTGCTATGAGCGATAGCTTAAATTGATAAGAGGCACGAGTACTTTATTGTCTGAAATTTTCAAGGTTCTATGACGTTCCAGTAAAAAGTTACAAGCATTTGAATGTTGCAAACTTTGATAGGTATAGGACGCAACGTACAAAAGTTAGGGCCATTTGAAATTTTATCAGTGTTTTATTTTGGAACTCAAAGGTATCATAGCTATGAGCGATAGCTTAAATTGATAAGAGGCACGAGTACTTTATTGTCACAAAATTTCAAGGTTTTATGACGCTTCAGTAAAAAGTTTAATAGGATTTGAATGTTGCAAACTTTGATAGGTGTAGGACGCACCGTATAGAAGTTAGGGCCATTTGAAGTTTTAGCAGTGTTTGAGACGTAAGGGTAGCATAGCTGTGAGCGATATCTTAAATAGATAAGAGGCACGAGTACTTTATTGTCACAAAATTTCAAGGTTTTATGACGCTCCAGTAAAAAGTTACAAGCATTTGAATGTTGCAAACTTTGATAGGTATAGGACGCAACGTACAAAAGTTAGGGCCATTTGAAATTTTATCAGTGTTTTATTTTGGAACTCAATGGTCGCATAGCTATGAGCGATAGCTTAAATTTATAAGAGGCACGAGTACTTTATTGTCACAAAATTTCAAGGTCTTATGACGCTCCAGTAAAAAGTTACAAGCATTGGATTGTTGTAAACTATGAGCAGTCTTGGATTTGGGACTCAAGGGTAGCATAGCTGTGAGCGATATCTTAAGTAGATAAGAGGCACGAGTACTTTATTGTCACAAAATTTCAAGGTTTTATGACGCTCAAGTAAAAAGTTACAAGCATTTGAATGTTGCAAACTTTGATAGGTGTAGGACGCACCGTATAGATGTTAGGGCCAATTGAAGTTTTAGCAGTGTTTGATTTGGGACTCAAGGGTAGCATAGCTATGAGCGATAGCTTAAATTTATAAGAGGCACGAGTACTTTATTGTCACAAAATTTCAAGGTTTTATGACGCTCCAGTAAAAAGTTACAACCATTTGATTGTTGCCAACTTTGATAGGTATAGGACACACCGTATAGAAGTGAGGGCCATTTGAAGTTTTAGCAGTGTTTGATTTGGGACTCAAAGGTAGCATTGCTACGAGCGATAGCTTAAATTGATAAGAGGCACGAGTACTTTGTTGTCCAAAAATTTCAAGGTTTTATGACGCTCCAGTAAAAAGTTACAAGCATTTGAATGTTACAAACTTTGATAGGTATAGGACGCACCGTATAGAAGTTAGGACCATTTGAAATTTTAGCAGTGTTTGATTTGGGACTTAATGGTAGCATAGGTATGAGCGATAGCTTAAACTGATAAGAGGCACGAGTACTTTATTGTCACAAAATGTCAAGGTTTTATGACGCTCCAGTAAAAAGTTACAAGCATATGAATGTTGCAAACTTTGATAGGTATAGGACCCACTATAGAGAAGTTAGAGCCATTTGAAGTTTTAGCAGTGTTTTATTTGGGACTCAAAGGTAGCATAGCTATGAGCGATAGCTTAAATTGATAAGAGGCACGAGTACTTTATTGTCACAAAATTTCAAGGTTTTATGACGCTCCAGTAAAAAGTTACAAGCATTTGATTGTTGCCAACTTTGATAGGTATAGGACACACCGTACAGAAGTTAGGGCTATTTGATGTTTTATCAGTGTGTGATTTGGGACTCAAGGGTAGCCTAGTTATGAGCGATAACTTAAATTGATAAGAGGCACGAGTACTTTATTGTCACAAAATTTCAAGGTTTTATGACACTCCAGTAAAAAATTAAAAATTTGAATGTTGCCAACTTTGATAGGTATAGGACGCACCGTATAGAAGTTAGGACCATTTGAAATTTTAGCAGTGTTTGATTTGGGACTTAATGGTAGCATAGGTATGAGCGATAGCTTAAATTGATAGGAGGTACGAGTACTTTATTGTCACAACATTTCAAGCTTTTCTGACGCTCCAGTAAAAAATTAGAAGCATTTTTATGTTGCAAACTTTAATAGGTGTAGGATGCACCGTATAGAAGTTAGGGCAATTTGAAGTTTTATCAGTGTTTGATTTTGGGACTCAAGGGTGGCATAGCTATGAGTGATAGCTTAAATTGATAAGAGGCACGAGCACTTTATAGTCTGAAAATTTCAAAGTCTTATGACGCTCCAGTAAAAAGTTACAAGCATTTGAATGTTGCAAAATTTGATAGATGTAGGACGCACCGTACAGAAGTTAGGGCCATTTGAAGTTTTATCAGTGTTTGATTTGGGACTCAAGGGTAGCATAGCTATGAGCGATAACTTAAATTGATAAGAGGCACGAGTACTTTATTGTCACAACATTTCAAGGTTTTATGACGCTCCAGTGAAAAATTACAAGCATTTTAATGTTGCAAACTTTGATAGGAGTAGGACGCACCGTATAGAAGTTAGGGCCATTTGAAGTTCTATCAGTGTTTGATTTTGGGACTGAAGGGTCGCATAGCTATGAGCGATAGCTTAAATTGATAAGAGGCACGAGTACTTTATTGTCACAAAATTTCAAGGTTTTATGACGCTCCAGTAAAAAGTTACAAGCATTTGATTGTTGCAAACTTTGATAGGTATAGGACGCACAGTACAGAAGTTAGGGCCATTTGAAGTTGTAGCAGTGTTTGATTTGGGACTCAAAGGTAGCATAGCTATGAGCGATAACTTAAATTAATAAGAGGCACAAGTAATTTATTGTCACAAAACTTCAAGGTTTTATGACGCTCCAGTAAAAAATTAAAAATTTGAATGTTGCCAACTTTGATAGGTATAGGACGCACCGTATAGAAGTGAGGGCCATTTGAAGTTTTATCAGTGTTTTAGTTTGGGACTCAAGGGTGGCTTGCTATGAGCGATAACTTAAATGGATAAGAGGCTCGAGTACTTTATTGTCACAAAATTTCAAGGTTTTATGACGCTCCAGTAAAAAGTTACAAGCATTTGAATGTTGCAAACTTTGATAGGTATAGGACGCACTGTAGAGAAGTTAGGGCCATTTGAAGTTTTAGCAGTGTTTGATTTGGGAATCAAAGGTAACATAGCTATGAGCGATAGCTTAAATTGATAAGTGGCACGAGAAATTTATTGTCACAAATTTGCAAGGTTTTATGACGCTCCAGTAAAAAGTTACAAGCATTTGAATGCTGCAAACTTTGATAGGTATAGGACGCACCGTATAGAAGTTAGGGCCATCTGAATTTTTTTCAGCGTTTTATTTTGGGACTGAATGGAAGCATAGCTATGAGCGATAGATTAAATTTATAAGAGGCACGAGTACTTTATTGTCACAAAATTTCAAGGTTTTATGACGCTTCAGTAAACAGTTTAATAGCATTTGAATGTTGCATATTTTTATAGGTGTAGGACGCACCGTATAGAAGTTAGGGCCATTTGAAGTTTTAGCAGTGTTTGATTTGGGACTTAATGGTAGCATAGCTATGAGCGATAACTTAAATTGATAAGAGGCACGAGTACTTTATTGTCACAACATTTCAAGGTTTTCTGACGCTCCAGTAAAAAGTTACAAGCATTTGATTGTTGCAAACTTTGATAGGTATAGGACGCACAGTACAGAAGTTAGGGCCATTTGAAGTTGTAGCAGTGTTTGATTTGGGACTCAAAGGTAGCATAGCTATGAGCGATAACTTAAATTAATAAGAGGCACGAGTAATTTATTGTCACAAAACTTCAAGGTTTTATGACGCTCCAGTAAAAAATTAAAAATTTGAATGTTGCCAACTTTGATAGGTATAGGACGCACCGTATAGAAGTGAGGGCCATTTGAAGTTTTATCAGTGTTTTAGTTTAGGACTCAAGGGTGGCTTGCTATGAGCGATAGCTTAAATGGATAAGAGGCTCGAGTACTTTATTGTCACAAAATTTCAAGGTTTTATGACGCTCCAGTAAAAAGCTACAAGCATTTGAATGTTGCAAACTTTGATAGGTATAGGACGCACAGTAGAGAAGTTAGGGCCATTTGAAGTTTTAGCAGTGTTTGATTTGGGAATCAAAGGTAATATAGCTATGAGCGATAGCTTAAATTGATAAGTGGCACGATAAATTTATTGTCACAAATTTGCTAGGTTTTATGACGCTCCAGTAAAAAGTTACAAGCATTTGAATGCTGCAAACTTTGATAGGTATAGGACGCACCGTATAGAAGTTAGGGCCATCTGAATTTTTTTCAGCGTTTTATTTTGGGACTCAATGGAAGCATAGCTATGAGCGATAGCTTAAATTTATAAGAGGCACGAGTAGTTTATTGTCACAAAATTTCAAGGTTTTATGACGCTTCAGTAAACAGTTTAATAGCATTTGAATGTTGCATATTTTTATAGGTGTAGGACGCACCGTATAGAAGTTAGGGCCATTTGAAGTTTTAGCAGTGTTTGATTTGGGACTTAATGGTAGCATAGCTATGAGCGATAGCTTAAGTTGATAAGAGGCACGAGTAATTTATTGTCACAAAATTTCAAGGTTTTATGACGCTCCAGTAAAAAGTTACAAGCATTTGAATGTTGCAAACTTTGATAGGTATAGGACGCGCCGTAGGGCCATTTGAAGTTTTAGCAGTGTTTGATTTGGGACTCAAGGGTAGCATAAATACGAGCGATAGCTTAAATTGATAGGAGGTACGAGTACTTTATTGTCACAACGTTTCAAGTTTTTATGACGCTCCAGTAAAAATTAGAAGCATTTTTATGTTGCAAACTTTGATAGGTGTAGGATGCACCGTATAGAAGTTAGGGCCATTTGAATTTTTATCAGTGTTTTATTTTGGGACTCAATGGTAGCATAGCTATGAGCGATAGCTTAAATTTATAAGAGGCACGAGTACTTTATTGTCACAAAATTTCAAATTCTTATGACGCGGCAGTAAAAATTTACAAGCATTTGAATGTTGCAAACTTTGATAAGTGTAGGACGCACCGTACAGAAATTAGGGCCATTTGAAGTTTTATCAGTGTCTGATTTGGGACTCAAGGGTAGCCTAGTTATGAGCGATAACTTAAATTGATAAGAGGCACGAGTAGTTTATTGTCACAAAATTTCAAGATTTTATGACGCTTCAGTAAAAAGTTACAAGCATATGATTGTTGAAAACTTTGATAGGTATAGGACGCACCGTATAGAAATGAGGGCCATTTGAAGTTTTAGCAGTGTTTGATTTGGGACTCAAAGGTAGCATTGCTATGAGCGATAGCTTAAATTGATAGGAGGTACGAGTACTTTATTGTCACAACATTTCAAGTTTTTATAACGCTCCAGTAAAAATTAGAAGCATTTTTCTGTTGCAAACTTTGATAGGTGTAGGATACACCATATAGAAGTTAGGGCCATTTGAAGCTTTATAAGTGTTTGATTTTGGAACCTAATGGTAGCATAGCTATGAGCGATAGCTTAAACTGATAAGAGGCACGAGTAATTTATTGTCACAAAATTTCAAGATTTTATGACGCTTCAGTAAAAAGTTACAAGCATATGATTGTTGCAGACTTTGATAGGTATAGGACGCACCGTATAGAAATGAGGGCCATTTGAAGTTTTATCAGTGTTTGATTTGGGGACTCAAGGGTAGCATAGCTATGAGCGATAGCTTAAATTAATAAGAGGCACGAGTGCTTTATTGTCTGTAAATTTCAAGGTTTTATGACGCTACATTAAAGAGTTTCAAGCATTTGAATGTTGCCAACTCTGACAGGTATAGGATGCACCGTATAGAAGTGAGAGCCATTTGAAGATTTATAAGCATTTTAGTTTGGGACTCAAGGGTATGAGCGATAGCTTAAATTGATAAGAGGCACGACTACTTTATTGTCCCAAAATTTCAAGGTTTTATGACGTGTCAGTAAAAAGTTACAAGCATTTGAATGTTGCAAACTTTGATAGATGTAGGACGCACCGTATAGAAATGGGGGCCATTTGAAGTTTGATCAGTGTTTTAGTTGGGGACTCAAGGGTGGCATAGCTATGAGCGACAACTTAAATGGATAAGAGGCTCGAGTACTTTATTCTCACAAAATTTCAAGGTTTTATGATGTTCCAGTAAAAAGTTATAAGCATTTGAATGTTGCAAACTT
Organism: Clusia tigrina; assembly: GCA_920105625.2. Taxonomy (NCBI): domain Eukaryota; kingdom Metazoa; phylum Arthropoda; class Insecta; order Diptera; family Clusiidae; genus Clusia; species Clusia tigrina. The sequence goes on along the minus strand of CAKKTE020000245.1, from coordinate 84,415 downwards.
TGATAGGTATAGGACGCACTGTACAGAAGTTAGGGCCATTTGAAGTTTTAGCAGTGTTTGATTTCGGACTCAAAGGTAGCATTGCTATGAGCGATAGCTTAAATTGATAAGAGGCACGAGTACTTTATTGTCTGAAAATTTCAAGGTTTTATGACGTTCCAGTAAAAAGTTACAAGCATTTGAATGTTGCAAACTTTGATAGGTATAGGACGCAACGTACAAAAGTTAGGGCCATTTGAAATTTTATCAGTGTTTTATTTTGGAACTCAGGGGTATCATAGCTATGAGCGATAGCTTAAATTGATAAGAGGCACGAGTACTTTATTGTCACAAAATTTCAAGGTTTTATGACGCTTCAGTAAAAAGTTTAATAGGATTTGATTGTTTCAAACTTTGATAGGTGTAGGACGCACCGTATAGAAGTTAGGGCCATTTGAAGTTTTAGCAGTGTTTGAGACGTAAGGGTAGCATAGCTGTGAGCGATATCTTAAGTAGATAAGAGGCACGAGTACTTTATTGTCACAAAATTTCAAGGTTTTATGACGCTCCAGTAAAAAGTTACAAGCATTTGAATGTTGCAAACTTTGATAGGTATAGGACGCAACGTACAAAAGTTAGGGCCATTTGAAATTTTATCAGTGTTTTATTTTGGAACTCAACGGTCGCATAGCTATGAGCGATAGCTTAAATTTATAAGAGGCACGAGTACTTTATTGTCACAAAATTTCAAGGTCTTATGACGCTCCAGTAAAAAGTTACAAGCATTGGATTGTTGTAAACTACGAGCAGTCTTGGATTTGGGACTCAAGGGTAGCATAGCTGTGAGCGATATCTTAAGTAGATAAGAGGCACGAGTACTTTATTGTCACAAAATTTCAAGGTTTTATGACGGTCCAGTAAAAAGTTACAAGCATTTGAATGTTGCAAACTTTGATAGGTGTAGGACGCACCGTATAGATGTTAGGGCAAATTGAAGTTTTAGCAGTGTTTGATTTGGGACTCAAGGGTAGCATAGCTATGAGCGATAGCTTAAATTGGTAAGAGGCACGAGTACTTTATTGTCACAAAATTTCAAGGTTTTATGACGCTCCAGTAAAAAGTTACAAGCATTTGATTGTTGCCAACTTTGATAGGTATAGGACACACCGTATAGAAGTGAGGGCCATTTGAAGTTTTAGCAGTGTTTGATTTGGGACTCAAAGGTAGCATTGCTACGAGCGATAGCTTAAATTGATAAGAGGCACGAGTACTTTGTTGTCCAAAAATTTCAAGGTTTTATGACGCTCCAGTAATAAGTTACAAGCATTTGAATGTTACAAACTTTGATAGGTATAGGACGCACCGTATAGAAGTTAGGACCATTTGAAATTTTAGCAGTGTTTGATTTGGGACTTAATGGTAGCATAGGTATGAGCGATAGCTTAAACTGATAAGAGGCACGAGTACTTTATTGTCACAAAATGTCAAGGTTTTATGACGCTCCAGTAAAAAGTTACAAGCATATGAATGTTGCAAACTTTGATAGGTATAGGACCCACTATAGAGAAGTTAGAGCCATTTGAAGTTTTAGCAGTGTTTTATTTGGGACTCAAAGGTAGCATAGCTATGAGCGATAGCTTAAATTGATAACAGGGACGAGTACTTTATTGTCACAAAATTTCAAGGTTTTATGACGCTCCAGTAAAAAGTTACAAGCATTTGATTGTTGCCAACTTTGATAGGTATAGGACACACCGTACAGAAGTTAGGGCTATTTGATGTTTTATCAGTGTGTGATTTGGGACTGAAGGGTAGCCTAGTTATGAGCGATAACTTAAATTGATAAGAGGCACGAGTACTTTATTGTCACAAAATTTCAAGGTTTTATGACACTCCAGTAAAAAATTAAAAATTTGAATGTTGCCAACTTTGATAGGTATAGGACGCACCGTATAGAAGTTAGGACCATTTGAAATTTTAGCAGTGTTTGATTTGGGACTTAATGGTAGCATAGGTATGAGCGATAGCTTAAATTGATAGGAGGTACGAGTACTTTATTGTCACAACATTTCAAGCTTTTCTGACGCTCCAGTAAAAAATTAGAAGCATTTTTATGTTGCAAACTTTAATAGGTGTAGGATGCACCGTATAGAAGTTAGGGCAATTTGAAGTTTTATCAGTGTTTGATTTTGGGACTCAAGGGTAGCATAGCTATGAGTGATAGCTTAAATTGATAAGAGGCACGAGCACTTTATAGTCTGAAAATTTCAAAGTCTTATGACGCTCCAGTAAAAAGTTACAAGCATTTGAATGTTGCAAAATTTGATAGGTGTAGGACGCACCGTACAGAAGTTAGGGCCATTTGAAGTTTTATCAGTGTTTGATTTGGGACTCAAGGGTAGCATAGCTATGAGCGATAACTTAAATTGATAAGAGGCACGAGTACTTTATTGTCACAACATTTCAAGGTTTTATGACGCTCCATTGTAAAATTCCAAGCATTTTAATGTTGCAAACTTTGATAGGAGTAGGACGCACCGTATAGAAGTTAGGGCCATTTGAAGTTCTATCAGTGTTTGATTTTGGGACTGAAGGGTCGCATAGCTATGAGCGATAGCTTAAATTGATAAGAGGCACGAGTACTTTATTGTCACAAAATTTCAAGGTTTTATGACGCTCCAGTAAAAAGTTACAAGCATTTGATTGTTGCAAACTTTGATAGGTATAGGACGCACAGTACAGAAGTTAGGGCCATTTGAAGTTGTAGCAGTGTTTGATTTGGGACTCAAAGGTAGCATAGCTATGAGCGATAACTTAAATTAATAAGAGGCACGAGTAATTTATTGTCACAAAATTTCAAGGTTTTATGACGCTCCAGTAAAAAATTAAAAATTTGAATGTTGCCAACTTTGATAGGTATAGGACGCACCGTATAGAAGTGAGGGCCATTTGAAGTTTTATCAGTGTTTTAGTTTGGGACTCAAGGGTGGCTTGCTATGAGCGATAACTTAAATGGATAAGAGGCTCGAGTACTTTATTGTCACAAAATTTCAAGGTTTTATGACGCTCCAGTAAAAAGTTACAAGCATTTGAATGTTGCAAACTTTGATAGGTATAGGACGCACAGTAGAGAAGTTAGGGCCATTTGAAGTTTTAGCAGTGTTTGATTTGGGAATCAAAGGTAATATAGCTATGAGCGATAGCTTAAATTGATAAGTGGCACGAGAAATTTATTGTCACAAATTTGCAAGGTTTTATGACGCTCCAGTAAAAAGTTACAAGCATTTGAATGCTGCAAACTTTGATAGGTATAGGACGCACCGTATAGAAGTTAGGGCCATCTGAATTTTTTTCAGCGTTTTATTTTGGGACTGAATGGAAGCATAGCTATGAGCGATAACTTAAATTAATAAGAGGCACGAGTAATTTATTGTCACAAAACTTCAAGGTTTTATGACGCTCCAGTAAAAAATTAAAAATTTGAATGTTGCCAACTTTGATAGGTATAGGACGCACCGTATAGAAGTGAGGGCCATTTGAAGTTTTATCAGTGTTTTAGTTTAGGACTCAAGGGTGGCTTGCTATGAGCGATAGCTTAAATGGATAAGAGGCTCGAGTACTTTATTGTCACAAAATTTCAAGGTTTTATGACGCTCCAGTAAAAAGCTACAAGCATTTGAATGTTGCAAACTTTGATAGGTATAGGACGCACAGTAGAGAAGTTAGGGCCATTTGAAGTTTTAGCAGTGTTTGATTTGGGACTCAAAGGTAATATAGCTATGAGCGATAGCTTAAATTGATAAGTGGCACGATAAATTTATTGTCACAAATTTGCTAGGTTTTATGACGCTCCAGTAAAAAGTTACAAGCATTTGAATGCTGCAAACTTTGATAGGTATAGGACGCACCGTATAGAAGTTAGGGCCATCTGAATTTTTTTCAGCGTTTTATTTTGGGACTCAATGGAAGCATAGCTATGAGCGATAGCTTAAATTTATAAGAGGCACGAGTAGTTTATTGTCACAAAATTTCAAGGTTTTATGACGCTTCAGTAAACAGTTTAATAGCATTTGAATGTTGCATATTTTTATAGGTGTAGGACGCACCGTATAGAAGTTAGGGCCATTTGAAGTTGTAGCAGTGTTTGATTTGGGACTTAATGGTAGCATAGCTATGAGCGATAGCTTAAGTTGATAAGAGGCACGAGTAATTTATTGTCACAAAATTTCAAGGTTTTATGACGCTCCTGTAAAAAGTTACAAGCAATTGAATGTTGCAAACTTTGATAGGTATAGGACGCGCCGTAGGGCCATTTGAAGTTTTAGCAGTGTTTGATTTGGGACTCAAGGGTAGCATAAATACGAGCGATAGCTTAAATTGATAGGAGGTACGAGTACTTTATTGTCACAACGTTTCAAGTTTTTATGACGCTCCAGTAAAAATTAGAAGCATTTTTATGTTGCAAACTTTGATAGGTGTAGGATGCACCGTATAGAAGTTAGGGCCATTTGAATTTTTATCAGTGTTTTATTTTGGGACTCAATGGTAGCATAGCTATGAGCGATAGCTTAAATTTATAAGAGGCACGAGTACTTTATTGTCACAAAATTTCAAATTCTTATGACGCGGCAGTAAAAATTTACAAGCATTTGAATGTTGCAAACTTTGATAAGTGTAGGACGCACCGTACAGAAATTAGGGCCATTTGAAGTTTTATCAGTGTCTGATTTGTTACTCAAGGGTAGCCTAGTTATGAGCGATAACTTAAATTGATAAGAGGCACGAGTAGTTTATTGTCACAAAATTTCAAGATTTTATGACGCTTCAGTAAAAAGTTACAAGCATATGATTGTTGAAAACTTTGATAGGTATAGGACGCACCGTATAGAAATGAGGGCCATTTGAAGTTTTAGCAGTGTTTGATTTGGGACTCAAAGGTAGCATTGCTATGAGCGATAGCTTAAATTGATAGGAGGTACGAGTACTTTATTGTCACAACATTTCAAGTTTTTATAACGCTCCAGTAAAAATTAGAAGCATTTTTCTGTTGCAAACTTTGATAGGTGTAGGATACACCGTATAGAAGTTAGGGCCATTTGAAGCTTTATAAGTGTTTGATTTTGGAACCTAGTGGTAGCATAGCTATGAGCGATAGCTTAAACTGATAAGAGGCACGAGTAATTTATTGTCACAAAATTTCAAGATTTTATGACGCTTCAGTAAAAAGTTACAAGCATATGATTGTTGCAGACTTTGATAGGTATAGGACGCACCGTATAGAAATGAGGGCCATTTGAAGTTTTATCAGTGTTTGATTTGGGGACTCAAGGGTAGCATAGCTATGAGCGATAGCTTAAATTAATAAGAGGCACGAGTGCTTTATTGTCTGTAAATTTCAAGGTTTAATGACGCTCCAGTAAAAAGTTACAAGCATTTGAATGTTGCAAACTCTGATAGGTGTAGGAGGCACCGTATAGAAGTTAAAGCCATTTGAAGTTTTAGCAGTGTTTGATTTTGGGACTCAAGGGTAGCATAGCTATGAGCGATAGCTTAAATTGATAAGAGGCACGAGTACTTTATTGTCACAACATTTCAAGTTTTTATGACGCTTCAGTAAACACTTTAATAGCATTTGAATGTTGCATATTTTTATAGGTGTAGGACGCATCGTATAGAAGTTAGGGCCATTTGAAGTTTTAGCAGTGTTTGATTTGGGACTTAATGGTAGCATAGCTATGAGCGATAGCTTAAATTGATAAGAGGCACGAGTAATTTATTGGCACAAAATTTCAAGGTTTTATGACGCTCCACTAAAAAGTTACAAGCATTTGAATGTTGCAAACTTTAATAGGTATAGGACGCACCGTACAAAAGTTAGGGCCATTTGAAATTTTATCAGTCTTTTATTTTGGGACTCAATGGTTGCATAGCTATTGAGCGATAGCTTAAATTGATAAGAGGCATGAGTACTTTATTGTCACAAAATTTCAAGGTTTTATGACGCTGCAGTAAACAGTTTAATAGCATTTGAATGTTGCATATTTTTATAAGTGTAGGACGCACCGTATAGAAGTTAGGCCCATTTGAAATTTTAGCAGTGTTTGATTTGGGACTTAATGGTAGCATAGCTATGAGCGATAGCTTAAATTTATAAGAGGCACGAGTACTTTATTGTCACAAAATTTCAAATTCTTATGACGCGGCAGTAAAAATTTACAAGCATTTGAATGTTGCAAACTTTGATAAGTGTAGGACGCACCGTACAGAAGTTAGGGCCATTTGAAGTTTTATCAGTGTCTGATTTGGGACTCAAGGGCAGCCTAGTTATGAGCGATAACTTAAATTGATAAGAGGCACGAGTAGTTTATTGTCACAAAATTTCAAGATTTTATGACGCTTCAGTAAAAAGTTACAAGCATATGATTGTTGAAAACTTTGATAGGTATAGGACGCACCGTATAGAAATGAGGGCCATTTGAAGTTTTAGCAGTGTTTGATTTGGGACTCAAAGGTAGCATTGCTATGAGCGATAGCTTAAATTGATTGGAGGTACGAGTACTTTATTGTCAGAACATTTCAAGTTTTTATGACGCTCCAGTAAAAATTAGAAGCATTTTTATGTTGCAAACTTTGATAGGTGTAGGATGCACCGTATAGAAGTTAGGGCCATTTGAAGTTTTATAAGTGTTTGATTTTGGAACCTAATGGTAGCATAGCTATGAGCGATAGCTTAAATTGATAAGAGGCACGAGTAATTTATTGTCACAAAATTTCAAGGTTTTATGACGCTCCAATAAAAAGTTACAAGCATTTGAATGTTGCAAACTTTGATAGGTATAGGACGCAGCGTATAGAAATGGGGGCCATTTGAAGTTTTAGCAGTGTTTGATTTGGGACTCAAAGGTAGAATTGCTATGAGCGATAGCTTAAATTGATAGAAGGTACGAGTACTTTATTGTACAACATTTCAAGTTTTTATGACGCTCCCGTAAAAAATTAGAAGCATTTTAATGTTGCAAACTTTGATAGGTGTAGGATGCACCGTATAGAAGTTAGGGCCATTTGAAGTTTTATCAGTGTTTGATTTTGGGACTTAAGGGTAGCATAGCTATGAGCGATAGCTTAAATTAATAAGAGGCACGAGTACTTAATTGTCACAAAATTTCGAGGTTTTATGACGCTTCAGTAAACAGTTTAATAGCATTTGAATGTTGCATATTTTTATAGGTGTAGGACGCACCGTATAGAAGTTAGGGCCATTTGAAGTTTTAGCAGTGTTTGATTTGACACTTAATGGTAGCATAGCTATGAGCGATAGCTTAAATTGATAAGAGGCGCGAGTAATTTATTGTCACAAAATTTGAAAGTTTTATGACGCTCCAGTAAAAAGTTTCAAGCAGTTGAATGTTGCAAACTTTGATAGGTATAGGACGCAACGTACAAAAGTTAGGGCCATTTGAAATTTGATCAGTGTTTTATTTTGGGACTCAATGGTTGCATAGCTATTAGCGATAGCTTCAATTTATAAGAGGCACGAATACTTTATTGTCACAAAATTTCAAAGTCTTATGACGCTCCAGTAAAAAGTTACAAGCATTTGAATGTTGCAAAATTTGATAGGTGTAGGACGCAGCGTATAGAAGTTAGGGCCATTTGAAGTTTTAGCAGTGTTTGATTTGGGACTTAATGGTAGCATAGCTATGAGCGATAGATTAAATTGATAAGAGGCACGAGTACTTTATTGTCACAAAATGTCAAGGTTTTATGACGCTCCAGTAAAAAGTTACAAGCATTTGAATGTTGCAAACTTTGATAGGTATAGGACGCACCGTACAGAAGTTAGGGCTATTTGATGTTTTATCAGTGTGTGATTTGGGACTCAAGGGTAGCCTAGCTATGAGCGATAACTTAAATTGATAAGAGGCACGAGTACTTTATTGTCACAAAATTTCAAGGTTTTATGACGCTTCAGTAAAAAGTTACAAGCATATGATTGTTGCAAACTTTGATAGGTATAGGACGCACCGTACAGGAGTTAGGGCCATTTAAAGTTCTAGCAGTGTTTGATTTGGGACTTAAGGGTAGCATAGCTATGAACGATAGCTTAAATTGATAATCGGCACGAGTACTTTATTGTCAGAAAATTTCAAGGTTTTATGACGCTCCAGTAAAAAGTTACAAGCATTTGAATGTTGCAAACTTTCATAGGTGTAGGACGCACCGTATAGAAGTTAAGGCCATTTGATGTTTTATCAGTGTTTGATTTGGGACTCAAGGGTAGAATAGCTATGAGCGATAGCTTAAATTGATAAGAGGCACCAGTACTTTATTGTCACAAAATTTCAAGGTTTTATGACGCTCCAGTAAAAAGTTACAAGCATTTGATTGTTGCAAACTTTGATAGGTATAGGACGCACAGTACAGAAGTTAGGGCCATTTGAAGTTGTAGCAGTGTTTGATTTGGGACTCAAAGGTAGCATAGCTATGAGCGATAACTTAAATTAATAAGAGGCACGAGTAATTTATTGTCACAAAACTTCAAGGTTTTATGACGCTCCAGTAAAAAATTAAAAATTTGAATGTTGCCAACTTTGATAGGTATAGGACGCACCGTATAGAAGTGGGGGCCATTTGCAGTTTTATCAGTGTTTTAGTTTGGGACTCAAGGGTGGCTTGCTATGAGCGATAGCTTAAATGGATAAGAGGCTCGAGTACTTTATTGTCACAAAATTTCAAGGTTTTATGACGCTCCAGTAAAAAGTTACAAGCATTTGAATGTTGCAAACTTTGATAAGTGTAGGACGCACCGTACAGAAGTTAGGGCCATTTGAAGTTTTATCAGTGTCTGATTTGGGACTCAAGGGTAGCCTAGTTATGAGCGATAACTTAAATTGATAAGAGGCACGAGTAGTTTATTGTCACAAAATTTCAAGATTTTATGACGCTTCAGTAAAAAGTTACAAGCATATGATTGTTGAAAACTTTGATAGGTATAGGACGCACCGTATAGAAATGAGGGCCATTTGAAGTTTTAGCAGTGTTTGATTTGGGACTCAAAGGTAGCATTGCTATGAGCGATAGCTTAAATTGATTGGAGGTACGAGTACTTTATTGTCAGAACATTTCAAGTTTTTATGACGCTCCAGTAAAAATTAGAAGCATTTTTATGTTGCAAACTTTGATAGGTGTAGGATGCACCGTATAGAAGTTAGGGCCATTTGAAGTTTTATAAGTGTTTGATTTTGGAACCTAATGGTAGCATAGCTATGAGCGATAGCTTAAATTGATAAGAGGCACGAGTAATTTATTGTCACAAAATTTCAAGGTTTTATGACGCTCCAGTAAAAAGTTAAAGCATTTGAATGTTGCAAACTTTGATAGGTATAGGACGCAGCGTATAGAAATGGGGGCCATTTGAAGTTTTAGCAGTGTTTGATTTGGGACTCAAAGGTAGAATTGCTATGAGCGATAGCTTAAATTGATAGAAGGTACGAGTACTTTATTGTACAACATTTCAAGTTTTTATGACGCTCCCGTAAAAAATTAGAAGCATTTTAATGTTGCAAACTTTGATAGGTGTAGGATGCACCGTATAGAAGTTAGGGCCATTTGAAGTTTTATCAGTGTTTGATTTTGGGACTTAAGGGTAGCATAGCTATGAGCGATAGCTTAAATTGATAAGAGGCACGAGTACTTTATTGTCTGAAAATTTCAAGGTTTTATGACGTGTCAGTAAAAATTTACAGGCATTTGAATGTTGCAAAATTTGATAGATGTAGGACGTACCGTATAGAAGTTAGGGCCATTTGAAGTTTTAGCAGTGTTTGATTTTGGGACTCAAGGGTAGCATAGCAATGAGCGATAGCTTAAATTGATAACAGGCACGAGTACTTTATTGTCACAACATTTCAGGTTTTTCTGACGCTTCAGTAAACAGTTTAATAGCATTTTAATGTTGCATATTTGTATAGGTGTAGGACGCAACGTATAGAAGTTAGGGCCATTTGAAGTTTTAGCAGTGTTTGATTTGGGACTTAATGGTAGCATAGCTATGAGCGATAGCTTAAATTGATAAGAGGTACGAGTAATTTATTGTCACAAAATTTCAAGGTTTTATGACGCTCCAGTAAAAAGTTACAAGCATTTGAATGTTGCAAACTTTGATAGGTATAGGACGCACCGTACAAAAGTTAGGGCCATTTGAAATTTTATCAGTGTTTTATTTTGGGACTCAATGGTTGCATAGCTATTGAGCTACAGCTTAAATTAATAAGAGGCACGAGTACTTAATTGTCACAAAATTTCAAGGTTTTATGACGCTTCAGTAAACAGTTTAATAGCATTTGAATGTTGCATATTTTTATAGGTGTAGGACGCACCGTATAGAAGTTAGGGCCATTTGAAGTTTTAGCAGTGGTTGATTTGACACTTAATGGTAGCATAGCTATGAGCGATAGCTTCAATTTATAAGAGGCACGAGTACTTTATTGTCACAAAATTTCAAAGTCTTATGACGCTCCAGTAAAAAGTTACAAGCATTTGAATGTTGCAAAATTTGATAGGTGTAGGACGCACCGTACAGAAGTTAGGGCCATTTGAAGTTTTATCAGTGTTTGATTTGGGACTCAAGGGTAGCATAGCTATGAGCGATAACTTAAATTGATAAGAGGCACGAGTACTTTATTGTCACAACATTTCAAGGTTTTATGACGCTCCAGTATAAAATTCCAAGTATTTTAATGTTGCAAACTTTGATAGGAGGAGGACGCACCGTATAGAAGTTAGGGCCATTTGAAGTTTTATCAGTGTTTGATTTTGGGACTGAAGGGTCGCATAGCTATGAGCGATAGCTTAAATTGATAAGAGGCACGAGTACTTTATTGTCACAAAATTTCAAGGTTTTATGACGCTTCAGTAAAAAGTTTAATAGCATTTGAATGTTGCAAATTTTTATAGGTGTAGGACGCAGCGTATAGAAGTTAGGGTCATTTGAAGTTTTAGCATTGTTTGATTTGGGACTTAATGGTAGCATAGCTATGAGCGATAGCTTAAATTGATAAGAGGCACGAGTACTTTATTGTCACAAAATGTCAAGGTTTTATGACGCTCCAGTAAAAAGTTACAAGCATTTGAATGTTGCAAACTTTCATAGGTGTAGGACGCACCGTATAGAAGTTAAGGCCATTTGATGTTTTATCAGTGTTTGATTTGGGACTCAAGGGTAGAATAGCTATGAGCGATAGCTTAAATTGATAAGAGGCACGAGTACTTTATTGTCACAAAATTTCAAGGTTTTATGACGCTCCAGTAAAAAGTTACAAGCATTTGATTGTTGCAAACTTTGATAGGTATAGGACGCACAGTACAGAAGTTAGGGCCATTTGAAGTTGTAGCAGTGTTTGATTTGGGACTCAAAGGTAGCATAGCTATGAGCGATAACTTAAATTAATAAGAGGCACGAGTAATTTATTGTCACAAAACTTCAAGGTTTTATGACGCTCCAGTAAAAAATTAAAAATTTGAATGTTGCCAACTTTGATAGGCATAGGACGCACCGTATAGAAGTGAGGGCCATTTGAAGTTTTATCAGTGTTTTAGTTTGGGACTCAAGGGTGGCTTGCTATGAGCGATAGCTTAAATGGATAAGAGGCTCGAGTACTTTATTGTCACAAAATTTCAAGGTTTTATGACGCTCCAGTAAAAAGTTACAAGCATTTGAATGTTGCAAACTTTGATAGGTATAGGACGCGCCGTATAGAAATGAGGGCCATTTGAAGTTTTAGCAGTGTTTGATTTGGGACTCAAAGGTAGCATTGCTATAAGCGATAGCTTAAATTGATAGGAGGTACGAGTACTTTATTGTCACAACATTTCAAGTTTTTATGACGCTCCAGTAAAAAATTAGAAGCATTTTAATGTTGCAAACTTTGATAGGTGTAGGATGCACCGTATAGAAGTTAGGGCAATTTGAAGTTTTATCAGTGTTTTATTTGGGACTCAAGGGTAGCATAGCTATGAGCGATAGCTTAAATTGCTAGGAGGTACGAGTACTTTATTGTCACAACATTTCAAGTTTTTATGACGCTCCAGTAAAAATTAGAAGCATTTTTATGTTGCAAACTTTGATAGGTGTAGGATGCACCGTATAGAAGATAGGGCCATGTGAATTTTTATCAGTGTTTTATTTTGGGACTCAATGGTAGCATAGCTATGAGCGATAGCTTAAATTTATAAGAGGCACGAGTACTTTATTGTCACAAAATTTCAAATTCTTATGACGCGGCAGTAAAAATTTACAAGCATTTGAATGTTGCAAAGTTTGATAAGTGTAGGACGCACCGTACAGAAGTTAGGGCCATTTGAAGTTTTATCAGTGTCTGATTTGAGACTCAAGGGTAGCCTAGTTATGAGCGATAACTTAAATTGATAAGAGGCACGAGTAGTTTATTGTCACAAAATTTCAAGGTTTTATGACGCTTCAGTAAAAAGTTACAAGCATATAATTGTTGAAAACTTTGATAGGTATAGGACGCACCGTATAGAAATGAGGGCCATTTGAAGTTTTAGCAGTGTTTGATTTGGGACTCAAAGGTAGCATTGCTATGAGCGATAGCTTAAATTGATAGGAGGTACGAGTACTTTATTGTCACAACATTTCAAGTTTTTATGACGCTTCAGTAAACAGTTTAATAGCATTTGAATGTTGCATATTTTAATAGGTGTAGGACGCACCGTATAGAAGTTAGGCCAATTGAAGTTTTAGCAGTGTTTGATTTGGGACTTAATGGTAGCATAGCTATGAGCGATAGCTTAAATTGATAAGAGGCACGAGTAATTTTTGGCACAAAATTTCTAGGTTTTATGACGCTCCACTAAAAAGTTACAAGCATTTGAATGTTGCAAACTTTGATAGGTATAGGACGTACCGTACAAAAGTTAGGGCCATTTGAAATTTTATCAGTGTTTTATTTTGGGACTCAATGCTGGCATAGCTATTGAGCGATAGCTTAAATTGATAAGAGGCATGAGTACTTTATTGTCACAAAATTTCAAGGTTTTATGACGCTTCAGTAAACAGTTTAATAGCATTTGAATGTTGCATATTTTTATAAGTGTAGGACGCACCGTATAGAAGTTAGGGCCATTTGAAATTTTAGCAGTGTTTGATTTGGGACTTAATGGTAGCATAGCTATGAGCGATAGCTTAAATTTACAAGAGGCACGAGTACTTTATTGTCACAAAATTTCAAATTCTTATGACGCGGCAGTAAAAATTTACAAGCATTTGAATGTTGCAAACTTTGATAAGTGTAGGACGCACTGTACAGAAGTTAGGGCCATTTGAAGTTTTATCAGTGTCTGATTTGGGACTCAAGGGTAGCCTAGTTATGAGCGATAACTTAAATTGATAAGAGGCACGAGTAGTTTATTGTCACAAAATTTCAAGATTTTATGACGCTTCAGTAAAAAGTTACAAGCATATGATTGTTGAAAACTTTGATAGGTATAGGACGCACCGTATAGAAATGAGGGCCATTTGAAGTTTTAGCAGTGTTTGATTTGGGACTCAAAGGTAGCATTGCTATGAGCGATAGCTTAAATTGATAGGAGGTACGAGTAATTTATTGTCACAACATTTCAAGTTTTTATGACGCTCCAGTAAAAATTAGAAGCATTTTTATGTTGCAAACTTTGATAGGTGTAGGATGCACCGTATAGAAGTTAGGGCCATTTGAAGTTTTATAAGTGTTTGATTTTGGAACCTAATGGTAGCATAGCTATGAGCGATAGCTTAAATTGATAAGAGGCACGAGTAATTTATTGTCACAAAATTTCAAGGTTTTATGACGCTCCAGTAAAAAGTTACAAGCATTTTAATGTTGCAAACTTTGATAGGTATAGGACGCAGCGTATAGAAATGGGGGCCATTTGAAGTTTTAGCAGTGTTTGATTTGGGACTCAAAGGTAGAATTGCTATGACCGATAGCTTAAATTGATAGAAGGTACGAGTACTTTATTGTACAACATTTCAAGTTTTTATGACGCTCCCGTAAAAAATTAGAAGCATTTTAATGTTGCAAACTTTGATAGGTGTAGGATGCACCGTATAGAAGTTAGGGCCATTTGAAGTTTTATCAGTGTTTGATTTTGGGACTTAAGGGTAGCATAGCTATGAGCGATAGCTTAAATTGATAAGAGGCACGAGTACTTTATTGTCTGAAAATTTCAAGGTTTAATGACGCTCCAGTAAAAAGTTACAAGCATTTGAATGTTGCAAACTCTGATAGGTGTAGGAGGCACCGTATAGAAGTTAGAGCCATTTGAAGTTTTAGCAGTGTTTGATTTTGGGACTCAAGTGTAGCATAGCTATGAGCGATAGCTTAAGTTGAAAAGAGGCACGAGTAATTTATTGTCACAAAATTTCAAGGTTTTATGACGCTCCAGTAAAAAGTTACAAGCATTTGAATGTTACAAACTTTGATAGGTATAGGACGCGCCGTATAGAAATGAGGGCCATTTGAAGTTTTAGCAGTGTTTGATTTGGGACTCAAAGGTAGCATTGCTATGAGCGATAGCTTAAATTGATAGGAGGTACGAGTACTTTATTGTCACAACATTTGAAGTTTTTATGACGCTCCAGTAAAAAATTAGAAGCATTTTAATGTTGCAAACTTTGATAGGTGTAGGATGCACCGTATAGAAGTTAGGGCAATTTGAAGTTTTATCAGTGTCTGATTTGGGACTCAAGGGTAGCCTAGTTATGAGCGATAACTTAAATTGATAAGAGGCACGAGTAGTTTATTGTCACAAAATTTCAAGATTTTATGACGCTTCAGTAAAAAGTTACAAGCATATGATTGTTGCAGACTTTGATAGGTATAGGACGCACCGTATAGAAATGACGGCCATTTGAAGTTTTATCAGTGTTTGATTTTGGGGTTCAAGGGTAGCATAGCTATGAGCGATAGCTTAAATTAATAAGAGGCACGAGTGCTTTATTGTCTGAAAATTTCAAGGTTTAATGACGCTCCAGTAAAAAGTTACAAGCATTTGAATGTTGCAAACTCTGATAGGTGTAGGAGGCACCGTATAGAAGTTAGAGCCATTTGAAGTTTTAGCAGTGTTTGATTTTGGGACTCAAGGGTAGCATAGCTATGAGCGATAGCTTAAATTGATAAGAGGCACGAGTACTTTATTGTCACAACATTTCAAGTTTTTATGACGCTTCAGTAAACAGTTTAATAGCATTTGAATGTTGCATATTTTTATAGGTGTAGGACGCACCGTATAGAAGTTAGGGCCATTTGAAGTTTTAGCAGTGTTTGATTTGGGACTTAATGGTAGCATAGCTATGAGCGATAGCTTAAATTGATAAGAGGCACGAGTAATTTATTGGCACAAAATTTCAAGGTTTTATGACGCTCCACTAAAAAGTTACAAGCATTTGAATGTTGCAAACTTTGATAGGTATAGGACGCACGGTACAAAAGTTAGGGCCATTTGAAATTTTATCAGTGTTTTATTTTGGGACTCAATGGTTGCATAGCTATTGAGCGATAGCTTAAATTGATAAGAGGCATGAGTACTTTATTGTCACAAAGTTTCAAGGTTTTATGACGCTTCAGTAAACAGTTTAATAGCATTTGAATGTTGCATATTTTTATAAGTGTAGGACGCACCGTATAGAAGGTAGGGCCATTTGAAATTTTAGCAGTGTTTGATTTGGGACTTAATGGTAGCATAGCTATGAGCGATAGCTTAAATTTATAAGAGGTACGAGTACTTTATTGTCACAAAATTTCAAATTCTTATGACGCGGCAGTAAAAAGTTACAAGCATTTGAATGTTGCAAACTTTGACAAGTGTAGGACGCACCGTACAGAAGTTAGGGCCATTTGAAGTTTTATCAGTGTCTGATTTGGGACTCAAGGGTAGCCTAGTTATGAGCGATAACTTAAATTGATAAGAGGCACGAGTAGTTTATTGTCACAAAATTTCAAGATTTTATGACGCTTCAGTAAAAAGTTACAAGCATATGATTGTTGAAAACTTTGATAGGTATAGGACGCACCGTATAGAAATGAGGGCCATTTGAAGTTTTAGCAGTGTTTGATTTGGGACTCAAAGGTAGCATTGCTATGAGCGATAGCTTAAATTGATAGGAGGTACGAGTACTTTATTGTCACAACATTTCAAGTTTTTATGACGCTCCAGTAAAAATTAGAAGCATTTTTATGTTGCAAACTTTGATAGGTGTAGGATGCACCGTATAGAAGTTAGGGCCATTCGAAGTTTTATAAGTGTTTGATTTTGGAACCTAATGGTAGCATAGCTATGAGCGATAGCTTAAATTGATAAGAGGCACGAGTAATTTATTGTCACAAAATTTCAAGGTTTTATGACGCTCCAGTAAAAAGTTACAAGCATTTGAATGTTGCAAACTTTGATAGGTATATGACGCAGCGTATAGAAATGGGGGCCATTTGAAGTTTTAGCACTGTTTGATTTGGGACTCAAAGGTAGAATTGCTATGAGCGATAGCTTAAATTGATAGAAGGTACGAGTACTTTATTGTACAACATTTCAAGTTTTTATGACGCTCCCGTAAAAAATTAGAAGCATTTTAATGTTGCAAACTTTGATAGGTGTAGGATGCACCGTATAGAAGTTAGGGCCATTTGAAGTTTTATCAGTGTTTGATTTTGGGACTTAAGGGTAGCATAGCTATGAGCGATAGCTTAAATTGATAAGAGGCACGAGTACTTTATTGTCTGAAAATTTCAAGGTTTAATGACGCTCCAGGAAAAAGTTACAAGCATTTGAATGTTGCAAACTTTGATAAGTATAGGACGCAGCGTATAGAAATGGGGGCCATTTGAAGTTTTAGCAGTGTTTGATTTGGGACTCAAAGGTAGAATTGCTATGAGCGATAGCTTAAATTGATAGAAGGTACGAGTACTTTATTGTACAACATTTCAAGTTTTTATGACGCTCCAGTAAAAATTAGAAGCATTTTTATGTTGCAAACTTTGATAGGTGTAGGATGCACCGTATAGAAGTTAGCTCCATTTGAATTTTTATCAGTGTTTTATTTTGGGACTCAATGGTAGCATAGCTATGAGCGATAGCTTAAATTTATAAGAGGCACGACTACTTTATTGTCATAAAATTTCAAATTCTTATGACGCGGCAGTAAAAATTTACAAGCATTTGAATGTTGCAAACTTTGATAAGTGTAGGACGCACCGTACAGAAGTTAGGGCCATTTGAAGTTTTATCAGTGTCTGATTTGGGACTCAAGGGTAGCCTAGTTATGAGCGATAACTTAAATTGATAAGAGGCACGAGTAGTTTATTGTCACAAAATTTCAAGATTTTATGACGCTTCAGTAAAAAGTTACAAGCATATGATTGTTGAAAACTTTGATAGGTATAGGACGCACCGTATAGAAATGAGGGCCATTTGAAGTTTTAGCAGTGTTTGATTTGGGACTCAAAGGTAGCATTGCTATGAGCGATAGCTTAAATTGATAGGAGGTACGAGTACTTTATTGTCACAACATTTCAAGTTTTTATGACGCTCCAGTAAAAATTAGAAGCATTTTTCTGTTGCAAACTTTGATAGGTGTAGGATGCATCGTATAGAAGTTAGGGCCATTTGAAGTTTTATAAGTGTTTGATTTTGGAACCTAATGGTAGCATAGCTATGAGCGATAGCTTAAACTGATAAGAGGCACGAGTAATTTATTGTCATAAAATTTCAAGATTTTATGACGCTTCAGTAAAAAGTTACAAGCATATGATTGTTGCAGACTTTGATAGGTATAGGACGCACGGTACAAAAGTTAGGGCCATTTGAAATTTTATCAGTGTTTTATTTTGGGACTCAATGGTTGCATAGCTATTGAGCGATAGCTTAAATTGATAAGAGGCACGAGTACTTTATTGTCACAACATTTCAAGTTTTTATGACGCTTCAGTAAACAGTTTAATAGCATTTGAATGTTGCATATTTTTATAGGTGTAGGACGCACCGTATAGAAGTTAGGGCCATTTGAAGTTTTAGCAGTGTTTGATTTGGGACTTAATGGTAGCATAGCTATGAGCGATAGCTTAAATTGATAAGAGGCACGAGTAATTTATTGGCACAAAATTTCAAGGTTTTATGACGCTCCACTAAAAAGTTACAAGCATTTGAATGTTGCAAACTTTGATAGGTATAGGACGCACGGTACAAAAGTTAGGGCCATTTGAAATTTTATCAGTGTTTTATTTTGGGACTCAATGGTTGCATAGCTATTGAGTGATAGCTTAAATTGATAAGAGGCATGAGTACTTTATTGTCACAAAGTTTCAAGGTTTTATGACGCTTCAGTAAACAGTTTAATAGCATTTGAATGTTGCATATTTTTATAAGTGTAGGACGCACCGTATAGAAGGTAGGGCCATTTGAAATTTTAGCAGTGTTTGATTTGGGACTTAATGGTAGCATAGCTATGAGCGATAGCTTAAATTTATAAGAGGTACGAGTACTTTATTGTCACAAAATTTCAAATTCTTATGACGCGGCAGTAAAAATTTACAAGCATTTGAATGTTGCAAACTTTGACAAGTGTAGGACGCACCGTACAGAAGTTAGGGCCATTTGAAGTTTTATCAGTGTCTGATTTGGGACTCAAGGGTAGCCTAGTTATGAGCGATAACTTAAATTGATAAGAGGCACGAGTAGTTTATTGTCACAAAATTTCAAGATTTTATGACGCTTCAGTAAAAAGTTACAAGCATATGATTGTTGAAAACTTTGATAGGTATAGGACGCACCGTATAGAAATGAGGGCCATTTGAAGTTTAACAGTGTTTGATTTGGGACTCAAAGGTAGCATTGCTATGAGCGATAGCTTAAATTGATAGGAGGTACGAGTACTTTATTGTCACAACATTTCAAGTTTTTATGACGCTCCAGTAAAAATTAGAAGCATTTTTATGTTGCAAACTTTGATAGGTGTAGGATGCACCGTATAGAAGTTAGGGCCATTCGAAGTTTTATAAGTGTTTGATTTTGGAACCTAATGGTAGCATAGCTATGAGCGATAGCTTAAATTGATAAGAGGCACGAGTAATTTATTGTCACAAAATTTCAAGGTTTTATGACGCTCCAGTAAAAAGTTACAAGCATTTGAATGTTGCAAACTTTGATAGGTATATGACGCAGCGTATAGAAATGGGGGCCATTTGAAGTTTTAGCAGTGTTTGATTTGGGACTGAAAGGTAGAATTGCTATGGGCGATAGCTTAAATTGATAGAAGGTACGAGTACTTTATTGTACAACATTTCAAGTTTTTATGACGCTCCCGTAAAAAATTAGAAGCATTTTAATGTTGCAAACTTTGATAGGTGTAGGATGCACCGTATAGAAGTTAGGGCCATTTGAAGTTTTATCAGTGTTTGATGTTGGGACTTAAGGGTAGCATAGCTATGAGCGATAGCTTAAATTGATAAGAGGCACGAGTACTTTATTGTCTGAAAATTTCAAGGTTTAATGACGCTCCAGGAAAAAGTTACAAGCATTTGAATGTTCCAAACTTTGATAGGTGTAGGATGCACCGTATAGAAGTTAGGGCCATTTGAAGTTTTATCAGTGTTTGATTTTGGGACTTAAGGGTAGCATAGCTATGAGCGATAGCTTAAATTGATAAGAGGCACGAGTACTTTATTGTCTGAAAATTTCAAGGTTTAATGACGCTCCAGAAAAAGTTACAAGCATTTGAATGTTGCAAACTTTGATAAGTATAGGACGCAGCGTATAGAAATGGGGGCCATTTGAAGTTTTAGCAGTGTTTGATTTGGGACTCAAAGGTAGATTTGCTATGAGCGATAGCTTAAATTGATAGAAGGTACGAGTACTTTATTGTACAACATTTCAAGTTTTTATGACGCTCCAGTAAAAATTAGAAGCATTTTTATGTTGCAAACTTTGATAGGTGTAGGATGCACCGTATAGAAGTTAGCGCCATTTGAATTTTTATCAGTGTTTTATTTTGGGACTCAATGGTAGCATAGCTATGAGCGATAGCTTAAATTTATAAGAGGCACGACTACTTTATTGTCATAAAATTTCAAATTCTTATGACGCGGCAGTAAAAATTTACAAGCATTTGAATGTTGCAAACTTTGATAAGTGTAGGACGCACCGTACAGAAGTTAGGGCCATTTGAAGTTTTATCAGTGTCTGATTTGGGACTCAAGGGTAGCCTAGTTATGAGCGATAACTTAAATTGATAAGAGGCACGAGTAGTTTATTGTCACAAAATTTCAAGATTTTATGACGCTTCAGTAAAAAGTTACAAGCATATGATTGTTGAAAACTTTGATAGGTATAGGACGCACCGTATAGAAATGAGGGCCATTTGAAGTTTTAGCAGTGTTTGATTTGGGACTCAAAGGTAGCATTGCTATGAGCGATAGCTTAAATTGATAGGAGGTACGAGTACTTTATTGTCACAACATTTCAAGTTTTTATGACGCTCCAGTAAAAATTAGAAGCATTTTTCTGTTGCAAACTTTGATAGGTGTAGGATGCACCGTATAGAAGTTAGGGCCATTTGAAGTTTTATAAGTGTTTGATTTTGGAACCTAATGGTAGCATAGCTATGAGCGATAGCTTAAACTGATAAGAGGCACGAGTAATTTATTGTCACAAAATTTCAAGATTTTATGACGCTTCAGTAAAAAGTTACAAGCATATGATTGTTGCAGACTTTGATAGGTATAGGACGCACCGTATAGAAATGAGGGCCATTTGAAGTTTTATCAGTGTTTGATTTTGGGACTCAAGGGTAGCATAGCTATGAGCGATAGCTTAAATTAATAAGAGGCACGAGTGCTTTATTGTCTGAAAATTTCAAGGTTTAATGACGCTCCAGTAAAAAGTTACAAGCATTTGAATGTTGCAAACTCTGATAGGTGTAGGAGGCACCGTATAGAAGTTAGAGCCATTTGAAGTTTTAGCAGTGTTTGATTTTGGGACTCAAGGGTAGCATAGCTATGAGCGATAGCTTAAATTGCTAAGAGGCACGAGTACTTTATTGTCACAACATTTCAAGTTTTTATGACGCTTCAGTAAACAGTTTAATAGCATTTGAATGTTGCATATTTTTATAGTTGTAGGACGCACCGTATAGAAGTTAGGGCCATTTGAAGTTTTAGCAGTGTTTGATTTGGGACTTAATGGTAGCATAGCTATGAGCGATAGCTTAAATTGATAAGAGGCACGAGTAATTTATTGTCACAAAATTTCAAGGTTTTATGACGCTTCAGTAAAAAGTTACAAGCATTTGAATGTTGCAAACTTTTATAAGTGTAGGACGCACCGTACAGAAGTTAGGGCCATTTGAAATTTTAGCAGTGTTTGATTTGAGACTCAACGGTAGGATGCTATGAGCGATAGCTTAAATTGATAAGAGGTACGAGTAGTTTATTGTCACAAAATTTTAAGGTTTTATGACGCTCCAGTAAAAAGTTACAAGCATTGGATTGTTGCAAACTTTGATAGGTATAGGACGCACCGTACAGAAGTTAGGGCCATTTGAAGTTTTATCAGTGTTTGATTTGGGACTCAAGGGTAGCATAGCTATGAGCAATAGCTTAAATTGATAAGAGGTACGAGTATTTTATTGTCACAAAATTTTAAGGTTTTATGACGCTCCAGTAAAAAGTTACAAGCATTGGATTGTTCCAAACTTTGATAGGTATAGGACGCACCGTACAGAAGTTAGGGCCATTTGAAATTTTAGCAGTGTTTGATTTGAGACTCAACGGTAGGATGCTATGAGCGATAGCTTAAATTGATAAGAGGTACGAGTAGTTTATTGTCACAACATTTCAAGGTTTTATGACGCTCCAGTAAAAAATTACAAGCATTTGAATGTTGCCAACTTTGATAGGTATAGGACGCACCGTATAGAAGTGACGGCCATTTGGACTTTTATCAGTGTCTGATTTGGGACTCAAGGGTAGCCTAGTTATGAGCGATAGCTTAAACTGATAAGAGGCACGAGTACTTTATTGTCACAAAATTGCAAGGTTTTATGATGCTCCATTAAAAAGTTACAAGCATTTGAATGTTGCAAACTTTGCTAGGTATAGGACGTACTGTGCAGAAGTTAGGGCCATTTGAAGTTTTAGCAGTGTTTGATCTGGGACTCAAAGGTAGCATAGCTATGAGCGATAGCTTAAACTGATAAGAGGCACGAGTACTTTATTGTCACAAAATTGCAAGGTTTTATGATGCTCCAGTAAAAAGTTACAAGCATTTGAATGTTGCTAACTTTGATGGGTATAGGACGCACCGTATAGAACTTAGGGCCATTTGAATTTTTATCAGTATTTTATTTTGGGACTCAATGGTAGCATAGCTATGAGCGATATCTTAAATTTATAAGAGGCACGAGTACTTTATTGTCACAAAATTTCAAATTCTTATGACGCGCCAGTAAAAAGTTACAAGCATTTGAATGTTGCAAACTTTGATAAGAGTAGGACGCACCGTACAGAAGTTAGGGCCATTTGAAGTTTTATCAGTGTCTGATTTGGGACTCAAGGGTAGCCTAGTTATGAGCGATAACTTAAATTGATAAGAGGCACGAGTAGTATATTGTCACAAAATTTCAAGATTTTATGACGCTTCAGTAAAAAGTTACAAGCATATGATTGTTGCAAACTTTGATAGGTATAGGACGCACTGTATAGAAATGAGGGCCATTTGAAGTTTTAGCAGTGTTTGATTTGGGACTCAAAGGTAGCATTGCTATGAGCGATAGCTTAAATTGATAGGAGGTACGAGTACTTTATTGTCACAACATTTCAAGTTTTTATGACGCTCCAGTAAAAAATTAGAAGCATTTTAATGTTGCAAACTTTGATAGGTGTAGGATGCACCGTATAGAAGTTAGGGCCATTTGAAGTTTTATCAGTGTTTGATTTTGTGGACTCAAGGGTAGCATAGCTATGAGCGATAGCTTAAATTGATAAGAGGCACGAGTACCTTATTGTCTGAAAATTTCAAGGTTTAATGACGCTCCAGTAAAAAGTTACAAGGATTTGAATGTTGCAAACTCTGATAGGTGTAGGAGGCACCGTATAGAAGTTAGAGCCATTTGAAGTTTTAGCAGTGTTTGATTTTGGGACTCAAGGGTAGCATAGCTATGAGCGATAGCTTAAATTGATAAGAGGCACGAGTACTTTATTGTCACAACATTTCAAGTTTTTATGACGCTTCAGTAAACAGTTTAATAGCATTTGAATGTTGCATATTTTTATAGGTGTAGGACGCACCGTATAGAAGTTAGGGCCATTTGAAGTTTTAGCAGTGTTTGATTTGGGACTTAATGGTAGCATAGCTATGAGCGATAGCTTAAATTGATAAGAGGCACGAGTAATTTATTGTCACAAAATTTCAAGGTTTTATGACGCTCCAGTAAAAAGTTACAAGCATTTGAATGTTGCAAACTTTGATAGGCATAGGATGCACCGTACAAAAGTTAGGACCATTGGAAATTTTATCAGTGTTTTATTTTGGGACTCCATGGTTGCATAGCTATTGAGCGATAGCTTAAATTGATACGAGGCAAGAGTACTTTATTGTCACAAAATTTCAAGGTTTTATGACGCTTCAGTAAACAGTTTAATAGCATTTGAATGTTGCATATTTTCATAAGTGTAGGACGCACCGTATAGAAGTTAGGGCCATTTGAAATTTTAGCAGTGTTTGATTTGGGACTTAATGGTAGCATAGCTATGAGCGATAGCTTAAATTGATAAGAGGCACGAGTAATTTATTGTCACAAAATTTCAAAGTTTTATGACGCTCCAGTAAAAAGTTACAAGCATTTGAATGTTGCAAACTTTGATAGGTATAGCATGCAGCGTATAGAAATGGGGGCCATTTGAAGTTTTAGCAGTGTTTGATTTGGGACTTAATGGTAGCATAGCTATGAGCGATAGCTTAAGTTGATAAGAGGCACGAGTAATTTATTGTCACAAAATTTCAAGGTTTTATGACGCTCCAGTAAAAAGTTACAAACATTTGAATGTTGCAAACTTTGATAGGTATAGGACGCGCCGTATAGAAATGAGGGCCATTTGAAGTTTTAGCAGTGTTTGATTTGGGACTCAAAGGTAGCATTGCTATGAGCGATAGCTTAAATTGATAGGAGGTACGAGTACTTTATTGTCACAACATTTCAAGTTTTTATGACGCTCCAGTAAAAAATTAGAAGCATTTTAATGTTGCAAACTTTGATAGGTGTAGGATGCACCGTATAGAAGTTAGGGCAATTTGAAGTTTTATCAGTGTTTTATTCTGGGACTCAATGGTTGCATAGCTATTGAGCGATAGCTTAAATTGATAAGAGGCACGAGTACTTTATTGTCACAAAATTTCAAGGTTTTATGACGCTTCAGTAAACAGTTTAATACCATTTGAATGTTGCATATTTTTATAGGTGTAGGACGCACCGCATAGAAGTTAGGGCAATTCGAAGTTTTACCAGTGTTTGATTTGGGACTTAATGGTAGCATAGCTATGAGCGATAGCTTAAATTGATAAGAGGCACGAGTAATTTATTGTCACAAAATTTCAAGGTTTTATGACGCTCCAGTAAAAAGTTACAAGCATTTGAATGTTGCAAACTTTGATAGGTATAGCACGCAGCGTATAGAAATGGGGCCCATTTGAAGTTTTACCAGTGTTTGATTTGGGACTCAATGGTAGCATAGCTATGAGCGATAACTTAAATTGATAAGAGGCACGAGTACTTTATTATCACAAAATTTAAAGATTTTATGACGCTCCGGTAAAAAGTTACAAGCATTTGAATGTTGCAAACTTTTATAAGTGTAGGACGCACCGTATAGAAGTTAGGGCCATTTGAAGTTTTAGTAGTGTTTGATTTGGGACTCAAGGGTAGCATAGCTATAAGCAATAGCTTAAATTGATAAGAGGCACGAGTATTTTATTGTCACAAAATTTTAAGGTTTTATGACGCTCCAGTAAAAAGTTACAAGCATTGGATTGTTGCAAACTTTGATAGGTATAGGACGCACCGTACAGAAGTTAGGGACATTTGAAATTTTAGCAGTGTTTGATTTGAGACTCAACGGTAGGATGCTATGAGCGATAGCTTAAATTGATAAGAGGTACGAGTAGTTTATTGTCACAACATTTCAAGGTTTTATAACGCTCCAGTCAAAAATTACAAGCATTTGAATGTTGCCAACTTTGATAGGTATAGGACGCACCGTATAGAAGTGAGGGCCATTTGGAGTTTTATCAGTGTCTGATTTGGGACTCAAGGGTAGCCTAGTTATGAGCGATAGCTTAAACTGATAAGAGGCACGAGTACTTTATTGTCACAAAATTGCAAGGTTTTATGATGCTCCAGTAAAAAGTTACAAGCATTTGAATGTTGCAAAGTTTGCTAGGTATAGGACGCACTGTACAGAAGTTAGGGCCATTTGAAGTTTTAGCAGTGTTTGATTTGGGACTCAAAGGTAGCATAGCTATGAGCGATAGCTTAAACTGATAAGAGGCACGAGTACTTTATTGTCACAAAATTGCAAGGTTTTATGATGCTCCAGTAAAAAGTTACAAGCATTTGAATGTTGCTAACTTTGATAGGTATAGGACGCACTGTATAGAAATGAGGGCCATTTGAAGTTTTAGCAGTGTTAGATTTGGGACTCAAAGGTAGCATTGCTATGAGCGATAGCTTAAATTGATAGGAGGTACGAGTACTTTATTGTCACAAAATTTCAAGTTTTTATGACGCTCCGGTAAAAAATTAGAAGCATTTTAATGTTGCAAACTTTGATAGGTGTAGGATGCACCGTATAGAAGTTAGGGCCATTTGAAGTTTTATCAGTGTTTGTTTTTGTGGACTCAAGGGTAGCATAGCTATGAGCGATAGCTTAAATTGATAAGAGGCACGAGTAATTTATTGTCACAAAATTTCAAGGTTTTATGACGCTCCAGTAAAAAGTTACAAGCATTTGAATGTTGCAAACTTTGATAGGTATAGGATGCACCGTACAAAAGTTAGGGCCATTTGAAATTTTATCAGTGTTTTATTTTGGGACTCCATGGTTGCATAGCTATTGAGCGATAGCTTAAATTGATACGAGGCACGAGTACTTTATTGTCACAAAATTTCAAGGTTTTATGACGCTTCAGTAAACAGTTTAATAGCATTTGAATGTTGCATATTTTCATAAGTGTAGGACGCACCGTATAGAAGTTAGGGCCATTTGAAATTTTAGCAGTGTTTGATTTGGGACTTAATGGTAGCATAGCTATGAGCGATAGCTTAAATTGATAAGAGGCTCGAGTACTTTATTGTCACAAAATTTCAAGATTTTATTACGCTCCAGTAAAAAGTTACAAGCATTTGAATGTTGCAAACTTTGATAGGTATAGCACGCAGCGTATAGAAATGGGGGCCATTTGAAGTTTTAGCAGTGTTTGATTTGGGACTCAAAGGTAGAATTGCTATGAGCGATAGCTTAAATTGATAGAAGGTACGAGTACTTTATTGTACAACATTTCAAGTTTTTATGACGCTCCCGTAAAAAATTAGAAGCATTTTAATGTTGCAAACTTTGATAGGTGTAGGAGGCACCGTATAGAAGTTAGAGCCATTTGAAGGTTTAGCAGTGTTTGATTTTGGGACTCAAGGAATAGCTATGGGCGATAGCTTAAATTGATAAGAGGCACGAGTACTTTATTGTCACAACATTTCAAGTTTTTATGACGCTTCAGTAAACAGTTTAATAGCATTTGAATGTTGCATATTTTTATAGGTGTAGGACGCACCGTATAGAAGTTAGGGCCATCTGAAATTTTAGCAGTGTTTGATTTGGGACATAATGGCAGCATAGCTATGAGCGATAGCTTAAATTGATAAGAGGCACGAGTAATTTATTTTCACAAAATTTCAAGGTTTTATGACGCTCCAGTAAAAAGTTACAAGCATCTGAATGTTGCAAACTTTGATAGGTATAGGACGCACCGTACAAAAGTTAGGGCCATTTGAAATTTTATCAGTGTTTTATTCTGGGACTCAATGGTTGCATAGCTATTGAGCGATAGCTTAAATTGATAAGAGGCACGAGTACTTTATTGTCACAAAATTTCAAGGTTTTATGAAGCTTCAGTAAACAGTTTAATACCATTTGAATGTTGCATATTTTTATAGGTGTAGGACGCACCGCATAGAAGTTAGGGCCATTCGAAGTTTTACCAGTGTTTGATTTGGGACTTAATGGTAGCATAGCTATGAGCGATAGATTAAATTGATAAGAGGCACGAGTAATTTATTGTCACAAAATTTCAAGGTTTTATGACGTTCCAGTAAAAAGTTACAAGCATTTGAATGTTGCAAACTCTGATAGGTGTAGGAGGCACCGTATAGAAGTTAGAGCCATTTGAAGTTTTAGCAGTGTTTGATTTTGGGACTCAAGGGTAGCATAGCTATGAGCGATAGCTTAAATTGATAAGAGGCACGAGTACTTTATTGTCACAACATTTCAAGTTTTTATGACGCTTCAGTAAACAGTTTAATAGCATTTGAATGTGCATATTTTTATAGGTGTAGGACGCACCGTATAGAAGTTAGGGCCATTTGAAGTTTTAGCAGTGTTTGATTTGGGACTTAATGGTAGCATAGCTATGAGCGATAGCTTAAATTGATAAGAGGCACGAGTAATTTATTGTCACAAAATTTCAAGGTTTTATGACGCTCCAGTAAAAAGTTACAAGCATTTGAATGTTGCAAACTTTGATAGGTATAGGATGCACCGTACAAAAGTTAGGGCCATTTGAAATTTTATCAGTGTTTTATTTTGGGACTCCATGGTTGCATAGCTATTGAGCGATAGCTTAAATTGATACGAGGCACGAGTACTTTATTGTCACAAAATTTCAAGGTTTTATGACGCTTCAGTAAACAGTTTAATAGCATTTGAATGTTGCATATTTTCATAAGTGTAGGACCCACCGTATAGAAGTTAGGGCCATTTGAAATTTTAGCAGTGTTTGATTTGGGACTTAATGGTAGCATAGCTATGAGCGATAGCTTCAATTGATAAGAGGCTCGAGTACTTTATTGTCACAAAATTTCAAGATTTTATTACGCTCCAGTAAAAAGTTACAAGCATTTGAATGTTGCAAACTTTGATAGGTATAGCACGCAGCGTATAGAAATGGGGGCCATTTGAAGTTTTAGCAGTGTTTGATTTGGGACTCAAAGGTAGAATTGCTATGAGCGATAGCTTAAATTGATAGAAGGTACGAGTACTTTATTGTACAACATTTCAAGTTTTTATGACGCTCCCGTAAAAAATTAGAAGCATTTTAATGTTGCAAACTTTGATAGGTGTAGGAGGCACCGTATAGAAGTTAGAGCCATTTGAAGTTTTAGCAGTGTTTGATTTTGGGACTCAAGGGTAGCATAGCTATGAGCGATAGCTTAAATTGATAAGAGGCACGAGTACTTTATTGTCACAACATTTCAAGTTTTTATGACGCTTCAGTAAACAGTTTAATAGCATTTGAATGTTGCATATTTTTATAGGTGTAGGACGCACCGTATAGAAGTTAGGGCCATTTGAAGTTTTAGCAGTGTTTGATTTGGGACTTAATGGCAGCATAGCTATGAGCGATAGCTTAAATTGATAAGAGGCACGAGTAATTTATTTTCACAAAATTTCAAGGTTTTATGACGCTCCAGTAAAAAGTTACAAGCATCTGAATGTTGCAAACTTTGATAGGTATAGGACGCACCGTACAAAAGTTAGGGCCATTTGAAATTTTATCAGTGTTTTATTCTGGGACTCAATGGTTGCATAGCTATTGAGCGATAGCTTAAATTGATAAGAGGCACGAGTACTTTATTGTCACAAAATTTCAAGGTTTTATGAAGCTTCAGTAAACAGTTTAATACCATTTGAATGTTGCATATTTTTATAGGTGTAGGACGCACCGCATAGAAGTTAGGGCCATTCGAAGTTTTACCAGTGTTTGATTTGGGACTTAATGGTAGCATAGCTATGACCGATAGCTTAAATTGATAAGAGGCACGAGTAATTTATTGTCACAAAATTTCAAGGTTTTATGACGCTTCAGTAAAAAGTTACAAGCATTTGAATGTTGCAAACTTTGATAGGTATAGGACGCACCGTATAGAAATGAGGGCCATTTGAAGTTTTAGCAGTGTTTGATTTGGGACACAAAGGTAGCATTGCTATGATGGATAGCTTAAATTGATAGGAGGTACGAGTACTTTATTGTCACAAAATTGCAAGGTTTTATGATGCTCCAGTAAAAAGTTACAAGCATTTGAATGTTGCTAACTTTGATAGGGATAGGACGCACCGTATAGAAGTTAGGGCCATTTGAATTTTTATCAGTGTTTTATTTTGGGACTCAATGGTAGCTTAGCTATGAGCGATAGCTTAAATTTATAAGAGGCACGAGCACTTTATTGTCACAAAATTTCAAAATCTTATGACGCGCCAGTAAAAAGTTACAAGCATTTGAATGTTGCAAACTTTGTTAAGAGTAGGACGCACCGTACAGAAGTTAGGGCCATTTGAAGTTTTATCAGTGTCTGATTTGGGACTCAAGGGTAGCCTAGTTATGAGCGATAACTTAAATTGATAAAAGGCACGAGTAGTATATTGTCACAAAATTTCAAGATTTTATGACGCTTCAGTAAAAAGTTACAAGCATATGATTGTTGCAAACTTTGATAGGTATAGGACGCACTGTATAGAAATGAGGGCCATTTGAAGTTTTAGCAGTGTTAGATTTGGGACTCAAAGGTAGCATTGCTATGAGCGATAGCTTAAATTGATAGGAGGTACGAGTACTTTATTGTCACAACATTTCAAGTTTTTATGACGCTCCAGTAAGAAATTAGAAGCAATTTAATGTTGCAAACTTTGATAGGTGTAGGATGCACCGTATAGAAGTTAGGGCCATTTGAAGTTTTATCAGTGTTTGATTTTGTGGACTCAAGGGTAGCATAGCTATGAGCGATAGCTTAAATTGATAAGAGGCACGAGTACTTTATTGTCTGAAAATTTCAAGGTTTAATGACGCTCCAGTAAAAAGTTACAAGCATTTGAATGTTGCAAACTCTGATAGGTGTAGGAGGCACCGTATAGAAGTTAGAGCCATTTGAAGTTTTAGCAGTGTTTGATTTTGGGACTCAAGGGTAGCATAGCTATGAGCGATAGCTTAAATTGATAAGAGGCACGAGTACTTTATTGTCACAACATTTCAAGTTTTTATGACGCTTCAGTAAACAGTTTAATAGCATTTGAATGTTGCATATTTTTATAGGTGTAGGACGCACCGTATAGAAGTTAGGGCCATTTGAAGTTTTAGCAGTGTTTGATTTGGGACTTAATGGTAGCATAGCTATGAGCGATAGCTTAAATTGATAAGAGGCACGAGTAAGTTATTGTCACAAAATTTCAAGGTTTTATGACGCTCCAGTAAAAAGTTACAAGCATTTGAATGTTGCAAACTTTGATAGGTATAGGATGCACCGTACAAAAGTTAGGGCCATTTGAAATTTTATCAGTGTTTTATTTTGGGACTCCATGGTTGCATAGCTATTGAGCGATAGCTTAAATTGATACGAGGCACGAGTACTTTATTGTCACAAAATTTCAAGGTTTTATGACGCTTCAGTAAACAGTTTAATAGCATTTGAATGTTGCATATTTTCATAAGTGTAGGACGCACCGTATAGAAGTTAGGGCCATTTGAAATTTTAGCAGTGTTTGATTTGGGACTTAATGGTAGCATAGCTATGAGCGATAGCTTAAATTGATAAGAGGCACGAGTAATTTATTGTCACAAAATTTCAAGGTTTTATGACGCTCCAGTAAAAAGTGACAAGCATTTGAATGTTGCAAACTTTGATAGGTATAGCACGCAGCGTATAGAAATGGGGGCCATTTGAAGTTTTAGCAGTGTTTGATTTGGGACTCAAAGGTAGAATTGCTATGAGCGATAGCTTAAATTGATAGAAGGTACGAGTACTTTATTGTACAACATTTCAAGTTTTTATGATGCTCCCGTAAAAAATTAGAAGCATTTTAATGTTGCAAACTTTGATAGGTGTAGGAGGCACCGTATAGAAGTTAGAGCCATTTGAAGTTTTAGCAGTGTTTGATTTTGGGACTCAAGGGTAGCATAGCTATGACCGATAGCTTAAATTGATAAGAGGCACGAGTAATTTATTTTCACAACATTTCAAGTTTTTATGACGCTTCAGTAAACAGTTTAAGAGCATTTGAATGTTGCATATTTTTATAGGTGTAGGACGCACCGTATAGAAGTTAGGGCCATTTGAAGTTTTAGCAGTGTTTGTTTTGGGACTTAATGGCAGCATAGCTATGAGCGATAGCTTAAATTGATAAGAGGCACGAGTAATTTATTGTCACAAAATTTCAAGGTTTTATGACGCTCCAGTAAAAAGTTACAAGCATCTGAATGTTGCAAACTTTGATAGGTATAGGACGCACCGTACAAAAGTTAGGGCCATTTGAAATTTTATCAGTGTTTTATTCTGGGACTCAATGGTTGCATAGCTATTGAGCGATAGCTTAAATTGATAAGAGGCACGAGTACTTTATTGTCATAAAATTTCAAGGTTTTATGACGCTTCAGTAAACAGTTTAATACCATTTGAATGTTGCATATTTTTATAGGTGTAGGACGCACCGCATAGAAGTTAGGGCCATTCGAAGTTTTACCAGTGTTTGATTTGGGACTTCATGGTAGCATAGCTATGAGCGATAGCTTAAATTGATAAGAGGCACGAGTAATTTATGGTCACAAAATTTCAAGGTTTTATGACGCTTCAGTAAAAAGTTACAAGCATTTGAATGTTGCAAACTTTGATAGGTATAGGACGCACCGTATAGAAATGAGGGCCATTTGAAGTTTTAGCAGTGTTTGATTTGGGACACAACGGTAGCATTGCTATGATGGATAGCTTAAATTGATAGGAGGTACGAGTACTTTATTGTCACAACATTTCAAGTTTTTATGACGCTCCAGTAAAAAATTAGAAGCAGTTTAATGTTGCAAACTTTGATAGGTGTAGGATGCACCGTATAGAAGCTAGGGCCATTTGAAGATTTATCAGTGTTTGATTTGGGACTCAAGGGTAGCATAGCTATGAGCAATAACTTAAATTGATAAGAGGCACGAGTACTTTATTATCACAAAATTTAAAGATTTTATGACGCTCCGGTAAAAAGTTACAAGCATTTGAATGTTGCAAACTTTTATAAGTGTAGGACGCACCGTATAGAAGTTAGGGCCATTTGAAGTTTTAGTAGTGTTTGATTTGGGACTCATGGGTAGCATAGCTATGAGCAATAGCTTAAATTGATAAGAGGCACGAGTATTTTATTGTCACAAAATTTTAAGGTTTTATGACGCTCCAGTAAAAAGTTACAAGCATTGGATTGTTGCAAACTTTGATAGGTATAGGACGCACCGTACAGAAGTTAGGGCCATTTGAAATTTTAGCAGTGTTTGATTTGAGACTCAACGGTAGGATGCTATGAGCGATAGCTTAAATTGATAAGAGGTACGAGTAGTTTATTGTCACAACATTTCAAGGTTTTATAACGCTGCAGTCAAAAATTACAAGCATTTGAATGTTGCCAACTTTGATAGGTATAGGACGCACCGTATTGAAGTGAGGGCCATTTGGAGTTTTATCAGTGTCTGATTTGGGACTCAAGGGTAGCCTAGTTATGAGCGACAGCTTAAACTGATAAGAGGCACGAGTACTTTATTGTCACAAAATTGCAAGGTTTTATGATGCTCCAGTAAAAAGTTACAAGCATTTGAATGTTGCAAACTTTGCTAGGTATAGGACGCACTGTACAGAAGTTAGGGCCATTTGAAGTTTTAGCATTGTTTGGTTTGGGACTCAAAGGTAGCATAGCTATGAGCGATAGCTTAAACTGATAAGAGGCACGAGTACTTTATTGTCACAAAATTGCAAGGTTTTATGATGCTCCAGTAAAAAGTTACAAGCATTTGAATGTTGCTAACTTTGATAGGTATAGGACGCACCATATAGAAGTTAGGGCCATTTGAATTTTTATCAGTGTTTTATTTTGGGACTCAATGGTAGCTTAGCTATGAGCGATAGCTTAAATTTATAAGAGGCACGAGCACTTTATTGTCACAAAATTTCAAAATCTTATGACGCGACAGTAAAAAGTTACAAGCATTTGAATGTTGCAAACTTTGATAAGAGTAGGACGCACCGTACAGAAGTTAGGGCCATTTGAAGTTTTATCAGTGTCTGATTTGGGACTCAAGGGTAGCCTAGTTATGAGCGATAACTTAAATTGATAAAAGGCACGAATAGTATATTGTCACAAAATTTCAAGATTTTATGACGCTTCAGTAAAAAGTTACAAGCATATGATTGTTGCAAACTTTGATAGGTATAGGACGCACTGTATAGAAATGAGGGCCATTTGAAGTTTTAGCAGTGTTAGATTTGGGACTCAAAGGTAGCATTGCTATGAGCGATAGCTTAAATTGATAGGAGGTACGCGTACTTTATTGTCACAACATTTCAAGTTTTTATGACGCTCCAGTAAAAAATTAGAAGCATTTTAATGTTGCAAACTTTGATAGGTGTAGGATGCACCGTATAGAAGTTAGGGCCATTTGAAGTTTTATCAGTGTTTGATTCTGTGGACTCAAGGGTAACATAGCTATGAGCGATAACTTAAATTGATAAGAGGCACGAGTACTTTATTATCACAAAATTTAAAGATTTTATGACGCTCCGGTAAAAAGTTACAAGCATTTGAATGTTGCAAACTTTTATAAGTGTAGGACGCACCGTATAGAAGTTAGGGCCATTTGAAGTTTTAGCAGTGTTTGATTTGGGACTCAAGGATAGCATAGCTATGAGCGATAGCTTAAATTGATAAGAGGCTCCAGTACTTTATTGTCACAAAATGTCAAGGTTTTATGACGCTCCAGTAAAAAGTTACAAGCATTTGAATGTTGCAAACTTTGATAGGAGTAGGACGCACTGTATAGAAGTTAGGGCCATTTGAAGTTTTAGCAGTGTTTGATTTGGGACTCAAGGGTAGCATAGCTATGAGCGATAACATAAATTGATAAGAGGCACGAGTTTATTGTCACAACAATTCAAGGTTTTATAACGCTCCAGTAAAAAATTACGAGCATTTGAATGTTTGCCAACTTTGATAGGTATAGGACGCACCGTATAGAAGTGAGGGCCATTTGAAGTTTTATCAGTGTTTTTGTTTGGGATTCAAGGGTGGCATAGCTATGAGCGATAACTTAAATGGATAAGAGGCTCGAGTACATTATTGTCACAAAATTTCAAGGTTTTATGACGCTCCAGTAAAAAGTGACAAGCATTTGAATGTTGCAAACTTTGCTAGGTATAGGACGCACTGTACATAAGTTAGGGCCATTTGAAGTTTTAGCAGTGTTTGATTTGGGACTCAAAGGTAGCATAGCTATGAGCGATAGCTTAAATTGATAAGAGGCACGAGTAATTTATTGTCACAAAATTTCAAGGTTTTATGACGCTCCAGTAAAAAGTTACAAGCATTTGAATGTTGCAAACTTTGATAGGTATAGGACGCACCGTATAGAAATGAGGGCCATTTGAAGTTTTAGCAGTGTTTGATTTGGGACTCAAAGGTAGCATTGCTATGAGCGATAGCTTAAATTGATAGGATGTGGGAGTACTTTATTGTCACAACATTTCAAGTTTTTATGACGCTCCAGTAAAAAATTAGAAGCATTTTAATGTTGCAAACTTTGATAGATGTAGGATGCACCGTATAGAAGTTAGGGCCATTTGAAGTGTTATCAGTGTTTGATTTTGGGACTCAAGGGTAGCATAGCTATGAGCGATAGCCTAAATTGATAAGAGGCACGAGTACTTTATTGTCTGAAAATTTCAAGGTTTAATGACGCTCCAGTAAAAAGTTACAAGCATTTGAATGTTGCAAACTCTGATAGGTGTAGGAGGCACCGTATAGAAGTAAGATCCATTTGAAGTTTTAGCAGCGTTTGATTTTGGGACTCAAGGGTAGCATAGCTATGAGCGATAGCTAAAATTGATAAGAGGCACGAGTACTTTATTGTCACAACATTTCAAGTTTTTATGACGCTTCAGTAAACAGTTTAAAAGCATTTGAATGTTGCATATTTTTATAGGTGTAGGAGGCACCGTATAGAAGTTAGGGCCATTTGAAGTTTTAGCAGTGTTTGATTTGGGACTTAATGGTAGCATAGCTATGAGCGATTGCTTAAATTGATAAGAGGCACGAGTAATTTATTGTCACAAAATTTCAAGGTTTTATGACGCTTCAGTAAACAGTTTAATAGCATTTGAATGTTGCATATTTTTTTTATTTTGGGACTCAATGGTAGCATAGCTATGAGCGATAGCTTAAATTTATAAGAGGCACGAGTACTTTATTGTCACAAAATTTCAAAGTCTTATGACGCGCCTGTAAAAAGTTACAAGCATTTGAATGTTGCAAACTTTGATAAGTGTAGGACGCACCGTACAGAAGTTGGGGCTATTTGAAGTTTTATCAGTGTCTGATTTGGGACTCAAGGGTAGCCTAGTTATGAGCGCTAACTTAAATTGATAAGAGGCACGAGTAGTTTATTGTCACAAAATTTCAAGATTTTATGACGCTTCAGTAAAAAGTTACAAGCATTTGAATGTTGCAAACTTTGATAGGTATAGGACGCACCGTATAGAAATGAGGGCCATTTGAAGTTTTAGCAGTGTTTGATTTGGGACTCAAAGGTAGCATTGCTATGAGCGATAGCTTAAATTGATAGGATGTGGGAGTACTTTATTGTCACAATATTTCAAGTTTTTATGACGCTCCAGTAAAAAATTAGAAGCATTTTAATGTTGCAAACTTTGATAGATGTAGGATGCACCGTATAGAAGTTAGGGCCATTTGAAGTGTTATCAGTGTTTGATTTATGGACTCAAGGGTAGCATAGCTATGAGCGATAGCCTAAATTGATAAGAGGCACGAGTTCTTTATTGTCTGAAAATTTCAAGGTTTAATGACGCTCCAGTAAAAAGTTACAAGCATTTGAATGTTGCAAACTCTGATAGGTGTAGGAGGCACCGTATAGAAGTAAGATCCATTTGATGTTTTAGCAGCGTTTGATTTTGGGACTCAAGGGTAGCATAGCTATGAGCGATAGCTTAAATTGATAAGAGGCACGAGTACTTTATTGTCACAACATTTCAAGTTTTTATGACGCTTCAGTAAACAGTTTAATAGCATTTGAATGTTGCATATTTTTATAGGTGTAGGACGCACCGTATAGAAGTTAGGGCCATTTGAAGTTTTAGCAGTGTTTGATTTGGGACTTAGTGGTAGCATAGCTATGAGCGATAGCTTAAATTGATAAGAGATAATTTATTGTCACAAAATTTCAAGGTTTTATGACGCTTCAGTAAACAGTTTAATAGCATTTGAATGTTGCATATTTTTATAGGTGTAGGACGCACCGTATAGAAGTTAGGGCCATTTGAAGTTTTATCAGTGTTTTATTTTGGGACTCAATGGTAGCATAGCTATGAGCGATAGCTTAAATTTATAAGAGGCACGAGTACTTTATTGTCACAAAATTTTAAGGTTTAATGACGCTCCAGTAAAAAGTTACAAACATTGGATTGTTGCAAACTTTGATAGGTATAGGACGCACCGTATAGAAATGAGGGCCATTTGAAGTTTTAGCAGTGTTTGATTTGGGACTCAAAGGTAGCATTGCTATGAGCGATAGCTGAAATTGATACGAGGCACGAGTACTTTATTGTCACAAAATTTCAAGGTTTTATGACGCTTCAGTAAACAGTTTAATAGCATTTGAATGTTGCATATTTTTATAAGTGTAGGACGCACCGTATAGAAGTTACGGCCATTTGAAATTTTAGCAGTGTTTGATTTGGGATTTAATGGTAGCATAGCTATGAGCGATAGCTTAAATTGATAAGAGGCACGAGTAATTTATTGTCACAAAATTGCAAGGTTTTATGACGCTCCAGTAAAAAGTTACAAGCATTTGAATGTTGCAAACTTTGATAGGTATAGCACGCAGCGTATAGAAATGGGGGCCATTTGAAGTTTTAGCAGTGTTTGATTTGGGACTCAAAGGTAGAATTGCTATGAGCGATAGCTTAAATTGATAGAAGGTACGAGTACTTTATTGTACAACATTTCAAGTTTTTATGACGCTCCCGTAAAAAATTAGAAGCATTTTAATGTTGCAAACTTTGATAGGTGTAGGAGGCACCGTATAGAAGTTAGGGCCATTTGAAGTTTTAGCAGTGTTTGATTTTGGGACTCAAGGGTAGCATAGCTATGAGCGATAGCTTAAATTGATAAGAGGCACGAGTACTTTATTGTCACAACATTTCAAGTTTTTATGACGCTTCAGTAAACAGTTTAATAG
The DNA here is from genome assembly GCA_920105625.2 of Clusia tigrina. Classification (NCBI taxonomy): domain Eukaryota; kingdom Metazoa; phylum Arthropoda; class Insecta; order Diptera; family Clusiidae; genus Clusia; species Clusia tigrina. The sequence goes on along the minus strand of CAKKTE020000245.1, from coordinate 46,852 downwards.
CATTTGAATGTTGCATATTTTTATAGGTGTAGGACGCACCGTATAGAAGTTAGGGCCATTTGAAGTTTTAGCAGTGTTTGATTTGGGACTTAATGGCAGCATAGCTATGAGCGATAGCTTAAATTGATAAGAGGCACGAGTACTTTATTGTCACAAAATTTCAAGGTTTTATGACGCTTCAGTAAACAGTTTAATACCATTTGAATGTTGCATATTTTTATAGGTGTAGGACGCACCGCATAGAAGTTAGGGCCATTCGAAGTTTTACCAGTGTTTGATTTGGGACTTAATGGTAGCATAGCTATGAGCGATAGCTTAAATTGATAAGAGGCACGAGTAATTTATTGTCACAAAATTTCAAGGTTTTATGACGCTTCAGTAAAAAGTTACAAGCATTTGAATGTTGCAAACTTTGATAGGTATAGGACGCACCGTATAGAAATGAGGGCCATTTGAAGTTTTAGCAGTGTTTGATTTGGGACACAACGGTAGCATTGCTATGATGGATAGCTTAAATTGATAGGAGGTACGAGTACTTTATTGTCACAACATTTCAAGTTTTTATGACGCTCCAGTAAAAAATTAGAAGCAGTTTAATGTTGCAAACTTTGATAGGTGTAGGATGCACCGTATAGAAGCTAGGGCCATTTGAAGTTTTATCAGTGTTTGATTTGGGACTCAAGGGTAGCATAGCTATGAGCGATAACTTAAATTGATAAGAGGCACGAGTACTTTATTATCACAAAATTTAAAGATTTTATGACGCTCCGGTAAAAAGTTACAAGCATTTGAATGTTGCAAACTTTTATAAGTGTAGGACGCACCGTATAGAAGTTAGGGCCATTTGAAGTTTTAGTAGTGTTTGATTTGGGACTCAAGGGTAGCATAGCTATGAGCGATAGCTTAAATTGATAAGAGGCACGAGTATTTTATTGTCACAAAATTTTACGGTTTTATGACGCTCCAGTAAAAAGTTACAAGCATTGGATTGTTGCAAACTTTGATAGGTATAGGACGCACCGTACAGAAGTTAGGGCCATTTGAAATTTTAGCAGTGTTTGATTTGAGACTCAACGGTAGGATGCTATGAGCGATAGCTTAAACTGATAAGAGGTACGAGTAGTTTATTGTCACAACATTTCAAGGTTTTATAACGCTCCAGTCAAAAATTACAAGCATTTGAATGTTGCCAACTTTGATAGGTATAGGACGCACCGTATAGAAGTGAGGGCCATTTGGAGTTTTATCAGTGTCTGATTTGGGACTCAAGGGTAGCCTAGTTATGAGCGATAGCTTAAACTGATAAGAGGCACGAGTACTTTATTGTCACAAAATTGCAAGGTTTTATGACGCTCCAGTAAAAAGTTACAAGCATTTGAATGTTGCAAACTTTGATAGGTATAGGAGGCACTGTACAGAAGTTAGGGCCATTTGAAGTTTTAGCAGTGTTTGATTTGGGACTCAAAGGTAGCATAGCTATGAGCGATAGCTTAAACTGATAAGAGGCACGAGTACTTTATTGTCACAAAATTTCAAGGTTTTATGACGCTTCAGTAAACAGTTTAATAGCATTTGAATGTTGCATATTTTTATAAGTGTAGGACGCACCGTATAGAAGTTAGGGCCATTTGAAATTTTAGCAGTGTTTGATTTGGGACTTAATGGTAGCATAGCTATGAGCGATAGCTTAAATTGATAAGAGGCACGAGTAATTTATTGTCACAAAATTTCAAGGTTTTATGACGCTCCAGTAAAAAGTTACAAGCATTTGAATGTTGCAAACTTTGATAGGTATAGCACGCAGCGTATAGAAATGGGGGCCATTTGAAGTTTTAGCAGTGTTTGATTTGGGACTCAAAGGTAGAATTGCTATGAGCGATAGCTTAAATTGATAGAAGGTACGAGTACTTTATTGTACAACATTTCAAGTTTTTATGACGCTCCCGTAAAAAATTAGAAGCATTTTAATGTTGCAAACTTTGATAGGTGTAGGAGGCACCGTAGAGAAGTTAGAGCCATTTGAAGTTTTAGCAGTGTTTGATTTTGGGACTCAAGGGTAGCATAGCTATGAGCGATAGCTTAAATTGATAAGAGGCACGAGTACTTTATTGTCACAACATTTCAAGTTTTTATGACGCTTCAGTAAACAGTTTAATAGCATTTGAATGTTGCATATTTTTATAGGTGTAGGACGCACCGTATAGAAGTTAGGGCCATTTGAAGTTTTAGCAGTGTTTGATTTGGGACTTAATGGCAGCATAGCTATGAGCGATAGCTTAAATTGATAAGAGGCACGAGTAATTTATTGTCACAAAATTTCAAGGTTTTATGACGCTCCAGTAAAAAGTTACAAGCATCTGAATGTTGCAAACTTTGATAGGTATAGGACGCACCGTACAAAAGTTAGGGCCATTTGAAATTTTATCAGTGTTTTATTCTGGGACTCAATGGTTGCATAGCTATTGAGCGATAGCTTAAATTGATAAGAGGCACGAGTATTTTATTGTCACAAAATTTCAAGGTTTTATGACGCTTCAGTAAACAGTTTAATACCATTTGAATGTTGCATATTTTTATAGGTGTAGGACGCACCGCATAGAAGTTAGGGCCATTCGAAGTTTTACCAGTGTTTGATTTGGGACTTAATGGTAGCATAGCTATGAGCGATAGCTTAAATTGATAAGAGGCACGAGTAATTTATTGTCACAAAATTTCAAGGTTTTATGACGCTTCAGTAAAAAGTTACAAGCATTTGAATGTTGCAAACTCTGATAGGTATAGGACGCACCGTATAGAAATAAGGGCCATTTGAAGTTTTAGCAGTGTTTGATTTGGGACACAAAGGTAGCATTGCTATGATGGATAGCTTAAATTGATAGGAGGTACGAGTACTTTATTGTCACAACATTTCAAGTTTTTATGACGCTCCAGTAAAAAATTAGAAGCAGTTTAATGTTGCAAACTCTGATAGGTATAGGACGCACCGTATAGAAATAAGGGCCATTTGAAGTTTTAGCAGTGTTTGATTTGGGACACAAAGGTAGCATTGCTATGATGGATAGCTTAAATTGATAGGAGGCACGAGTACTTTATTATCACAAAATTTAAAGATTTTATGACGCTCCGGTAAAAAGTTACAAGCATTTGAATGTTGCAAACTTTTATAAGTGTAGGACGCACCGTATAGAAGTTAGGGCCATTTGAAGTTTTAGCAGTGTTTGATTTGGGACTCAAGGGTAGCATAGCTATGAGCGATAGCTTAAATTGATAAGAGGCACGAGTATTTTATTGTCACAAAATTTTAAGGTTTTATGACGCTCCAGTAAAAAGTTACAAGCATTGGATTGTTGCAAACTTTGATAGGTATAGGACGCACCGTACAGAAGTTAGGGCCATTTGAAATTTTAGCAGTGTTTGATTTGAGACTCAACGGTAGGATGCTATGAGCGATAGCTTAAATTGATAAGAGGTACGAGTAGTTTATTGTCACAACATTTCAAGGTTTTATAACGCTCCAGTCAAAAATTACAAGCATTTGAATGTTGCCAACTTTGATAGGTATAGGACGCACCTAGTTATGAGCGATAGCTTAAACTGATAAGAGGCACGAGTACTTTATTGTCACAAAATTGCAAGGTTTTATGATGCTCCAGTAAAAAGTTACAAGCATTTGAATGTTGCAAACTTTGCTAGATATAGGACGCACTGTACAGAAGTTAGGGCCATTTGAAGTTTTAGCAGTGTTTGATTTGGGACTCAAATGTAGCATAGCTATGAGCGATAGCTTAAACTGATAAGAGGCACGAGTACTTTATTGTCACAAAATTGCAAGGTTTTATGATGCTCCAGTAAAAAGTTACAAGCATTTGAATGTTGCTAACTTTGATAGGTATAGGACGCACCGTATAGAAGTTAGGGCCATTTGAATTTTTATCAGTGTTTTATTTTGGGACTCAATGGTAGCATAGCTATGAGCGATAGCTTAAATTTATAAGAGGCACGCGCACTTTATTGTCACAAAATTTCAAAATCTTATGACGCGCCAGTAAAAAGTTACAAGCATTTGAATGTTGCAAACTTTGATAAGAGTATGACGCACAGTACAGAAGTTAGGGCCATTTGAAGTTTTATCAGTGTCTGATTTGGGACTCAAGGGTAGCCTAGTTATGAGCGATAACTTAAATTGATAAAAGGCACGAGTAGTATATTGTCACAAATTTTCAAGATTTTATGACGCTTCAGTAAAAAGCTACAAGCATATGATTGTTGCAAACTTTGATAGGTATAGGACGCACTGTATAGAAATGAGGGTCATTTGAAGTTTTAGCAGTGTTAGATTTGGGACTCAAAGGTAGCATTGCTATGAGCGATAGCTTAAATTGATAGGAGGTACGAGTACTTTATTGTCACAACATTTCAAATTTTTATGACGCTCCAGTAAAAAATTAGAAGTATTTTAATGTTGCAAACTTTGATAGGTGTAGGATGCACCGTATAGAAGTTAGGGCCATTTGAAGTTTTATCAGTGTTTGATTTTGTGGACTCAAGGGTAGCATAGCTATGAGCGATAGCTTAAATTGATAAGAGGCACGAGTACTTTATTGTCTGAAAGTTTCAAGGTTAAATGACGCTCCAGTAAAAAGTTACAAGCAATTGAATGTTGCAAACTCTGATAGGTGTAGGAGGCACCGTATAGAATTTAGAGCCATTTGAAGTTTTAGCATTGTTTGATTTTATAACTCAAGGGTAGAATAGCTATGAGCGATAGCTTAAATTGATAAGAGGCACGAGTACTTTATTGTCACAACATTTCAAGTTTTTATGACGCTTCAGTAAACAGTTTAATAGCATTTGAATGCTGCATATTTTTATAGGTGTAGGACGCACAGTATAGAAGTTAGGGCCATTTGAAGTTTTAGCAGTGTTTGATTTGGGACTTAATGGTAGCATAGCTATGAGCGATAGCTTAAATTGATAAGAGGCACGAGTAATTTATTGTCACATAATTTCAAGGTTTTATGACGCTCCAGTAAAAAGTTACAAGCATTTGAATGTTGCAAACTTTGATAGGTATAGGATGCACCGTACAAAAGTTAGGGCCATTTGAAATTTTATCAGTGTTTTATTTTGGGACTCCGTGGTTGCATAGCTATTGAGCGATAGCTTAAATTGATACGAGGCACGAGGACTTTATTGTCACAAAATTTCAAAGTCTTATGACGCGCCAGTAAAAAGTTACAAGCATTTGAATGTTGCAAACTCTGATAGGTGTAGGAGGCACCGTATAGAAGTAAGATCCATTTGATGTTTTAGCAGCGTTTGATTTTGGGACTCAAGGGTAGCATAGCTATGAGCGATAGCTTAAATTGATAAGAGGCACGAGTACTTTATTGTCACAACATTTCAAGTTTTTATGACGCTTCAGTAAACAGTTTAATAGCATTTGAATGTTGCATATTTTTATAGGTGTAGGACGCACCGTATAGAAGTTAGGGCCATTTGAAGTTTTAGCAGTGTTTGATTTGGGACTTAATGGTAGCATAGCTATGAGCGATAGCTTAAATTGATAAGAGATAATTTATTGTCACAAAATTTCAAGGTTTTATGACGCTTCAGTAAACAGTTTAATAGCATTTGAATGTTGCATATTTTTATAGGTGTAGGACGCACCGTATAGAAGTTAGGGCCATTTGAATTTTTATCAGTGTTTTATTTTGGGACTCAATGGTAGCATAGCTATGAGCGATAGCTTAAATTTATAAGAGGCACGAGTACTTTATTGTCACAAAATTTCAAAGTCTTATGACGCGCCAGTAAAAAGTTACAAGCATTTGAATGTTGCAAACTTTGATAAGTGTAGGACGCACCGTACAGAAGTTAGGGCTATTTGAAGTTTTATCAGTGTCTGATTTGGGACTCAAGGGTAGCCTAGTTATGAGCGCTAACTTAAATTGATAAGAGGCACGAGTAGTTTATTGTCACAAAATTTCAAGATTTTATGACGCTTCAGTAAAAAGTTACAAGCATATGATTGTTGCAAACTTTTATAAGTGTAGGACGCACCGTTTAGAAGTTAGGGCCATTTGAAGTTTTAGCAGTGTTTGATTTGGGACTCAAGGGTAGCATAGCTATGAGCGATAGCTTAAATTGATAAGAGGCACGAGTATTTTATTGTCACAAAATTTTAAGGTTTAATGACGCTCCAGTAAAAAGTTACAAACATTGGATTGTTGCAAACTTTGATAGGTATAGGACGCACCGTATAGAAATGAGGGCCATTTGAAATTTTAGCAGTGTTTGATTTGGGACTCAAAGGTAGCATTGCTATGAGCGATAGCTGAAATTGATACGAGGCACGAGTACTTTATTGTCACAAAATTTCAAGGTTTTATGACGCTTCAGTAAACAGTTTAATAGCATTTGAATGTTGCATATTTTTATAAGTGTAGGATGCACCGTATAGAAGTTACGGCCATTTGAAATTTTAGCAGTGTTTGATTTGGGATTTAATGGTAGCATAGCTATGAGCGATAGCTTAAATTGATAAGAGGCACGAGTAATTTATTGTCACAAAATTGCAAGGTTTTATGACGCTCCAGTAAAAAGTTACAAGCATTTGAATGTTGCAAACTTTGATAGGTATAGCACGCAGCGTATAGAAATGGGGGCCATTTGAAGTTTTAGCAGTGTTTGATTTGGGACTCAAAGGTAGAATTGCTATGAGCGATAGCTTAAATTGATAGAAGGTACGAGTACTTTATTGTACAACATTTCAAGTTTTTATGACGCTCCCGTAAAAAATTAGAAGCATTTTAATGTTGCAAACTTTGATAGGTGTAGGACGCACCGTATAGAAGTTAGGGCCATTTGAAGTTTTAGCAGTGTTTGATTTTGGGACTCAAGGGTAGCATAGCTATGAGCGATAGCTTAAATTGATAAGAGGCACGAGTACTTTATTGTCACAAAATTTCAAGGTTTTATGACGCTTCAGTAAACAGTTTAATAGCATTTGAATGTTGCATATTTTTATAGGTGTAGGACGCACCGTATAGAAGTTAGGGCCATTTGAAGTTTTAGCAGTGTTTGATTTGGGACTTAATGGCAGCATAGCTATGAGCGATAGCTTAAATTGATAAGAGGCACGAGTACTTTATTGTCACAAAATTTCAAGGTTTTATGACGCTTCAGTAAACAGTTTAATACCATTTGAATGTTGCATATTTTTATAGGTGTAGGACGCACCGCATAGAAGTTAGGGCCATTCGAAGTTTTACCAGTGTTTGATTTGGGACTTAATGGTAGCATAGCTATGAGCGATAGCTTAAATTGATAAGAGGCACGAGTAATTTATTGTCACAAAATTTCAAGGTTTTATGACGCTTCAGTAAAAAGTTACAAGCATTTGAATGTTGCAAACTTTGATAGGTATAGGACGCACCGTATAGAAATGAGGGCCATTTGAAGTTTTAGCAGTGTTTGATTTGGGAGACAAAGGTAGCATTGCTATGATGGATAGCTTAAATTGATAGGAGGTACGAGTACTTTATTGTCACAACATTTCAAGTTTTTATGACGCTCCAGTAAAAAATTAGAAGCAGTTTAATGTTGCAAACTTTGATAGGTGTAGGATGCACCGTATAGAAGCTAGGGCCATTTGAAGTTTTATCAGTGTTTGATTTGGGACTCAAGGGTAGCATAGCTATGAGCGATAACTTAAATTGATAAGAGGCACGAGTACTTTATTATCACAAAATTTAAAGATTTTATGACGCTCCGGTAAAAAGTTACAAGCATTTGAATGTTGCAAACTTTTATAAGTGTAGGACGCACCGTATAGAAGTTAGGGCCATTTGAAGTTTTAGTAGTGTTTGATTTGGGACTCAAGGGTAGCATAGCTATGAGCGATAGCTTAAATTGATAAGAGGCACGAGTATTTTATTGTCACAAAATTTTAAGGTTTTATGACGCTCCAGTAAAAAGTTACAAGCATTGGATTGTTGCAAACTTTGATAGGTATAGGACGCACCGTACAGAAGTTAGGGCCATTTGAAATTTTAGCAGTGTTTGATTTGAGACTCAACGGTAGGATGCTATGAGCGATAGCTTAAACTGATAAGAGGTACGAGTAGTTTATTGTCACAACATTTCAAGGTTTTATAACGCTCCAGTCAAAAATTACAAGCATTTGAATGTTGCCAACTTTGATAGGTATAGGACGCACCGTATAGAAGTGAGGGCCATTTGGAGTTTTATCAGTGTCTGATTTGGGACTCAAGGGTAGCCTAGTTATGAGCGATAGCTTAAACTGATAAGAGGCACGAGTACTTTATTGTCACAAAATTGCAAGGTTTTATGACGCTCCAGTAAAAAGTTACAAGCATTTGAATGTTGCAAACTTTGATAGGTATAGGACGCACTGTACAGAAGTTAGGGCCATTTGAAGTTTTAGCAGTGTTTGATTTGGGACTCAAAGGTAGCATAGCTATGAGCGATAGCTTAAACTGATAAGAGGCACGAGTACTTTATTGTCACAAAATTTCAAGGTTTTATGACGCTTCAGTAAACAGTTTAATAGCATTTGAATGTTGCATATTTTTATAGGTGTAGGACGCACCGTATAGAAGTTAGGGCCATTTGAAATTTTAGCAGTGTTTGATTTGGGACTTAATGGTAGCATAGCTATGAGCGATAGCTTAAATTGATAAGAGGCACGAGTAATTTATTGTCACAAAATTTCAAGGTTTTATGACGCTCCAGTAAAAAGTTACAAGCATTTGAATGTTGCAAACTTTGATAGGTATAGCACGCAGCGTATAGAAATGGGGGCCATTTGAAGTTTTAGCAGTGTTTGATTTGGGACTCAAAGGTAGAATTGCTATGAGCGATAGCTTAAATTGATAGAAGGTACGAGTACTTTATTGTACAACATTTCAAGTTTTTATGACGCTCCCGTAAAAAATTAGAAGCATTTTAATGTTGCAAACTTTGATAGGTGTAGGAGGCACCGTAGAGAAGTTAGAGCCATTTGAAGTTTTAGCAGTGTTTGATTTTGGGACTCAAGGGTAGCATAGCTATGAGCGATAGCTTAAATTGATAAGAGGCACGAGTACTTTATTGTCACAACATTTCAAGTTTTTATGACGCTTCAGTAAACAGTTTAATAGCATTTGAATGTTGCATATTTTTATAGGTGTAGGACGCACCGTATAGAAGTTAGGGCCATTTGAAGTTTTAGCAGTGTTTGATTTGGGACTTAATGGCAGCATAGCTATGAGCGATAGCTTAAATTGATAAGAGGCACGAGTAATTTATTGTCACAAAATTTCAAGGTTTTATGACGCTCCAGTAAAAAGTTACAAGCATCTGAATGTTGCAAACTTTGATAGGTATAGGACGCACCGTACAAAAGTTAGGGCCATTTGAAATTTTATCAGTGTTTTATTCTGGGACTCAATGGTTGCATAGCTATGAGCGATAGCTTAAATTGATAAGAGGCACGAGTATTTTATTGTCACAAAATTTCAAGGTTTTATGACGCTTCAGTAAACAGTTTAATACCATTTGAATGTTGCATATTTTTATAGGTGTAGGACGCACCGCATAGAAGTTAGGGCCATTCGAAGTTTTACCAGTGTTTGATTTGGGACTTAATGGTAGCATAGCTATGAGCGATAGCTTAAATTGATAAGAGGCACGAGTAATTTATTGTCACAAAATTTCAAGGTTTTATGACGCTTCAGTAAAAAGTAATAAGCATTTGAATGTTGCAAACTCTGATAGGTATAGGACGCACCGTATAGAAATAAGGGCCATTTGAAGTTTTAGCAGTGTTTGATTTGGGACACAAAGGTAGCATTGCTATGATGGATAGCTTAAATTGATAGGAGGTACGAGTACTTTATTGTCACAACATTTCAAGTTTTTATGACGCTCCAGTAAAAAATTAGAAGCAGTTTAATGTTGCAAACTCTGATAGGTATAGGACGCACCGTATAGAAATAAGGGCCATTTGAAGTTTTAGCAGTGTTTGATTTGGGACACAAAGGTAGCATTGCTATGATGGATAGCTTAAATTGATAGGAGGCACGAGTACTTTATTATCACAAAATTTAAAGATTTTATGACGCTCCGGTAAAAAGTTACAAGCATTTGAATGTTGCAAACTTTTATAAGTGTAGGACGCACCGTATAGAAGTTAGGGCCATTTGAAGTTTTAGTAGTGTTTGATTTGGGACTCAAGGGTAGCATAGCTATGAGCAATAGCTTAAATTGATAAGAGGCACGAGTATTTTATTGTCACAAAATTTTAACGTTTTATGACGCTCCAGTAAAAAGTTACAAGCATTGGATTGTTGCAAACTTTGATAGGTATAGGACGCACCGTACAGAAGTTAGGGCCATTTGAAATTTTAGCAGTGTTTGATTTGAGACTCAACGGTAGGATGCTATGAGTGATAGCTTAAATTGATAAGAGGTACGAGTAGTTTATTGTCACAACATTTCAAGGTTTTATAACGCTCCAGTCAAAAATTACAAGCATTTGAATGTTGCCAACTTTGATAGGTATAGGACGCACCGTATAGAAGTGAGGGCCATTTGGAGTTTTATCAGTGTCTGATTTGGGACTCAAGGGTAGCCTAGTTATGAGCGATAGCTTAAACTGATAAGAGGCACGAGTACTTTATTGTCACAAAATTGCAAGGTTTTATGATGCTCCAGTAAAAAGTTACAAGCATTTGAATGTTGCAAACTTTGCTAGATATAGGACGCACTGTACAGAAGTTAGGGCCATTTGAAGTTTTAGCAGTGTTTGATTTGGGACTCAAATGTAGCATAGCTATGAGCGATAGCTTAAACTGATAAGAGGCACGAGTACTTTATTGTCACAAAATTGCAAGGTTTTATGATGCTCCAGTAAAAAGTTACAAGCATTTGAATGTTGCTAACTTTGATAGGTATAGGACGCACCGTATAGAAGTTAGGGCCATTTGAATTTTTATCAGTGTTTTATTTTGGGACTCAATGGTAGCATAGCTATGAGCGATAGCTTAAATTTATAAGAGGCACGCGCACTTTATTGTCACAAAATTTCAAAATCTTATGACGCGCCAGTAAAAAGTTACAAGCATTTGAATGTTGCAAACTTTGATAAGAGTAGGACGCACAGTACAGAAGTTAGGGCCATTTGAAGTTTTATCAGTGTCTGATTTGGGACTCAAGGGTAGCCTAGTTATGAGCGATAACTTAAATTGATAAAAGGCACGAGTAGTATATTGTCACAAATTTTCAAGATTTTATGACGCTTCAGTAAAAAGCTACAAGCATATGATTGTTGCAAACTTTGATAGGTATAGGACGCACTGTATAGAAATGAGGGTCATTTGAAGTTTTAGCAGTGTTAGATTTGGGACTCAAAGGTAGCATTGCTATGAGCGATAGCTTAAATTGATAGGAGTACTTTATTGTCACAACATTTCAAATTTTTATGACGCTCCAGTAAAAAATTAGAAGCATTTTAATGTTGCAAACTTTGATAGGTGTAGGATGCACCGTATAGAAGTTAGGGCCATTTGAAGTTTTATCAGTGTTTGATTTTGTGGACTCAAGGGTAGCATAGCTATGAGCGATAGCTTAAATTGATAAGAGGCACGAGTACTTTATTGTCTGAAAATTTCAAGGTTTAATGACGCTCCAGTAAAAAGTTACAAGCAATTGAATGTTGCAAACTCTGATAGGTGTAGGAGGCACCGTATAGAATTTAGAGCCATTTGAAGTTTTAGCATTGTTTGATTTTATAACTCAAGGGTAGAATAGCTATGAGCGATAGCTTAAATTGATAAGAGGCGCGAGTACTTTATTGTCACAACATTTCAAGTTTTTATGACGCTTCAGTAAACAGTTTAATAGCATTTGAATGTTGCATATTTTTATAGGTGTAGGACGCACAGTATAGAAGTTAGGGCCATTTGAAGTTTTAGCAGTGTTTGATTTGGGACTTAATGGTAGCATAGCTATGAGCGATAGCTTAAATTGATAAGAGGCACGAGTAATTTATTGTCACATAATTTCAAGGTTTTATGACGCTCCAGTAAAAAGTTACAAGCATTTGAATGTTGCAAACTTTGATAGGTATAGGATGCACCGTACAAAAGTTAGGGCCATTTGAAATTTTATCAGTGTTTTATTTTGGGACTCCGTGGTTGCATAGCTATTGAGCGATGGCTTAAATTGATACGAGGCACGAGGACTTTATTGTCACAAAATTTCAAGGTTTTATGACGCTTCAGTAAACAGTTTAATAGCATTTGAATGTTGCATATTTTTATAAGTGTAGGAAGCACCGTATAGAAGTTAGGGCCATTTGAAATTTTAGCAGTGTTTGTTTTGGGACTTAATGGTAGCATAGCTATGAGCGATAGCTTAAATTGATAAGAGGCACGAGTAATTTATTGTCACAAAATTTCAAGGTTTTATGACGCTCCAGTAAAAAATTAGAAGCATTTTAATGTTGCAAACTTTGATAGGTGTAGGAGGCACCGTATAGAAGTTAGAGCCATTTGAAGTTTTAGCAGTGTTTGATTTTGGGACTCAAGGGTAGCATAGCTATGAGCGATAGCTTAAATTGATAAGAGGCACGAGTACTTTATTGTCACAACATTTCAAGTTTTTATGACGCTTCAGTAAACAGTTTAATAGCATTTGAATGTTGCATATTTTTATAGGTGTAGGACGCACAGTATAGAAGTTAGGGCCATTTGAAGTTTTAGCAGTGTTTGATTTGGGACTTAATGGTAGCATAGCTATGAGCGATAGCTTAAATTGATAAGAGGCACGAGTAATTTATTGTCACATAATTTCAAGGTTTTATGACGCTCCAGTAAAAAGTTACAAGCATCTGAATGTTGCAAACTTTGATAGGTATAGGACGCACCGTACAAAAGTTAGGGCCATTTGAAATTTTATCAGTGTTTTATTCTGGGACTCAATGGTTGCATAGCTATTGAGCGATAGCTTAAATTGATAAGAGGCACGAGTACTTTATTGTCACAAAATTTCAAGGTTTTATAACGCTTCAGTAAACAGTTTAATACCATTTGAATGTTGCATATTTTTATAGGTGTAGGACGCACCGCATAGAATTTAGGGCCATTCGAAGTTTTACCAGTGTTTGATTTGGGACTTAATGGTAGCATAGCTATGAGCGATAGCTTAAATTGATAAGAGGCACGAGTAATTTAGTGTCACAAAATTTCAAGGTTTTATGACGCTTCAGTAAAAAGTTACAAGCATTTGAATGTTGCAAACTTTGATAGGTATAGGACGCACCGTATAGAAATGAGGGCCATTTGAAGTTTTAGCAGTGTTTGATTTGGGACACAAAGGTAGCATTGCTATGATGGATAGCTTAAATTGATAGGAGGTACGAGTACTTTATTGTCACAACATTTCAAGTTTTTATGACGCTCCAGTAAAAAATCAGAAGCAGTTTAATGTTGCAAACTTTGATAGGTGTAGGATGCACCGTATAGAAGCTAGGGCCATTTGAAGTTTTATCAGTGTTTGATTTGGGACTCAAGGGTGGCATAGCTATGAGCGATAACTTAAATTGATAAGAGGCACGAGTACTTTATTATCACAAAATTTAAAGATTTTATGACGCTCCGGTAAAAAGTTACAAGCATTTGAATGTTGCAAACTTTTATAAGTGTAGGACGCACCGTATAGAAGTTAGGGCCATTTGAAGTTTTAGTAGTGTTTGATTTGGGACTCAAGGGTAGCATAGCTATGAGCAATAGCTTAAATTGATAAGAGGCACGAGTATTTTATTGTCACAAAATTTTAACGTTTTATGACGCTCCAGTAAAAAGTTACAAGCATTGGATTGTTGCAAACTTTGATAGGTATAGGACGCACCGTACAGAAGTTAGGGCCATTTGAAATTTTAGCATTGTTTGATTTGAGACTCAACGGTAGGATGCTATGAGCGATAGCTTAAATTGATAAGAGGTACGAGTAGTTTATTGTCACAACATTTCAAGGTTTTATAACGCTCCAGTCAAAAATTACAAGCATTTGAATGTTGCCAACTTTGATAGGTATAGGACGCACCGTATAGAAGTGAGGGCCATTTGGAGTTTTATCAGTGTCTGATTTGGGACTCAAGGGTAGGCTAGTTATGAGCGATAGCTTAAACTGATAAGAGGCACGAGTACTTTATTGTCACAAAATTGCAAGGTTTTATGATGCTCCAGTAAAAAGTTACAAGCATTTGAATGTTGCAAACTTTGCTAGGTATAGGACGCACTGTACAGAAGTTAGGGCCATTTGAAGTTTTAGCAGTGTTTGATTTGGGACTCAAGGGTAGCATAGCTATGAGCGATAGCTTAAACTGATAAGAGGCACGAGTACTTTATTGTCACAAAATTGCAAGGTTTTATGATGCTCCAGTAAAAAGTTACAAGCATTTGAATGTTGCTAACTTTGATAGGTATAGGACGCACCGTATAGAAGTTAGGGCCATTTGAATTTTTATCAGTGTTTTATTTTGGGACTCAATGGAAGCATAGCTATGAGCGATAGCTTAAATTTATAAGAGGCACGAGCACTTTATTGTCACAAAATTTCAAAATCTTATGACGCGCCAGTAAAAAGTTACAAGCATTTGAATGTTGCAAACTTTGATAAGAGTAGGACGCACAGTATAGAAGTTAGGGCCATTTGAAGTTTTATCAGTGTCTGATTTGGGACTCAAGGGTAGCCTAGTTATGAGCGATAACTTAAATTGATAAAAGGCACGAGTAGTATATTGTCACAAAATTTCAAGATTTTATGACGCTTCAGTAAAAAGTTACAAGCATATGATTGTTGCAAACTTTGACAGGTATAGGACGCACTGTATAGAAATGAGGGTCATTTGAAGTTTTAGCAGTGTTAGATTTGGGACTCAAAGGTAGCATTGCTATGAGCGATAGCTTAAATTGATAGGAGGTACGAGTACTTTATTGTCACAACATTTCAAATTTTTATGACGCTCCAGTAAAAAATTAGAAGCATTTTAATGTTGCAAACTTTGATAGGTGTAGGATGCACCGTATAGAAGTTAGGGCCATTTGAAGTTTTATCAGTGTTTGATTTTGTGGACTCAAGGGTAGCATAGATATGAGCGATAGCCTAAATTGATAAGAGGCACGAGTACTTTATTGTCTGAAAATTTCAAGGTTTAATGACGCTCCAGTAAAAAGTTACAAGCAATTGAATGTTGCAAACTCTGATAGGTGTAGGAGGCACCGTATAGAATTTAGAGCCATTTGAAGTTTTAGCCGTGTTTGATTTTATAACTCAAGGGTAGCATAGCTATGAGCGATAGCTTAAATTGATAAGAGGCACGAGTACTTTATTGTCACAACATTTCAAGTTTTTATGACGCTTCAGTAAACAGTTTAATAGCATTTGAATGTTGCATATTTTTATAGGTGTAGGACGCACAGTATAGAAGTTAGGGCCATTTGAAGTTTCAGCAGTGTTTGATTTGGGACTTAATGGTAGCATAGCTATGAGCGATAGCTTAAATTGATAAGAGGCACGAGTAATTTATTGTCACAAAATTTCAAGGTTTTATGACGCTCCAGTAAAAAGTTACAAGCATTTTTAATGTTGCAAACTTTGATAGGTATAGGATGCACCGTACAAAAGTTAGGGCCATTTGAAATTTTATCAGTGTTTTATTTTGGGACTCCGTGGTTGCATAGCTATTGAGCGATAGCTTAAATTGATACGAGGCACGAGTACTTTATTGTCACAAAATTTCAAGGTTTTATGACGCTTCAGTAAACAGTTTAATAGCATTTGAATGTTGCATATTTTTATAGGTGTAGGACGCACAGTATAGAAGTTAGGGCCATTTGAAGTTTTAGCAGTGTTTGATTTGGGACTTAATGGTAGCATAGCTATGAGCGATAGCTTAAATTGATAAAAGGCACGAGTAATTTATTGTCACAAAATTTCAAGGTTTTATGACGCTCCAGTAAAAAGTTACAAACATTGGATTGTTGCAAACTTTGATAGGTATAGGACGCACCGTACAGAAGTTAGGGCCATTTGAAATTTGAGCAGTGTTTGATTTGAGACTCAACGGTAGGATGCTATGAGCGATAGCTTAAATTGATAAGAGGTACGAGTAGTTTATTGTCACAAAATTTCAAGATTTTATGACGCTTCAGTAAAAAGTTACAAGCATATGATTGGTGCAAACTTTTATAAGTCTAGGACGCACCGTTTAGAAGTTAGGGCCATTTGAAGTTTTAGCAGTGTTTGATTTGGGACTCAAGGGTAGCATAGCTATGAGCGATAGCTTATATTGATAAGAGGCACGAGTATTTTATTGTCACAAATTTTTAAGGTTTTATGACGCACCAGTAAAAAGTTACAAGCATTGGATTGTTGCAAACTTTGATAGGTATAGGACGCACCGTACAGAAGTTAGGGCCATTTGAAATTTGAGAAGTGTTTGATTTGAGACTCAACAATAGGATGCTATGAGCGATAGCTTAAATTGATAAGAGGTACGAGTAGTTTATTGTCACAACATTTCAAGGTTTTATAACGCTCCAGTAAAAAATTACAAGCATTTGAATGTTGCCAACTTTGATAGGTATAGGACGCACCGTATAGAAATGAGGCCCATTTGAAATTTTAGCAGTGTTTGATTTGGGACTCAAAGTTAGCATTGCTATGAGCGATAGCTTAAATTGATAGGAGGTACGAGTACTTTATTGTCACAACATTTCAAGTTTTTATGACGCTCCATTAAAAAATTAGAAGCATTTTAATGTTGCAAACATTGATAGGTGTAGGATGCACCGTATAGAAGTTAGGGCCATTTGAAGTTTTATCAGTGTTTGATTTGGGACTCAAGGGTAACATAGCTATGAGCGATAACTTAAATTGATAAGAGGCACGAGTACTTTATTATCACAAAATTTAAAGATTTTATGAGGCTCCGGTAAAAAGTTACAAGCATTTGAATGTTGCAAACTTTTATAAGTGTAGGACGCACCGTATAGAAGTTAGGGCCATTTGAAGTTTTAGCAGTGTTTGATTTGGGACGCAAGGATAGCATAGCTATGAGCGATAGCTTAAATTGATAAGAGGCTCCAGTACTTTATTGTCACAAAATGTCAAGGTTTTATGACGCTCCAGTAAAAAGTTACAAGCATTTGAATGTTGCAAACTTTGATAGGAGTAGGACGCACTGTATAGAAGTTAGGGCCATTTGAAGTTTTAGCAGTGTTTGATTTGGGACGCAAGGGTAGCATAGCTATGAGCGATAACATAAATTGATAAGAGGCACGAGTTTATTGTCACAACAATTCAAGGTTTTATAACGCTCCAGTAAAAAATTACGAGATTTTATGACGCTTCAGTAAAAAGTTACAAGCATATGATTGGTGCAAACTTTTATAAGTCTAGGACGCACCGTTTAGAAGTTAGGGCTATTTGAAGTTTTAGCAGTGTTTGATTTGGGACTCAAGGGTAGCATAGCTATGAGCGATAGCTTAAATTGATAAGAGGCACGAGTATTTTATTGTCACAAATTTTTAAGGTTTTATGACGCACCAGTAAAAAGTTACAAGCATTGGATTGTTGCAAACTTTGATAGGTATAGGACGCACCGTACAGAAGTTAGGGCCATTTGAAATTTGAGCAGTGTTTGATTTGAGACTCAACAATAGGATGCTATGAGCGATAGCTTAAATTGATAAGAGGTACGAGTAGTTTATTGTCACAACATTTCAAGGTTTTATAACGCTCCAGTAAAAAATTACAAGCATTTGAATGTTGCCAACTTTGATAGGTATAGGACGCACCGTATAGAAATGAGGGCCATTTGAAATTTTAGCAGTGTTTGATTTGGGACTCAAAGTTAGCATTGCTATGAGCGATAGCTTAAATTGATAGGAGGTACGAGTACTTTATTGTCACAACATTTCAAGTTTTTACGACGCTCCATTAAAAAATTAGAAGCATTTTAATGTTGCAAACATTGATAGGTGTAGGATGCACCGTATAGAAGTTAGGGCCATTTGAAGTTTTATCAGTGTTTGATTTGGGACTCAAGGGTTACATAGCTATGAGCGATAACTTAAATTGATAAGAGGCACGAGTACTTTATTATCACAAAATTTAAAGATTTTATGAGGCTCCGGTAAAAAGTTACAAGCATTTGAATGTTGCAAACTTTTATAAGTGTAGGACGCACCGTATAGAAGTTAGGGCCATTTGAAGTTTTAGCAGTGTTTGATTTGGGACTCAAGGATAGCATAGCTATGAGCGATAGCTTAAATTGATAAGAGGCTCCAGTACTTTATTGTCACAAAATGTCAAGGTTTTATGACGCTCCAGTAAAAAGTTACAAGCATTTGAATGTTGCAAACTTTGATAGGAGTAGGACGCACTGTATAGAAGTTAGGGCCATTTGAAGTTTTAGCAGTGTTTGATTTGGGACGCAAGGGTAGCATAGCTATGAGCGATAACATAAATTGATAAGAGGCACGAGTTTATTGTCACAACAATTCAAGGTTTTATAACGCTCCAGTAAAAAATTACGAGCATTTGAATGTTGCCAACTTTGATAGGTATAGGACGCACCGTATAGAAGTGAGGGCCATTTGAAGTTTTATCAGTGTTTTTGTTTGGGATTCAAGGGTGGCATAGCTATGAGCGATAACTTAAATGGATAAGAGGCTCGAGTACTTTATTGTCACAAAATTTCAAGGTTTTATGACGCTCCAGTAAAAAGTGACAAGCATTTGAATGTTGCAAACTTTGCTAGGTATAGGACGCACTGTACAGAAGTTAGGGCCATTTGAAGTTTTAGCAGTGTTTGATTTGGGACTCAAAGGTAGCATAGCTATGAGCGATAGCTTAAATTGATAAGAGGCACGAGTAATTTATTGTCACAAAATTTCAAGGTTTTATGACGCTCCTGTAAAAAGTTACAAGCATTTGAATGTTGCAAACTTTGATAGGTATAGGACGCACCGTATAGAAATAAGGGCCATATGAAGTTTTAGCAGTGTTTAATTTGGGACTCAAAGGTAGCATTGCTATGAGCGATAGCTTAAATTGATAGGATGTGGGAGTACTTTATTGTCACAACATTTCAAGTTTTTATGACGCTCCAGTAAAAAATTAGAAGCATTTTAATATTGCAAACTTTGATAAATGTACGATGCACCGTACAGAAGTTAGGGCCATTTGAAGTGTTATCAGTGTTTGATTTTGGGACTCAAGGGTAGCATAGCTATGAGCGATAGCCTAAATTGATAAGAGGCACGAGTACTTTATTGTCTGAAAATTTCAAGGTTTAATGACGCTCCAGGAAAAAGTTACAAGCATTTGAATGTTGCAAACTCTGATAGGTGTAGGAGGCACCGTATAGAAGTAAGATCCATTTGAAGTTTTAGCAGCGTTTGATTTTGGGACTCAAGGGTAGCATAGCTATGAGCGATAGCTTAAATTGATAAGAGGCACGAGTACTTTATTGTCACAACATTTCAAGTTTTTATGACGCTTCAGTAAACAGTTTAATAGCATTTGAATGTTGCATATTTTTATAGGTGTAGGACGCACCGTATAGAAGTTAGGGCCATTTGAAGTTTTAGCAGTGTTTGATTTGGGACTTAATGGTAGCATAGCTATGAGCGATTACTTAAATTGATAAGAGGCACGAGTAATTTATTGTCACAAAATTTCAAGGTTTTATGACGCTTCAGTAAACAGTTTAATAGCATTTGAATGTTGCATATTTTTATAGGTGTAGGACGCACCGTATAGAAGTTAGGGCCATTTGAATTTTTATCAGTGTTTTATTTTGGGACTCAATGGTAGCATAGCTATGAGCGATAGCTTAAATTTATAAGAGGCACGAGTACTTTATTGTCACAAAATTTCAAGGTTTTATGACGCTCCAGTAAAAAGTTACAAGCATTTGAATGTTGCAAACTTTGATAAGTGTAGGACGCACCGTACAGAAGTTAGGGCTATTTGAAGTTTTATCAGTGTCTGATTTGGGACTCAAGGGTAGCCTAGTTATGAGCGCTAACTTAAATTGATAAGAGGCACGAGTAGTTTATTGTCACAGAATTTCAAGATTTTATGACGGTTCAGTAAAAAGTTACAAGCATTTGAATGTTGCAAACTTTGATAGGTATAGGACGCACCGTATAGAAATGAGGGCCATTTGAAGTTTTAGCAGTGTTTGATTTGGGACTCAAAGGTAGCATTGCTATGAGCGATAGCTTAAATTGATAGGATGTGGGAGTACTTTATTGTCACAACATTTCAAGCTTTTATGACGCTCCAGTAAAAAATTAGAAGCATTTTAATGTTGCAAACTTTGATAGATGTAGGATGCACCGTATAGAAGTTAGGGCCATTTGAAGTGTTATCAGTGTTTCATTTTGGGACTCAAGGGTAGCATAGCTATGAGCGATAGCCTAAATTGATAAGAGGCACGAGTTCTTTATTGTCTGAAAATTTCAAGGTTTAATGACGCTCCAGTAAAAAGTTACAAGCATTTGAATGTTGCAAAATCTGATAGGTGTAGGAGGCACCGTATAGAAGTAAGATCCATTTGAAGTTTTAGCAGCGTTTGATTTTGGGACTCAAGGGTAGCATAGCTATGAGCGATAGCTTAAATTGATAAGAGGCACGAGTACTTTATTGTCACAACATTTCAAGTTTTTATGACGCTTCAGTAAACAGTTTAATAGCATTTGAATGTTGCATATTTTTATAGGTGTAGGACGCACCGTATAGAGGTTAGGGCCATTTGAATTTTTATCAGTGTTTTATTTTGGGACTCAATGGTAGCATAGCTATGAGCGATAGCTTAAATTTATAAGAGGCACGAGTACTTTATTGTCACAAAATTTCAAAGTCTTATGACGCGCCAGTAAAAAGTTACAAGCATTTGAATGTTGCAAACTTTGATAAGTGTAGGACGCACCGTACAGAAGTTAGGGCCATTTGAAGTTTTATCAGTGTTTGATTTGGGACTCAAGGGTAGCCTAGTTATGAGCGCTAACTTAAATTGATAAGAGGCACGAGTAGTTTATTGTCACAAAATTTCAAGATTTTATGATGCTTCCGTAAAAAGTTACAAGCATATGATTGTTGCAAACTTTTATAAGTGTAGGACGCACCGTTTAGAAGTTAGGGCCATTTGAAGTTTTAGCAGTGTTTGATTTGGGACTCAAGGGTAGCATAGCTATGAGCGATAGCTTAAATTGATAAGAGGCATGAGTATTTTATTGTCACAAAATTTTAAGGTTTTATGACGCTCCAGTAAAAGGTTACAAACATTGGATTGTTGCAAACTTTGATAGGTATAGGACGCACCGTACAGAAGTTAGGGCCATTTGAAATTTGAGCAGTGTTTGATTTCAGACTCAACTGTAGGATGCTATGAGCGATAGCTTAAATTGATAAGAGGTACGAGTAGTTTATTGTCACAACATTTCAAGGTTTTATAACGCTCCAGTAAAAAATTACAAGCATTTGAATGTTGCCAACTTTCATAGGTATAGGACGCACCGTATAGAAATGAGGGCCATTTGAAGTTTTAGCAGTGTTTGATTTGGGACTCAAAGGTAGCATTGCTATGAGCGATAGCTTAAATTGATACGAGGCACGAGTACTTTATTGTCACAAAATTACAAGGTTTTATGACGCTTCAGTAAACAGTTTAATAGCATTTGAATGTTGCATATTTTTATAAGTGTAGGACGCACCGTATAGAAGTTAGGGCCATTTGAAATTTTAGCAGTGTTTGATTTGGGACTTAATGGTAGCATAGCTATGAGCGATAGCTTAAATTGATAAGAGGCACGAGTAATTTATTGTCACAAAATTTCAAGGTTTTATGACGCTCCAGTAAAAAGTTACAAGCATTTGAATGTTGCAAACTTTGATAGGTATAGCACGCAGCGTATAGAAATGGGGGCCATTTGAAGTTTTAGCAGTGTTTGATTTGGGACTCAAAGGTAGAATTGCTATGAGCGATAGCTTAAATTGATAGAAGGTACGAGTACTTTATTGTACAACATTTCAAGTTTTTATGACGCTCCCGTAAAAAATTAGAAGCATTTTAATGTTGCAAACTTTGATAGGTGTAGGAGGCACCGTATAGAAGTTAGAGCCATTTGAAGTTTTAGCAGTGTTTGATTTTGGGACTCAAGGGTAGCATAGCTATGAGCGATAGCTTAAATTGATAAGAGGCACGAGTAATTTATTGTCACAAAATTTCAAGGTTTTATGACGCTCCAGTAAAAAGTTACAAGCATCTGAATGTTGCAAACTTTGATAGGTATAGGACGCACCGTACAAAAGTTAGGGCCATTTGAAACTTTATCAGTGTTTTATTCTGGGACTCAATGGTTGCATAGCTATTGAGCGATAGCTTAAATTGATAAGAGGCACTTTATTGTAACAAAATTTCAAGGTTTTATGACGCTTCAGTAAACAGTTTAATACCATTTGAATGTTGCATATTTTTATAGGTGTAGGACGCACCGCATAGAAGTTAGGGCCATTCGAAGTTTTACCAGTGTTTGATTTGGGACTTAATGGTAGCATAGCTATGAGCGATAGCTTAAATTGATAAGAGGCACGAGTAATTTATTGTCACAAAATTTCAAGGTTTTATGACGGTCCAGTAAAAAATTAGAAGCAGTTTAATGTTGCAAACTTTGATAGGTGTAGGATGCACCGTATAGAAGCTAGGGCCATTTGAAGTTTTATCAGTGTTTGATTTGGGACTCAAGGGTAGCATAGCTATGAGCGATAACTTAAATTGATAAGAGGCACGAGTACTTTATTGTCACAACATTTCAAGTTTTTATGACGCTTCAGTAAACAGTTTAATAGCATTTGAATGTTGCATATTTTTATAGGTGTAGGACGCACCGTATAGAGGTTAGGGCCATTTGAATTTTTATCAGTGTTTTATTTTGGGACTCAATGGTAGCATAGCTATGAGCGATAGCTTAAATTTATAAGAGGCACGAGTACTTTATTGTCACAAAATTTCAAAGTCTTATGACGCGCCAGTAAAAAGTTACAAGCATTTGAATGTTGCAAACTTTGATAAGTGTAGGACGCACCGTACAGAAGTTAGGGCCATTTGAAGTTTTATCAGTGTCTGATTTGGGACTCAAGGGTAGCCTAGTTATGAGCGCTAACTTAAATTGATAAGAGGCACGAGTAGTTTATTGTCACAAAATTTCAAGATTTTATGATGCTTCCGTAAAAAGTTACAAGCATATGATTGTTGCAAACTTTTATAAGTGTAGGACGCACCGTTTAGAAGTTAGGGCCATTTGAAGTTTTAGCAGTGTTTGATTTGGGACTCAAGGGTAGCATAGCTATGAGCGATAGCTTAAATTGATAAGAGGCACGAGTATTTTATTGTCACAAAATTTTAAGGTTTTATGACGCTCCAGTAAAAGGTTACAAACATTGGATTGTTGCAAACTTTGATAGGTATAGGACGCACCGTACAGAAGTTAGGGCCATTTGAAATTTGAGCAGTGTTTGATTTCAGACTCAACTGTAGGATGCTATGAGCGATAGCTTAAATTGATAAGAGGTACGAGTAGTTTATTGTCACAACATTTCAAGGTTTTATAACGCTCCAGTAAAAAATTACAAGCATTTGAATGTTGCCAACTTTCATAGGTATAGGACGCACCGTATAGAAATGAGGGCCATTTGAAGTTTTAGCAGTGTTTGATTTGGGACTCAAAGGTAGCATTGCTATGAGCGATAGCTTAAATTGATACGAGGCACGAGTACTTTATTGTCACAAAATTTCAAGGTTTTATGACGCTTCAGTAAACAGTTTAATAGCATTTGAATGTTGCATATTTTTATAAGTGTAGGACGCACCGTATAGAAGTTAGGGCCATTTGAAATTTTAGCAGTGTTTGATTTGGGACTTAATGGTAGCATAGCTATGAGCGATAGCTTAAATTGATAAGAGGCACGAGTAATTTATTGTCACAAAATTTCAAGGTTTTATGACGCTCCAGTAAAAAGTTACAAGCATTTGAATGTTGCAAACTTTGATAGGTATAGCACGCAGCGTATAGAAATGGGGGCCATTTGAAGTTTTAGCAGTGTTTGATTTGGGACTCAAAGGTAGAATTGCTATGAGCGATAGCTTAAATTGATAGAAGGTACGAGTACTTTATTGTACAACATTTCAAGTTTTTATGACGCTCCCGTAAAAAATTAGAAGCATTTTAATGTTGCAAACTTTGATAGGTGTAGGAGGCACCGTATAGAAGTTAGAGCCATTTGAAGTTTTAGCAGTGTTTGATTTTGGGACTCAAGGGTAGCATAGCTATGAGCGATAGCTTAAATTGATAAGAGGCACGAGTAATTTATTGTCACAAAATTTCAAGGTTTTATGACGCTCCAGTAAAAAGTTACAAGCATCTGAATGTTGCAAACTTTGATAGGTATAGGACGCACCGTACAAAAGTTAGGGCCATTTGAAACTTTATCAGTGTTTTATTCTGGGACTCAATGGTTGCATAGCTATTGAGCGATAGCTTAAATTGATAAGAGGCACTTTATTGTAACAAAATTTCAAGGTTTTATGACGCTTCAGTAAACAGTTTAATACCATTTGAATGTTGCATATTTTTATAGGTGTAGGACGCACCGCATAGAAGTTAGGGCCATTCGCAGTTTTACCAGTGTTTGATTTGGGACTTAATGGTAGCATAGCTATGAGCGATAGCTTAAATTGATAAGAGGCACGAGTAATTTATTGTCACAAAATTTCAAGGTTTTATGACGCTCCAGTAAAAAATTAGAAGCAGTTTAATGTTGCAAACTTTGATAGGTGTAGGATGCACCGTATAGAAGCTAGGGCCATTTGAAGTTTTATCAGTGTTTGATTTGGGACTCAAGGGTAGCATAGCTATGAGCGATAACTTAAATTGATAAGAGGCACGAGTACTTTATTATCACAAAATTTAAAGATTTTATGACGCTCCGGTAAAAAGTTACAAGCATTTGAATGTTGCAAACTTTTATAAGTGTAGGACGCACCGTATAGAAGTTAGGGCCATTTGAAGTTTTAGTAGTGTTTGATTTGGGACTCAAGGGTAGCACAGCTATGAGCAATAGCTTAAATTGATAATAGCACGAGTATTTTATTGTCACAAAATTTTAACGTTTTATGACGCTCCAGTAAAAAGTTACAAGCATTGGATTGTTGCAAACTTTGATAGGTATAGGACGCACCGTACAGAAGTTAGGGCCATTTGAAATTTTAGCAGTGTTTGATTTGAGACTCAACGGTAGGATGCTATGAGCGATAGCTTAAATTGATAAGATGTACGAGTAGTTTATTGTCACAACATTTCAAGGTTTTATAACGCTCCAGTCAAAAATTACAAGCATTTGAATGTTGCCAACTTTGATAGGTATAGGACGCACCGTATAGAAGTGAGGGCCATTTGGAGTTTTATCAGTGTCTGATTTGGGACTCAAGGGTAGCCTAGTTATGAGCGATAGCTTAAACTGATAAGAGGCACGAGTACTTTATTGTCACAAAATTGCAAGGTTTTATGATGCTCCAGTAAAAAGTTACAAGCATTTGAATGTTGCAAACTTTGCTAGGTATAGGACGCACTGTACAGAAGTTAGGGCCATTTGAATTTTTATCAGTGTTTTATTTTGGGACTCAATGGTAGCATAGCTAGGAGCGATAGCTTAAATTTATAAGAGGCACGAGCACTTTATTGTCACAAAATTTCAAAATCTTATGACGCGCCAGTAAAAAGTTACAAGCATTTGAATGTTGCAAACTTTGATAAGAGTAGGACGCACCGTACAAAAAGGGCCATTTGAAGTTTTATCAGTGTCTGATTTGGGACTCAAGGGTAGCCAAGTTATGAGCGATAACTTAAATTGATAAAAGGCACGAGTAGTATATTGTCACAAAATTTCAAGATTTTATGACGCTTCAGTAAAAAGTTACAAGCATATGATTGTTGCAAACTTTGATAGGTATAGGACGCACTGTATAGAAATGAGGGTCATTTGAAGTTTTAGCAGTGTTATATTTGGGACTCAAAGGTAGCATAGCTATTGAGCGATAGCTTAAATTGATACGAGGCACGAGTAATTTATTGTCACAAAATTTCAAGGTTTTATGACGCTTCAGTAAACAGTTTAATAGCATTTGAATGTTGCATATTTTTATAGGTGTAGGACGCACAGTATAGAAGTTAGGGCCATTTGAAGTTTTAGCAGTGTTTGATTTGGGACTTAATGGTAGCATAGCTATGAGCGATAGCTTAAATTGATTAGAGGCACGAGTAATTTATTGTCACAAAATTTCAAGGTTTTATGACGCTCTAGTAAAAAGTTACAAACATTGGATTGTTGCAAACTTTGATAGGTATAGGACGCACCGTACAGAAGTTAGAGCCATTTGAAATTTGAGCAGTGTTTGATTTGAGACTCAACGGTAGGATGCTATGAACGATAGCTTAAATTGATAAGAGGTACGAGTAGTTTATTGTCACAACATTTCAAGGTTTTATAACGCTCCAGTAAAAAATTACAAGCATTTGAATGTTGCCAACTTTGATAGGTATAGGACGCACCGTATAGAAGTGAGGGCCATTTGAAGTTTTATCAGTGTTTTTGTTTGGGATTCAAGGGTGGCATAGCTATGAGCGATAACTTAAATGGATAAGAGGCTCGAGTACTTTATTGTCACAAAATTTCAAGGTTTGATGACGCTCCAGTAAAAAGTGACAAGCATTTGAATGTTGCAAACTTTGCTAGGTATAGGACGCACTGTACAGAAGTTAGGGCCATTTGAAGTTTTAGCAGTGTTTGATTTGGGACTCAAAGGTAGCATAGCTATGAGCGATAGCTTAAATTAATAAGAGGCACGAGTAATTTATTGTCACAAAATTTCAAGGTTTTATGACGCTCCAGTAAAAAGTTACAAGCATTTGAATGTTGCAAACTTTGATAGGTATAGGACGCAGCGTATAGAAATGAGGGCCATTTGAAGTTTTAGCAGTGTTTGATTTGGGACTCAAAGGTAGCATTGCTATGAGCGATAGCTTAAATTGATAGGATGTGGGAGTACTTTATTGTCACAACATTTCAAGTTTTTATGACGCTCCAGTAAAAAATTAGAAGCATTTTAATGTTGCAAACTTTGATAGATGTAGGATGCACCGTATAGAAGTTAGGGCCATTTGAAGTGTTATCAGTGTTTGATTTTGGGACTCAAGGGTAGCATAGCTATGACCGATAGCCTAAATTGATAAGAGGCACGAGTACTTTATTGTCTGAAAATTTCAAAGTTTAATGACGTTCCAGTAAAAAGTTACAAGCATTTGAATGTTGCAAACTCTGATAGGTGTAGGAGGCACCGTATAGAAGTAAGATCCATTTGAAGTTTTAGCAGCGTTTGATTTTGGGACTCAAGGGTAGCATAGCTATGAGCGATAGCTTAAATTGATAAGAGGCATGAGTACTTTATTGTCACAACATTTCAAGTTTTTATGACGATTCAGTAAACAGTTTAATAGCATTTGAATGTTGCATATTTTTATAGGTGTAGGACGCACCGTTTAGAAATTAGGGCCATTTGAAGTTTTAGCAGTGTTTGATTTGGGACTCAAGGGTAGCATAGCTATGAGCGATAGCTTAAATTGATAAGAGGCACGAGTATTTTATTGTCACAAAATTTTAAGGTTTTATGACGCTCCAGTAAAAAGTTACAAACATTGGATTGTTGCAAACTTTGATAGGTATAGGACGCACCGTACAGAAGATGGGCCATTTGAAATTTGAGCAGTGTTTGATTTCAGACTCAACTGTAGGATGCTATGAGCGATAGCTTAAATTGATAAGAGGTACGAGTAGTTTATTGTCACAACATTTCAAGGTTTTATAACGCTCCAGTAAAAAATTACAAGCATTTGAATGTTGCCAACTTTGATAGGTATAGGACGCACCGTATAGAAATGAGGGCCATTTGAAGTTTTAGCAGTGTTTGATTTGGGACTCAAAGGTAGCATTGCTATGAGCGATAGCTTAAATTGATAGGAGGTACGAGTACCTTATTGTCACAACATTTCAAGTTTTTATGACGCTCCAGTAAAAAATTAAAAGCATTTTAATGTTGCAACCTTTGATAGGTGTAGGATGGACCGTATAGAAGTTAGGGCGATTTGAAGTTTTATCAGTGTTTGATGTTGGGGCTCAAGGGTAGCATAGCTATGAGCGATAGCTTAAATTGATAAGAGGCACGAGTACTTTATTGTCTGAAAATTTCAAGGTTTAATGACGCTCCAGTAAAAAGTTACAAGCATTTGAATGTTGCAAACTCTGATAGGTGTAGGAGGCACCGTATAGAAGTTAGAGCCATTTGAAGTTTTAGCAGTGTTTGATTTTGGGACTCAAGGGTAGCATAGATATGAGCGATAGCTTAAATTGATAAGAGGCACGAGTACTTTATTGTCACAACATTTCAAGTTTTTATGACGCTTCAGTAAACAGTTTAATAGCATTTGAATGTTGCATATTTTTATAGGTGTAGGACGCACCGTATAGAAGTTAGGGCCATTTGAATTTTTATCAGTGTTTTATTTTGGGACTCAATGGTAGCATAGCTATGAGCGATAGCTTAAATTTATAAGAGGCACGAGTACTTTATTGTCACAAAATTTCAAAGTCTTATGACGCGCCAGTAAAAAGTTACAAGCATTTGAATCTTGCAACCTTTGATAAGTGTAGGACGCACCGTACAGAAGTTAGGGCTATTTGAAGTTTTATCAGTGTCTGATTTGGGACTCAAGGGTAGACTAGTTATGAGCGCTAACTTAAATTGATAAGAGGCACGAGTAGTTTATTGTCACAAAATTTCAAGATTTTATGACGCTTCAGTAAAAAGTTACAAGCATATGATTGTTGCAAACTTTTATAAGTGTAGGACGCACCGTTTAGAAATTAGGGCCATTTGAAGTTTTAGCAGTGTTTGATTTGGGACTCAAGCGTAGCATAGCTATGAGCGAGAGCTTAAATTGATAAGAGGCACGAGTATTTTATTGTCACAAAATTTTAAGGTTTTATGACGCTCCAGTAAAAAGTTACAAGCATTAGATTGTTGCAAACTTTGATAGGTATAGGACGCACCGTACAGAAGTTAGGGCCATTTGAAATTTTAGCAGAGTTTGATTTGAGACTAAACGGTAGGATGCTATGAGCGATAGCTTAAATTGATAAGAGGTACGAGTAGTTTATTGTCACAACATTTCAAGGTTTTATAACGCTCCAGTAAAAAATTACAAGCATTTGAATGTTGCCAACTTTGATAGGTATAGGACGCACCGTATAGAAGTAAGGGCCATTTGAAGTTTTATCAGTGTTTTTATTTGGGATTCAAGGGTGGCATACCTATGAGCGATAACTTAAATTGATAAGAGGCTCGACTACTTTATTGTCACAAAATTTCAAGGTTTTATAACGCTCCAGTAAAAAGTGACAAGCATTTGAATGTTGCAAACTTTGCTAGGTATAGCACGCACCGTACAGCAGTTAGGGCCATTTGAATTTTTATCAGTGTTTTATTTTGGGACTCAATGGTAGCATAGCTATGAGCGATAGCTTAATTTTATAAGAGGCACGATACTTTATTGTCACAAAATTTCAAAGTCTTATGACGCGCCAGTAAAAAGTTACAAGCATTTGAATGTTGCAAACTTTGATAAGTGTAGGACGCACCGTACAGAAGTTAGGGCCATTTGAAGTTTTATCAGTGTCTGATTTGGCACTCAAGGGTAGCCTAGTTATGAGCGATAACTTAAATTGATAAGAGGCACGAGTAGTTTATTGTCACAAAATTTCAAGATTTTATGACGCTTCAGTAAACAGTTTAATAGCATTTGAATGTTGCATATTTTTATAGGTGTAGGACGCACCGTATAGAAGTTAGGGCCATTTGAAGTTTTAGCAGTGTTTGATTTGGGACTTAATGGTAGCATAGCTATGAGCGATAGCTTAAATTGATTAGAGGCACGAGTACTTTATTGTCACAAAATTTCAAGGTTTTATGACGCTTCAGTAAACAGTTTAATAGCATTTGAATGTTGCATATTTTTATAGGTGTAGGACGCACCGTATAGAAGTTAGGGCCATTTGAAGTTTTAGCAGTGTTTGATTTGGGACTTAACGGTAGCATAGCTATGAGCGATAGCTTAAATTGATTAGAGGCACGAGTACTTTATTGTCACAAAATTTCAAGGTTTTATGACGCTTCAGTAAACAGTTTAATAGCATTTGAATGTTGCATATTTTTATAGGTGTAGGACGCACCATATAGAAGTTAGGGCCATTTGAGGTTTTATCAGTGTTTGATTTTGTGGACTCAAGGGTAGCATAGCTATGAGCGATAGCTTAAATTGATAAGAGGCACGAGTACTTTATTGTCTGAAAATTTCAAGGTTTAATGACGCTCCAGTAAAAAGTTACAAGCATTTGAATGTTGCAAACTCTGATAGGTGTAGGAAGCACCGTATAGAAGTTAGAGCCATTTGAAGTTTTAGCAGTGTTTGATTTTGGGACTCAAGGGTAGCATAGCTATGAGCGATAGCTTAAATTGATAAGAGGCACGACTACTTTATTGTCACAACATTTCAAGTTTTTATGACGTTCAGTAAACAGTTTAATAGCATTTGAATGTTGCATATTTTTATAGGTGTAGGACGTACCGTATAGAAGTTAGGGCCATTTGAAGTTTTAGCAGTGTTTGATTTGGGACTTAATGGTAGCATAGCTATGAGCGATAGCTTAAATTGATAAGAGGCACGAGTAATTTATTGTCACAAAATTTCAAGGTTTTATGACGCTCCAGTAAAAAGTTACAAGCATTTGAATGTTGCAAACTTTGATAGGTATAGGACGCACCGTACAAAAGTTAGGGCCATTTGAAATTTTATCAGTGTTTTATTTTGGGACTCCATGGTTGCATAGCTATTGAGCGATAGCTTAAATTGATAAGAGGCTCGAGTACTGTATTGTCACAAAATTTCAAGGTTTTATGACGCTTCAGTAAACAGTTTAATAGCATTTGAATGTTGCATATTTTTATAGGTGTAGGACGCACCGTATAGAAGTTAGGGCCATTTGAAGTTTTAGCAGTGTTTGATTTGGGACTTAATGGTAGCATAGCTATGAGCGATAGCTTAAATTGATAAGAGGCACGAGTAATTTATTGTCACAAAATTTCAAGGTTTTATGACGCTCCAGTAAAAAGTTACAAGCATTTGAATGTTGCAAACTTTGATAGGTATAGGACGCACCGTATAGAAATGAGGGCCATTTGAAGTTTTAGCAGTGTTTGATTTGGGACTCAAAGGTAGCATTGCTATGAGCGATAGCTTAAATTGATAGGAGGTACGAGTACTTTATTGTCACAACATTTCAAGTTTTTATGACGCTCCAGTAAAAAATTAGAAGCATTTTAATGTTGCAAACTTTGACAGGTGTAGGATGCACCGTATAGCACTTACGGCCATTTGAAGTTTTATCAGTGTTTGATTTTGGGACTCAAGGGTAGCATAGCTATGAGCGATAGCTTAAATTGATAAGAGGCACGAGTACTTTATTGTCTGAAAATTTCAAGGTTTAATGACTCTCCAGTAAAAAGTTACAAGTATTTGAATGTTGCAAACTCTGATAGGTGTAGGAGGCACGTATAGAAGTTAGAGTCATTTGAAGTTTTAGCAGTGTTTGATTTTGGGACTCAAGGGTAGCATAGCTATGAGCGACAGCTTAAATTGATAAGATGCAAGAGTACTTTCTTGTCACAACATTTCAAGTTTTTATGACGCTTCAGTAAACAGTTTAATAGCATTTGAATGTTGCATATTTTTATAGGTGTAGGACGCACCGTTTAGAAGTTAGGGCCATTTGAAGTTTTAGCAGTGTTTGATTTGGGACTCAAGGGTAGCATAGCTATGAGCGATAGCTTAAATTGATAAGAGGCACGAGTATTTTATTGTCACAAAATTTTAAGGTTTTATTACGCTCCAGTAAAAAGTTACAGGCATTGGATTGTTGCAAATTTTGATAGGTATAGGACGCACCGTACAGAAGTTAGGGCAATTTGAAATTTTAGCAGTGTTTGATTTGAGACTCAACGGTAGGATGCTATGAGCGATAGCTTAAATTGATAAAAGGTACGAGTAGTTTATTGTCACAACATTTCAAGGTTTTATAACGCTCCAGTAAAAAATTACAAGCATTTGAATGTTGCCAACTTTGATAGGTATAGAACGCACCGTATAGAAGTTAGGGCCATTTGAATATTTATCAGTGTTTTATTTTGGAACTCAATGGTAGCATAGCTATGAGCGATAGCTTAAATTTATAAGAGGCACGAGTACTTTATTGTCACAAAATTTCAAAGTCTTATGACGCGCCAGTAAAAAGTTACAAGCATTTGAATGTTGCAAACTTTGATAAGTGTAGGACGCACCGTACAGAAGTTAGGGCCATTTGAAGTTTTATCAGTATCTGATTTGGGACTCAAGGGTAGCCTAGTTATGAGCGATAACTTAAATTGATAAGAGGCACGAGTAGTTTATTGTCACAAAATTTCAAGATTTTATGACGCTTCAGTAAAAAGTTACAAGCATATGATTGTTGCAAACTTTGATAGGTATAGGACGCACCGTATAGAAATGAGGGCCATTTGAAGTTTTAGCAGTGTTTGATTTGGGACTCAAGGGTAGCATAGCTATGAGCGATAGCTTAAATTGATAAGAGGCGCGAGTACTTTATTGTCACAACATTTCAAGTTTTTATGACGCTTCAGTAAACAGTTTAATAGCATTTGAATGTTGCATATTTTTATAGGTGTAGGACGCACCGTATAGAAGTTAGGGCCATTTGAAGTTTTAGCAGTGTTTGATTTGGGACTTAATGGTAGCATAGCTATGAGCGATAGCTTAAATTGATAAGAGGCACGAGTAATTTATTTTCATAAAATTTCAAGGTTTTATGACGCTCCAGTAAAAAGTTACAAGCATTTGAATGTTGCAAACTTTGATAGGTATAGGACGCACCGTACAAAAGTTAGGGCCATTTGAAATTTTATCAGTGTTTTATTTTGGGACTCCATGGTTGCATAGCTATTGAGCGATAGCTTAAATTGATAAGAGGCACGAGTACTG
This sequence comes from Clusia tigrina, assembly GCA_920105625.2. Classification (NCBI taxonomy): domain Eukaryota; kingdom Metazoa; phylum Arthropoda; class Insecta; order Diptera; family Clusiidae; genus Clusia; species Clusia tigrina. The sequence goes on along the minus strand of CAKKTE020000245.1, from coordinate 13,571 downwards.
TATTGTCACAAAATTTCAAGGTTTTATGACGCTTCAGTAAACAGTTTAATAGCCTTTGAATGTTGCATATTTTTATAGGTGTAGGACGCACCGTATAGAAGTTAGGGCCATTTGAAGTTTTAGCAGTGTTTGATTTGGGACTTAATGGTAGCATAGCTATGAGCGATAGCTTAAATTGATAAGAGGCACGAGTAATTTATTGTCACAAAATTTCAAGGTTTGATGACGCTCCAGTAAAAAGTTACTAGCATTTGAATGTTGCAAACTTTGATAGGTATAGGACGCACCGTATAGAAATGAGGGCCATTTGAAGTTTTAGCAGTGTTTAATTTGGGACTCAAAGGTAGCATTGCTATGAGCGATAGCTTAAATTGATAGGAGGTACGAGTACTTTATTGTCACAACATTTCAAGTTTTTATGACGCTCCAGTAAAAAATTAGAAGCATTTTAATGTTGCAAACTTTGATAAGTGTAGGACGCACCGTACAGAAGTTAGGGCCATTTGAAGTTTTATCAGTGTCTGATTTGGGACTCAAGGGTAGCCTAGTTATGCACGATAACTTAAATTGATAAGAGGCACGAGTAGTTTACTGTCACAAAATTTCAAGATTTTATGACGCTTCAGTAAAAAGTTACAAGCATATGATTGTTGCAAACTTTGATAGGTATAGGACGCACCGTTCAGAAGTTAGGGCCATTTGAAATTTGAGCAGTGTTTGATTTGAGACTCAACGGTAGGATGCTATGAGCGATAGCTTAAATTGATAAGAGGTACGAGAAGTTTATTGTCACAACATTTCAAGGTTTTATAACGCTCCAGTAAAAATTACAAGCATTTGAATGTTGCCAACTTTGATAGGTATAGGATGCACCGTATAGAAACGTGGGCCATTTGAAGTTTTAGCAGTGTTTGATTTGGGACTCAAAGGTAGCATTGCTATGAGCGATAGCTTAAATTGATAGGAGGTACGAGTACTTTATTGTCACAACATTTCAAGTTTTTATGACGCTCCAGTAAAAAATTAGAAGCATTTTAATGTTGCAAACTTTGATAGGTGTAGGATGCACCGTATAGAAGTTAGGGCCATTTGAAGTTTTATCATTGTTTGATTTGGGACTCAAGGGTAGCATAGCTATGAGCGATAACTTAAATTGATAAGAGATAAAATTTCAAGGTTTTATGACGCTCCAGTAAAAAGTTACAAGCATTTGAATGTTGCAAACTTTGATAGGTATAGGACGCACATACAAAAGTTAGGGCCATTTGAAATTTTATCATTGTTTTATTTTGGGACTCAATGGTTGCATAACTATTGAGCGATAGCTTAAATTGATAAGAGGCACGAGTACTTTATTGTCACAAAATTTCAAGGTTTTATGACGCTACAGTAAACAGTTTAATAGCATTTGAATGTTGCATATTTTTATAGGTGTAGGACGCACCGTATAGAAGTTAGGGCCATTTGAAGTTTTAGCAGTGTTTGATTTGGGACTTAATGGTAGCATAGCTATGAGCGATAGCTTAAATTGATAAGAGGCACGAGTAATTTATTGTCACAAAATTTCAAGGTTTTATGACGCTCCAGTAAAAAGTTACAAGCATTTGAATGTTGCAAACTTTGATAGGTATAGGAAGCACCGTATAGAAATGAGGGCCATTTGCATTTTAATGATAAGTCCGACATGTTTGATGTTGAAAGCAAAATATTCTTGCGCTTCTCGGGTAGTTCCTTAACATAACCTGGGGAATCTGGCCACGTATCTCGATCGCCTTGAAGAAAAGGAGGGCCATGCTTCCAAAGCTTACATTTCAGTAATTCACGTGGTGTGCATCCACTTGACAGGATATCTGAATCAGAATCTGAATATTATTCACTCTATTTGAAGCAAATACTGTGAAATTTGACGGTTCATTTCGTAACCATGACAATACCACCATGGAATCTGACCAGCAGTGAAAATCACATTCAAAAATTCCTAATTTTGAAATTGAGCTTACAAGTTCCGATAGGAGCATAGCTGCAGATAACTCTAGTTTTGGGACTGTCAGGGTTTTTAGTGGTGAAACTCGTGATTTCGAACAAAGTAAATCTACATTGATTCCATTCTTATTTTGTGATCGAATGTAAATGCACGCACCATATGCCGACAGGCTTGCATCACAAAATGCATGAACTTCCACCTTCGAGCAGGGCAACAAAACTAAGCGACGAAATTTAGAACTCTCTACTGTTTTAAATTCTTCCAATAAATTTACCCAAGTTGAATAAAGTGTCTGGGGTAAGCTCTCGTCCCAGTCTACCTTGTCCTTCCACAGTTGTTGAAGCAAGATTTTGGCCTTAGTGATGACAGGACCAATCAAGCCTAATGGGTCATAAAATTGGGCAATTGTGGACAATACCGATCGTTTTGTCACTTTACCCGGAAGTGAGTGTGGCATGAATGAAAACAAGAAATAATCTGCCACAGGATCCCATACCAAGCCAAGAGTTTTGGTTACGTCGCTCCCATCACTAAATCTCAAATATTTTTCTTTATCTTCTTCTGGAACCTGGTTTAGCACCTTAGAATTGTTGGAACACCATTTTCTTAATTTGAAACTTCCTTTATTAAGGAGCTCAGTTGTTTGACGCATAATCTCCGTGACTTCGTCTTCAGAATTTCCAACTGAAATGAGGTCGTCAACATAGAAATATCTGCGAACTGTCTCTGCACCGATTGGCAGAACTCGCTTTTCATCATAAGCTAATTGATGCATGGTACGAATAGACAAAAATGCCACCGATTTGGTACCATATGTGACCGTATCTAACTTATATATTTGTATATTTTCCTCTGGAGAGTCACGCCATAAAATGCATTGAAGAAAATTGTCAGGATGCTACATTCGTACACATCTGTACATTTTGCATATATCTCCTGTTAGAGCGATCTTAAAGGTTCGGAAGCGTAATAGAATACTGAAAAGATTTGGCTGGATTGTAGGTCCAGCCATCAGCAAATCGTTAAGCGAATAGCCAGTGGAAGTTGATGCCGACTACACAACTCGCAATTTTGTTGTTGTGCTGTCTGAATTAAAGACACAATGATGAGGCAAAAAATACGTTGGAGTGCCAAAGTAACAATCGTCGGCAAGTGACATGTGATTTAAATCTCTGTACTCCTTAATAAATGATGAGTACTGAATTCGTAATTCAGTGTTTCGAAGAAGCTTTCTTTCTAAAGACTTAAAGCGCAATAATGCTTGCTGATACGATTCACCAAGGAGGTCAGTGCTATGTTTTGTGGGAAGATGCACAGAGTACTCGCCAGAACTTAAACGTTTAACATTGTTTTTGAAGTGCAATACACACTCAGAGCTTTCATTAGTAGCCTTCCGCTGAGTCTCAACAAAATGCTCTACCTCCCAAAAACTCCTTAATAGCTGGTCTAAACAGCCATCAGAAACATTTTCTGAAGCACGTTTATCGACGACTGCTAAAGATGCAATTTTACTAGTGGAAGGTTGTCTTCCACCACATACAATCCAGCCTAACTTTGTTTGGAGTGGTAAGGTTGGGCGCAATCTAATTTGGCCGACGCACATCAAATCAAAGAAGAGTCCGGCTCCAATCAAAATATCCACACGCTGAGATTGGAAGAATGTTGGGTCGGCAAGAGTTATATTTGAAGGTATATTCCAAAATGTTGCATTTAAAGAGATATTGGGTTGATGGTCGGTGATCGAAGGAATGGCAGCGGCTGTGATTGAGGTATGATAACCACCATCATTAGATTGAAAACAGATATCAACAGTTTGGTCAGCCACAAAATCCCTTTCACCAATTCCAGACACTTGGGTTTTTGATTTGGTTCTTTTGAGTTGTAGCTGACTAGTGGCACGATTTGTTATAAAATTTAATTGTGACGCGGAATCAAGGATTGCTCTGAATGGAATCGGGTTTCCTGTCCTTGGTTTCAAAAACACAATTGCAGTAGCGAGAAAAATAAAATCTTCAGGCATTGCGCTTGATGTGGCAAGCTGAGAGTTCAGAAGTGAAGTTGACACCAGGGCTGCCTGTGAATTGTGGGCAGGAGCCGAAAGGTCAGAACAATTTGATATTACAGCAGCAGCTTGAGGCGAAGCAATGCGATCAAAATGTAATAGTGTATGATGCTTAGATGAGCACTGCTTGCAACAGACAGATTTGCAATTTTTGATAATATGCCCTGGTTTCAAACAATTAATACATAGCTGTCGCCTTTTGGTTTCTTTAAACCGTAAGATGGGAGATAACCTTAAAAAAGGCGAACAGGAAGTAATTGCATGCTCCCTTACATTGCAAAATGTGCAAGGTTGATTAGGATGAACTGTGGCGGACGCATGTTTAGTACCCACCTGCTTGCTCAGTGTCTGGCTTACCGAGGCTGCAGTTATACCTTCCATTATCCGGCATCTCTTCTCCAGGAACTCCACCATAGATTCCCACGTTGGTATGTCGTGCGAAGGAGATTCCTCCTCCCACTTCGCTCTGGTTCCAGCATCGACCTTGCTGTTAACCAGATATATGAGCACACTATCAAGAAGTTCATCTCGACCGGCAATAGAGTACAAGGCTCGAAGGTGAGATTTAATCTTATCACACATTTGCCTTAAACCAATGGCAGAGCCATCACGAACCGTCTTTAGATTGAAAATTTCCTTAACGTGTGGCTGAAACTGAATGCGTTTAATATCGAATCTAGATTTTAGCGAAGTTACCGCATTAATATAATTTTGGTCGTTTATTTCCAAAGACCGAATGGCATCCATCGCTGCTCCACTCAAACAAGATTTTAAATGCTGGAATTTTTCCACGCCCTTTAAATTTTGATGGTCGCCAATTTTTTTTTCAAACAATGACCAAAAGTCAGGCCACTCTGTAATCGTACCATCGAAGCGTGGCAACTCTAACTTCGGCAAATACGAAGTTTTACAGTTTGAAACATCTGAGCCTCCACCGAAAACTGTCTTGGGAGTAGATGCCATCGCACCTGAAGACGCACGCTCCTTTAGCTCTTTGGCAATCGCAGATTTAATCTCCGAAAAGTATTCAAAAAATTGGCATCGAGCATCACTCTCAATTTCTTCATGGTCCTCCATCTCCAATTGAGATTGCACGTCTTCGAACTGCTCTTGCAATCGATTGAGCTGCTCCAATTTCATGGAAAGCAGTAATTCATCAGATGAACGTAACACAATTTCAGTTAGTCCCTTCTGTATTAACTGCAATTGCGAGATGAACCATGCACTTTTACGCGCCAAGAACATCCGATTTTTATTAACCGTTTCCAGAACCGCTGGATTTGACACGGAATGTCGACCTTTCTTTGATCTTGACATGGCAGTATTTGCTGTAAACTAAAAATCACAAACCGATATGACGAACGAAAAGTACCGATATTGTCTAGTGTAGCTACAACGAAAGGTAAACTGAGAAATAGCGAGTATCGTTATGTCCGAAACCGTATTTATTTTGCTTCTAAACTTTAGGTAATTATTTTAAGCCTTGCATTTAAATGCACACGTTTTATGAACTTATTAAACTCAATGTCCGAACACTAAAACTGTGTTATAGAAAGTCACGATCACAAAGTAATCAATTAATATGACAATAAAGCAGCACGATGGCAGCGAACTGAATTGACCGAACACAACTGTAGCGACACATTATCGAAGCAGCGAGAAAGCAATATACTCGTATGCACCGGCAACGAAAGGTAAACGAAGTAAGCGAAATTGCGTTGGCAGCGGCAGCGAGCAGATAATGTTTAATATGAGAATCAAACCAAGTGTTTGAATCCCCAATTATCCCAGAAGGTCACACAAAGTCAAAAAGAAGGCGTCGGTGTATTTTCCAGCCAACCAATTTTAGCAGGAAAGTTCCGACCAAGTAAAAGCCCGTTGGAATACCCAATCCAAAAACGAATTAAATGAAAAAACGCAACCGATGTCACGTCGGGGTCACCAAATGTTTATGGGAATGGTAAGGGTTTTTACCAACCGCTTGAACTATTCAATTTTTAAACGACCGATAATAAAAACTGCAACTACGTGTGCTTAAGGTGTATGATCAACTGGGGAGAATTTTATTTGCACAGTGCAAGCTATGCTAATACATCAAAAATACATATACAAAATTAAAGGAGGAGAGAGAGAGAGAGAGAGTTGAATTAAGAGAGTTAAACATTGTTATAGTAAGAGACATTGTTATATTACTAAAATACGAGTATTTATAATTAAATAAAGTGTTACTACGAACACAGTTACAAGCATTTGAATGTTGCAAACTTTGATAGGTGTAGGACGCACCATATAGAAGTTAGGGCCATTTGAAGTTGTAGCAGTGTTTCATTTGGGACTCAAGCGTAGCATAGCTATGAGCTATGATAAGAGGCTCGAGTACTTTATTGTCACAAAATTTCAAGATTTTATGACGCTCCAGTTAAAAGTTACAAGCATTTGATTGTTGCAAACTTTGACAGGTATAGGACGAACCGTACGGAAGTTAGGACCATTTGAAGTTTTAGCAGTGTTTGATGTGGGACTCAAGGGTAGCATAGCTATATGCAATCGATTAAATTGATCAGAGTCACGAGTACTTTATTCTCACTGAATTTCAAGGTTTTATGGCGCTCCAGTAAAAAGTTACAAGCATTTGAATGTTGCAAACTTTGACAGGTATAGGACGCACCGTATAGACGTTAGGGCCATTTGAAGTTGTAGCAGTGTTTAATTTGGGACTCAAGGGTAGCATAGCTATGAGCGATAGCTTAAATTGACAAGTGGCTCGAGTACTTTATTGTCACAAAATTTAAAATTTTTTTGACGCTCCAGTATAAAGTTACAAGCATTTGAATGTTGCAAACTTTGATAGGTGTAGGACGCACCTTATAGAAGTTCGGGTAATTTGCAGTTTTAGCGGTGTTTCTTTTGGGACTCAAGGGTAGCATAACTATGAGCGATAGCTTAAATTGATAAGAGGCTCGATTGTTTTATTGTCACAAAATTTCAAAATTTTATTACGCTCCAGTAAACAGCTACAAACATTTGAATATTGCAAACTTTGATAGGTGTAGGACGCACCGTATAGAAGTTAGGGCCATTTGAAATTTTAGGAGTCTTTGATTTGGGACAAAGGTTAGCATAGCTACGAGCGATAGCTTAAATTGACAAGAGGCTCGAGTACTTTATTGTCACAACAAATTTCAAGATTTTTTGACGCCCCAGTATAAAGTTACAAGCATTTCCATGTTGCAAACTTTGATAGGTGTAGGACGCACCGTACAGAAGTTAGGGCCATTTGAAGTTTTAGCAGTTTTTGATTTGGCACTCAAGCGTAGCATGCTATGTGCCATAGCTTAAATTGACAAGGGGCACGAGTACTTTATTGTCGCAAAATTTCAAGGTTTTATGACGCTCCAGTAAAAAGTCACAAGCATTTGATTGTTACAAACTTTGATAGGTGTAGGACGCACCATATTGAAGTTAGGGTCATTTGAAGTTTTATCAGTGTTTGATTTGGAACTCAAGGGTAGCATAGCTATGGGCGATAGATTAAATTGATAACAGGCTCAAGTACTTTACTGTCACAAAATTTCAAGGTTTTATGACGCTCCAGTAAAAAGTTACAAGCATTTGATTGTTGCAAACTTTGATAGGTGTAGGACGCACCGTATAGAAGTTAGAGCCATTTGAAGTTTTAGCAGTGTTTCATTTGGCACTCAAGGGTAGCATAGCTATGAGCGATAGCTTAAATTGATGAGGCTCGAGTACTTTATTGTCACAAGATTTCAAGGTTTTATGACGCTCCAGTAAAAAGTTACAAGCATTTGAATGTTGCAAACTTTGATAAGTGTAGGATGCACAGTATATAAGTTAGGGCCATTTAAAGTTTTATCAGTGTTTGATTTGGGACTCAAGGGTAGCATAACTATGAGCGATAGTTTAAATTTATAAGAGGCTCAAGTTTTTTATTGTCACAAAATTTCAAAATGTTATTACGCTCCAGTAAAAAGTTACAAAAATTTGAATGTTGCAAACATTGATAGGTGTAGGACGCACCGTGAAGAAGTTAGGGCCATTTGAAATTTTATCAGTGGTTGAATTGGGACTCAAGGGTAGCATAACTATGAGCGATAGCGTAAATTTATATGATGCTCGAGTACTTTATTGTCACAAATTTCAAGATTTTATTACGCTCCAGTAAAAAGTTACACGCATTGGAATGTTGCACACTTTGGTAGATGTAGGACGCACCGTACAGAAGTTAGGACCATTTGAAATTTTAGCAGTGTTTGATTTGGGACTCAAGAGTAGCATGTTATGTGCGATAGCTTAAATTGACAAGAGGCAAGAGTACTTTATTGTCACAAAATTTCAAGGTTTTATTACGGTCCAGTAAAAAGTTACAAGCATTTGATTGTTGCAAACTTTGATAGGTGTAGGACGCGCGGTATTGAAGTTAGGGCCATTTGAAGTTTTATCAGTGTTTGATTTGGGACTCAATGATAGCATAGCTATGAGCGATAACTTAAATTGATAAGAGGCCCGGGTACTTTATTGTCACAAAATTTCAAGGTGCTATGACGTTCCAGTAAAAAGTTACAAGGATTTGAATTTTGCTAACTTTGATAGGTGTAGGATGCACCGGATAGAAGTTAGGGCCATTTGAAGTTTTATCAGTGTTTGATTTGGGACTCAAGGGTAGCATAACTATGAGCGATAGCTTAAATTGATAAGAGACTCGAGTGTTTTATTGTCACACAATTTCACAATTTTATTAAGCTCCAGTAAAAAGTTACAAACATTTGAATGTTGCAAACTTTGATAGGTGTAGGATGCACCGGATAGAAGTTAGGGCCATTTGAAGTTTTATCAGTGTTTGATTTGGGACGCAAGGGTGGCATAGCTATGACCGATAGCTTAAATTGACAAGAGGCTCGAGTACTTTATTGTCAAAAAATTTCAAGATTTTTTGACGCTCCAGTATAAAGTTACAAGCATTTGAATGTTGCAAATTTTGACAGGTATAGGATGCAGCGTACAGAAGTTAGGGCCATTTGAAGTTTTAGCAGTGTTTGATTTGGGACTGAAGGGTAGCATAGCTATGAGCGATAGCTTAAATTGATAAGAGGCTTCAGTACTTTATTGTCACAAATCTCAAGATATTATTACGCTCCAGTAAAAAGTTACAAGCATTTGAATGTTGCAAACTTTTATAGGTGTAGGACGCACCGTATAGAAGTTAGGGCCATTTGAAGTTTTAGCAGTGTTTCATTTGGGACTCCAGGGTAGCATGGCTATGAGCGATAGATTAAATTGATAAGAGGCTCGAGTACTTTATTGTCACAAAATTTCAAGATTTTATTACGCTCCAGTAAAAAGTTACAAGCATTTGAATGTTGCAAACTTTGATAGGTGTAGGATGCACCGTATGGAAGTCAGGGCCATTTGAAGTTTTAGCAGTGTTTGAATTGGGACTGAAGGGTAGCATAGCTATGAGCGATAGCTTAAATTGATAAGAGGCTCGTGTACTTTATTGTCACCAAATTTCAAGGTTCTATGACGTTCCAGTAAAAAGTTACAAGCATTTGAATTTTGCAAACTTTGATAGGTGTAGGATGCACCGGATAGATGTTAGGGCCATTTGAAGTTTTATCAGTGTTTGATCTGGGACTCAAGGGTAGCATAACTATGAGCGATAGCTTAAACTTATAAGAGACTCGAGTTTTTTATTGTCACAAAATTTCAAAATTGTATTAAGCTCCAGTAAAAAGTTACAAACACTTGAATGTTGCAAACTTTGATAGGTGTAGGACGCACCGTATAGAAGTTAGGGCCATGTGAAGTTTTATACTTTATAGTCACCAAACTGCAAGGTTTTATTACGCTCCAGTAAAAAGTTACGAGCGCTTGATTGTTGCAAACTTTGATAGGTGTAGGACGCACTGTATAAAAGTTAGGGCCATTTCAACTTTTATCAGTGTTTGATTCGGGACTTAAGGGCAGCATAGCTATGAGCGATAGCTTAAATTGATAAGAGGCTGGAGTACTTTATGGTCACAACTTCAAATGGCCCTAACTTTTATACGGTGCGTCCTACACCTATCAAAGTTTGCAACATTCAAATGTTTGTAACTTTTTAATGGATCGTAATAACATTTTGAAATTTTGTGACAATAAAAAACTCGAGCCTCTTACCAATTTAAGCTATCGCTCATAGTTATGCTACCCTTGAGTCCCAAATCAAACACTGATAAAACTTCAAATGGCCCTAACTTCTAGCCGGTGCATCCTACACCTATCAAAGTTTGCAAAATTCAAATGCTTGTAACTTTTTACTGGAACGTCATAACACCTTGAAATTTTGTGACAATAAAGTAATCGATCCTCGTCAATTTAAGCTATCGCTCATAGCTATGATACCCTTGAGTCCTAAATAAAACACTGCTAAAACTTCAAAAGGACCTAACTTGTATACGGTGCGTCCTACACCTATCAAAGTTTGCAAAATTCAAATGTTTCTAACTTTTTACTGGAGCGTAATAAAATCTTGAAATTTTGTGACAATAAATTACTCGAGCCTCTTATCAATTTAAGGGATCGCTCATAGTTATGCTACCCTTGAGTCCCAAATGAAACACTGCTAAAATTTCAAATGGACCTAACTTCTATACGGTGCGTCCTACACCTATCAAAGTTTGCAAAATTCAAATGTTTCTAACTTTTTACTGGAGCGTAATAAAATCTTGAAATTTTGTGACATTAAAGTACTCGAGCCTCTTATAAATTTAAGCTATCGCTCATAGTTATGCTACCCCTAAGTGCTAAATCAAACACTGATAAAACTTCAAATGGCCCTAACTTATATACGGTGCACCCTACACCTATCAAAGTTTGCAACATTCAAATGCTTGTAACTTTTTACTGGAGCGTAATAAAATCTTGAAATTTTGTGACATTAAAGTACTCGAGCCTCTTATAAATTTAAGCTATCGCTCATAGTTATGCTACCCCTAAGTCCTAAATCAAACACTGATAAAACTTGAAATGGCCCTAACTTATATACGGTGCATCCTACACCTATCAAAGTTTGCAACATTCAAATGCTTGTAACTTTTTACTGGGGCGTCATAAAACCTTGAAATTTTGTGACCATAAAGTACTCCAGCCTCCTATCAATTTAAGCTATCGCTCATAGTTATGCTACCCTTGAGTCCCAAATCAAACACTGATAAAACTTTAAATGGCCCTAACTTTTATACGGTGCGTCCTACACCTATCAAAGTTTGCAACATTCAAATGTTTGTAACTTTTTAATGGATCGTAATAACATTTTGAAATTTTGTGACAATAAAAAACTCGAGCCTCTTACCAATTTAAGCTATCGCTCATAGTTATGCTACCCTTGAGTCCCAAATCAAACACTGATAAAACTTCAAATGGCCCTAACTTCTAGCCGGTGCATCCTACACCTATCAAAGTTTGCAAAATTCAAATGCTTGTAACTTTTTACTGGAACGTCATAACACCTTGAAATTTTGTGACAATAAAGTAATCGATCCTCGTCAATTTAAGCTATCGGTCATAGCTATGATACCCTTGAGTCCTAAATAAAACACTGCTAAAACTTCAATTGGACCTAACTTCTATACGGTGCGTCCTACACCTATCAAAGTTTGCAAAATTCAAATGTTTCTAACTTTTTACTGGAGCGTAATAAAATCTTGAAATTTTGTGACAATAAATTACTCGAGCCTCTTATCAATTTAAGGGATCGCTCATAGTTATGCTACCCTTGAGTCCCAAATGAAACACTGCTAAAATTTCAAATGGACCTAACTTCTATACGGTGCGTCCTACACCTATCAAAGTTTGCAAAATTCAAATGTTTCTAACTTTTTACTGGAGCGTAATAAAATCTTGAAATTTTGTGACATTAAAGTACTCGAGCCTCTTATAAATTTAAGCTATCGCTCATAGTTATGCTACCCCTAAGTGCTAAATCAAACACTGATAAAACTTCAAATGGCCCTAACTTATATACGGTGCACCCTACACCTATCAAAGTTTGCAACATTCAAATGCTTGTAACTTTTTACTGGAGCGTAATAAAATCTTGAAATTTTGTGACATTAAAGTACTCGAGCCTCTTATAAATTTAAGCTATCGCTCATAGTTATGCTACCCCTAAGTCCTAAATCAAACACTGATAAAACTTGAAATGGCCCTAACTTATATACGGTGCATCCTACACCTATCAAAGTTTGCAACATTCAAATGCTTGTAACTTTTTACTGGGGCGTCATAAAACCTTGAAATTTTGTGACCATAAAGTACTCCAGCCTCCTATCAATTTAAGCTATCGCTCATAGTTATGCTACCCTTGAGTCCCAAATCAAACACTGATAAAACTTTAAATGGCCCTAACTTATATACTGTGCATCCTACTCTTATCAAAGTTTGCAACATTCAAATGCTTGTAACTTTTTACTTGAGCGTCATAAAACATTGAAATTTTGTGACAATAAAGTACTCGAGCCTCATCAATTTAAGCTATCGCTCATAGCTATGATACCCTTGAGTCCCAAATGAAATACTGCTAAAACTTCAAATGGTCCTAACTTTTATACGGTGGGTCCTACACTTATCAAAGTTTGCAACATTCAAATGTTTGTAACTTTTTAATGGAGCGTAATAACATTTTGAAATTTTGTGAAAATAAAAAAATTCGAGCCTCTTATCAATTTGAGCTATCGCTCATAGTTATGCTACCCCTGAGTCCCAAATCAAACACTGATAAAACTTCAAATGGCCCTAACTTCTGTTCGCAGCATCCTATACCTGTCAAAGTTTGCAACAATCAAATGCTTGTAACTTTTTACTGGAGCGTCATAAAATCTTGAAATTTTGTGACAATAAAGTACTCGAGCCTCTTGTCAATTTAAGCTATCGCTCATAGCTATGCTACCCTTGAATCCCAAATCAAACACTGTTAAAACTTTAAATGGCCCTAATTCCTATACGGTGCGTCCTACACCTATCAAAGTTTGCAACATTCAAATGCTTGTAACTTTATACTGGAGCGTCAAAAAATCTTGAAAATTTGTGACAATAGAGTACTCGAGCCTCTTATCAATTTAAACTATCGCTCATAGTTATGCTACCCTTGAGTCCCAAATGAAATATTGCTACAACTTCAAATGGCAATAACTTTTATACGGTGCATCCTACACCTATCAAAAATTGCAACATTCAAATGCTTGTAACTTTTTACTGAAGCGTAATAAAATCTTGAAATTTTGACAATAAAGTACTCGAGCCTCTTGTCAATTTAAGCTATCGCTCATATCTATGCTACAATTGAGTCCCAAATCAAACACTGCTAAAATTTCAAATGGCCCTAACTTCCATACGGTGCATCCTACACCTATCAAAGTTTGCAATATTGAAATGCTTGTAACTTTATACTGGAGCGACAAAAAATCTTGAAATTTTGTGACAATAAAGTACTCGAGCCTCTTGTCAATTTAAGCTATCGGTCATAGC